>JAIOJX010000025.1:31969500-32569500 GCA_022376925.1 Tragulus kanchil
GTTCGGGCGCCTTGGACATGCTGTCAAACCCCGCAGGAGGGGACAGCTGAGCCCAGTCAGGATTTCTGTGTGTTATGGTCCTTTCCCAGGCCACCAGAGTTGCTTCGTGGTATTTGTGTAATTGATACAAGATGCTGATTATGTGTTAAACCGTTTTAGCCGTTGGGGAAAATATTCCTTGAAAGAAGCAACGTTACGGGCTTCCCTGGTGGTCCAGTGGGTAAGGACACCGCTTTGCTGTGCAAGGGACGCCGGTTCGATCCTGGCCTGGGAAGATCCCACGTGCAGGCGGCTGGACCGATGTGTCCAATCACCGGGCGGAGCTCTGGGCGCATGCGCCCAGAGCGGCGCTCTGCGATGACAGGCGCCACGCGATGGAGGCCCACAGGGCCAAAGAACAAAGATGGATGAAAATAGAAATGAAAGACCAATAGAAGTGGCCCGCCCACTCCGCTCCCTCCCAACTCTACCCCGCCCAAAATAAATAAATAAATCTTTAAAAAAAAAAAAAAGCAACGTTACTTCGGCGAAAATCTGTTCCTCTTTGGGGAGTCTGGGATCTTACCCTTCTTGACTCCATTGGTTATTCTGTCACTGCCCTCTGCAGAGGAAAGAAATGACACCTTTGCCCTAGCATATGGAGCAAATATTTGTCTGGTAATGCCTCGAAAGCAAAATGTGTACCCCCTTAAATATTAATTTGCTACGGGGTGGGGGACGACTCTAGTATTGGACCCTGTTTCTTGTGGAAGGATGTCTACACCCGGTGTGAGAGCTCCAGGTGGTCCTCTTTGTCACGGTTTGCTTGCATAGAACAGAGTGAAGTGCAGTCTTGAACTTCACCCATAGTGCTCAGTGAGTTTCTGGTTTACTTGCTGCCAGAATTTGGTATAGGCACATAAAATTCTCATGTAAGGATTTGATGCCACAAATCCTAAAAAATCCCGTCTCTCCACCTATCACAGTTTGCTCAAATATTGTGGTAAATATGATATACTTTATTCTAAAAGTTGGGGAGAGAGGCAGCCTGTGTGTGTGTGTGTTTGTGTGGGAAGAGGGTGTGGTTTGATAGATGTATTTGTTTTGAGAAGGCACTGTTTAGGAAATGATTGATTCTTAGGAAAACTGACGAACACTACATTAGCTGAAATAGGTAGTGGTAATAGAAATTGAATGCATTCTTTCACATGATTGGTTTATGACTCTCTCAAAAGATGCCACACACTAGACTAGGGACCAAAAGATTAGAAACACACAGTAGGAAAGAAGCCTTGCCTGTTGGGCTTGCAATTTAATGTAATCCAAAAAATCAGCTCAAAAGATTATATCTTAACAAGAACCAAGAAAATAGAAAATGTAAATTTTAAAAATGTAATATTTCGTTTGATGATTGCAACAGTTTTATGAGGCAGGTTATCTGTCTCACGGATGAGAACAGATTTGAACCCAGATCTCCCTGCTTGCCTGGCCTTTAAAAGGTTAATGACTCTTCTCCAGTTTCAGTGGCACTCAGGCTAGCTCATCTGTGTAGGACCTCTCAGGTTAGGACTCAATAAGTCTGTGGATATCCGTTGAACATGCAAGAAAGAGCAAACTGTGGCTGAAGAAACGCAAGACAAGCATATGTAGAAAAGGAAACCAGTGGTGCCACGTGGTTTCCAGTTGTGTGCCCAGGCGGAGCCCTATGGGTATTTCATAGATGTTTTCAGGAACAAGCTCATGTAGACTGAAACCATAGGAATACTTAAGAGAGACAGTGGGCTTCCTAAATTATGGTCAGCTGAAGGAAAATGTACCCCTTAAATATTAATTTGCTACGGGTGGGACGACTCTAGTATTGGACCCTGTTTCTTGTGGAAGGATGTCTACACCCGGTGTGAGAGCTCCAGGTGGTCCTCTTTGTCACGGTTTGCTTGCATAGAACAGAGTGAAGTGCAGTCTTGAACTTCACCCATAGTGCTCAGTGAGTTTCTGGTTTACTTGCTGCCAGAATTTGGTATAGGCACATAAAATTCTCATGTAAGGATTTGATGCCACAAATCCTAAAAAATCCCGTCTCTCCACCTATCACAGTTTGCTCAAATATTGTGGTAAATATGATATACTTTATTCTAAAAGTTGGGGAGAGAGGCAGCCTGTGTGTGTGTGTGTTTGTGTGGGAAGAGGGTGTGGTTTGATAGATGTATTTGTTTTGAGAAGGCACTGTTTAGGAAATGATTGATTCTTAGGAAAACTGACGAACACTACATTAGCTGAAATAGGTAGTGGTAATAGAAATTGAATGCATTCTTTCACATGATTGGTTTATGACTCTCTCAAAAGATGCCACACACTAGACTAGGGACCAAAAGATTAGAAACACACAGTAGGAAAGAAGCCTTGCCTGTTGGGCTTGCAATTTAATGTAATCCAAAAAATCAGCTCAAAAGATTATATCTTAACAAGAACCAAGAAAATAGAAAATGTAAATTTTAAAAATGTAATATTTCGTTTGATGATTGCAACAGTTTTATGAGGCAGGTTATCTGTCTCACGGATGAGAACAGATTTGAACCCAGATCTCCCTGCTTGCCTGGCCTTTAAAAGGTTAATGACTCTTCTCCAGTTTCAGTGGCACTCAGGCTAGCTCATCTGTGTAGGACCTCTCAGGTTAGGACTCAATAAGTCTGTGGATATCCGTTGAACATGCAAGAAAGAGCAAACTGTGGCTGAAGAAACGCAAGACAAGCATATGTAGAAAAGGAAACCAGTGGTGCCACGTGGTTTCCAGTTGTGTGCCCAGGCGGAGCCCTATGGGTATTTCATAGATGTTTTCAGGAACAAGCTCATGTAGACTGAAACCATAGGAATACTTAAGAGAGACAGTGGGCTTCCTAAATTATGGTCAGCTGAAGGAAAAATATGCCTAACAGCTGAGAAACGCAGGGGCACTAGGGTTTTCTTTTCACACTAATCAGTACATGAGACAGCCCAGGACGACAGTGGGCAGGGTGGCTGCCGGAATGGAGGGGTCCAAGAGAGTGGCTGGTCTTTTAAGTGAAACTGAGGCTTATATTTGCACTATCAAGTTGGTTGCCCAGAAGATTTTGACATTCCCAGATGATTGCTGTTTGGCTTGATGCTCGGTTTAGATCGTTTGAGCTAACACAGCTTTAGCCCTCAGAGACCTAGGCGCGCGCGTGCGTGCGTGCGTGCGTGTGTGTGTGTGTGTGTGTGTGTGCATCTCCTCTGCTGGTTTGGTTTTCATGTAAAATCTGTATTTTCTGGATGGAAGGAAGCATTGTTGAACACCCAATAAGCAAAATGTTGCTTGATAATGGTTTTGAATGAACAAGTTCTCTTGTGATAAGATACCTTGGCTGCCTGGTCCTATAATTGCTAAATGGGACTTCAGGGAGTTTTGGACATTGAGTTTTGGGGGGACACTTGGCCTAGAGGACTTTGACAGTTCCATCGTTGCTAACAGTACTTATAGGATAAGTTGAAGCATTGATTAAGTGAATCCATCAGGGCTTTTAAGTGACAGAAAACTGTTTTAGTTTTATCTTCAAAGTCATCTCAGGTTATGACCTCAGTGAGTTCCATTTACAACCCTGTTTTATGTTTGCTGCTTTATGGTCAACAGCATTGTCTTTTATATATGAGTAGGTCCATCTGCTATGGAAGTTTTTCTTGAATTTCCTAAAGAGAGTGAAAGTGGCATAAAAAAAGAGAAAGACTTGAGAGCAGATTCTCCAGCCTTTTAAAAAAATAATATTGTTTCTTTATTTTTGATTGTGCTTGGTCTCCGATGCCACGTGGGCTTTCTGTGGTTGCGGAGAGTGAGGGGCGACTCTCCAGTTGTGTGGACCGACCGGGCTCCTCATTGCAGCGGCTTCTCTTTTTGCAAAGCACAGGCTGTCGGGCGCAAGGGCTGCCTTAGTTGCAGCATGTGGGCTCAGTAGTTTCAATTTCTGAGCTCTGGAACATGGACTCAATAGCCGTGGCACACAGGCTTAGTTGTTTCACTGCATGTGGGATCTTCCTGGATCAGGGATGGAACCTACGTCTCTTGCATGGGCAGGCGGATTCTTACCCACTGTACCACCAGTGAAGCCCTCTCCAGCCTTTTCGTCTTTCTTTTTTCTGGTGAGGGGGGCAGACACTTCTATTGGTCTTTCGTTTATCTGTTTTCATCCATCTTTGTTCTTTGGCCTGTGTGGGCCTCCCACTGCAGTGGCCTCTGTTGTTGCAGAGCACCAGCTCAGGGTGCATGCGCCCCAGAGCTCCGGCTCGGTAATTGGACACATCGGTCCAGCCGCTCCGCGGCACATGGGATCTTCCCAGGCCAGGGATCGAACTGGTGCCCCTTGCACTGCAAGGCGGTGTCCTTACCTACTGGACCACCAGGGAAGCCCCTGGGTCTCTCTTTTTATTTCTATATTTATTGCAAAAGGCTAAGAACCTCTCATATGTGTTCCACCATCCAGATTCTGCAACTTAATATGGAGGTGGAGATTTCCCCGCTTTCTCCCAGTTTTGTTACTACTATGTTGCTGTTTTCATCCTGTGTTAGGTATTAAACATCTTTTTTCTTATTCTGCTAGGGACCTGCATAAAATCACATGCACATTCCATCGTTGCTAACAGTACTTATAGGATAAGTTGAAGCATTGATTAAGTGAATCCATCAGGGCTTTTAAGTGACAGAAAACTGTTTTAGTTTTATCTTCAAAGTCATCTCAGGTTATGACCTCAGTGAGTTCCATTTACAACCCTGTTTTATGTTTGCTGCTTTATGGTCAACAGCATTGTCTTTTATATATGAGTAGGTCCATCTGCTATGGAAGTTTTTCTTGAATTTCCTAAAGAGAGTGAAAGTGGCATAAAAAAAGAGAAAGACTTGAGAGCAGATTCTCCAGCCTTTTAAAAAAATAATATTGTTTCTTTATTTTTGATTGTGCTTGGTCTCCGATGCCACGTGGGCTTTCTGTGGTTGCGGAGAGTGAGGGGCGACTCTCCAGTTGTGTGGACCGACCGGGCTCCTCATTGCAGCGGCTTCTCTTTTTGCAAAGCACAGGCTGTCGGGCGCAAGGGCTGCCTTAGTTGCAGCATGTGGGCTCAGTAGTTTCAATTTCTGAGCTCTGGAACATGGACTCAATAGCCGTGGCACACAGGCTTAGTTGTTTCACTGCATGTGGGATCTTCCTGGATCAGGGATGGAACCTACGTCTCTTGCATGGGCAGGCGGATTCTTACCCACTGTACCACCAGTGAAGCCCTCTCCAGCCTTTTCGTCTTTCTTTTTTCTGGTGAGGGGGGCAGACACTTCTATTGGTCTTTCGTTTATCTGTTTTCATCCATCTTTGTTCTTTGGCCTGTGTGGGCCTCCCACTGCAGTGGCCTCTGTTGTTGCAGAGCACCAGCTCAGGGTGCATGCGCCCCAGAGCTCCGGCTCGGTAATTGGACACATCGGTCCAGCCGCTCCGCGGCACATGGGATCTTCCCAGGCCAGGGATCGAACTGGTGCCCCTTGCACTGCAAGGCGGTGTCCTTACCTACTGGACCACCAGGGAAGCCCCTGTCTCTCTCTTTTTATTTCTATATTTATTGCAAAAGGCTAAGAACCTCTCATATGTGTTCCACCATCCAGATTCTGCAACTTAATATGGAGGTGGAGATTTCCCCGCTTTCTCCCAGTTTTGTTACTACTATGTTGCTGTTTTCATCCTGTGTTAGGTATTAAACATCTTTTTTCTTATTCTGCTAGGGACCTGCATAAAATCACATGCACATCAGTGTCATTGAGGTTATAGAAACCAAGTAAACTCTTGGTAGTATGCACTCAACAGCAGCAATCAGATTTTTAAAGAGCTGTTTAAAGACAAATCAACCATGTGACTTCATGGTGAATTTTCATCAGCGGTTGAAATTGTAGCTGAGATAAAAGGTAAGTTTGAAAGCAAAGGACTGGTTCCAGCCAGCTGGCCTTCCCCCTGTCTCTGCAGGGGGAGCTTCCCTATGGCCCCCTCAAGTCTGGATACCAAGTTTGGGCTCCTCAGTGGCCCAGCTGTCTTCCTTGGGCCAGTGTGTCGTCTCAGCAGGAGAGCCTGCTTTCTGCGCCAGGGCGAGGTAGCCTGCTAGCTGCCAGCCAGCTGGGGGAGCAGACCTCAGCTGGTGCTTGGGCGTGTAATCTACACCCAGCTTGGGCTCTGCTCCTCAGCTGTCAGTTCACGGGGTGGTTTTCGTCTGGACATGTGGTTCTGGAAGAGGCTTAGAAACAGAAATAGCATCTTCCTCTGGCTGGGCACCTGACATCTTGCATGGAAGAGAGAGGCATGGAGAAGGCAAAATAGCAGCATCTCTTTGGTTCAAGGGCATCCCAGGAGTGGGGCTACGTCCCTGCTCGGTAGTGGCACCACAGCAAAGAGCACTCTGATGCCCGGAAGCTCTTCCTGCCCATTTTTGGCAATCCTGCATGGCAGTCAACAGATTCTGACACTTTTGCTTTCAGTGACTGAGGGAGCATCATGATTCTGTTGAAGGAAATTTTTTCTTGCAGTCTTCACATTAGTGAACATTCCATTCAAATTTCGAATGTTTTACCTTTTCGGTAAGGCAGGAACTTTGTTTCTAGTAACAAAGATCCCAGTTTTGGCTGGGGGACATCCTAGGCCAGGATCGAACTGGTGCCCTTGCACTGCAAGGCGGTGTCCTTACCTACTGGACCACCTGAGAAGCCCCTGTCTCTCTCTTTTTATTTCTATATTTATTGCAAAAGGCTAAGAACCTCTCATATGTGTTCCACCATCCAGATTCTGCAACTTAATATGGAGGTGGAGATTTCCCCGCTTTCTCCCAGTTTTGTTACTACTATGTTGCTGTTTTCATCCTGTGTTAGGTATTAAACATCTTTTTTCTTATTCTGCTAGGGACCTGCATAAAATCACATGCACATCAGTGTCATTGAGGTTATAGAAACCAAGTAAACTCTTGGTAGTATGCACTCAACAGCAGCAATCAGATTTTTAAAGAGCTGTTTAAAGACAAATCAACCATGTGACTTCATGGTGAATTTTCATCAGCGGTTGAAATTGTAGCTGAGATAAAAGGTAAGTTTGAAAGCAAAGGACTGGTTCCAGCCAGCTGGCCTTCCCCCTGTCTCTGCAGGGGGAGCTTCCCTATGGCCCCCTCAAGTCTGGATACCAAGTTTGGGCTCCTCAGTGGCCCAGCTGTCTTCCTTGGGCCAGTGTGTCGTCTCAGCAGGAGAGCCTGCTTTCTGCGCCAGGGCGAGGTAGCCTGCTAGCTGCCAGCCAGCTGGGGGAGCAGACCTCAGCTGGTGCTTGGGCGTGTAATCTACACCCAGCTTGGGCTCTGCTCCTCAGCTGTCAGTTCACGGGGTGGTTTTCGTCTGGACATGTGGTTCTGGAAGAGGCTTAGAAACAGAAATAGCATCTTCCTCTGGCTGGGCACCTGACATCTTGCATGGAAGAGAGAGGCATGGAGAAGGCAAAATAGCAGCATCTCTTTGGTTCAAGGGCATCCCAGGAGTGGGGCTACGTCCCTGCTCGGTAGTGGCACCACAGCAAAGAGCACTCTGATGCCCGGAAGCTCTTCCTGCCCATTTTTGGCAATCCTGCATGGCAGTCAACAGATTCTGACACTTTTGCTTTCAGTGACTGAGGGAGCATCATGATTCTGTTGAAGGAAATTTTTTCTTGCAGTCTTCACATTAGTGAACATTCCATTCAAATTTCGAATGTTTTCTTTTTACCTTTTTCGGTAAGGCAGGAACTTTGTTTCTAGTAACAAAGATCATCACCTAGCAGTTACATTAAGTCTTTATGGAAGTTGATGTTGTTTTGTCGCTCAGTCATGTCTGACTCTTTGCAACCCCATGGAGCCCTCCAGGCTCCTCTGTCCATGGCATTTCCAAGGCAAGAATACTGGAGTGGGTTGCTGTTTCCTTTTCCAGGGGATCTTTCCAACCAAGGGATCTAACCTGAGTCTCCTGCGTTGGCAGGGAGATTCTTTACTACTGAGCCATCAGGGAAGCCTTATGAAAGCTAATGTTAGTTAATTCTTTTGTTGTGCTTGGGATTAGTGATGAGAGCTGCCGAATCCCTAAATCTGATTGGTTCTTTTGGGATTCAAAATTACAATTAGGAGGTATCGGTTTGGAGGGCAGTTTTAGAATTCTGCTGATTTTACGTTTTTTAATTGATCATCTATGAACAAATACAACAACATGGCAAGTATTATACTTGGATAATCTGGTTGACAGGCAAATTGGTTATTTCAGTGTGCTTAAAGAAATAAGTGTGCTTATAATAAGTCTGCTTAAAGAAAGTGAAATGACAAAGTAGTTTTAAGATTAAGTGAATTTCCTTATTTTGGAGTGGTCATGAAAACTGTGTAGATAAAAGTCTTGATGCTTTGCAGGTTGAGGATATTTAAGATAAATGCCAGCACTCTTAATTTTCTTGCAGAGACTAACACACAAGAAGCGACATCATAGCTGGTAGATTACTACTTTATTTTTGAAGGTTTCAGGTGAATTGTGCCATGGTGAAAAGAACCCTTCTGGACTGGGTGTTGGGACCCAGAATTCACCTGGGCTTTGTCCTCGGTTTTATTATCTGTAAAATGGGAAGGGGGTGAGCAACACATCAGTTCATTGTATGTCTTACCATGTATCCTTCATCTTGTCACGTTTCCTGGAGAGGGAGGGGCAGATGGGGGACTTCTCAGTAGGCTTCCTTTTTGGGTGGGTGGGTTATAAATCTTCATTCGTTGTTCATTTGAAGTAGTCTAGTGAATATATTAGAACTGCAGTAGCAGAATTCTCTGGGGCCCCTCCAGCCCTTCCTTTAAGATCCAGTGGAATGCAGGCTCACCAAGCCCAGGGCTGCCGAGTGCCTGTGCTGTCTACTTTGTCTGATTCAGGGTGGAGGGTCCCCAAGTGTCTGTGGACTGAATTAATAAACAGGTGTTTCAGAGCTTTTGTAAATGTGCCCATGTGTGGCACATAGCAGAGGGAAAGACCCGCTCCCTTCCCGTGAGGAGTTCCTAATCTTTGTGAAGACAAACTGTAATGCATGTTCCTTCCCATCGTTTTCCAAGAGCTGTGTTTACAAGGCCATATATGATGAATGGTCAAGTGGTTGATGTAGACGATAGCTGCTTAACAGTTCACACTAGAGGGGGTGGAGCCAACCAGGGAAGCCTTCATGAGTGAATTTCAGGCTCTATTCTTGGAAGAATTCAGGTGCTGCTGATAGAAATAGCCAAATCAAAACGGAAGCCTGGTTTGAAAGGAAGAACGGGAACGTATGTGTTCAGACATCCCAGGGAAAAGGACCCAGCACCTCCATTTCATGCATGCAGTTTGGGTGTCAGCTGTAACTTGCAGCTTGAGAAGTTTCAGTTTCAGCCATGACCTCATACTCCTGATGAGCTCCTGACCACAAGTAAATTTTCTGTCCTGGGCTAGAAACAAACCAAACAGCCCCACTTGTCCATCACCTGAGCTTATTAAAATTCCAAGGGACGTGTGTTATTTAAGATTTCTTTATGTCTGTTTGGAACTAAATAATTCATGCTGGCAAGCATTTCGTTTACAACAGAGAGGGAGCATGTTCTGGTGGGAGAGAGAATAAAAGAGCCTTTGATACATTGGCCTCCGGGTTCCCGCGGGAGGGCCCAGGCTGCCTTGGGCTAGCATCTTATTTTGGACTTTGGAAGCCATCTTAGCTCAGCTGTATGAGTGCCAGCCAGTGCTGGAGGAAAAGAGAATAACACCATTGGATCATGTTAAACCCCTCCTGACTGTGGATGGAAGGGTTTCTCCCATTTCACATTCCTTGCATTAATATGGTGGCTCACTTCCCCCAAGTGAGAGCTCCATCTGAATCTGCCGCTTGAACTTGGATTGAAGTCACGGAGCTTTCAGTGACTCTTTATCTCAGTCAACCAAGTGCAGGAAACATATTAAGACCCAGGTCTCTGTCTGCTCCCCCTCTTTGGCTACAGGCACAAATAAAATCAGCATTCTTTTCTTCTTCAGATTACTCCTGGAGAAAAGTGGTTCATTGTACCATGGATTTCCACGGTCAATAAATAAGTAGCCTTTTCACTTGCCAACTCAAGACCTGGGGGAGCCTTAATGGATTGGAGATTGCGACTCAGGCCTGTGGAGTTACCGGGAAAAGTCATTTTAGGAACTTGGAAGCCTTTTCCCCTTCCAGACTTGTCTGTGTGAGCACCTCACATCCTACAAGAATGCATTAACTGGAAAAGTGTCTTGTATATTTTAAGCAATTCTTTTATTCATAGAAGCAAAAACGCTGCCTTACTGAAAAGTTCTCATTGCTGAATGTATATAATAAAGTAGTGCCCAATAGCTTTTGACCCTCCCACAGCCTGCTATTAAAAAAAAAAAAAGTTAAGACTCTGCACTGAAATGCATGTTTGGTTGTTATCTGGGTTCCATTAGCCCTTGAAGCATTCTGATTACAACTTGTAGCTGCCAAGCCCTGTCCTGCAGTGTTATCTGGAGCAAAAATTTTCCATGTGGTTGTTTTTAGCAGAGCTGCTATATGCAGACTGCACGTGAAGATGTAAGTTGCAAAGAAATAGAGCTTCTAGGAGGGGAAATGTGAGTGGTCTTAATTTTTTTCCTACTCTCTATTCTTTCTGTCCGTTTCAGACATTTTTATATTTCTAAATTGAGTTTTATTTTCATACACTGGAAAGAATGCCAAATTTACCATGAGTTTCTCACTTGGTAGTGTTTTTATTTCTCCCAGTTTTTTTCTTTGACTTTATACTTGTGTTCAAATCAAAACAATGCCCTAAAAGGAAAAAAGCAAATGGCTACATTGTTCCATGAATGAAAAACAATATACCGACAGTCCAAACATTTCTCTTCAATGTAAAAAATCTTAAGTAATTTTTTTTTAAAGGAAGAAAAGTCCTAAAGTTTGCCTTTAACTATCCTGCTCATTGTTTTTCTTTTCCCTTTTTTATTTGTTTTCCTTTGTCTTGACTCATGTTGTTTAAATTTTTTGGAAAAGTTTTACATGTAGTTCTTTAAGAATATCACACATAGAAAAAGAAAGCATTAAAATTCAATTTTACTTTTCATGCTCTAGCTGGAGGAAGGGGGAAAATGTTCATTAATAGTAAGGGTTTGTAACTGACTCTTTTGTGGCTTGGTTAATTGGATATTTATCATGATTGCTTAGAGATATTTACCTGTTACATGTGAAATAAGCAGACAAACATAATTTTAGTGAAGAGGCTTGCTTTTGTGAAATATCTTGGGGCTAACTGTTAGTGATAGGAGCCTTTCGACTCAGGCCTGTGGAGTTACCGGAAAAGTCATTTTAGGAACTTGGAAGCCTTTTCCTTCCAGACTTGTCTGTGTGAGCACCTCACATCCTACAAGAATGCATTAACTGGAAAAGTGTCTTGTATATTTTAAGCAATTCTTTTATTCATAGAAGCAAAAACGCTGCCTTACTGAAAAGTTCTCATTGCTGAATGTATATAATAAAGTAGTGCCCAATAGCTTTTGACCCTCCCACAGCCTGCTATTAAAAAAAAAAAAAGTTAAGACTCTGCACTGAAATGCATGTTTGGTTGTTATCTGGGTTCCATTAGCCCTTGAAGCATTCTGATTACAACTTGTAGCTGCCAAGCCCTGTCCTGCAGTGTTATCTGGAGCAAAAATTTTCCATGTGGTTGTTTTTAGCAGAGCTGCTATATGCAGACTGCACGTGAAGATGTAAGTTGCAAAGAAATAGAGCTTCTAGGAGGGGAAATGTGAGTGGTCTTAATTTTTTTTTTCCTACTCTCTATTCTTTCTGTCCGTTTCAGACATTTTTATATTTCTAAATTGAGTTTTATTTTCATACACTGGAAAGAATGCCAAATTTACCATGAGTTTCTCACTTGGTAGTGTTTTTATTTCTCCCAGTTTTTTTCTTTGACTTTATACTTGTGTTCAAATCAAAACAATGCCCTAAAAGGAAAAAAGCAAATGGCTACATTGTTCCATGAATGAAAAACAATATACCGACAGTCCAAACATTTCTCTTCAATGTAAAAAATCTTAAGTAATTTTTTTTTAAAGGAAGAAAAGTCCTAAAGTTTGCCTTTAACTATCCTGCTCATTGTTTTTCTTTTCCCTTTTTTATTTGTTTTCCTTTGTCTTGACTCATGTTGTTTAAATTTTTTGGAAAAGTTTTACATGTAGTTCTTTAAGAATATCACACATAGAAAAAGAAAGCATTAAAATTCAATTTTACTTTTCATGCTCTAGCTGGAGGAAGGGGGAAAATGTTCATTAATAGTAAGGGTTTGTAACTGACTCTTTTGTGGCTTGGTTAATTGGATATTTATCATGATTGCTTAGAGATATTTACCTGTTACATGTGAAATAAGCAGACAAACATAATTTTAGTGAAGAGGCTTGCTTTTGTGAAATACGACTAGCATTGGGGACTGGAGAACTCTATTGTGGTTGTTGTTTTTATTGTATTTAATATTCTATAATTAGTATTTTGTGGTCAGTATTTATCATATTGAATACATCAGTTAGCCCGTTGCTATAAAACTTTATCTGCTGACTTTTTAAGTGGGCTTGAGGTAGAAAGCAGTCTTTTCCCCAGGAATCCCTACCCGCTTGCCCTCTTCCCCTTTGTTTCCACTTTGTCTGTAGCAGAAGCCTCACCACCACCATCATAATAAAGTATTCAGGTCAAAATCCTTATACACACGTTCTTTCACGTTTTCTCTAAAAAGGAGGGAGTTATTTATGTCCTGTTATGTGGTAATCAAGACTAGGGATCATTATGTTCCACCCAGCAGGTTGATTGTTTTTCTCTCCCGAAATGCACTTTTTAGTTACTGCTGTTTTAGGAAATGCAGTCAGGCCACTTTCTGACTAGCAGGACTCCTCCCTGAAATGACTACCTGGTTAAAGAATTAAGTACCTGGTGTTGCTTTCTCACTCCAGTCTATCACACATTCGCATCCGTTGGTGCCTTAGCCAGTTATTGTGGCTAAGAGGAAGGTGCTCCTGATTGGGGGTGACCGCTTGATTTGCAGGAAAAAGAGATGTTGCAATCTTTGTCTCTTAGTGGAGAAACACTTGGTAAGATGCTGCCCCAAATGTTTTGAATTCAAATGCTGTTTAGGTAGAACTTGATGAAAAAGGTTGGGTTACAGATCTATCATTTGAAGTGGTCTTTCCTGGGGGCTCAGACAGTAAAGAATCAGCCTGCAGTTTGGGAGACCTGGGTTCAATCACTGGGTCAGGAAGATCCCCCAGAGAAGGAAATGGCCACCCACTCTAGTATTCTTGCTTGGGAAATCCCATAGACAGAGGAGCCTGGCGGGTTACAGTCTGTAGGGTTGCAAAGAGTCAGATACGACTGAGCATGTAACACACACACACACCCTCTGGCAAAGTTATAATTGACCCCCAAGGTGTATGGGAGGGTTGGATTTTACAAGTTCTCCCTCACAATTTCAGAACTAAATGATTGAAGTGCTGGGAAGAGGTAAAAGGAAACACTGAGCTAGAAAGAATGGGAAATATTTGGGAAGTTAATTTGTTCCTGATGCTGTTGTGTTTGCATGCTCAGTCATGTCCTTGTCTTTTGGAGCCCCCATGGATTGTAGCCCACTAGGCTCCTCTGTCCATGGGATTCTTCAGGCAGGAATACTGGGGTGGGTTGCCATTCTCTATACCAGGGGATTTTCCTGACCCAGGGATCAAACCTGGGTCTCTTACATTGGCAAGAATGTTTTTTTTCTTTTTCTTTTCTTTTCTTTTTTTTTTTTTAACTATGGAACCATTTGGGAAGCCCATGATGCTGTTACGTAAAACCTCAGTCTTCTAAATAATCTTCCCAGGGTGCCTAGGTCATTTCTGTCTGAAGAAAAGTACACAAAATTAAACTCATGATATAGAACAGCATTCTTTCTTTCTCTTGATTTTGGCAGTGAAATAGTCAATGTAGAAAAAGCATACCTGGTACATTTTTTGTTTTAACACATTTTTTTTGGATGATTTTTCTGGCTGATTTTCATAATGACCCATGGAATACATAGTAGATGTATACACATGATCTATTTACAAAGAAAATTATGGCTTCATTTATCATTCTTGGGTGTTTATAATAGAATATTAATTTCCAGAGGACAAAGATGGCATTTGTTCCAGGTGTCTATAATGCACTTGGGTGTTTATAATAGAATATTAATTTGGACATGGCATTTTTCCACTTGGTAAGATGGTTTTGAATAAATGCTGTTTAGGTAGAACTTGATGAAAAGGTTGGGTTACAGATCTATCATTTGAAGTGGTCTTTCCTGGGGGCTCAGACAGTAAAGAATCAGCCTGCAGTTTGGGAGACCTGGGTTCAATCACTGGGTCAGGAAGATCCCCCAGAGAAGGAAATGGCCACCCACTCTAGTATTCTTGCTTGGGAAATCCCATAGACAGAGGAGCCTGGCGGGTTACAGTCTGTAGGGTTGCAAAGAGTCAGATACGACTGAGCATGTAACACACACACACCCTCTGGCAAAGTTATAATTGACCCCCAAGGTGTATGGGAGGGTTGGATTTTACAAGTTCTCCCTCACAATTTCAGAACTAAATGATTGAAGTGCTGGGAAGAGGTAAAAGGAAACACTGAGCTAGAAAGAATGGGAAATATTTGGGAAGTTAATTTGTTCCTGATGCTGTTGTGTTTGCATGCTCAGTCATGTCCTTGTCTTTTGGAGCCCCCATGGATTGTAGCCCACTAGGCTCCTCTGTCCATGGGATTCTTCAGGCAGGAATACTGGGGTGGGTTGCCATTCTCTATACCAGGGGATTTTCCTGACCCAGGGATCAAACCTGGGTCTCTTACATTGGCAAGAATGTTTTTTTTCTTTTTCTTTTCTTTTCTTTTTTTTTTTTTAACTATGGAACCATTTGGGAAGCCCATGATGCTGTTACGTAAAACCTCAGTCTTCTAAATAATCTTCCCAGGGTGCCTAGGTCATTTCTGTCTGAAGAAAAGTACACAAAATTAAACTCATGATATAGAACAGCATTCTTTCTTTCTCTTGATTTTGGCAGTGAAATAGTCAATGTAGAAAAAGCATACCTGGTACATTTTTTGTTTTAACACATTTTTTCTGGATGATTTTTCTGGCTGATTTTCATAATGACCCATGGAATACATAGTAGATGTATACACATGATCTATTTACAAAGAAAATTATGGCTTCATTTATCATTCTTGGGTGTTTATAATAGAATATTAATTTCCAGAGGACAAAGATGGCATTTGTTCCATGTGTCTATAATGCACAGTGTGGTACCTGGCACCGTCTCTTGAATAGTATGACCGAATAATTGTCGAGCTTTAAGCCTAAAATGGTAAATCATGTAGTTCAGTGTTTCTCAACCTTTTCTGACCCATTTCTCTAACATGTATTATTTGAATGTCCAGTGGTTTTTCATCTAGCTTTATTTTCTATGATGTGTGTTACAAAAACAATAGCTGTATCGAATATCTTTCCCAATTACACTTATCTCCTTCTTCCCTCTTGGAGAGTCCAGCCTCTTCTTTTTATAGGAATTGGCCTCCTGAAGACTTAATTGATTTGTCCAAGGTCACACAAGTTAACCAGCTGTTCTGGAAGGGCCAGAGCCCTTACTTCTGAGGTCAGACCCTTCAGTCCTTGAGAAAATGCCAGCTGAGAACAAGGCACAGGGAGGAATTCAGGAGGGACCCACAAGGGCACTCCCTCTGCCTTTCAGGAGTCCACACGCTGCTGGACATGGAAGGCACTCAGTAGTGCAAATTATGCTATGATCAGTGAGGTGTGGGCCCAGGGTCTAGGAGAATTCAGCCAAGGGAGGGGAAGTCAAGGACTTGGGGAGGGTTTCATGAAAGTGGTGAGAAAGATTTCACCAGGACCATGAGAGATGGATTCAGTTTTCAAAGATGGGGCTGGGGTGAGGCTCCTTCTATTTTCCTCCCTTTCCCAGCCAGATAGGTGGGTTGTGTCCATCTGACTGCCTCCTCTTCCTTATCTGCCATTAATCTTATAACGGAATATAGCCCGGTCTTTTTCTTCCATCTTTATCTAACTGATTTCCCACTAAGGTCCCCAGTGGTTGTCCAGTCTAGCAGAGCTAGATCTGAATGTTTTATTTTTATGCATTTATTTATTGGCTGTGCTTGGTCTTTGTTGCTGCATGCGGGCCTTCTCTAGTTGTGGCGAGCGGGGGCTACTGTTCATTGTGGTGCACAGGCTTCTCGGTGTGGTGGCTTCTCTGGGGCTTCAGTAGTTGCAGCGCACAGGTTCAGTAGCTGTGGCATGTGAGCTTAGTTGTCCCACTGCACGTGGAATCTCTCCAGACCAGAGACTGAGCTTGTGTTCCCTAAACTGGCGAATGGATTCTCAACCACTGGACCACCAGGGAAGTCCAGTGTGAACTTTCTAATTCTTATTTTTCATAGCACTCTTGTCTACATTGTTGGAGATGATCAGTCCATCTTCACTAAACATGTTCTTCCCTGTGCCTTCTTGATGCCAGGCCTCTGGTTTCTGGAAGTGTTGGTGCTCCTAAGGGTTCTCATACCAGCTGGCCCTGGATGATCTCTTCTCCCATATCATACTGTTAGTCATTCTTCATTCATGAACTTCTTTGAAAATATGAAAATAGATCTATATTATTTTCACAGAATTCTTTTTTTTTTCTTTATTGCCTGACCAGAGCCCGTATCATGTTGGCTGTTCAATTTTTAACTGAAATATAGTTGATGTACAGTTTTGTTAGTTTTAGGAGTACAGCAAAGTGATTCAGTTATATATATTGATAGTTACATATATTCTTTTTTCAAATTCTTTGCTATTATAGATTAGTACAAGATACTAAATATAGTTGCCCATGCTATCAGTAGGTCTTTTTTGATTATCTATTTTATATATAGTAATGGCCACAAGATTTGGTGTTTTCAAATTGTGCTGGAGAAGACTCTTGAGAGTCCCTTGGACAGCAAGCAGATCAATCCTAAATAAAATCAATCCTAAATATTCATTGGAAAGACTGATGATGAAGCTGAAGCTCCAATGCTTTTGACTACATGATGTGAAGAGGTGACTCATAGGAAAAGGCCCTGATGCTGGGAAAGATTGACAGCAAGAGGAGAAGGGACAGCCGAGGATGAGATGGTTGGATGGCATCACTGACTAAATGGATAGAGTTTGAACAAGCTCTGGGAGATCGTGAAGGACAAAGAAACCTGATGTGCTGCAGTCCATGCGGTTGCAAAGAGTCAGATATGACTTAGCAACTGAGGAGAAGTGTCCCCAGAATTCTTACAAACTGTTGCACAAACCTTACTGTCCCCCTTGGACGTTTCCTAACCTTTAAAGTCCATCTGTGAATCTTTAAACCCAGTGAAATGCCCCTGAATTATATACTGATAATTCAAAGACACCATTTCAGCCCATTTCTCACTCCTTATCTCTGACTGTGACTGGTTCGTAGATCCCTAACTGCTTCGACTCCCACAGTGACGCAGAGCTGGGCTCACGGTCCTCTCCAGAAACCTGCCCTCTGGTGCTCTTGCTGCTTCTGCTCTCAGTCACACCGCCTTCCCTGCCCCTGTGGCTTAAGCCAGATGATTTTCTTTGTTCTCTCCTTCTTCACACTCAGTGATCAAATCCTGTCCAAGTTATCTTCCAAAGATCTTGTGGCTTCTTGACCTCTGTGTTGCCTAAGCTGCCTTTGCATCTTTGCAGGATTTTTGCAATAGCCAGTCCGCTGCCTGGCTCCATCCTTGCTAAGTCGCTTCAGTCATGTCTGGTTCTCTGCCACCCATGGACTGTAGCCTGCCAGGCTCCTCTGCTCATGGGATTTCTTCCTCCAGGGAATCTTTACAGCCCAGGAATCAAGCCATGTCTTCTACATTTCCTGCATTGCAGGTGTATTCCTTACCACTGAGCTACGGGGGAAGCCCACCTGTACCAATACGTTAATGTAGTGGTATCTGTTGATGTATAGATATTTGTTGTCTAGTCACTAAGTCATGTCCAATTCTTTTGCGACTCCATGGACTGTAGCCCTCCAGCCTCCTCTGTCCATAGGATTCTCCAGGTAAGAATACTGGAGTGGGTTGCTTTTTCCTTCTGCAGGGCATCTTCCCAACCCAGCGATTGAACCCACATCTCCTTATGTCTCCTGCATAAGGAATTCATGGCCCTACCCTCTCTGCCTCCACACCCAGGCTGTCTACTCTGGAGCCTCCCCTCAACTCCCTCTACCACACTGTCACTCACCCATGCAGAGCCAGAGGGCCCAGAGTCTCTGCTTTGTCCTTCTCTGATGCTTGGTCACTCCTGCAGCACAGCACCACTGGGTGCACTTGTTTCATTCCTTGCTCCCCATTTCAGTGCTAGGGCCACGCTGTGGTTTTCCACGAGTCCCTGGGACTTTTTGCTTCTCTGGTGGCTCAGTTGGTAAAGAACCTGCCTGCATTGCAGGAGACATGGGTTTGATCCCTGGGTTGGGAAGATCCACTGGAGGAGGACATGACAATCCACTCCAGTATTCTTGCCTGGAGAATTTCATGGACAGAGGAGCCTAGCAGGCTACAGAAGTCGCAAAGCGTCAGACATGACTGAGCGGCTAAGCACTGGTACGTTTGCCCTTGTGGGCTTCCTTCCCCTAAAAAAAAAAAAGAATAGAATAAAAATTATATTTTGAAATTGTGTCTGGATAAAGATGAATGTATTCCAAGCTGAATTTATTATTAGATAGCCATTATTCTTATTATGTTCATTTTTTATTCTGATTTTTAAAAAATTACTATTAAGATACTTTTCATGGGCTCCTAAAAGTCTTATGGGCTCTAGCACTTGGTGACTTGTACCTGATGGGTACCTTGGCTTTGCGAAGTGGACATAAACCCTCTGGCAATAAAGTGGACAGCTGATTAATTGTGACGAGGACAGGCAAGGAGCTCACCCAGTTATTTCCTTGTGAGACATGTTTGTGGTGGTTTGAATAGATCCCTGAAACTGTATTGTGATTGTGTGTTATAGTCCCTGGTAACGGCTAAATGTATTTTAAAAACTAGACTGCCATACTTAAGAGGCATATATATATATATATGGCCAAATCATGAGATCTTTATGATGCCAAATATGTTCCCTTAGCAATAATTTACCAAACATTTTTTCATGATGTGTCTGTGTTCAGCAGTGACCTTTAGTTCAAGCAGGATGGTGATTTTGCCCCGCCAAGGACATTTGGCAGTTTCTGAAGATATTTTTTGGTTGTCACCACTGGGGTTGCTACTGGGGGCTGGTACATTGAGGCCGGATGGTATAGTGTAGTATGTGTGCTGTCCGCCTCTTTGCAACCCTGTGGAGTATAGCCCATCAGGCTCCTCTGTCCATGGGATTCTTCAGGCAAGAATCCTGCAGTGGGGTGCTATTTCCTAGTCCAGGGAATCTTCCCAATGCAGGGATCAAACCTGTGTCTCTCGTGTCTCCTGAATTGGCAGGTGGATTTTTTACCACTGAGCCACTGGGAAGCTCTGGTTGAGGGAGGGATGCTGCTAAATGTACTGTGGTGCATGGGACAGCCCCTGCGACTACGAATGGCCCTGCCCCAGATAACAACAGGGCTGAGGTTAGGAAACCCTCATGTAGAGCAAACCTTCATAAAACTTGATTCCTACAGCTGGATTATTCATTTGCTTTATTTCCCCCTGTTCCTTTAAAAGCTGTATTTCAAGTACAAGACTGTATTGCAGCCCTGGACGCTGGTACTTCCTTTCTGGCTTCAGTCAGATTGAGAAAAGGGCATTTACATGCCTAAGCTATGGAACCCCAGAGGTCAGGTCTGTGCAGCCCTGTCACAGGGGTTTTAGTGAGAGACAAACCTCTCTCTCCGATGGCACGTGCTCTGTTATCATTTATATTATTCACTCAAAAACACTTCTTTCCCCATGCTGATCCTGGCTGGAGTGTAACCAGTTGTCTGGGTGGGAAGGGGGATGCTGAGTCATTTATTCATGCTTTTTATTGCCCCTTGGCTTGACGATCACCATTCCTTGTTCACCAGTGGCTCAGCTTGTTGACTTTTTATAAATTACATGTAATCAGTCCCCTTGCAGGTCTGGCTACTGTAATTGGCCGCAGCCACGGAGCAGGGCTGACGAGTCTGTGTTTGTGCTGATGTCTCAGTCCAAGCCCCAAGCTTCCTCGCCTCCTCCACTTGTTTCAAAAGGAAGGTGAGCAGAACTGCCACACGGCTCACTCCACCCAGGTGCTCTGGTGGAACTTGTGTGTATAGACCCGCAGTGTCCCCGTGTCCTTTGGTGCAGGAACAATCAGGGTTGGGCCAGTGGTCCTCAAGCTTCCGTGCAGACCAGTCACCTGGGTAACTTCTGAAACGAGAATTCTGTAGCCCTACCCTGTTTCAGAAATTTTTATGGAGTCTCCGTAGAGGTCTAGAAAACTGTGTTTTCTGACTCAAATCCCTGCTGATTCTGATGGAGGTGATCCTTAACTTATACTTGGAGAAATGCTGAGTTAGCATGGAGGTAAAAGGTTAGACGAAAGGAAATCCCATGAAAGTAAAATGTGTATGCAGAGAGGATTGAGAGCCAAAACTTGGAAAGGAGCTTCTGCTTGGCTTCTGAAAGAGGAATATGCTTGACACTAAGAAAAATAAAATAAAGGTCAGCCCCTGCGACTACGAATGGCCCTGCCCCAGAGAACAACAGGGCTGAGGTTAGGAAACCCTCATGTAGAGCAAACCTTCATAAAACTTGATTCCTACAGCTGGATTATTCATTTGCTTTATTTCCCCCTGTTCCTTTAAAAGCTGTATTTCAAGTACAAGACTGTATTGCAGCCCTGGACGCTGGTACTTCCTTTCTGGCTTCAGTCAGATTGAGAAAAGGGC
The DNA here is from genome assembly GCA_022376925.1 of Tragulus kanchil. Classification (NCBI taxonomy): domain Eukaryota; kingdom Metazoa; phylum Chordata; class Mammalia; order Artiodactyla; family Tragulidae; genus Tragulus; species Tragulus kanchil. Next base: position 31,990,472 of record JAIOJX010000025.1, read on the forward strand.
ATTTACATGCCTAAGCTATGGAACCCCAGAGGTCAGGTCTGTGCAGCCCTGTCACAGGGGTTTTAGTGAGAGACAAACCTCTCTCCGATGGCACGTGCTCTGTTATCATTTATATTATTCACTCAAAACACTTCTTTCCCCATGCTGATCCTGGCTGGAGTGTAACCAGTTGTCTGGGTGGGAAGGGGGATGCTGAGTCATTTATTCATGCTTTTTATTGCCCCTTGGCTTGACGATCACCATTCCTTGTTCACCAGTGGCTCAGCTTGTTGACTTTTTATAAATTACATGTAATCAGTCCCCTTGCAGGTCTGGCTACTGTAATTGGCCGCAGCCACGGAGCAGGGCTGACGAGTCTGTGTTTGTGCTGATGTCTCAGTCCAAGCCCCAAGCTTCCTCGCCTCCTCCACTTGTTTCAAAAGGAAGGTGAGCAGAACTGCCACACGGCTCACTCCACCCAGGTGCTCTGGTGGAACTTGTGTGTATAGACCCGCAGTGTCCCCGTGTCCTTTGGTGCAGGAACAATCAGGGTTGGGCCAGTGGTCCTCAAGCTTCCGTGCAGACCAGTCACCTGGGTAACTTCTGAAACGAGAATTCTGTAGCCCTACCCTGTTTCAGAAATTTTTATGGAGTCTCCGTAGAGGTCTAGAAAACTGTGTTTTCTGACTCAAATCCCTGCTGATTCTGATGGAGGTGATCCTTAACTTATACTTGGAGAAATGCTGAGTTAGCATGGAGGTAAAAGGTTAGACGAAAGGAAATCCCATGAAAGTAAAAATGTGTATGCAGAGAGGGATTGAGAGCCAAAACTCGGAAAGGAGCTTCTGCTTGGCTTCTGTGAAATGAGGGAAATATGCTTGACACTAAGAAAAATAAAATAAAGTCATAAAAGAACAAAAACTATGTGCTTAATGTTTTTTCCTGTAGTGATTTTGATCAAACTCTCCTCAATGGCAAAAGTGAAAGGGAGTTTTTGGAAAGGTTACACTATGAGAAAGTACCTTATCATTGCCAAGAAGCTCAAAGATGTTATGAAATCAAGGGAGGTATTGTGTAGGTATCGATTTGAAAAAGAATGTGCATTCCTGAATTGAAAGTTTTCTGAATGGCTTAAAGATGAAGAGGAGAGGTGACAGGGTTAACTCCTTGCAAGAAGTTCTGGTTAGTCTGGTTATTGGATCTGAAAGCATATTATTAAAATACAATCCAGATTTCCTGGGATAGTTCTAATTTCAAATATTTTTGCCCATTGTCTTTGTAGTGCCTGTCAGGTTTGCCCTAATTTTTGATTAGTTAAGATTTGGTCAGTTTGTAAAAGAGCCTCAAAATACGCTGCTTAGCTAAACTTCTGTTTTCAAATTTCTGTTTCTCCCTCTTTCTCTGTGCATTGTAATCTATTTCTTTGAACCTAAACTTTAATTTTAAAGTCCATTTTAGAGAAAGAACATGAGAGAGAGAGATGAGATAGACTCTATTTTAGAAAACTAGCCAAGAAGTACCTGTGTGGGAATGGTTATTTAATCCCAGCAGAGGAATAAAGAATTGATTTCCAACTACATACTGAATTTACTCTGATTCTAGAAAGCTATACTTTTTTTTTTTCTCTTTAAAAAGCACATTATTTCCTTAGGGGAACTTTATGATGCTATTTATACCTTGCAGAAGGGTCTTGACACCCTCCTACCAAAATAAAAAGAACTGGGGGAGCTACTTTAAAATGTTGACCAGCTTCAGCGTTTGTTAAATCCTCGCTACCTCTGCTCTAACCATCTTTTCACCAAAGCGTTCTTCTTCCTGTTTACTCTACCCCAATCATCTTGGTGTCAAAGTGCTCATGTTTCCATGCTGAGAACCCAGATTGTCCTACAGACTTTTCACCAGTGTGGTGTCATATTGCTGAGCTGGCTGGCCTTCTATCCTACTTCCCTTCCTTTTCCCTGTCCTCACTCCTTCCCCTCCATTTCATTCCTCAGGAAGCCTTCAGCCTCTTAGATACTCTGTCCATCTGCCCATAAGATCTTAGAGAATCTTCCCATCTGCTTTGTAAGTGTTTAGTATCATTATTGTTATTACATGAAGTGTCTACCACGCCCTTTCACTGTACCGAGAGTTCAAGTTCAAGTACGTTTGGTTAGTAGATCACTCAGCTCCTGAAGTGAATGGAAGGACTGTTGCTGGCTGGTGGTGGGGACCTGGAACCAGCTTCTACCAAGAAAAGCTAGACTCCTGTGACTTCTCTCCTGTGTGAAGACTCGAAAGCTGGGCTCCCAACTTGCTCTCGTTTCAGGTGATCTTACTGTCTTGCTCTTCTGAGTTTTAAATCCATATGCTCGGTAGACCTCTTTTCTTAGGAGTCTCTTGATATTTCTGGTTGTTTCTCCAGATCTTTTTTCTAGAATTTATTCTAACCCATATGTTGTTGAACATAGTGATAGATGTTTCCAATGAATATTTAAATTTGCTGAAAGCAAGTATAAATGTTGTTAGGGAGAACCACAACATTAAGTAGTCCTCCAACATACATAGCTTATACATTTTCAGTGGGAGTATTTTCACTTAAAAATTTCTGGTTTTGGTTCAATGTATAAGAGGAAATGTTATAAAAGTATTTATTAAAAACTTATGAAATATTAGCAGGAGTTATAAAGTATTAGGTAAGTAGATGTATTGCCCTTTGCTTAAGTTATAAAGAGAGATGTCTCTTTCATAATTAAATAAGACATTATTAAACTAGGTATACATGTTTGAACTTCTAATGATTTTATATTTACTTATATTTAAAAAAGAAAATACTTAGATTAACTTAAAATTCATAGGCTATTGGTACTTTGTTTCCGTATTTTAAGATATGATTTTTATTACTCAGATGCATTTTAAAGTTTAATGTCTCCTTACTGATTTCAGTGATTCTTAAACAACTAAAAGATAATCTTTTACCATAGGTTTTAGGCACGCTAAATATTTTAGCAAATGTGGTTTTTATTCCTAAACTGGAGAAATGGTTCTATGTTGAGAAACCCATCTTCTTACTAAGGGGTATTGGAACATGAATATGGAAGTATGTTGAATGTTTCAGATAAAGCTTTAGATTGGCAAACATTCCTGTTTGTTTTTCCAAGAGTCTGTTGTGTTTCTAAACCATTTCCAAAGTAGAACAAATTTTCATAACTTTGAGATCTTTATTGAAATACATGACTCATGGCAGATAACTTTTCTTAAAGTAGTGAAAGGAGAAAAACTTAACTACTGATCTTATGCTCAGTGAGGAAAATGAGAACCTAGGGAACTGAGCCCAAGGAACTGCCCCAAGTTCAAGACCAGTGGGTTTTAGCAGGTTGAGGAAGTCATGGACACAGACTTGCTGACATCCAGCCCAGGGCTAGTCCCAGTCTGCCACGTCTGCTTCTTCAGTGGGTTGTTGTACTTTCCAAAAGTCGAGCACTTTAGCTGCCCTGAAGAGCTATGGCTATATGATAGGTTCACCCCAGTTTCTTACTTAAAAAATTTTTTTTTAAATTTTTAATTGTAAAAAAACCCCACATAACATAAAATTTACCTTTTACTTATTTTTAAGCACACTGTTCAGGAGTGTAAAGTGTATCCACATGGTTGTGCCTCCTCAGTCTCTTACTGCTCTGGCTGATCTCCGGAGCCTTGAAAACATCTGAAGGGACTTTCAACTAGCACCTTGGGGGAAGGTACGCACCTCACCTGTGTTTGCTCCTTCCTTGTACTTCATGTGTGCTCGGCCAGTTCCAACTCTTTGTGACCCCGTGGACTGTAGTCCGCCAGACTTCTTTATCCATGGGTTTCTCCAGGCCAGAACCTTGGAGTGGGTTGTCATTTCCTTCTCTAGGGGACTTTCCCAACCCAGGGATTGAACCCCTGTCTCCGGCGGCTTCTGCATTGGCAGGCGGATTCTTTCACCACTGAGCCACTTGGGAGCCCTCCTTCCTCATAGTAGGAAGTTAATTGTGTGGAATTTGCTCACCTGATCCACACAGAGGATCCTGCTTTATTGCCCATTGGAAATCCCACACCCCTTTCTGCCCCAGAGGAAAAATTCTTTCCTGATTGTAGATTCTGTGCTCAGTTTAATCTTGAGCATATGAGCATGAGTCACGCTGGGTAAGTAGGTAATCCCATTTATACCTGCGTTTTAGCCTCCCTTTAATTTTTAAACTCAAGTTACTGGATCCTGACTTCCTGTGTAAGTTTTAGGGGCCAGGCGATGTTGAGATTTTTTTTGGAACGGGCACTTTCCATTCCTACTGACAGGGAAGCTGCAAGGCCTGTTTTAACATTCAGACTATGTGTGGAATGTCTGTGTGGATGAAGAAACAAGTTAAAGCTTTTTTGGGAGGCAGGAAGAAAGAGGAATGAAAACTTTTAGGTAGCCTGATTTTTGTGGGGAACATTTTGAGATTTTTAGACTACAGGCAAACAAGATAAGTACCTGGTTGGCTTTGCAATTTCTTTGGGTACACAAAGGAAATACTTGATGTTGGGCTAAATAACTATTGTTGATTAAGTTTGCTAACTGATAAATTAGCAAATCTGCCTGTGATTTCCAGTTACTATCTTTCCCAACATGCAGTCACAGTTTCTGTTTCTTCATTTGTGGAATGAAACATATGTCATTAGGAAGTAGTTTTCATGTTAATTTTTTATTTTTATTGGAGTATAGTTGCTTTACAATGTTGTGTTAATTTCTACTGTACAGCAAAGTGAATCAGCTGTATGTATACATATATCCCCTCCTGATTGTGGATTTCAGGGAGTTGTTTTTAAAGAATACTCGCAAAGTCCCTTGGAATCTTTAAAGGTGCTTTGAATATGGTATTGAAGTAATGTAAATCATTAATGCTTATATTTTTAGATTTGATTGTGGGAATGGGAGTGAATTGAACATCAAAATATTCTTGAAAGACAACATACATTTGAGCAAACCCATTCTCCCTAAGTGCTTATTTGAAATTGTCAGTCACTTAGCCCACAGTCAGTAATCTCACTCAGCAAGTGTTTGGCACTCCTGCTTTAACCCGCACAGGTTCAGTTCACACAAAGAAAGGGAGGGTGGGGTGACGTGATGGGAGCACCCTGGTAGCCTGATTAACATATTTGGAATAACTGTATTTGAATATTTGCCAGCTGAGCTAGGCAACCTGCCAAGTGAGCCATGGGAATTTCTGGGAGGAGTGTGGAGATTTGAGCCTGTCAAATGTTTCCCTTTTTTTTTGCAGAGAAAATGTTTTGGAAGATGCTGTTTAGGATGCTTCCCTTACCCTCTGAACAAAATAACTCTTTTTTATCCCGCATTCAAATTCTGCAGAAATTTCTCTTTCCACAGCTTACTTGTATTTTTTTAGAATAGTACTGTCAAACTGGTCTCACAAATAGCTCTCGGTAATCTCTCTGGGGTGAGTTTGAGTTCTGGCTCTGCCTGGTTTTTTTCTCTGCAGAGTTAGTCCTGAAGCTCTTTTCTTGCTGGGGCAACTCCTCTGCCAGCTTATCGTGGTGGACACAAACGATGGGAACAGGACAGACAGGATAAACGAGGCGCCTGGAGCCAGCTCCTACCCAGCGGATACTCGGTCATAAAGATGGCAGCCTGGCTTAGCTCTGTGGAGTGGAGAGATGGTCTTTCCTAGGTTCTCTTTAGAGGGACTCCATCACGTTTGACTTTGCCCTGACACCTATCTGGCTGCAGTCACCTCTGTGAGCTCTAAAACTAGTCAGGGGAATAGTCAGTTGAAACCAGGGGTTCTCAGGTCTTTGGATGCAGTAGGTGTAAGGGTTAGATGAGGCAGTGACTCCGTTCTCTAGTTGTCATTTAGGGCAGCCGGATACTGGGCTCCCACCAAGGCTTCCCTGGTGGCTCAGCTGGTAAAGAATTTGCCTGCAGTGCAGGTGACCCGGGTTCAGTCTCTGGGTCAGGAAGATCCCCTGGAGAAGGAAATGGTGCTCTACTCCAGGCTTCTTGCCTGGAGAATCCCATGGACAGAGGAGCCTGACGGGCTATAGTCCATGGGATCACAAAGAATCAGCACTATTGAGCTACTCACACACTACAAGGTGATGGGAGCCCACAGTCAGTAATCTCACTCAGCAAGTGTTTGGCACTCCTGCTTTAACCCGCACAGGTTCAGTTCACACAAAGAAAGGGAGGGTGGGGTGACGTGATGGGAGCACCCTGGTAGCCTGATTAACATATTTGGAATAACTGTATTTGAATATTTGCCAGCTGAGCTAGGCAACCTGCCAAGTGAGCCATGGGAATTTCTGGGAGGAGTGTGGAGATTTGAGCCTGTCAAATGTTTCCCTTTTTTTTTGCAGAGAAAATGTTTTGGAAGATGCTGTTTAGGATGCTTCCCTTACCCTCTGAACAAAATAACTCTTTTTTATCCCGCATTCAAATTCTGCAGAAATTTCTCTTTCCACAGCTTACTTGTATTTTTTTAGAATAGTACTGTCAAACTGGTCTCACAAATAGCTCTCGGTAATCTCTCTGGGGTGAGTTTGAGTTCTGGCTCTGCCTGGTTTTTTTCTCTGCAGAGTTAGTCCTGAAGCTCTTTTCTTGCTGGGGCAACTCCTCTGCCAGCTTATCGTGGTGGACACAAACGATGGGAACAGGACAGACAGGATAAACGAGAGCGCCTGCGGAGCCAGCTCCTACCCAGCGGATACTCGGTCATAAAGATGGCAGCCTGGCTTAGCTCTGTGGAGTGGAGAGATGGTCTTTCCTAGGTTCTCTTTAGAGGGACTCCATCACGTTTGACTTTGCCCTGACACCTATCTGGCTGCAGTCACCTCTGTGAGCTCTAAAACTAGTCAGGGGAATAGTCAGTTGAAACCAGGGGTTCTCAGGTCTTTGGATGCAGTAGGTGTAAGGGTTAGATGAGGCAGTGACTCCGTTCTCTAGTTGTCATTTAGGGCAGCCGGATACTGGGCTCCCACCAAGGCTTCCCTGGTGGCTCAGCTGGTAAAGAATTTGCCTGCAGTGCAGGTGACCCGGGTTCAGTCTCTGGGTCAGGAAGATCCCCTGGAGAAGGAAATGGTGCTCTACTCCAGGCTTCTTGCCTGGAGAATCCCATGGACAGAGGAGCCTGACGGGCTATAGTCCATGGGATCACAAAGAATCAGCACTATTGAGCTACTCACACACACATTGACTGTAGTGAAGGGTGGGTAGGGATGACCAGGGAATGAGGTGGCATTGAAATCCAAAATCTGTTGAAGCCATGGGTGCCACAGTGTGCTAGTTTCCATGGTTTAGGTCAGACTGCTACCTTTCCTCCTGTGTACACTCAGGAATGGAAAGATACAAGAATGACACCGGTGCCTGCTCCTTCTGTGACAGATTTTGAAATACTGTGCTAAATGTGTATTCAATATGCTTGTCAGAAAAGGTTTTTTTTTTTTTTCTTTCTTTTACCTCTCCTGATTGGAGCTTTGTGTTTTTCTGTATCTCTTCAAAGTTAGTCCTTAAAGCTGAGTTTTAAAAAACACTTATTTACTTGGCTACAGTGGTCTTTGTCGTGGCATGTGAACTCTTACTTGCACATGTGGGATCTAGTTCCCTGACCAAGGACTGAACTCAAGTCCCCTGTATAGGGAGTGTAGAGTCTTAGTCACTAGACCACCAGGGAAGTCCAGACTGATTTTTTTTAAATCACAAATACAGACTATCAAAACAGCAAAGAACAAATTTGATCATAGCTATTTTAAAAAAAAAAAGCTTTAAAAAATGAAAACTTATAAATGAACTCAGGTATATTAAACTGAGCCCTAAACTTTTTGCAGATATTTTAATGACCATATATATTTATATTTTATATGCCAATCATTTGTATATAAATATATAGGCTTTTAAATGTCTACACCACAGTTATTAAATTTCAGCCACCTTTTGTTTAACTTCACCAATTTCTTTGTGATTTTTTCAGTGTTGATGAAACCAGGGGTTCTCAGGTCTTTGGATGCAGTAGGTGTAAGGGTTAGATGAGGCAGTGACTCCGTTCTCTAGTTGTCATTTAGGGCAGCCGGATACTGGGCTCCCACCAAGGCTTCCCTGGTGGCTCAGCTGGTAAAGAATTTGCCTGCAGTGCAGGTGACCCGGGTTCAGTCTCTGGGTCAGGAAGATCCCTGGAGAAGGAATGGTGCTCTACTCCAGACTTCTTGCCTGGAGAATCCCATGGACAGAGGAGCCTGACGGGCTATAGTCCATGGGATCACAAAGAATCAGCACTATTGAGCTACTCACACACACATTGACTGTAGTGAAGGGTGGGTAGGGATGACCAGGGAATGAGGTGGCATTGAAATCCAAAATCTGTTGAAGCCATGGGTGCCACAGTGTGCTAGTTTCCATGGTTTAGGTCAGACTGCTACCTTTCCTCCTGTGTACACTCAGGAATGGAAAGATACAAGAATGACACCGGTGCCTGCTCCTTCTGTGACAGATTTTGAAATACTGTGCTAAATGTGTATTCAATATGCTTGTCAGAAAAGGATTTTTTTTTTTTTTTTTACCTCTCCTGATTGGAGCTTTGTGTTTTTCTGTATCTCTTCAAAGTTAGTCCTTAAAGCTGAGTTTTAAAAAACACTTATTTACTTGGCTACAGTGGTCTTTGTCGTGGCATGTGAACTCTTACTTGCACATGTGGGATCTAGTTCCCTGACCAAGGACTGAACTCAAGTCCCCTGTATAGGGAGTGTAGAGTCTTAGTCACTAGACCACCAGGGAAGTCCAGACTGATTTTTTTTAAATCACAAATACAGACTATCAAAACAGCAAAGAACAAATTTGATCATAGCTATTTTAAAAAAAAAAAGCTTTAAAAAATGAAAACTTATAAATGAACTCAGGTATATTAAACTGAGCCCTAAACTTTTTGCAGATATTTTAATGACCATATATATTTATATTTTATATGCCAATCATTTGTATATAAATATATAGGCTTTTAAATGTCTACACCACAGTTATTAAATTTCAGCCACCTTTTGTTTAACTTCACCAATTTCTTTGTGATTTTTTTCAGTGTTGTATATGATTCTTATATTTATACAATCACATTTGCTCTTAGCTAATGATATAGATACAACCTTGATTTTTTTTTTTTTAATGTTTTTTTGGTCATGCCCCTCGGCATGCAGAATCTTAGTTCAACAACCAGAGATTAAACCCAGCTCTTGCTGGTGGGGGTGAGGAGTCTTATCCACTGGACCACCAGGGAATTCCTAACTTTGAGTCTTCATAGCTTTTTTCTCCAGTTGACTCTTAACAGACTATTTAAAATAAAAAAAGTTTTTGGGTAGATTGTAATCATGTAATTCATTAAGCAGGGTAGGGTTAAGATGAATAACTATCAGTACAGTGCTTCCTTTTTTATTATTAAGTATCAAATATTATATTTTTGGGGCTTCTCTATTGTGTTGATTTCTTATATTATTGAATTAATACCATACACAATATTACCAGTTTCACGATTTAGTACATCTTCAGCATCTCTGAGGGTGGTAAGATATAAGATCTGTTTTCTTAAACAAGTACATGCCTGAAACTATAAAACAGTTTATTCAAGTCATAGAACAACACTGGTGGAACTTGAGTTCTGGCACTTGGCCCACATTTAAACTGATACTACATGCGTGTGTGAAAAAGATACTAGTTACTTGTAATCTCTTTAGAATGTGTTAATATTGTCAGGTCCGAATATGAGTTCTCTGGTAAGTACACCAGCTTTAAAAAAAAAAAAAAAACCTCAGTGAAATCTAAATATTGACTTTTGTGTCCCTTTTTATTCATTTTAGTTACTTCTTGTTTAGTTGCTGAGAAGTGTCCGACTTTTTGCCATCCGTGGACTATAGCCTGTCAGGCTGCTCTGTTCATGGGTTTATTTCCCAGGCAAGAACACTGGAGTGGGTTGCCATTTCCTTCTCCTGAGAGTCTTCCTGATCTTTTGCAGATATTTTAATGACCATATATATTTATATTTTATATGCCAATCATTTGTATATAAATATATAGGCTTTTAAATGTCTACACCACAGTTATTAAATTTCAGCCACCTTTTGTTTAACTTCACCAATTTCTTTGTGATTTTTTTCAGTGTTGTATATGATTCTTATATTTATACAATCACATTTGCTCTTAGCTAATGATATAGATACAACCTTGATTTTTTTTTTTAATGTTTTTTGGTCATCCCCCTCGGCATGCAGAATCTTAGTTCAACAACCAGAGATTAAACCCAGCTCTTGCTGGTGGGGGTGAGGAGTCTTATCCACTGGACCACCAGGGAATTCCTAACTTTGAGTCTTCATAGCTTTTTTCTCCAGTTGACTCTTAACAGACTATTTAAAATAAAAAAAGTTTTTGGGTAGATTGTAATCATGTAATTCATTAAGCAGGGTAGGGTTAAGATGAATAACTATCAGTACAGTGCTTCCTTTTTTATTATTAAGTATCAAATATTATATTTTTGGGGCTTCTCTATTGTGTTGATTTCTTATATTATTGAATTAATACCATACACAATATTACCAGTTTCACGATTTAGTACATCTTCAGCATCTCTGAGGGTGGTAAGATATAAGATCTGTTTTCTTAAACAAGTACATGCCTGAAACTATAAAACAGTTTATTCAAGTCATAGAACAACACTGGTGGAACTTGAGTTCTGGCACTTGGCCCACATTTAAACTGATACTACATGCGTGTGTTAAAAAGATACTAGTTACTTGTAATCTCTTTAGAATGTGTTAATATTGTCAGGTCCGAATATGAGTTCTCTGGTAAGTACACCAGCTTTAAAAAAAAAAAAAAAACCTCAGTGAAATCTAAATATTGACTTTTGTGTCCCTTTTTATTCATTTTAGTTACTTCTTGTTTAGTTGCTGAGAAGTGTCCGACTTTTTGCCATCCGTGGACTATAGCCTGTCAGGCTGCTCTGTTCATGGGTTTATTTCCCAGGCAAGAACACTGGAGTGGGTTGCCATTTCCTTCTCCTGAGAGTCTTCCTGATCTGCATTAGCAGGCAGATTCTTTACCACTGAGCCACCAGGGAATCTCAGTGACTTATTAGTCAATATTTGTGGAGGTACATATGATAACTTTTGGGGTTGGTTTTTGTCTTCTTATTTTGGACGTAAAGTGCTAAGAGGGAGCAGGGAGGGGAAAGACTGTCTCCAGGTGTCATGAGGTTGAACCAGTTTAACCTTTGCTGCAGCTCATCCTGCTGTTGGCTCCCTCCTGGGTGCCCAGCGTATTTACATATTATATAATCCAGACTGGCTTGTCCTGTTTGGTAGGTTTGTTGTAAACTGCTGGGCTAAGTAAACGTGGGATAACATTTTAAATGGATTAAAAGTTAACCAGTACTTGAGGAGGGATGTAGCAGAGGGGCCCAGCTGTCAGGTGGCCCAGGTTCTGCCTCCTGGGTTCAGGAGTAGGTGCATTTCCTTTCCCCTGAGTGACGGGAAATCCACGTGAAATGATAGCAATGGCTGGTCAGAGGATCACTCCTCACTGCAAATAACAACCAGCGTGCCCTGTCACATACCAGAAACATCGGCTCCTGAAAGCAGGTGTTAAATGGTCTGTTAATGGGCTCTGTACACAAGCAGAAATGGACGTGCCATACCAGTGGGACCATTTTCATCCATCCATACCCAGTGTGGAAACAGTGAATGAGGAAGTGACTGGATGACTGAGTCTCGCCCCCCGCCTAGCTCAGTGCACAGCCAGAGAACCTATCTATGTGCTTTTATTTTTTAAATTTATATTTATTCATCTTTATTTGTTTGGTTGATACTACATGCGTGTGTGAAAAGATACTAGTTACTTGTAATCTCTTTAGAATGTGTTAATATTGTCAGGTCCGAATATGAGTTCTCTGGTAAGTACACCAGCTTTAAAAAAAAAAAAAAAACCTCAGTGAAATCTAAATATTGACTTTTGTGTCCCTTTTTATTCATTTTAGTTACTTCTTGTTTAGTTGCTGAGAAGTGTCCGACTTTTTGCCATCCGTGGACTATAGCCTGTCAGGCTGCTCTGTTCATGGGTTTATTTCCCAGGCAAGAACACTGGAGTGGGTTGCCATTTCCTTCTCCTGAGAGTCTTCCTGATCTGCATTAGCAGGCAGATTCTTTACCACTGAGCCACCAGGGAATCTCAGTGACTTATTAGTCAATATTTGTGGAGGTACATATGATAACTTTTGGGGTTGGTTTTTGTCTTCTTATTTTGGACGTAAAGTGCTAAGAGGGAGCAGGGAGGGGAAAGACTGTCTCCAGGTGTCATGAGGTTGAACCAGTTTAACCTTTGCTGCAGCTCATCCTGCTGTTGGCTCCCTCCTGGGTGCCCAGCGTATTTACATATTATATAATCCAGACTGGCTTGTCCTGTTTGGTAGGTTTGTTGTAAACTGCTGGGCTAAGTAAACGTGGGATAACATTTTAAATGGATTAAAAGTTAACCAGTACTTGAGGAGGGATGTAGCAGAGGGGCCCAGCTGTCAGGTGGCCCAGGTTCTGCCTCCTGGGTTCAGGAGTAGGTGCATTTCCCTTTCCCCTGAGTGACGGGAAATCCACGTGAAATGATAGCAATGGCTGGTCAGAGGATCACTCCTCACTGCAAATAACAACCAGCGTGCCCTGTCAGATACCAGAAACATCGGCTCCTGAAAGCAGGTGTTAAATGCGTCTGTTAATGGGCTCTGTACACAAGCAGAAATGGACGTGCCATACCAGTGGGACCATTTTCATCCATCCATACCCAGTGTGGAAACAGTGAATGAGGAAGTGACTGGATGACTGAGTCTCGCCCCCCGCCTAGCTCAGTGCACAGCCAGAGAACCTATCTATGTGCTTTTATTTTTTAAATTTATATTTATTCATCTTTATTTGTTTGGTTGTACCAGATCCTAATTGTGCCATGAGGTATCTTTCTTAGTTGTGGCATGTGGAATCTAGTTCCCTGACCAGGGAATGAACCCGGGCCCCCTGCATTGGGAACTCGGGCATCTTAGCCACTGGACCGCCAGGAAAGTCCCTGTCTGTGTGCTTTGTGATGGGCATTTCTGATGCCTGTGCATACCAGGGTTATGCTGACCCCTGGCACATCACTCAGCCCCAGTTAGAGGGTTCTTGGGTTTTCTAAGGCATCCTCTGACCTTGTCTATTTTTCGTACAGATGTGCATGGTCTCCTGTGTGAGTCCTCTAAACCCTTTCTAGGGCTGTGTGACCATTTCATGTTAAGTGTGCCCTTCTTATACTCAGGAAACCCAAGTTCGATCCCTGGGTCGTGAAGATCCCCTGGAGGAGGAAATGGCAACCCACTCCAGTATTCTTGCCTGGAAATTTTCATGGGCAGAAGAGCCTGGCAGGCTGCAACCCATGGGACCACAAAGAGTCAGATACACCTGAGTGACTGACACCCTGCCTGGAAGTGAGGATCCCTAGTGGATTTTCTGGAAGTCTTCCCTGGAACACCTCTCCCCTTTGTACAGGGCCTTTCTAAGGTTTGCAGCAGTTCTCAGGGCCAAGAGTGTTTGTCAGCATGGAGTGATGGTAATAACTTCCTCCTGCCTTGTGCCCCGCTAGGGGCTTCTCTCTAAGTGAAAAGACCAGGGAACCCTAACTCAAGATCTCAGTTTAACAGCATTCCACTTACCCGCCACGAGTCATTCTTAGTTTGAAATATCCTAAGAAGAGGTTCTTATTTCTGAAGGTTAGACAGGTTGCAGTCTGCTTGAGTTTTCAGCATCTCTGGTTAATAATGATTTTAGAGAGTTGAAGAGGCAATGGTTCTTTTATGAGTGTAGCATACAACTATGGCCTTGAGCAAATGATCTAACTTCATATGAATCCTGACTTATAGACAGAAGCTTTCTTTGTATATCTAGATTTACCACTCTATCCTTCTCTGAAATACTGAGGGAATAATCCTATATATATCACATACATTTTTTTAAAATCAGTATTCAGAGCAAGGAAGAATACCAAACAGTCCACGTGGTACTGATTCTGATTTTTTTTTTTTTTTTTTTTTGCTGTTTTAAATTTGCTTTTATTGTTTGAGACCAAAAATGCATTTTTCTATCCTTTTTATTTTTTGAACTGAAACCTACATCTGTGAAATTACTGTCTTTATAATGGTTGACTACTGGAGTTTCTAAGAAGATTGTGAGACCTTTGGAGGACAAAACAGAAAATCAAATTAGGTTTAAGACAGAAATTTTTTTTGGACATTGCAAAAATAGCACACAAAACAAGTGGGTGAATAATTGGCAACACAGACTTTTTCTTGTAAGTTCCATTTCCCCAGACTCTTGCCATCATACTAAAAAAAGTTTTCTTGTGTGTGACCATTTCATGTTAAGTGTGCCCTTCTTATACTCAGGAAACCCAAGTTCGATCCCTGGGTCGTGAAGATCCCCTGGAGGAGGAAATGGCAACCCACTCCAGTATTCTTGCCTGGAAATTTTCATGGGCAGAAGAGCCTGGCAGGCTGCAACCCATGGGACCACAAAGAGTCAGATACACCTGAGTGACTGACACCCTGCCTGGAAGTGAGGATCCCTAGTGGATTTTCTGGAAGTCTTCCCTGGAACACCTCTCCCCTTTGTACAGGGCCTTTCTAAGGTTTGCAGCAGTTCTCAGGGCCAAGAGTGTTTGTCAGCATGGAGTGATGGTAATAACTTCCTCCTGCCTTGTGCCCCGCTAGGGGCTTCTCTCTAAGTGAAAAGACCAGGGAACCCTAACTCAAGATCTCAGTTTAACAGCATTCCACTTACCCGCCACGAGTCATTCTTAGTTTGAAATATCCTAAGAAGAGGTTCTTATTTCTGAAGGTTAGACAGGTTGCAGTCTGCTTGAGTTTTCAGCATCTCTGGTTAATAATGATTTTAGAGAGTTGAAGAGGCAATGGTTCTTTTATGAGTGTAGCATACAACTATGGCCTTGAGCAAATGATCTAACTTCATATGAATCCTGACTTATAGACAGAAGCTTTCTTTGTATATCTAGATTTACCACTCTATCCTTCTCTGAAATACTGAGGGAATAATCCTATATATATCACATACATTTTTTTAAAATCAGTATTCAGAGCAAGGAAGAATACCAAACAGTCCACGTGGTACTGATTCTGATTTTTTTTTTTTTTTTTTTTTGCTGTTTTAAATTTGCTTTTATTGTTTGAGACCAAAAATGCATTTTTCTATCCTTTTTATTTTTTGAACTGAAACCTACATCTGTGAAATTACTGTCTTTATAATGGTTGACTACTGGAGTTTCTAAGAAGATTGTGAGACCTTTGGAGGACAAAACAGAAAATCAAATTAGGTTTAAGACAGAAATTTTTTTTGGACATTGCAAAAATAGCACACAAAACAAGTGGGTGAATAATTGGCAACACAGACTTTTTCTTGTAAGTTCCATTTCCCCAGACTCTTGCCATCATACTAAAAAAAGTTTTCTTGTGTGTTGCTTTTTCTCAGAATCCTGCTGCTTACTGTTAGAAATTTTTGTCATATGCCAAAGTTTTGTTTTTCATGTGCTCTTTGTGTATGAAATCATGTGAGTCTTATTCAAAGTGTGTGTGTGTGTTTCAGTACAGTAGTAAGGGACTTCCTTTGCAGTCCATTGGTTAAGACTTTGCATTTCCAATGCAGAAGCCATGGGTTCAATCCCCGGTTGGGGAACTAAGATCCCATATGCCATATGGCTAGGCCAAAATAATAACAATAAAATACAGTGGTAAAAGTTGTTGATAATAAGCAAAAAGGAAAATTTAATATGGACCTCTATATAATTTGGTTATTGTGACTAAGAGAAATTATTAATAAATATATAATCCAAGGTGAATGAAGTTAGATTATTGTAGGGGAAACATACAATTCTGATTAAAAATAAAGTATATTGAGTGCATTTTTCTAGTTTCAAAAAAATGACACTTTACATTTCCTACCTGGCCTTCTCCCCAAGGATGTGTGTTTTTAGAATTTTTCTATCAGTCTAATACAGGTGATGCTATCGCCTGAGCTAGTTTAATGGAACGGCATCAAAGTTTCTTTAGAATAATCAAGCAGGGAGGTAAAACTGCAAGTCTTCAGAGGAAGTGACTGAGATTCTTGAGCAATAGGATACCGTAGAGTTTGTGAGAAAGGAACAGAATGCTTTTTAGGAGAAGGCCAGTGTTGTGCATCTCTCAGCCTGGTAGGGAAAAAAAATCATATTTTAGATACTACTATTAAAACAGCATGCTGGGCTTCTTTGGTGGTCCAGTGGGTAAAGAGTCCACCTTGCAGTGCAAGGGGCACCAGTTTGATCCCTGGCCTGGGAAGATCCCATGTGGCGTGGAGTGGCTGGACCAGTGTGTCCAATTATGAGCCAGTGCTCTAGGCGCATGCGCCCAGAGCCAACAGGAGAGGACACTGCAATGGGAGGCCCACACAGGCCAGAGAATAAAGATGAATGAAAATAAATAAATAAAAAACAGTAAAAGAGGCCAAAATTAAAGAAAAACAAAACAAAACAAAAAACTACATGCTGATGCATTCATCCTGTCATTCTTTTTTTTTTCTTTTTTATTCTTGGCTCAGCTGGGTCTTCGTTGTGCTGCTTGGGCTTCTCATTGCAGTGACCTCTTTGACTGTGGAGCATGGACTTCAGGTGTTCATGCTTCGGTAGTTGCAGCATGCAGGCCATTGCGTTGAAGGCCACTGGAAGATTTACAGAGCAAACAAACACAGTGAGATCCTACCAGTAAGTCTGGGAGTCAGAGACTGAACAAGATGTTATTGAGCCTCAGTAGTTGTGCTCCTGGGCTCTAGAGGGCAGGCTTAGTTGCCTCACGGCAGTTTTCTGCATTGACAGGCAGATTCCTAACCACTGGACCACCAGGGAAGCCCCCTTGTCATTCCTTTTAAGAGAGTCTTCAGAAAGGCTCAGTAACATCTCGTTCAGCCTCTCAAAGACTCTCCGATTTACTGGTAGGATCTCACTGTGTCTGTTTGCTCTGTAAATCTTACAGTGGCCTTCGACCAAAAGTAATAAAATGTCATGTGACTTGGTATATCAGTCAGGGTTCTCAGAGGCAACAGAAGCCTCTGACTAATTTCATCAGGAAAGTCGTTTCTTTGGGTCATTAGGTAGCTCACAGTTTCTCCTTGGGAAAGCTGAGACCCAGACTTGGAGATTCATCAACTAGGAACAATGCCACTGCGTCTGCTTCTTTGCTCTTCATTCCTGTCCCTCATCTCCTCCACCTCAGTGAGGAAATGAATGCAGAAGTGTTAGGAGGAAATGACACCTCATGTTTCTAAATACTCTTCCTTTTTGGCATACCAGACCTCTGCCTGCTCCCCACTCAGCCTCACCGCATTTGCCTTTCTAACCCTTCTGTGTCTGTCTTCGCCATTAGATTATAAGCTCCGGAAGGATAAAACCTGTGGATTTTGGTCTCTGCTGTATTCCTCAGGGCCTCTCATAGGGCTTGACATACAGAAGATGCTCCAAATAGTCATGCTTAGTGAATGCGTGAGCCAGTGCTCAGGCGCATGCGCCCAGAGCCAACAGGAGAGGACACTGCAATGGGAGGCCCACACAGGCCAGAGAATAAAGATGAATGAAAATAAATAAATAAAAAACAGTAAAAGAGGCCAAAATTAAAGAAAAACAAAACAAAACAAAAAACTACATGCTGATGCATTCATCCTGTCATTCTTTTTTTTTTCTTTTTTATTCTTGGCTCAGCTGGGTCTTCGTTGTGCTGCTTGGGCTTCTCATTGCAGTGACCTCTTTGACTGTGGAGCATGGACTTCAGGTGTTCATGCTTCGGTAGTTGCAGCATGCAGGCCATTGCGTTGAAGGCCACTGGAAGATTTACAGAGCAAACAAACACAGTGAGATCCTACCAGTAAGTCTGGGAGTCAGAGACTGAACAAGATGTTATTGAGCCTCAGTAGTTGTGCTCCTGGGCTCTAGAGGGCAGGCTTAGTTGCCTCACGGCAGTTTTCTGCATTGACAGGCAGATTCCTAACCACTGGACCACCAGGGAAGCCCCCTTGTCATTCCTTTTAAGAGAGTCTTCAGAAAGGCTCAGTAACATCTCGTTCAGCCTCTCAAAGACTCTCCGATTTACTGGTAGGATCTCACTGTGTCTGTTTGCTCTGTAAATCTTACAGTGGCCTTCGACCAAAAGTAATAAAATGTCATGTGACTTGGTATATCAGTCAGGGTTCTCAGAGGCAACAGAAGCCTCTGACTAATTTCATCAGGAAAGTCGTTTCTTTGGGTCATTAGGTAGCTCACAGTTTCTCCTTGGGAAAGCTGAGACCCAGACTTGGAGATTCATCAACTAGGAACAATGCCACTGCGTCTGCTTCTTTGCTCTTCATTCCTGTCCCTCATCTCCTCCACCTCAGTGAGGAAATGAATGCAGAAGTGTTAGGAGGAAATGACACCTCATGTTTCTAAATACTCTTCCTTTTTGGCATACCAGACCTCTGCCTGCTCCCCACTCAGCCTCACCGCATTTGCCTTTCTAACCCTTCTGTGTCTGTCTTCGCCATTAGATTATAAGCTCCGGAAGGATAAAAACCTGTGGATTTTGGTCTCTGCTGTATTCCTCAGGGCCTCTCATAGGGCTTGACATACAGAAGATGCTCCAAATAGTCATGCTTAGTGAATGCGTGAGGGACAGAAGGTGAATTTGGGGTGTGGGTGAGAGTAAATCACCATTATTTCTATCATTCTTGGCAACTTTGCCCTGGTCTGAATTCTTGCTCATTCCCCCGTCTCTAATCTTTTTTTGGGCTACCCCTCATGGCATGTGCGACCTTAGTTCCCAAACCAGGGGTTGAACCTGCACCCCTTGCATTGGAACGCAGAGTCTTAACCACAGGACCACTGGGGAAGCAGCCCCCTCTCTGCCCCCAACCTCCCTAATCTTGAAGGAGCCTGCCTTCTGGGCAGCGGCAGGATGGTTCCCACAGAGGGGTGCTGGCCACTTCCCTGTGACACATTTTTTGCACAGTGGTTTGTCTGTTGGAACTGTATACTTAAGGAAGTTTTTGTGGGCTGGCCAGACATGAGCCATTATGTACCACATTGTTTCTACGGGAAAATGCACTCTGAGTTCAAGTGAAGCTTCTTACATATACAAACTTTTGGATTATATCCTTCCCATTAGTAGAGGCCTGTCATTGCATGATCTCCCGTTCAGCCTCTTATTTATGACCAATGTATAAATGAACAATAAGCTATTTCTTTGTAGAAGGAGCTGAGCCAGAAGTCCTTCCTTCTCAGAGGGTAAACTACTACATTAAAATGAATTTCCTTCATCCGACAAACATGGTAGTTCGTTTCCAATGTATTTATAGAATGTCTGGCACGTGCTTAATTTTGTAGGAAGAACTCATGTGAATAAAATAGGGACTGTCTCCTGGTGAGTTCACAGTCAGGTTTCCATTTAAATAGGAGTTACACTTATATAGCACCCCAGGTCACTTCCAGCCCTGATATTCAGTAATTCTGTAGTTTTGAATTGCTCTATTCATTTCTCTATTTTCCTTGTCACATGTGATTCTGTTATAAAATGTATTTTTAGATAATGATGGAGAAAACATATTGACATTCATGAATAACAGTTATAGCAGTCACCCCATCTTTATAGCTATTAAGTCATTCTGAATTTGTCTTTATGGTTGAGAATGAAAAATCCAGGAACAAACTATTTATTTGTTTTAACTGTTTATTTTTATTTATTTATTTGTCTCCAGTTTAACATGTGTGTTCTTTAGTTGCAGCATGCAAATTCTTAGTTGCAGCTTATGGGATCTAGTTCCCTGACCGGGGATCTGACTCGAACCCCTTGCATTGAGAGTGGAGTTATGGCCACAGGACCACCAGAGAATCCCTAAACCATTTATTTTCATTCCAGTTTTTTATCATGAAAAGAATGAAGCTGGACGCATCATAAAATTGATATAAAAATAGTGCAACGGGGCTTTATTTTGAAACTATACATATTCCTGAGGGATAGTATGTATGAGTCTTGGGATTAACAGATATTTTTAAAATGCTCTCTTGTAATTTTCAGACTTTTTACAGCAAATATGTGTTCCTCATCCATTGTCACCATCACACACATCCACATACATGTACATACAACAGAGCAACTCTTCAGATAAGTGACAATATTTCAGTATGATGGCCTTCTTTCCCTAAGTCATTTACCCAGAGATCTTAATAAATACTTGATGAATGGAATCTCATTTCTGGGAACTGGAATGTGGGGAATCTTAATGTTTATATAAAAAATTCTACAGATATTTGTGAAGAATATTTGGAACTCCCTGGAGTACAAAATAATGTAGCCATGTGGAAATAGTCTACCTTGAAACTTGGAAAAGTTACCTGGTAGTTAATTTCAAATCTGATTTGAACCACAAACTTCTTTGTTACTGGATCTCTTATTTTAATTAAATTCTGTAATCCAAGTAATATATTAACTGTTTCTGGCAAGTGAATTAGTAACTGTTTTCTCCTAGGATCTGGAAACAGGTACTATATGTAGTTTCCAGAATTCCATTTAGTGATCAGGGTAACAGAATAAACCCTGGCCTAGGACTTAAAATTGAATTTACAAGTATAGTTTAGAATGCTATTTTTTTCATCTCAACAATAACTACAAACAAAGTACATATTGGTTTCTTATTCATCATTTTAGCCATTCCTTTTAGTGAAAAAATTCCATCTTTAGCTGAAATCTGGGCCCCATAATTATGAGAAACTGAAAAAACATTTGAGGAGCAGTTTGGGTTTAGTGATAAAACAATTCATAAATTATTCAGCAGTTTGCTTCTGTGAGCCTTTCAGTATTCTTTTCTGTTCTGTTTAATACAGAATGATAATTCATGCAGGTATACATCCCAGTGTTCCTACTGACAAGAAAGAGATCATCATCTAACTTTGGCAAGTACCTTGAATTATTAAACTAGATGCCTATTAACCTGGTTTAATCAATACTTGCTATTCTTTTACCATTACAGGAATTAAAGGTGGAGACGCTTCTGCAAGTTTATTGGAAGGTGGCTTTTAACTAACATTCCCCTTGTAGGAGACAAGCAGATTATTGCAAAGTCAGGAACCAATTTGAAATGAGGGAAATGCTTGACACTTGGCACAGAATAGGGCCCACTAAGTAACCCTTTCACCTGTGCCACATTCAGACTCCGACATTTAGGCCATCTCACAATCCACAAGTCAGCCCATTGTGAGACATTCTCTTTCTATCTATGCCTTAAACACATGCACATGGTGTAAAATTGGTCAGCTTTTAATCATTTTATGTGTATCTGTATTATCTTTTTCACTTTCATTTCCTTTTACTCATAAAATGAACATTTGACTAGATTTTTGCTCTTGTTGAGTCAAAGTGGGCTTCTACTAAGCTCATTGTGTATATAGCAAAGTACACAATCAGAAGTTCATCGTAAATATAACCTAGAAGAGAAAACTGTTATTAATAGCTTTTTAAAGTCTTGAGTCTTTCTCAGAGAAAGACAGAATAAATTAAATATTAGGGACTTCCTGGAAAGTCCGGTGGCTAAGACTCCCTGCTTCCACCACAGGGGATGCGGGTTCGATCCCTGGTTGGGGAATGAAGATTCCACAAGCCGCACAGAGTCACCAAAAAAAATAGTAAAAATTATTAAAAGATTAAGTGCTAATATCAGGCCACTTTCTGTAATTAAGAATGAATAAATGAACCATCCACACACACAAAACTGGCATCTGAAAATTTATGATTGGTCTTTTTTATATGGTCTTAGAAAATAGAATGGAACATAGCCCCCTGAGTTTAATAAAAACAGCATCCGAAAATTAAACCTGAGGCCATATCAAGGACGCTGATCTCTTATATGAACTGCTTGGTGCTCAAATGTTAAAAAACTGCATAACTTGTCATTTGTTTTTTAATACATGAAATGCACCTGATTTGGAGAGTTAAGAAGATAGCAGATTCATTTCTTCTAGGGAAGTTTTAAGGGAGTGAACCTTAAATTTAAAAAGTTTCAACCTGATGTTATATCTTATCTTATGTATGTGGTATTCCTCTGTACATCATTAATATATATGTCAAAGAGGAAAGCATGTCCAGGGCACTAGCCCAGGCATTAAAATGCTGCATAAACATTAACTCATTACCATCGAGCCCCTCCTGGGAGGCCCTTCCAGCCACTGAACCACCAGGGGATTCCCCTTTTAAACATTTCTTATGCCATTAACTTAGATTTTAGCTGGCATTTCATAAGCAACACTTTTTTAAAAAAAAGAATGGATAAGAAATGAACAATATGGTAAAATAATTTATTATATTTTTATAACATCTATTGAGGCATAAATCACTTAATATAAAGTTCATCCTTTTATGTAAGTATACAGTTCACTGGATTTTCATAGGTTCATGGAGCTGTACATCCATTACCACTATCTGATTCCAGAACATTTTCATCACCTTAAAAAAAGAAATGCAATAACATGATCAGTAACTACCATCTCCTGCAACACACCCTCCACCCCTTAGTGGGGATTGCCTTAGGCAACTGCTAATCTGCTTTCTGTCTATATGGATTTGCCGTTCTGGCTATTACGTGTAATGGAATGTGTGGCCTCATGTGTCTGGCTTATTTCACTTGGCCTAATGTTTTTAAAGTTCGTCCATGTTGTTGGCCTATATCAGAACGTTATGCCCTGTTATTGTAGAATAATCTTCCATTGTATAGATATATCACAATTGGTTTATCCAATGTGGATTAAATTTATTTTTTTACTTAAAAATTTACGGTCTTTAAGACCCTCTGTAATTTTCCCAGGCTACCCCCCTTAAATCCCTACCTTTTCGGGTTTCACTCTCTTATTGATTGGTCTTTTTTATATGGTCTTAGAAAATAGAATGGAACATAGCCCCCTGAGTTTAATAAAAACAGCATCCGAAAATTAAACCTGAGGCCATATCAAGGACGCTGATCTCTTATATGAACTGCTTGGTGCTCAAATGTTAAAAAACTGCATAACTTGTCATTTGTTTTTTAATACATGAAATGCACCTGATTTGGAGAGTTAAGAAGATAGCAGATTCATTTCTTCTAGGGAAGTTTTAAGGGAGTGAACCTTAAATTTAAAAAGTTTCAACCTGATGTTATATCTTATCTTATGTATGTGGTATTCCTCTGTACATCATTAATATATATGTCAAAGAGGAAAGCATGTCCAGGGCACTAGCCCAGGCATTAAAATGCTGCATAAACATTAACTCATTACCATCGAGCCCCTCCTGGGAGGCCCTTCCAGCCACTGAACCACCAGGGGATTCCCCTTTTAAACATTTCTTATGCCATTAACTTAGATTTTAGCTGGCATTTCATAAGCAACACTTTTTTAAAAAAAAGAATGGATAAGAAATGAACAATATGGTAAAATAATTTATTATATTTTTATAACATCTATTGAGGCATAAATCACTTAATATAAAGTTCATCCTTTTATGTAAGTATACAGTTCACTGGATTTTCATAGGTTCATGGAGCTGTACATCCATTACCACTATCTGATTCCAGAACATTTTCATCACCTTAAAAAAAGAAATGCAATAACATGATCAGTAACTACCATCTCCCTGCAACACACCCTCCACCCCTTAGTGGGGATTGCCTTAGGCAACTGCTAATCTGCTTTCTGTCTATATGGATTTGCCGTTCTGGCTATTACGTGTAATGGAATGTGTGGCCTCATGTGTCTGGCTTATTTCACTTGGCCTAATGTTTTTAAAGTTCGTCCATGTTGTTGGCCTATATCAGAACGTTATGCCCTGTTATTGTAGAATAATCTTCCATTGTATAGATATATCACAATTGGTTTATCCAATGTGGATTAAATTTATTTTTTTACTTAAAAATTTACGGTCTTTAAGACCCTCTGTAATTTTCCCAGGCTACTTTCTCTCCCCTCTCGCTCTCTCTCTGTTCAAATCCCATACCTTTTATGGCAGGGTTTTCACTGTGCTGTTTCCTTGTTTGAAGACTGACTGCTGCTTCCGTGTGTCCACAAGTCCATTCTCTATACCTGCGTCTCTGTTCCTTCCTTGCAAATAGGTTCATTGATACCATTTTATATATATGTGTGTTAATATTGCAATATTTGTTTTTCTCTTTCTGACTTACTGCACCCTGAATAACAGGTTCTAGGTTCATCTACCTAATTAGAATGAGCTCAAATCCATTGTTTTTTAGCTGAGTAATACTCCATTGGATATATGTACCATCTGAGCCACCAGGGAAGCCTAAGAATGCTGGAGTGGGTAGCCTCTCCCTTCTCCAGAGGATTTTCCCAACCCAAGGTCTCCTGCATTGGAGGTGAATTCTTTACCAGCTGAGCTACAAGGGAAGCCCATATATATACCACATCGTCTTCATCCATTCTTCTGTTGATGGACATCTAGGCTGCTTCCATGTGTAATTATTGTAAATAGTGTTGTTATGAACATTGGGTACATATGTCTTTTTCTTATGATTTTCTCAGGGTATTTGCCCAGTAGTGGGATTACTGGGCCATGTGATAGTTTTATACACTACCATGTGTAAAACAGATAGCAGTGAGAAGTTGCTTTATAACACAGGGAGCCAAGCTTGGTGCCCTGTGATGACTTAGAGGGATAAGATGAGGGGAAGGGAGGCTCAAGAGGAAGGTGATAAATAAATATATGTGTATATATATAAAATTATGGCTGATTTAGGTTGTGCGACGGAAACCAGCGCAACATTGTAAAGCAATTTTCCTCCAATTAAAACAATTAAAAAAATGTTACTTCCTTTTTGAATTTTGCCCTTGATCTCTTGAGTGATAAGTAATCTTTCTTCCTTCAAATTGTCACAGTTCTTTGTGCTACATTTCAGAACGTTATGCCCTGTTATTGTAGAATAATCTTCCATTGTATAGATATATCACAATTGGTTTACCAATGTGGATTAAATTTATTTTTTTACTTAAAAATTTACGGTCTTTAAGACCCTCTGTAATTTTCCCAGGCTACTTTCTCTCCCCTCTCGCTCTCTCTCTGTTCAAATCCCATACCTTTTATGGCAGGGTTTTCACTGTGCTGTTTCCTTGTTTGAAGACTGACTGCTGCTTCCGTGTGTCCACAAGTCCATTCTCTATACCTGCGTCTCTGTTCCTTCCTTGCAAATAGGTTCATTGATACCATTTTATATATATGTGTGTTAATATTGCAATATTTGTTTTTCTCTTTCTGACTTACTGCACCCTGAATAACAGGTTCTAGGTTCATCTACCTAATTAGAATGAGCTCAAATCCATTGTTTTTTAGCTGAGTAATACTCCATTGGATATATGTACCATCTGAGCCACCAGGGAAGCCTAAGAATGCTGGAGTGGGTAGCCTCTCCCTTCTCCAGAGGATTTTCCCAACCCAAGGTCTCCTGCATTGGAGGTGAATTCTTTACCAGCTGAGCTACAAGGGAAGCCCATATATATACCACATCGTCTTCATCCATTCTTCTGTTGATGGACATCTAGGCTGCTTCCATGTGTAATTATTGTAAATAGTGTTGTTATGAACATTGGGTACATATGTCTTTTTCTTATGATTTTCTCAGGGTATTTGCCCAGTAGTGGGATTACTGGGCCATGTGATAGTTTTATACACTACCATGTGTAAAACAGATAGCAGTGAGAAGTTGCTTTATAACACAGGGAGCCAAGCTTGGTGCCCTGTGATGACTTAGAGGGATAAGATGAGGGGAAGGGAGGCTCAAGAGGAAGGTGATAAATAAATATATGTGTATATATATAAAATTATGGCTGATTTAGGTTGTGCGACGGAAACCAGCGCAACATTGTAAAGCAATTTTCCTCCAATTAAAACAATTAAAAAAATGTTACTTCCTTTTTGAATTTTGCCCTTGATCTCTTGAGTGATAAGTAATCTTTCTTCCTTCAAATTGTCACAGTTCTTTGTGCTACATTTCAGCTATGCTTTTGGTTTGTTGCACTAAAATCCGAAATGAGGGGAAGTATGAGACAGGGACATTCTGTTGCTGTCAGAAGTAACCTTGCAAAACAGTCAAAAGTCAGTGGGTAGTTTAAGTAGTTGTTTTTTTTTTTTTTTCCTTTTAATTTTGGCCTCTTTTATTGTTTTTTTTGTTTTTTTCCATCCATCTTTATTCTTTGGCCAGTGTGGGCCTCCCATTGCAGTCCTCTCTCGTTGCAGAGCACCAGCTCTGGGTACAAGCGCTCCAGAGCGCTGGCTCGTAATTGGACACACCCGTCCAGCTGCTCCGCGGCACATGGGATCCTCCTGGGCCAGGCATCGAACCGGTGCCCCCTGTACCACAAGGCAGACTCTCTACCCACTGGACCACCAGGGAGGCCCTAGTAAGTAGTTTTTAAGTTAGTGAATGAAATCATTAGGGATCACCTGAGTATGATAAGACTAAGGCCATAATTGATAGTTACTGTTTCTAGTCGATATGCCAAAAAACTGAACCAGGAATTAAGAGAACTACATTTTTGGAAAAAATAGTGTCTTCTCATTATTAGTACAGTGACCCAGTGTCTCGCACATAATTGGAACTCAGTACACACTTGTTGAGCTGGATCCAGGGCCTGGTAGCAGTACTGGGGAAATCTTTAGTGTCTCTAGAAAGGAACATTGGGTACATATGTCTTTTTCTTATGATTTTCTCAGGGTATTTGCCCAGTAGTGGGATTACTGGGCCATGTGATAGTTTTATACACTACCATGTGTAAAACAGATAGCAGTGAGAAGTTGCTTTATAACACAGGGAGCCAAGCTTGGTGCCCTGTGATGACTTAGAGGGATAAGATGAGGGGAAGGGAGGCTCAAGAGGAAGGTGATAAATAAATATATGTGTATATATATAAAATTATGGCTGATTTAGGTTGTGCGACGGAAACCAGCGCAACATTGTAAAGCAATTTTCCTCCAATTAAAACAATTAAAAAAATGTTACTTCCTTTTTGAATTTTGCCCTTGATCTCTTGAGTGATAAGTAATCTTTCTTCCTTCAAATTGTCACAGTTCTTTGTGCTACATTTCAGCTATGCTTTTGGTTTGTTGCACTAAAATCCGAAATGAGGGGAAGTATGAGACAGGGACATTCTGTTGCTGTCAGAAGTAACCTTGCAAAACAGTCAAAAGTCAGTGGGTAGTTTAAGTAGTTGTTTTTTTTTTTTTTTCCTTTTAATTTTGGCCTCTTTTATTGTTTCTTGTTTTTGCCATCCATCTTTATTCTTTGGCCAGTGTGGGCCTCCCATTGCAGTCCTCTCTCGTTGCAGAGCACCAGCTCTGGGTACAAGCGCTCCAGAGCGCTGGCTCGTAATTGGACACACCCGTCCAGCTGCTCCGCGGCACATGGGATCCTCCTGGGCCAGGCATCGAACCGGTGCCCCCTGTACCACAAGGCAGACTCTCTACCCACTGGACCACCAGGGAGGCCCTAGTAAGTAGTTTTTAAGTTAGTGAATGAAATCATTAGGGATCACCTGAGTATGATAAGACTAAGGCCATAATTGATAGTTACTGTTTCTAGTCGATATGCCAAAAAACTGAACCAGGAATTAAGAGAACTACATTTTTGGAAAAAATAGTGTCTTCTCATTATTAGTACAGTGACCCAGTGTCTCGCACATAATTGGAACTCAGTACACACTTGTTGAGCTGGATCCAGGGCCTGGTAGCAGTACTGGGGAAATCTTTAGTGTCTCTAGAAAGGAAATTCTGTATTTGTAAATATAGGTAGAAATCCCATTTTGAAATGGGAGAGAATAAGAATGAGAACATATATTGGTTCAATGAGGAAAATGTTTGGAGCATGTTTCTTTACAATAGAGCCTCCTAATGATTGCTTTTCACTTTTCTTTTTTAAAATTTATTTATTTATTTTTCACTATTCTGGGTTTTCATTGCTGCTACAGGCTCTTCTCTAGTTGCAGGGAGTGGGAGCTACTCTCTAGTTGAGGTGAGCAGGCTTCTTGTCGCGGTGACTTCTCCTGTTGTGGAACTCGGCCTCTAGGGCACATGGGCTTCAGTAGTTGCAGCACATGGGCTCAATTGTTGCAGCTCTGAGGCTCCAGAGCACAGGCCCCGACAGGCTTAGTTGCTCTGCAGCATGTGGGGTCTTCCCAGATCAGGGATTGAACCCGTGTCTCCTGCATTGGCAGGCGAACTCTTCACCACTGAGCTACCAGGGAAGCCCTGCTTTTCACTTTTATATTAGATGTGTCATATTTGGATATGTCCTTAAATGTTTGCTTTTTTCCTCTTCTCTCCCAGAGGAGTAAGTTCTAGTAACCAGTTACCACTGAAGCCTCAATAAAACAGACTGTCATAAGTTCTCCTCCAAGTGCAAGGGCTTGAGGACACATCTTTCAGCTTTTTTGAAGCCATTTTGGACCGATCTTACGTCAAGGGTAGAGCTCCAAATCTGAGATGGTGGTGGTTTAGTTACTCAGTCATGTACAACTCTTTTGCAACCTCATGAACTGTATGTAGCCTGCCAGGCTCCTCTGTCCATGGAATTCTCCAGGCAGGAATACTGGAGTGGGTTGCAATTCCCTTCTCCAGGGGAACTTCCGATCCAGGAATTGAGCCTAGGTCTTCTGTACTGCAGACAGTCTCCTACACTGCTGGCGGATTGCTTACCAACTGAGCCAATTCTGAGGAGGATCTAAGTTCTAATGATGGGGCCATTCATGGGGGTTCCTTGTGAGTGCATCAGGGGAGGGACTCATTCTAGACTAGTGTTTTCAGCCCTATCCATAGGACTTTGACAGGAAGAAAGATGTTACTCATAGGTCCCTTTTTTTTTTTTTCCTTTTTTAAGAAAAAAAGATGAAACAGAGGGTCCTGCCAGTTGGGCAAAGCATGACTTATATTCTAGTGGACTTATATTCTAATGGAAATTACTTTATGTGGTCAAAGTTCAGAGAAAGGGAACAACTCCAGGCAGAATAGGACATCTGCCCATTGCTGGAAGAAGTCAGTACCTAAACTCTTAGGATTCGCTTAGTTTCTGTTATTTCCATAACAGTGCCCCCCCGCCCCCCACCCAATAAGACTGTGCTGTTTTTGGAATAGCTGATGCTACCCCATCATCCTATGATTGTCCAATCTTAGATATTTGAGAAGTTTGAAACCTTGTTGCAGTACGAATTATAATAAAAGTTTTATGGTTTTCATTTTTTTAAGGCTTGTAGTTTTAAGTTATTTTCATATTTTCTGCATATAAATCTTACACTTTTTTTCTTTTGCCTCTAAGTCATTGTTTATTTTTCATCCATCTTTATTCTTATGCATCTGTGGGCCTCCCATCACAGTGGCCTCTCTCCTTGCAGAGCACCGGCTGGCTCTAGGCACATGAGCTCCAGAGCACTGGCTCCTAATTGAACACAGGGGTCCAACTGCTCCACGGCACATGGGATCTTGCTGGGCCAGGGATTGAACCTGTGCCCACTACATTGCAAGGTGGACTGTCTACCCACTGGACCACCAGGGAAGCCCCTGTACTTCTTTTGTTTATTTATTTTTGGCTGTGCTGGATCTTCGTTGCTGTGCCTGACCTTTCTCTAGATGTGGCAAACCAGCGCAACTCTTTGTTGCAGTGCTTGGGCTTCTCTTGTGGAGCAGAGGCTCTGGGCGCAGCCTTCAGTAGTTGAGGCACACAAGCTTACCTGCTCCACAGCATGTGGACTCTTTCCCAACCAGAGCTGGGACCCACGTCTCCTGCGTTGACAGGTGAATTCGTATCCACTGTACCACCAGGGGAGTCTTATGGCTTTCATTTTTGTCTTCTCCATTTCTACCAATCTTAAATTACCACAGAGGCCAAATTTCTATAAATACATGCAATTAAAAATAATTATGATGAACAGGTCATCATTTTTGGCAAATGATTTGTATGGAGGTTTTTCTTCCTATTTTGGGCAGTTCTCAAGATTTTGTCCCTCTTCATTTAATGACTTAAAAAGTAGTCTTTATATTCCTTTGTCTAAATCCATCTGGTTTTATGTGGACTTTTCCCACTTGATGTTTTGTTTGCTTAATGCTTGCTGTGACACTAGGCCCTGAAAAGAAATACTGATTCTTACCAAACATTTCATTCATTTTTCTACCACTCAGTTGGCAATAAGAAAAGACAGTATTTCCCTACTGGGTGCACTCTTTATCAGGTAAAAATCAATGCAGGGTAAACGTATTCTGTTATTCTAGTTCCCATAGAAAGGCAGCCTCCATAAAAAGAGAGGAAAAACAGAAGTTTGGTGGTGTTCACTCATTTTAATAAACTCGTTTTTGGAGAAAGAACAAAATATATGCATGATTTCCTGTTAACGGCTGTTGGTGTCCAAAGTTTGATACCGTTGTGTGACAACCTGCCATCGCTTCCTTTTTCTGAAGGAATGATTGACTGTGAAGCCAAAATGCTTGCTAAACTGGGAAGCTGCTGTTACAGAATGCACAGGAAATCGAGCTGCCTAAGCGGTTCTGCTGAGACATGAGACACGCTATAAGCCGTTGCAGGCTGCACTGCCTTCCCAGTGTCGTGACTGGTTTTGAAAGCTGGATTCAAAGCAGTGAAAAGCTTAGTGTTATCACAGCAGCCCTAAAATTAATGAATAAGAATGATGAAGTTGGCTGAATAGAAAGGAGGCATGTCTGACAATTAGAATTGTGCACGGGAGCCCTCCAGAACCTGCTGGTCCCTAGGAGCATGCAAACAGACACCGGGTGAGTCTCCGCCTAGCTGGTGCGTGGGTCAGGGCTTGGTGGGAAGCAGCTGGCACTCTCCAGTTGGATAATTTGAGGAACATGGAAGCAAAAGACTGTTTACGAAAGAGCAAGCAGGCAGGGTGAATAGAAAGGTATGCTAGGACCAGTACCTACACCTGAAGAGAAAGAATTGTGTTAGTCGCTCAGTCATGTTCAGCTCTTTGTAACCCATGAGTTGTAGCCCATAGGGCCCCTCTTTTTATGGGATTCTCCAGGCAAGAATACTGGAGTGGGTTGCCCCTTCTTCTCCAAGGGATCTTCCTAACCTGGGGATCAAATCTAGGTCTCCTGCATTGCAGGTAGATTCTTTCCCATCTGAGCTACCAGGGAACGCCTGAAGAGCAAAAAGGAAGGAATATTCGCAGCCTCCAAGAGGGATGGCTGTGTAGAGATGGATGTCTTGCAGGAGCTGAGGTTCTGTCAAGGAACATGCAGGTGTGCAGCCAGAGATTCAGTCCCTTGTCCCCTGGCTCCTCTCTCCTCTCTCTTCTATCTCCATTGACCAAACCCATCCCAAAACCAGAGAACCAGCCAGAGAACCAGTCCTTAAGTTAGCTTTCCCCAGCTCGGAACTCTAGCACCTGGTGCAGGGTGGATCTGAGGGATGTCTGAAAACTGTCCAGCCCAGATGTTGAAGGGGACATCCCAGTCCTCCCCACTGATGCTATGGGACTTGTTTCTATGGAGAATCATCGAGTCTCAGAAACACTTGAGATTACCCAGTTCAAGCATCTACAAAGTGCAGACTTCCTATTTGTCTAGTTTAACAGATGAATAGACATCGAGTTTAATATTTTCAGATATAGAGGACAAAATCTTACTTGTAGGAGCAGCTTGTTCTGTTGTGGAAGAGGCCTAATTATTAGGGAGGTTTTTCTTAGATTGAAAGCACCTTCCTGTCACTTAGAGTGTTTGCTTGTTCTCTATTTGGAGCTGCACAAGGAAATGCGGCTAGGAGCATGGGGCAATAAAAGTTTTTGGGCACGGAGCCCTCCAGAACCTGCTGGTCCCTAGGAGCATGCAAACAGACACCGGGTGAGTCTCCGCCTAGCTGGTGCGTGGGTCAGGGCTTGGTGGGAAGCAGCTGGCACTCTCCAGTTGGATAATTTGAGGAACATGGAAGCAAAAGACTGTTTACGAAAGAGCAAGCAGGCAGGGTGAATAGAAAGGTATGCTAGGACCAGTACCTACACCTGAAGAGAAAGAATTGTGTTAGTCGCTCAGTCATGTTCAGCTCTTTGTAACCCATGAGTTGTAGCCCATAGGGCCCCTCTTTTTATGGGATTCTCCAGGCAAGAATACTGGAGTGGGTTGCCCCTTCTTCTCCAAGGGATCTTCCTAACCTGGGGATCAAATCTAGGTCTCCTGCATTGCAGGTAGATTCTTTCCCATCTGAGCTACCAGGGAACGCCTGAAGAGCAAAAAGGAAGGAATATTCGCAGCCTCCAAGAGGGATGGCTGTGTAGAGATGGATGTCTTGCAGGAGCTGAGGTTCTGTCAAGGAACATGCAGGTGTGCAGCCAGAGATTCAGTCCCTTGTCCCCTGGCTCCTCTCTCCTCTCTCTTCTATCTCCATTGACCAAACCCATCCCAAAACCAGAGAACCAGCCAGAGAACCAGTCCTTAAGTTAGCTTTCCCCAGCTCGGAACTCTAGCACCTGGTGCAGGGTGGATCTGAGGGATGTCTGAAAACTGTCCAGCCCAGATGTTGAAGGGGACATCCCAGTCCTCCCCACTGATGCTATGGGACTTGTTTCTATGGAGAATCATCGAGTCTCAGAAACACTTGAGATTACCCAGTTCAAGCATCTACAAAGTGCAGACTTCCTATTTGTCTAGTTTAACAGATGAATAGACATCGAGTTTAATATTTTCAGATATAGAGGACAAAATCTTACTTGTAGGAGCAGCTTGTTCTGTTGTGGAAGAGGCCTAATTATTAGGGAGGTTTTTCTTAGATTGAAAGCACCTTCCTGTCACTTAGAGTGTTTGCTTGTTCTCTATTTTGGAGCTGCACAGAACCAGGCTACTCTTTTGTCCTTTATCTTTTGTCCCCATTATAGTTTTTTTTGGTTGGTTGTTGTTGAACAGTCAGTCATTCATTTATTGAGTATGAATTAGCTGAATGACTGCTAGGTGCCAAGACTTGTTCAAGGTGTGGGACAGTCATCTGTGAACAGCAGAAATCTCCTTTGGCAGTTGTAGACCTTACATTCTAGTAGATCGAGGTGGACATTGAGCATAGAAATATATAACGTGATGACTGACCAATGGTGCTAACTGCTGAGACTATCAGCTGTTCACTTGGTTCACATGAGAAACATGAGTAAATTCATTGTGAGTCAACTGTGTAATGCAGCTGCCAGAAAGCCCCATTCTGTCTTACGCTATATAAACAGAATGCACAACACAGCGGTTGTGTTTCCTCTGCTTTCTGGTTGTCCAGCTGGACCCAGTGTTGCATTTACATTCTAGAAGGTCACTGGCAAACCAGAACTTGTTCAGGGGATGTTCCCAGTAGAAGTCTTTTTTGTTTTGTTTTGTTTTTAATTCAAGTATAGTTGATTTAGTGTTGGGTTAATCTGCACTGTACAGCAAAATGACTCAGCTATACCTACATATATTCTTCTTCATAATCTTTCCCAGTGTGGTATATCACAGGCTGTTGACTCTAGTTCTTTGTGCTCCCAGCATAACTGTTCAGTACTTAAAGAAAACCATCAGATCCCCAGAGAGTGTTCTTGAGGCCACACCTTCCCACTTTTGTCAACAGTTTCTCATATGGTATGGTTTCTATCCTCTTAACCATCCTGGGCTTTGTCTAGATAATCAATTTCCTCTTGAAATACTGCTCCCAGCGTTTACCTCTGCTCTCTAGATGTGGTTACATCTTGGATGTTACCTAGTAGACTGTCTCTTCCCTTGATCTGGTTATTTAATTTTAGTAATACAGCCATGGATTTAATTTCTTTTTCTTTTTAAACAACTATTTCTTCTGACTCTCACTGTTACAGTGCTGTTAAGCCAGGTCTCCAGGATTTCTTTGGGTACAGTTGATGTTTGTACTTAAATGTGGGACTTATATCTATCTCTTAAAATGTCATCTCATTGCTGTCTCACAATCTTCTACAGCCAGCTTCTTTTGACTATTATCTTTCATCTGACTTTGTGCCATTGACAGAATTGATAAGCATATTCTCAGACTTCTTCTATGTGATTAATTTGATTGTTCAATTAAAAAGGAATATTGACTCCAGGCCATTCCTTCAGGTTATGACAGTTTAGTAATTAATATTCTTTTAGAGTGGCATTTCAAATAATTGTGACTACCCTTAACTCTGTTGGACTTCCCAGATAGCTCAGTGGTAAAGACTCTGCCCACAATGCTGGAAACATAAGTTCCATCCCTGGGTCTGGAAGGTCCACTAGAGAAGGAAATGGCAGCCCACTCCGGTATTTTTGCCTGGAAAATCCCATGGACAGAGGAGCTTGGTGGGCTGCAGTGCATGGAGGGCAAAAGAGTTGGACATGACTTAGCGACTAAATAACAGCAATCCTTAACCATGTCATCCAGCTTACATTTCTTCATTGAAAATGAAGAGCCATTCTCTTTGTGGCGTTTCTATCTGATACTAGGCTTACCAAAAAACATATTAGGATAATTTGACATGACATTAGAAATACAGGAAGCTACTGCTATTCCCTCTTATCCCTGAGTGTTTAAAATGTATCCACAGGATTGTGCTTGAATTGATACCAGGCTTGCCTGTCTCTGTTTTACTTTTTTTGTATGTGTCCTTTTCTTTTCTGGAACCTCTGCCTTCATATGTGAAGAGCTTGCACATAGCGACTCCCTTGGTTACTAAGGATGAAATGAGGCTTGAAAAGTTACCGCTGTTCCCCATTTTCAGGACAGGACATCGTTGCCAGTTTTGAGTTTCTCCCTTGGTCACATCCAGGACACTGAGGTCAAATAGAACTTGCATAATTGGACTTTCTGACTTTGGTGAAGGTAGTATCATCTTTTCCAGGATTTTTTAAAATCTTTTTTCTGATAAAGCTTAAATGAAAGTTGGAGGGCCATTTGGTGTTAACAAATATGACTCTCACTGTTACAGTGCTGTTAAGCCAGGTCTCCAGGATTTCTTTGGGTACAGTTGATGTTTGTACTTAAATGTGGGACTTATATCTATCTCTTAAAATGTCATCTCATTGCTGTCTCACAATCTTCTACAGCCAGCTTCTTTTGACTATTATCTTTCATCTGACTTTGTGCCATTGACAGAATTGATAAGCATATTCTCAGACTTCTTCTATGTGATTAATTTGATTGTTCAATTAAAAAGGAATATTGACTCCAGGCCATTCCTTCAGGTTATGACAGTTTAGTAATTAATATTCTTTTAGAGTGGCATTTCAAATAATTGTGACTACCCTTAACTCTGTTGGACTTCCCAGATAGCTCAGTGGTAAAGACTCTGCCCACAATGCTGGAAACATAAGTTCCATCCCTGGGTCTGGAAGGTCCACTAGAGAAGGAAATGGCAGCCCACTCCGGTATTTTTGCCTGGAAAATCCCATGGACAGAGGAGCTTGGTGGGCTGCAGTGCATGGAGGGCAAAAGAGTTGGACATGACTTAGCGACTAAATAACAGCAATCCTTAACCATGTCATCCAGCTTACATTTCTTCATTGAAAATGAAGAGCCATTCTCTTTTTTGGCGTTTCTATCTGATACTAGGCTTACCAAAAAACATATTAGGATAATTTGACATGACATTAGAAATACAGGAAGCTACTGCTATTCCCTCTTATCCCTGAGTGTTTAAAATGTATCCACAGGATTGTGCTTGAATTGATACCAGGCTTGCCTGTCTCTGTTTTACTTTTTTTGTATGTGTCCTTTTCTTTTCTGGAACCTCTGCCTTCATATGTGAAGAGCTTGCACATAGCGACTCCCTTGGTTACTAAGGATGAAATGAGGCTTGAAAAGTTACCGCTGTTCCCCATTTTCAGGACAGGACATCGTTGCCAGTTTTGAGTTTCTCCCTTGGTCACATCCAGGACACTGAGGTCAAATAGAACTTGCATAATTGGACTTTCTGACTTTGGTGAAGGTAGTATCATCTTTTCCAGGATTTTTTAAAATCTTTTTTCTGATAAAGCTTAAATGAAAGTTGGAGGCCATGTGGTACCAGGGTTGCTGCCACTACTGGCTGTGCCTGAGGTCTCCTGGGCTCCCTGGCAGGGGGCAGTTCCTCCATGCCGACAACTGAGAGTTCTCTTAGTTCACGTGCCCAAAACATTAGGACATGTTTTTGGTTTGGTTTTTAATCCACGAACTCCCAGTAAGATTATAATGTTTTCTCAAGAGATTACCTTGTTTATGGGTTAGAAGAAAGATAAAATGACCTTATTGATCCTGTGAATATTTTTGTTTTCCAAAGTGTAGGGTACTCTGTTTTCCAAGAGTTTCTAGATAAAAGTATAGAACATCTTGGTTGATTGGTGATTTTAGTCACTAAATCATGTCTGACTTTGCGACCCCATGGACTTCAACCCACCAGACTCCTCTGTCTATGGGATTTCCCTGGCAAGGATTTTGGAGTGGGTTGCCATTTCCTTCTCCAGAGGATCTTCCTGATCCTTGGATTGAACCTGTGTCTCCTACTTAGCAGGTGGATTCTTTACCATTGAGCTACCTGGGAAGCCCATCAGATATCCTGGCTCCACTCAAATGCTCAGTAACTCATACACCTTGCTGCTTATGTGACTTTGAAGGGGAGAGTTACTGAGGCCGTCCCTTGCCTATATGGTACAGAAGTGTCTGTGAACCAAACTGTGATTAAATACACCAAACCTGCCAAGTCACATGACTTTTAATGGAGGACTCGCCTTAACTCGCAAGTACCAGAAATATGCTTATGCTAAGTGGAGGATTGGTACGTCAGGAGGATCAGTAGACCAGCTAAAGTGATACACAAGAAGCTGTTTCACAGTTTTCGTTGCCAGTCATGTGCCTCAGAGAGAAGGCACACACTATGGTCTGAATCTGATACTTCCAATTCATAGGGCATGTTTGGATTTTCTGGATTTGACTGTGTCGGCTTTAACCTGAGTATCACATTTCTTTCTTTTTGACCATTGCTGATTTTTAGTTGACTAAGAAAAGTGTACGTCATACTTTTTTGTTCACTGCCTGAGGCTGTTCCAGGGTTCCGGTGGGCATTATCTTCTGTCAGAGGGGCCACCACAGCGTAGCAGTCATGGCTTCAGTGAACATTGATCCTGGTTTATACTGCTTCCTTGTGTAACTCACTCTCAGAAGTGTCAGAAGTGTTTTGGTTTGGAAGGAAAATTGTATGGTTCCCTTGAGTACATCCCAGAGTATCCTAGAAAGCAGTGATTCCCACAGTACAGTCATGGCTCTGACCTCTGGGCCTTCCTTAACTCACCTTTTCCCATAATAAGATGTCAGGATGACGTACAGGACCAGAGCACCCAACATTCCTTGGAATACCGTTAACTTGTCCTAGAGGCACGTTTGATCGATGCTTCTTTAGAAAGATGGAGTTGCTATTCATGCCTAAGGAACAACTTGCCTCATTTTGGTAGATTGAAAACATCTTTTCAGTGCAACCGAGTTTTCTAGCCAAATGGATCTATTAAGAAAACTTGCCAATGAAAGTATCTGCTAATTAAATGAAGGTTTGATACCTCATGGCCTGCTAATTTTGGAGTGGGTTGCCATTTCCTTCTCCAGAGGATCTTCCTGATCCTTGGATTGAACCTGTGTCTCCTACTTAGCAGGTGGATTCTTTACCATTGAGCTACCTGGGAAGCCCATCAGATATCCTGGCTCCACTCAAATGCTCAGTAACTCATACACCTTGCTGCTTATGTGACTTTGAAGGGGAGAGTTACTGAGGCCGTCCCTTGCCTATATGGTACAGAAGTGTCTGTGAACCAAACTGTGATTAAATACACCAAACCTGCCAAGTCACATGACTTTTAATGGAGGACTCGCCTTAACTCGCAAGTACCAGAAATATGCTTATGCTAAGTGGAGGATTGGTACGTCAGGAGGATCAGTAGACCAGCTAAAGTGATACACAAGAAGCTGTTTCACAGTTTTCGTTGCCAGTCATGTGCCTCAGAGAGAAGGCACACACTATGGTCTGAATCTGATACTTCCAATTCATAGGGCATGTTTGGATTTTCTGGATTTGACTGTGTCGGCTTTAACCTGAGTATCACATTTCTTTCTTTTTGACCATTGCTGATTTTTAGTTGACTAAGAAAAGTGTACGTCATACTTTTTTGTTCACTGCCTGAGGCTGTTCCAGGGTTCCGGTGGGCATTATCTTCTGTCAGAGGGGCCACCACAGCGTAGCAGTCATGGCTTCAGTGAACATTGATCCTGGTTTATACTGCTTCCTTGTGTAACTCACTCTCAGAAGTGTCAGAAGTGTTTTGGTTTGGAAGGAAAATTGTATGGTTCCCTTGAGTACATCCCAGAGTATCCTAGAAAGCAGTGATTCCCACAGTACAGTCATGGCTCTGACCTCTGGGCCTTCCTTAACTCACCTTTTCCCATAATAAGATGTCAGGATGACGTACAGGACCAGAGCACCCAACATTCCTTGGAATACCGTTAACTTGTCCTAGAGGCACGTTTGATCGATGCTTCTTTAGAAAGATGGAGTTGCTATTCATGCCTAAGGAACAACTTGCCTCATTTTGGTAGATTGAAAACATCTTTTCAGTGCAACCGAGTTTTCTAGCCAAATGGATCTATTAAGAAAACTTGCCAATGAAAGTTCCTTGATAATATCTGCTAATTAAATGAAGGTTTGATACCTCATGGATCTTTGAAAGAACCCGTGGGCTTTCACAAGCCACTTCGCCTCTTGCTACATCCAGAGAATGATGGTAACACCAGGAAGCCAGGGACCATGGCTTATCTATTCTGCCTCCAGCTTTGATCATTCTGTGAGTTTGGATAAGACAAAGGGAGAAATAGAGGAAGACATGAGCCCAGTTGCTTTCTGCTTCCCTTTTAGGAGTTGAAACACCCAAGCTGCCTGTCTAGGAATAGGAAAGGTTGTAATTGTTTAGCAAGTGGCATCCACAGCTTTCTGAATATGATGATTATTTAGTTTCCCAAGTTTGTAACCCTACAGCCCTAGCTGTATTGATGGTACTGGCCTGGGTGATTCTTGGTTGTAGGGCTACCTGCCCATGGTAGGATGTCTGGGTAGCAGCATCCTTGGTCTCTACTCACTCCGTGCCAGTGACAAACCCTACCCTCAGCTGAGACAACCAAAATTGTCTGCAGACTTTGCCAAACATCTGGGGGGCCAAAACAGGACCGTTTCTGCCCCTGAGAACCACTGCTCTATGGGAGCTCCTATCTAGGATAAATGCAGACTAGACAAACCCAGCAAATAATAAAACCCTGAAATTGAAAGGAAACTTAGAAATAAATCATCAAGCATGTTTTCTGCCCCCCTCCCCAGTATTCCCCACCCTGACTCCAACACACCCTGCCATTTTATACTTGTGGCACAGGGCAATAGGTGAATAATAATAATAATAAAAAAACACAAGTATTAGAGATAATACTGATTTATCCTGGAGGCTTATTTAAGATTATTTATAGATTATGAAAGTATATCTACTTTCAAGCAACTAATAAGGATACATAAGCTTATAGAAATAGGTAAGAAAGCTAGATAAGGATTCACATCACAGAAAAATGAAAACCTAGTACCACTAAAAAAATAACTTGAAGTATTTATGGAATATTCTTAGATAAAAAAAGAACAGGGGCTTCCCTGGTGGTCCAGTGGGTAGAGAGTCCGCCTGGCAGTTCAGGGGTCACCGGTGCGATCCCTGGCCCGGGAGGATCCCACATGCCACAGAGAGGCCGGACCGATGTGTCCAATTACGAGCCAGTGCTCTGGAGTGCATGCGCCCAGAGCCGGTGCTCTGCAATGAGAAGCCATGGCAATGGGAGGCCCACACAGGCCAAAGAATAAAGGTGGATAAAAATAAATGGATTAAAAAAATCAGTAAAAGAGGCCAAAATTTAAAAAAAAGTTCAGAAAAAGAGCAGAGCAGACATACTAGAATATGACTGAATTTCTGGCACAGCCCTGAGGAGCTATATAGGCTTCATATTAGACTATTTTAAGTGCATATATATGAAAAGAGGAGTATTTAAAGTAAGAGTAATTGGACTTTTTCAAAAGTTAACAATAATTGGGCTTTTTCAAAAAATGAATTGCTTTTTAGATCTAGATAAGCCAGACCGTGGCCTCCCCAATGAGCTATTTCCACTGTAGGTTAAGTTATGTTTTATAAGGGCATTTTCTGTCTTACTGAGAATTCTCACAGAAAGGCAAGAACACTGCATTAAATATTAGCGGCTGTGGTTATTTTAAGACTCATCTCAATAACCAAGAGGATTCAGTTCTCACACTTTGTACCTTTTGACTACAAACAGTTTTAAAGAGGTTTATGTTGTCCTTCATCAAAAATTACAGAGGATCTGCCGACTGAGACGCTTGGGGACTGAAATTAGGCAATTCAGAGTTTCTCATGCGTGTAAGCTGCCTTTTGTTTGATCTGTATCATTCTTAGGCTGTATTTTTCAAGATTCTGCTGGAAGGACTGTCCTGAGCGAGGACAGAAGAGAATACGGCAGGATCCTGAGCCCTGGGGGTCCACACAGTCCCTCCTATCTGAGGTAGGGTGAAATGCGACTGGCAGATTGTTGCTTGAACTTTCAGTTGAGAGTGTTATGTTTAGATTCCATCTGACTGCTCTTTCTTGTGGTTTCACTTTGGTTTAAGCATAATCTAGTCACGTCTGAAGTCACACAAAAGAAACTGGTTCTGAAAAATTGTGGATAAATCCACCTTTAAAGAAACTAAAAGCACCAGGAGGACTTGTTAATGGAATTTATCCCAATGTTCTGGCCACCTGTTTCCTAGAATAGACAGAGTGGTCCCAACCCTGCTCTGATTGATCTTTTTATATATGCTGGACTTTAAAAAATTCT
This sequence comes from Tragulus kanchil, assembly GCA_022376925.1. NCBI lineage: Eukaryota > Metazoa > Chordata > Mammalia > Artiodactyla > Tragulidae > Tragulus > Tragulus kanchil. The sequence continues at coordinate 32,031,419 of JAIOJX010000025.1, forward strand.
TCTTAAATCTGGCACCTCGATCCTGGATGAGAGAACTCTCAAGCCTGTATGTTGGGTTATCTATTGAAAATTCATCACTGAAAACCTATCTTTCTGCTTTTAGCATTTGAAATCCCTTGCCAGGGAGACATTTTTCTCAGAACAAATCTTTTGCAGGGCCATAAAGCAATTCTTCTGGCAAGAAGTGTTGTTTGAACTTTCCGGATCATTATAATATTGTGCTGGTTTATTTAAAACACAGATTCCAACTGTAGACTCCTGGCAGACAGGCGCATGTCAGATGTCTTGGCCCAGTTCTGGGGTAGAAGGGGACTTTCCCACTTCTTTATGTAATCCACGCTTGTCACATGGGGAGTTTGATGAAACCGAGAATACTTTGTCATAGCTATTTCCACTGTAGGTTAAGGTATGTTTTATAAGGGCATTTTCTGTCTTACTGAGAATTCTCACAGAAAGGCAAGAACACTGCATTAAATATTAGCGGCTGTGGTTATTTTAAGACTCATCTCAATAACCAAGAGGATTCAGTTCTCACACTTTGTACCTTTTGACTACAAACAGTTTTAAAGAGGTTTATGTTGTCCTTCATCAAAAATTACAGAGGATCTGCCGACTGAGACGCTTGGGGACTGAAATTAGGCAATTCAGAGTTTCTCATGCGTGTAAGCTGCCTTTTGTTTGATCTGTATCATTCTTAGGCTGTATTTTTCAAGATTCTGCTGGAAGGACTGTCCTGAGCGAGGACAGAAGAGAATACGGCAGGATCCTGAGCCCTGGGGGTCCACACAGTCCCTCCTATCTGAGGTAGGGTGAAATGCGACTGGCAGATTGTTGCTTGAACTTTCAGTTGAGAGTGTTATGTTTAGATTCCATCTGACTGCTCTTTCTTGTGGTTTCACTTTGGTTTAAGCATAATCTAGTCACGTCTGAAGTCACACAAAAGAAACTGGTTCTGAAAAATTGTGGATAAATCCACCTTTAAAGAAACTAAAAGCACCAGGAGGACTTGTTAATGGAATTTATCCCAATGTTCTGGCCACCTGTTTCCTAGAATAGACAGAGTGGTCCCAACCCTGCTCTGATTGATCTTTTTATATATGCTGGACTTTAAAAAATTCTTCTTAAATCTGGCACCTCGATCCTGGATGAGAGAACTCTCAAGCCTGTATGTTGGGTTATCTATTGAAAATTCATCACTGAAAACCTATCTTTCTGCTTTTAGCATTTGAAATCCCTTGCCAGGGAGACATTTTTCTCAGAACAAATCTTTTGCAGGGCCATAAAGCAATTCTTCTGGCAAGAAGTGTTGTTTGAACTTTCCGGATCATTATAATATTGTGCTGGTTTATTTAAAACACAGATTCCAACTGTAGACTCCTGGCAGACAGGCGCATGTCAGATGTCTTGGCCCAGTTCTGGGGTAGAAGGGGACTTTCCCACTTCTTTATGTAATCCACGCTTGTCACATGGGGGAGTTTGATGAAACTTCTTCTGTTATACTGAAACGCTTAGCTTTTCATACCAAACATGCAAAAACAGGCTCTGTGTATGCCTGTACACATTTAAATGAAATGGAAAAGAAAAATGAAATCCAAGAAAGTGCCTTTAGTTTTGCAGGGGTGATTATTTTTAGGCTGTGTTCATATGCCCCAGAAACTCTCTTTTGAGTCAGGTGACTGGAACTTGGAACAGAACCTCCCATAGAAACAATGGCAGAGTATGTGTGTTGCTACAGTTCACACAGGCCCTTGAAGCTTAGTTAACCCGTCATACGCTAACATGCTTTACAGCAAAGGGACAGTGCTGTGCAGCATATCACCTCACTGTTTAGATGCAGAGAGCAGACTTGTGGTTGCCAAGGCAGAGGGGAGGTGGGGGAGGGGTGGACTGGGAGTTTGGGCTTAGCAGATGCAAACTCTTCCATATAGATTAGATAAACAGCAAGGTCCTGATGCATAGCACAGGGAACCATATTCAGTGCCCTGTAATAAACCATAGTGGAAAGGAATATGAAAAAGAACATAAATATGTATGTGTAACTGATTCACTTGGCTGTACAGCAGACATTAACAATGCACTGTGAATCAACTGTACTTCAATAAAATAAATTAAAAAGCAAACTCTGTTCAGTGATTTTCACCCTGCAGCCTGTTTCAAAACTGAAAAAGGAAAAGAAATTAATGTATCAGAGTACATTTATTTTCTCTTCAAAGTTGAGTTTTGAGGAAAAGTAGGTCTCAAGAGACTTGGCATGGTGGAAGAGCCCAGGTGTACTGGAACACCTTTTTCATAGCAGTTTGGGCATCTTAGAGCAGTAAATCAACCTCTTGAACCTTGCAGAGACATTTCTCAGAACAAATCTTTGCAGGGCCATAAAGCAATTCTTCTGGCAAGAAGTGTTGTTTGAACTTTCCGGATCATTATAATATTGTGCTGGTTTATTTAAAACACAGATTCCAACTGTAGACTCCTGGCAGACAGGCGCATGTCAGATGTCTTGGCCCAGTTCTGGGGTAGAAGGGGACTTTCCCACTTCTTTATGTAATCCACGCTTGTCACATGGGGGAGTTTGATGAAACTTCTTCTGTTATACTGAAACGCTTAGCTTTTCATACCAAACATGCAAAAACAGGCTCTGTGTATGCCTGTACACATTTAAATGAAATGGAAAAGAAAAATGAAATCCAAGAAAGTGCCTTTAGTTTTGCAGGGGTGATTATTTTTAGGCTGTGTTCATATGCCCCAGAAACTCTCTTTTGAGTCAGGTGACTGGAACTTGGAACAGAACCTCCCATAGAAACAATGGCAGAGTATGTGTGTTGCTACAGTTCACACAGGCCCTTGAAGCTTAGTTAACCCGTCATACGCTAACATGCTTTACAGCAAAGGGACAGTGCTGTGCAGCATATCACCTCACTGTTTAGATGCAGAGAGCAGACTTGTGGTTGCCAAGGCAGAGGGGAGGTGGGGGAGGGGTGGACTGGGAGTTTGGGCTTAGCAGATGCAAACTCTTCCATATAGATTAGATAAACAGCAAGGTCCTGATGCATAGCACAGGGAACCATATTCAGTGCCCTGTAATAAACCATAGTGGAAAGGAATATGAAAAAGAACATAAATATGTATGTGTAACTGATTCACTTGGCTGTACAGCAGACATTAACAATGCACTGTGAATCAACTGTACTTCAATAAAATAAATTAAAAAGCAAACTCTGTTCAGTGATTTTCACCCTGCAGCCTGTTTCAAAACTGAAAAAGGAAAAGAAATTAATGTATCAGAGTACATTTATTTTCTCTTCAAAGTTGAGTTTTGAGGAAAAGTAGGTCTCAAGAGACTTGGCATGGTGGAAGAGCCCAGGTGTACTGGAACACCTTTTTCATAGCAGTTTGGGCATCTTAGAGCAGTAAATCAACCTCTTGAACCTTAGATTGTTCAGATGCCATGAAGTGGTTGTAGGGGTCAGAGCAGAAAGTGCGCAGGAAGGTGATGTGTAAACTGTAGAGTTCTATTAATATACAGAGATAAGTGTAAGTTCTGTTTTTTTCCTTCATTGTCAAAGTCCTGTGACCAGGTGTTTCTTTTTCCTGACACATGTGTGTTGGTAGCAACGCTCCCGATGCTTAATGATGAATGAGATCCCTTTTACCTCATAGAAACAATAAATACATGTTCTTTTGACTCACTTGGGAGACAACAGCATTTGCTTTTTGAGGCAGTTGGTAGGAATTTCCTAAGTAGTCATTCTTCTCATGCTCTCATTTTTCTAGTCTCCAAACCTCTCCTGTTCTTTCCTTGTCTGAGTATCTCTTTCTTAATCACCTTCTCAAGTTTCAGGTTACAGAGCAGGGCTCCCACTGCAGGATGGCCTCCCAGTGGCCCTGGCCTCTGTGTGACCCACGCCTCTGGCCTCAGACCAGCCTGGCATTGTCAGCAACCCCTGCAGTTGACCAGCTTGGACGAGGGGCCCCCTTCTGCTCAAAGCCTCGCTGGACACTGAATAGAGGCAGCCTGCCTGGAGGACCACAGCCTGGCAACAGGATTTTTGATACAACAAACCTGGCCTTAGAGGTTGATCCTAGGGGTATCAACTGTGGGCCTCACCTTCAGCCCAGGAGCTTTTCTGGCAGAAGTGGTATTTGGAAAGGAAATGGGGCTCAGTGGCCCTTGCGGAGCATAGCTTTCCCATCCCCTGCCTGGGCCGGGTCTGGTGGGACTACTTGTGTATGTGTAAGATTCTCAGTACCCCACCAAAGAGGCACAGTAAAAGGGGCTTATGAAAGTTTTATTTTTCAATAAATTTCAGGCCTCAACAGAATAGTAATATTTAATGTTGGAAGCAGCCATAGAGATCAGGAGCAGAGAAACCTTGAGCTGGACAAGTAAACCAATGCACAAGTGTTTCTTGCTTTCACATCTTGAGCCTTTTCAGAAGGTGTCCATAAGGCACTTCCTCTGGGTGTTTCTACCCTCTCTGTTATCTTGGAAAGTTGACACTAATGTGCCCAGATGGTTGCTCTGATCCTAGGATCTGCCTAACAGTCTCCAAAGATCAGAAATGAAGTCGAGGGTAGCCTGCCATACCACTTGGATTCCCTTCTCCCACCATAGAGAGCATCAGTACTATGTATTAAGTAAAGCAATTTGTGGGAGCTACAGAAACCAGACATACGACCGAGTTTCTCTTTGCACGCTCCCGATGCTTAATGATGAATGAGATCCCTTTTACCTCATAGAAACAATAAATACATGTTCTTTTGACTCACTTGGGAGACAACAGCATTTGCTTTTTGAGGCAGTTGGTAGGAATTTCCTAAGTAGTCATTCTTCTCATGCTCTCATTTTTCTAGTCTCCAAACCTCTCCTGTTCTTTCCTTGTCTGAGTATCTCTTTCTTAATCACCTTCTCAAGTTTCAGGTTACAGAGCAGGGCTCCCACTGCAGGATGGCCTCCCAGTGGCCCTGGCCTCTGTGTGACCCACGCCTCTGGCCTCAGACCAGCCTGGCATTGTCAGCAACCCCTGCAGTTGACCAGCTTGGACGAGGGGCCCCCTTCTGCTCAAAGCCTCGCTGGACACTGAATAGAGGCAGCCTGCCTGGAGGACCACAGCCTGGCAACAGGATTTTTGATACAACAAACCTGGCCTTAGAGGTTGATCCTAGGGGTATCAACTGTGGGCCTCACCTTCAGCCCAGGAGCTTTTCTGGCAGAAGTGGTATTTGGAAAGGAAATGGGGCTCAGTGGCCCTTGCGAGCATAGCTTTCCCATCCCCTGCCTGGGCCGGGTCTGGTGGGACTACTTGTGTATGTGTAAGATTCTCAGTACCCCACCAAAGAGGCACAGTAAAAGGGGCTTATGAAAGTTTTATTTTTCAATAAATTTCAGGCCTCAACAGAATAGTAATATTTAATGTTGGAAGCAGCCATAGAGATCAGGAGCAGAGAAACCTTGAGCTGGACAAGTAAACCAATGCACAAGTGTTTCTTGCTTTCACATCTTGAGCCTTTTCAGAAGGTGTCCATAAGGCACTTCCTCTGGGTGTTTCTACCCTCTCTGTTATCTTGGAAAGTTGACACTAATGTGCCCAGATGGTTGCTCTGATCCTAGGATCTGCCTAACAGTCTCCAAAGATCAGAAATGAAGTCGAGGGTAGCCTGCCATACCACTTGGATTCCCTTCTCCCACCATAGAGAGCATCAGTACTATGTATTAAGTAAAGCAATTTGTGGGAGCTACAGAAACCAGACATACGACCGAGTTTCTGCTCTTTAAGAGCTTACGATGCTGTCTTCTCTCACATCATTACAGGTAAACCATTCTGGACCATGTGGCACCCACTGAATTGGATATTAGTGTTTCTCCTACTGATTCTAGTTACAATTTAGAAAAGATCATTTACTTCTTGGGCCTTAGTTTTCTTATCTATAGAGTGAGGAGATTGAAGTCTGAATGCTTCATTTCTGTACATTTTTGTGAGTCACAGTCTCCTGAGACTTTTGAATTATATCATCAGTCTTTTGATTTCTTTTATCTTTTCATTTCAAGACATTTTTAGCTACGATGTAGATCTTAATTTAAATGCTGATGCATGATCGGCTGGAGAGGAAAACGTCTTGCCTGGAGAATCTCATAGAGGAGCCTGGCGGGCTGCAGGCCATCGGGTCGCAAAGAGTCGGACACAACTGGGCGACCAAGCACGCTCGCGTGATAGGCAGCTTAGTGCTTCAGAGAGTCACAGGTTGGGGAAAGTGGGAAAATGCGTAAGGGTCCATTTCTTCCGTTTTCAGGCAGAATGTAAAATAATTTGGATTATTATACACCTCATTAGTAAAACAGAATGTGCCTGCTTCTGAATATTCAGAGAGCTAGAGCAGCGGCCCCCAGCCTATTTGGCCCCAGGGACAGGTTTCAGGGAAGACAGTTTTCCCATGGACTGGAGGAGGAGGGTGGTTCAAGCTCATTACATTTACATTGTTCGCTTATTTCTGTTATTACTACCTTAGCTTCACCTCAGATCATCAGGTATAAGGTCCCAGAGGTCAAAGACCCCTGACTTAGAGGAGGTAAAAAAACCTTTGACTTTACCGAGGGCTTTGACCACAGAATTCTTTTCCATAGTGAGTTCCTCTCATGTGTCTAACATGGTAAGGTTTGCAGAGGTTATGTGCACCAGAAATATCCAGCTCTGCACCTTGACAGTTCTGAGTTCTCTGCATCAGTGCTGAGTATGTACACCCAAAATATGCTTTCTGTTACTTAATTGAAGTTTTCTGTGGTGTAAGAGCTTTTTGGCTGCTGTGTTGGAATTTGACCAACCTTTTCTCCCTCGCTATTGCTCTTGCTCATGCAGGCAGCATTCATTTGTGAAACAGTTAACTAAAATCAGGGAGTTTCATGGGCCTGTTGAATGCATCCCCCAGTTAAGGGATGCATCTGTGACTGAGGCAGGAAATGCTTTCTGTAGTGGTGGGACCACGGACTGGGTACAGACAGATTTAGGCTCAGATGGCAGCACTGCCTCTCACTAGCTTCATGCAGGATCCTTAACCTTGGAATCTGGCATTCATCTGTAAAATGGGTATCACAATAATAATGCTGATATCATAGAGAAGTATGTGAGTGAGAGTGTGTGAGTGTGCATGCATGTGCTTTAGTTGCTCAGTCATGTCCAACTCTTTGCCACGCATGGACTGTAGCCCGTCAGGCTCCTCTGTTCATGGAATTCTCTAGGCAAGAATACTGGAGGGGGTTGCCATTCCCTTCTCCAGGGTTATTCCTGACCCAAGGATGGAACCTGAGTCTCCTGCATTGCAGGTAGATTCTTTACCATCTGAGTCACTCATAGGATAGAAGAAATTACTTCTCTCTTCTGGGGACACTGATATAAAGTAGGGCACTCTGTGGAGGGTCGCTCTCTGCCTTTTACCTCCAAACCCTGGAGCAGCCAGAAAACAACAACGAAATTGCAGCCCATGGAATAGCTGTGTCTGCGAGTTCCCTGAAGTTAAGGCAGCAATCCCCAACCTTTTTGGCACCAGGGATTGGTTTCGTGGAAGATACAATTTTTCCACAAACCAGGGAGGGGGAGGATGGTTTCGGGATGACTCAAGCACATTGCATTTATCATGCACTTTATTTCTATTATTATTACGTCAACTCCACTTCAGCTCGTCTGGCATTAGAATCCAGAGGCTGGGGACTCCTGGGTTAAGGTACAGAGGGCTGGAGGCACTTGTAAGATCACAGGGTAGCCTGTTATCATGGTTTAGTCACTGGCCTCCAGAGCCTGCAGGCCTGGGTTCAACTGTACTAGCTCTCTGATCTTCAGAAAGTCAGCCGTTATCTCCAAGCCTCAGTTCTCTGATCTGTAAGCTGAGGCTAGTAGTACTTATGTCAAAGAGACCGCACGGGTTAATTCGCGTGCAGTACGCAGAATGGTCCCAGGCACATGACAAGTCCATGTCCGCTGCAGTCTGTTACCCTGAAAATCTTTTGTTGTTGTTCTTCGAGTGTCATGCAAACTTTAAAACCATAACATGAAGTGACTGTGGGCTTTGCAAAGAGGACAGATATTTTCCATCACAGAGGATCAGGGCTTGGCCGGCATCTTTCACAGGAGAGAGATTTGCTCTTAGAAGTCTGCCCTGGTCTTTCATCTCCCTCCCTGCCTGTCCACTCTGTACAGCTTTTGTTATTAATGTGGAGCAGTTGAAGTCACTGACTTGGGTGCCGGCCAGGCCAGCGTTTCTGCAGGCGTGTATTACTTTCCTGGGCTGGTCCTGAACAGGATAATGGATGTCAGAGGTATGGCGAAGCTGTCCTTCTAGACATGAAAGGTGTGTTTGCCATCTTCTTCCTACTGATGCTGGTGGACCAGAATCTTACGTAGTACCTTAGGAATGGTTTGGTTTTTTTTTTTTTTTCCTTCTTTTCGCTTATCCTACAAACCTTTATCTCTTCTTTTAGTGGGCATTTTGCTTGTTTTCGATTTAGACAGATGAAAGATGATTTGTTGTATGTCTTTCTCCATTGTTGTTTTATTGTTGAAAATCTTCTCTTAGGGTAACTGAATGTTTATTGAAGGCAGATAAAATTTCTCCATAAAACTGTATATGTCTGGGGTGTGTGTGTCTATATAAATAGATGGAACCTTTGGGAACTGTTCACTCTATATTGTCTTTTTCTTTCTCTGTAAGTAATGTAGCCCTGTGGGAAACTGTTCTTTGAAATAGCGAGTGAACGTGTTTTTCCCATGTATCTTGTCGCTTAAGAACACACTTTTATTTTCTGCTTTGCTTTTGTCTTTGGGGCTTGGGAAACGGTGTTTTTTATTGTTTTGGGAAAGCAGTGGAATTTTATCAGACATTTTCCTGAACCTCCCTACCTTCAGTTTTCCTGAAATATTTCTTTCAAAGTCCTGTTTTCCTCTGTGAAGAGGTTCCGTCATTTAAAAAGTACCGGAGCCTGCTTTGCTTAGGCTTTTCTGGTGATTTGTTGACTTTATAAAAGAAGAGACTGTTTGTCTGAGAAACAGCACTTGAGGGATCATATGACCATTAGTGTGAAACTTGGGGCAATGACTTGTTAGCTGGAACCGTGACAGTTTTTTTTTTTTTCTCTCTCTCTTTCATCTCTCCAAATAAATGTGTGTCCCTGGACCCTGGTGGGCATTGTTGACTGGGGGTGGGAGGTAAGGTTCTCCAGGGTTAGACTTAGTTCTGACTTTTGTTCCCTAATTGTGGGGGCTTTCTGTGGTTTTAGTGACTCTCTTTGTGAAATAGAAACTGACGTGTAGTTGGTCTTAGCAACGGCTGAATTGTGACAGGCACGTATTCCTTTTCAGTTTCATAGTTGTTTTCTGCTCTTTTCTCCATCCTTCAAACAGTACTTGGGAATCTGAGTTCCTAGAAATATGTTTTTTTCCATTATGACATGTCACAGGTGTCTGAGTGCTCTCCACACTCCCTACTCCATTTTTAATGTCAATTTAGTGGAGATGAAACGTGGATAATAGCGGTGGGAGGGATGAAGCTGGACCCTCTCCCCAGTGGCTCCGTATCTGCACATGTGATGCTGGCCTTCCAGTCTGTCTGCAGTGTGTCCTGTTACAGCACTGAGATTTGGTCTCTCACGGGGGAGTTGCTGAGATTTTTTTCTATATGGTTTGGACGTGAAATAGCATGCACAAGCCATATTCTTGCATCCGTTGACAGAATGCAGTGAGAGGGGAAAGCAATGCTTTTCATGCGGTGGTAGTTTTTATATAACCCAGCTCTTTTAAAAACATGCATTTTTATGATATGTTAGAAAATTTGAAAATGCTGAGAAGACAATAAAAATGACTAGTAATTTTACCACTCAGAGAAAAACTGCTATGAAAATATTGAGGGATTTACTTCCAGACGAATTTTCTGTGCTTATTTATATGGATATGTGGTTATTCTTTTATAAGACTGTCTATAAACCTTTTGGAAACATGATTTATTAAAACCATGATAATATATGTAAGAACCTTTTTCACATCCAAGAAAATATTCTTTGAAAATATGGCTTTTTAAATAGATCCGCAGTTTGGCTTCCATTATAGTTTGCTTCTGGAAATATTTATTAAAGATGTGCCAAAGAAAAAAAGTGCACTTGGGGGGTGAGGCCTTCCTTACTAATTTTAAAAGTGAGTGGTTTAAAAAAGGAATTGAGAAAAATAATGTTGATTTTATGCTTTACTCAAGATAAACCGATTTACTCTTTGCTACATTTCTGTAACAAAACATTTCCTTTATGTAGTTCCTGGTATAGCAACAACTAATTATAATACCTAAATTTTAATTAGCCATTCACAGCTGATTAAATAAGTGAAGTTTTAAAAAGTGAGTGTATCTTTCTTTTTTTTTTTAAATCAAACGAGGGCCTTCTCTGGTAGTCCAGTGGTTAAGACTCCACACTTCCATTGCAAGGGTACAGGTTCAGTCCCTGGTTGGGGAACTAAGATTCCACATGCCAAATGGAGAAACCAAAAATAGACTTTTTTTAAAAGGAATTTTGAAAAAGTCCTTCCTCTTAAACTTGAAATAATATTAAAATCTTTTGCACCTGAATTTTGGGTTTACCTACTATAATCAGTTGGTGCCATCAACTAGGCTGTAATTTGGGGGTGAGCTTGACTTTCCTTGGGCCTCCAGGCTCTACAGGACCGGAAAGGCCGTGCAGTCAAGGAAACAGAGCCAGAGGGTCCCCGTGTGCTTTTACAGCACTGAGATTTGGTCTCTCACGGGGGAGTTGCTGAGATTTTTTTCTATATGGTTTGGACGTGAAATAGCATGCACAAGCCATATTCTTGCATCCGTTGACAGAATGCAGTGAGAGGGGAAAGCAATGCTTTTCATGCGGTGGTAGTTTTTATATAACCCAGCTCTTTTAAAAACATGCATTTTTATGATATGTTAGAAAATTTGAAAATGCTGAGAAGACAATAAAAATGACTAGTAATTTTACCACTCAGAGAAAAACTGCTATGAAAATATTGAGGGATTTACTTCCAGACGAATTTTCTGTGCTTATTTATATGGATATGTGGTTATTCTTTTATAAGACTGTCTATAAACCTTTTGGAAACATGATTTATTAAAACCATGATAATATATGTAAGAACCTTTTTCACATCCAAGAAAATATTCTTTGAAAATATGGCTTTTTAAATAGATCCGCAGTTTGGCTTCCATTATAGTTTGCTTCTGGAAATATTTATTAAAGATGTGCCAAAGAAAAAAAGTGCACTTGGGGGGTGAGGCCTTCCTTACTAATTTTAAAAGTGAGTGGTTTAAAAAAGGAATTGAGAAAAATAATGTTGATTTTATGCTTTACTCAAGATAAACCGATTTACTCTTTGCTACATTTCTGTAACAAAACATTTCCTTTATGTAGTTCCTGGTATAGCAACAACTAATTATAATACCTAAATTTTAATTAGCCATTCACAGCTGATTAAATAAGTGAAGTTTTAAAAAGTGAGTGTATCTTTTTTTTTTTTTTTAAATCAAACTAGGGACTTCTCTGGTAGTCCAGTGGTTAAGACTCCACACTTCCATTGCAAGGGTACAGGTTCAGTCCCTGGTTGGGGAACTAAGATTCCACATGCCAAATGGAGAAACCAAAAAATAGACTTTTTTTTTAAAAGGAATTTTGAAAAAGTCCTTCCTCTTAAACTTGAAATAATATTAAAATCTTTTGCACCTGAATTTTGGGTTTACCTACTATAATCAGTTGGTGCCATCAACTAGGCTGTAATTTGGGGGTGAGCTTGACTTTCCTTGGGCCTCCAGGCTCTACAGGACCGGAAAGGCCGTGCAGTCAAGGAAACAGAGCCAGAGGGTCCCCATGATGGATGCCAAGCCCCCAGCAGAGACGGCTGCTACACTTGACAGCCTAGGGTCAACAGCAGATGTCGGGGCCTTGCTCGCCCTTTCCTGGAGAGAAAAGAAGCTCTTCCCCTCCTCTGGCATATTCTGAAGCGGCTTTGTAGGCTCCCATCAGCCTGGGGTAGCAGGTGTCGAGGCGGTTAACTTCTAATGGGCAGTGAAGTAGGTGGCGGCAGGGCTGGGGGGCTGACTTGGCAGCCCTGTGGCTGTCTCATGAAATCCACGTTCTGACATTCTCAAAGTATTTCAGAGGAATCTGGGTAAGTCATTTAACCTTGTGTCATTCTGGCACACTTGGCTTTAGGAGGGGAGTAATGATGGAACCAAACAGAGCCGTCAGTCACTAGATCTTAGTGGGACTTTTCATTGTGAAAACTGAAGCCTGCAGTCACAGAGCCATCTCTAAAAATCACCCTTGAATTGACTACTGTGACTTGTCCTTGACACGAGGGAGCTCATGTGAGCAATGACGTGTCCCCAGAGAATCATGGGTCCCCGAGTTTATGTATCTGTGCAGCTACTTCAGAGTAGTATGGCTTTGGGCATGTTTGGTAATCTCTCTGAACCTCATTTGTAAAAACTGATGAGAATACAAATTGCTTTCAAGAGAAGTGAGAGTTTTTATTTTGTAAGTCCATGGCACAGAGCAAGCTTTTGCTCAATATTGGTTCCCATGATGATGATAGATTTAGGCTGTGATGATGATAGATTTGTTCCAAGTCCTCCAACCACCGTGTGGGTTCTCGGTTGATGATTGATCATTTGGTAGCCCGGCCCATCTGAATACAGCCTCCCTGTGCACTGAGCTAAACTTGAATATGCAAAGCTGTATAAAGAGATGCCCCAGAATACAGGGACTTAAGTTAAAAACATTTAGGGACATTTTCCTTCTATTTCTCAAAACAGCCCACCTGGTCCATACTGGTCCGGAACTGGCAGGCAACCTCAACAGACAGGTTCTTTCCATCCTGTTTCTCTGCCATTCTGTGGGAGCTGTCTCCATCTTCACAGTCAGGGGGACTCAGCCTGACCTCTTTTCAGCCCAGAGAAGGGACATCGAGATGCTGAACAGATTGTTTCCACTCACATCCTATTAACCACACAGTTACACGGCCATGGCTAGCTGTAAGGGAAACTGGAAAATGTCATCTTTAGTAAGACAGACACACTGCAAAGGCTTCTGTGGGAACCGGAGCTGGCAAACAGTGATCTAGAATCAAATCAGCCAGCTACCTGTCATTGTCAGTAAAATCGTACAGGCTTAATGGTTACCAAAGGGGACGGTAGGGGATCCAGAGGAAAATTAGGAGTTTTAACATATACCTGAAACAGGTCTACAACAAAGTCCTACTGGATAGCACAGGGAACTAGAGTCAACATCCTGCAGTAACCTCTAATGGAAAAGAATTTGAAAAATAATATATACATGTGTAAATTAATCACTTTGCTGTACATTTGAAATAAACACGACATTGTATATCTTGATATACCTAACCATACATGCATGCATTCAAAGTCGCTTCAGTTGTGTCCAACTCTTTGCAGCCCTATGAACTATAACCCACTAGGCTTCTCTGTCCATGGGATTCTTCAGGCAAAAATACTGCTGTGGGTTGCCATTTCCTTCTGTAATACTTAACTATATACCTCAGTAAAAATATATAAATATTTAAAAGCAAGTTATACAGGAACACAACCCACACTGCTTTCACATTTCCGTGGAAGAGGTGAGGAGTCGTGACAGAGATCTTGTTGCCTGTAACGCCTAAAGTATTTTTTAAAAATCATTTTTTTAATTTATTTTTGTCTGTGCTAAGTGTTTGTTGCTGCTCAGGCTTTTCTCCATTTGGCAGCCAGCAGGGGCTCCTCTCTCGTGGTAGGCAGACTTCTTATTGTGGGTGGCTTCTCTTGTTGTAGAGCACGGGCTCTAGGGCATGGGGGCTTCAGTAGTTGTGGCACATGGGCTTAGTTGCTAATCAGCAGGCGCAGTTTTCCCAAACCAGGAATTGAACCTGTGTCTCCTGCGTTGGCAGGCAAATTCTTTACCACGGAGCCATCAGGGAAGCCCCACACCGAAAGTATTGGCTACCTGGTGTTTTACAGAGATTTGCTGACCTCCACTGTAGAAAAGGGGGAAATAGTGATTAGTGGAGCAGCCTGTAGGCTCTGGTAAGCAGGTAAGTCCCTGCTTTGGCATATTCAGAGTTAGGGGTTGAATCTTATGAAGACTGATGTCCCTGGGAGGGTGAGTGGGTATGTGGATGCTTCTTGAAGAAGCAGTGTTGGGAAAGCTATGGCGAGCCTGGCGTAAAGGAGCCTGGTGGAGGTGAAGAGGGCGAGAACTGAAGATGACTTTCTGCAGTAAGTATCCATCTTTAAAGTGGAGCCCTGTAACTCAGATACCCGTGCTCCCTTCCTGCAGCTCGCTCCTGTCTTTTTTTTTCTTTGGACTACACCATGCAGCATCTGGGGTCTTAGTTTCTTGACTAGGGACCGAACCTGTGCTCCCTGCATTGGACCACTCCGCTGTCTTGCACTTGACACTTGCTGCATTCCCACTGCTGTTAAATAAGTGAAGTTTTTTAAAAATGAACGTATCCTATTAAAAAAAAAAAAAAAAAAAAACAGTCTAGGGATTTCTCTGGAGGTCCAGTGGTTAAGACTCTACACTTCCATTGCAACGGGCGCAGTTTCAGTCCCTGGTTGGGGAACTAAGATTCCACATGCCACACGGCAAGACCCGGAAAACCCACTTTTTCACTTTTAAGTGTCACATAAGATCTTCAAAACTCGGAGCAATTTTTTAGCAAGTTTTTAGAGAAAGAACACTGCATTGTAAAAGTGTTTTCTTCAGATCTGAAGTAGTATTTGAATGCATTTTTTTTTTCTTTGCTGAGCCACGTGGCTAGTGGGATTTCAGTTCCCCAACCAGGGCTCAAAGCCAGGCCCTTGGCAGTAAAAGCAGGAGTCTTAACCACTGGACTGCCAGGCAATTCCGTGTGTGTGTGTGTGTGTGTGTGTGTGTGTGTGTGTACACACACATACATTCTTTTTTGGAAGAGTCCCCCACATGTAGGAGATAGCCCGCCTGCAGAAAAGCTGCTTTTAGTCCACTCCCAGCTCGAGATTGGAGCCGTTTTCTGTTTTTTTTTTTTTTAATTTTCAGTCATCCTTTCTCATTATCTTTTGTTTTTCTTTTTTGCTTTTACGGAGTTTTGTTGTTTGCAGATATGTATAATTCCAGATTAGTCATATGTATATCCCATCCCCCCCATCGCATCCCTCCAGGCCATCACCTGCCCTTTGGCATATTCAGAGTTAGGGGTTGAATCTTATGAAGACTGATGTCCCTGGGAGGGTGAGTGGGTATGTGGATGCTTCTTGAAGAAGCAGTGTTGGGAAAGCTATGGCGAGCCTGGCGTAAAGGAGCCTGGTGGAGGTGAAGAGGGCGAGAACTGAAGATGACTTTCTGCAGTAAGTATCCATCTTTAAAGTGGAGCCCTGTAACTCAGATACCCGTGCTCCCTTCCTGCAGCTCGCTCCTGTCTTTTTTTTTCTTTGGACTACACCATGCAGCATCTGGGGTCTTAGTTTCTTGACTAGGGACCGAACCTGTGCTCCCTGCATTGGACCACTCCGCTGTCTTGCACTTGACACTTGCTGCATTCCCACTGCTGTTAAATAAGTGAAGTTTTTTAAAAATGAACGTATCCTATTAAAAAAAAAAAAAAAAAAAAAAACAGTCTAGGGATTTCTCTGGAGGTCCAGTGGTTAAGACTCTACACTTCCATTGCAACGGGCGCAGTTTCAGTCCCTGGTTGGGGAACTAAGATTCCACATGCCACACGGCAAGACCCGGAAAACCCACTTTTTCACTTTTAAGTGTCACATAAGATCTTCAAAACTCGGAGCAATTTTTTAGCAAGTTTTTAGAGAAAGAACACTGCATTGTAAAAGTGTTTTCTTCAGATCTGAAGTAGTATTTGAATGCATTTTTTTTTTCTTTGCTGAGCCACGTGGCTAGTGGGATTTCAGTTCCCCAACCAGGGCTCAAAGCCAGGCCCTTGGCAGTAAAAGCAGGAGTCTTAACCACTGGACTGCCAGGCAATTCCGTGTGTGTGTGTGTGTGTGTGTGTGTGTGTGTGTACACACACATACATTCTTTTTTAGAAGAGTCCCCCACATGTAGGAGATAGCCCGCCTGCAGAAAAGCTGCTTTTAGTCCACTCCCAGCTCGAGATTGGAGCCGTTTTCTGTTTTTTGTTTTTTTTTTTTTAATTTTCAGTCATCCTTTCTCATTATCTTTTGTTTTTCTTTTTTGCTTTTACGGAGTTTTGTTGTTTGCAGATATGTATAATTCCAGATTAGTCATATGTATATCCCATCCCCCCCATCGCATCCCTCCAGGCCATCACCTAGTAAGATCCCTTAACCCACAGCACATTGACAATAGTTATCTCTTTTACATGTGCTAGTGCAGGGTGAAGCCCTTTCTAACCAGTGCTGGAGACAGACCTCACCACCTAGATGGTCCATCCAGAGTCACTCCCATCACATTTGCAGAAGGCAGCATTTTCACAGCTTCATCTTTCCATAGTCATTCACCAAATAACAGATAAACTTTAATTTTTATAGAAATGCTGGCTCAGTGGAGTGTCAATGCCTTTAGCTCGCCTCCACCTTTCTCACCACACATAGAATGAGGAGAACCATCTATGTCATGAGATACTTGCTTATGCTGCCAGAGAATTCATGCTGTCCACTCATCCTCCTCCTGTCCTTAAAACCTAGTTTGAAACAGGCAATGATGGTGGGAAGCAGATGGATAAGCATGAATTCCAAATGTGTCTTCAGATCTTCTGAGAGTATCAGAAGAAAAGATAGTACCAAAACAAAGTGGAAGGACTCCACCCCGGAGTTCAAAAGCTGATGCTTGACTTACTTGTTTATTTTTGGCTGCACCTCGACTTGAGGGATCCTGGTTCCTGGACCAGGGATCGAACCCCGGCCCTCGGCAGTGGACGGCTGAGTCTTAACCACTGGACCAGTAGGGGTGTCCCAAGGGCTGGTGTGCTTGAAGCACACCTATGAATAGTGCCTCCAGCCGTCTCTGATGAGAGACCTTGCCAAGGATGGAATGGAGGGTTCTTCTTACAGTCTGTGCATTTTGCAGTTACTGAAGTGTGGAATGATTTATTCTATAACTTTTACTCAAGCTTAAGTTAGGATTAAAAAAACCCACCTGGCTTCTCTGGTGGTCCAGGAAGAGTCTGCCTTGCAGTGCAGTGGGTAGCAGTTCGATCCCTGGCCTGGGAGGATCCCACGTGGATTGCAAGCCAACGCTCTGGAGCACATGCGCCCAGAGCCAGTGCTCTGCCACGGGAGGGCCACTGCAATGGGAGGCCCACACAGGCCAAAGAGTAAAGATGGATAAAAAAAAAAAAAAAAAACACCTTCTAGCTCCTGACTTGTCTTGTACTTACTATTCTGTGTCCAGGGCCTGGCACAGTCATCAATGAACAGTGAAGTCATCAATATGTACACGTTGAAGAAATAAATAGTGAACTCTGGCACTTAATCATAAGAACTTTCTGGAAGGTGAAATGGATTCTTCAGCAAAATGATTTTTTCCAGGAGTGACTTGTAAAGACAAAAGAAGCTTATCTTTCCAGTACCCCTCCTGCCTTTACTCTGCCAGCCTCCTCCAATACATGTGTCCCTGGCCCATCTCCTGGTTTTAGTTTAAAAAGTGTGTGAGGAATGAAGGTAAGTGGCCTTATTATTAGTGAAAGGAAAACCCCAGTGTTGGGTAAGAATTTCATGGCCCCTTTCATAATAAGCATGATATGAAACATAGCCACAATGAATTTGTTTAGAATTAATCATATTAGAGCATTGAGTTGAGGTACAGGCTAGGCTTTGTATGTCATATCATAGAATTTTGGAAAGGAAGTAATTGTTCAACCAGAAGCCTCTTTCAACTTGGCCTTCTGTCTGATTCCTTTGAAGTTTGGGGGGGTTTCTGCAAATTTTGATCTTTAACAAATAGTAGAGTAACAGTATTTATGAGCAGACCAAATATATTTTATACCCCTTCATTTTGAGCTGGTAATATTTCTGTTTTGGAGATATAAGCAACAACACAGCAGAAGAATGTCAGTTGTAGTGAGATGATTTGCAAAAATGATCCGAAGCAGACCCTTCAGTGCCATGGGTGGGCGTTTAAACTTGGCGTCCTCCAGATCTGAAGTTTGGCGCCTTTCACTGTCCTTCTGTCCTTGGAAGAAGTCATTTCGTCCTCCACGTCTGTGTTTCTTCATCTGGAAACTGGGAACAGTAACGTTCTTTTCCTCAAAGGCTCATTAATGAGATTATTCGTGGTAGACTCTCAAAACACTGCTTTGGACGTACTTGCAGCGACTGGGATAAAAACCAGTGCTGTTGGAACAAAGAGACCCTCAAATACAGTGAGTTACAGAAGATAACAGCCTTAGTTAGTGCATCCAGACTTGCAAAGCAAGGAAGCCATGCTCCTTGCAGAAATTGTTCTACTGTGTTTTCTACCGTGTTACTCCATCATCCACATATCACAGAGTCCATCTGTGGTCAGAGCAAGGTCATTAGCACTTCTCTGTCCAAGCTTGAGGGGAGAGGAAAGAGTGTGGAGGCGCCATGTCCCTTATCTTCAGGCCCAGGCCCAGCAAAGGTACACACCCCTGGGGTCACTTTTCCTTTGAGAGAATTAAGTTGCCTGGCCACATCTGACTGCTGAGAGACTGGAAGTGGAATTTCTAGCTGGGCAGCATGGACCCGGTTACAAAGCATTCATGGTGGAGGATGGAAGAACATACCTGGGGGAGCAGGACTTAATCAATGAAACCATTATTTATTAATTAGAACAATAGTTGGGTTGGAGAAAAAAATTGTTCGGATTTTCCTGTAAGATGTTAAAAAGCAAAACCTGAAGGAACTCTGTAGCATCTCAAGGGAGGGTTTCAGCATCCTTGCTCGTTGGGATCTTCCTAATTCAGGAATCAAACCCTAGTCTCTTCCTTTCTAGGTGGATTCTTAACCAGGGAAGCCCTTATCCTTGCTCTAGAGAAAGAGGAATGAAGGAGTTGTTGTAGCACAGAATTCGTGAGTCCTCTAAGAGCTTAGCCCCAGTCGGCTTCCCCTGTGGCTCAGATAGCAGAGAATCCACCTGCAAAGCAGGAAACTGCCTGCAATGAAGGACACCTGGGTTCAATCCCTGGGTCAGGAAGACGCCCTGGAGAAGGAAATGGCAATCCAGTCCAGTATTCTTGCCTGGAGAATCACACACACAGAAGCCTGATGGATTACAATCCACAGGGTCGCAAAAGTGGGACACGGCTGAAGCGATTAAACCACCACTAAGAGGGTAGCTGCTTTATTGAGGGATGGGATCCTTTAAGTGTTAAACTGCAAATCCAGGAGAGCCTTGAGCGAGAATAGTAAGGGTTGGAAGAAAACTGTGGAAGGGGTGGGGATGTGATAAGGGAGGCTGATTAGCTGTGCTCTTCTTAAAAGGCCAGCTCTGTATATTAAACTTAGCCTCGTATCTAACCAGACAAGGACAAAGGACAGTGGCTTCGAGAGGAACTTTTTCTAGGAACAAGGAAGTTATTTCAAAGCATGGAAAAGAAGGAAAGAATTGCACAGAGAAGCCTTATTCATCTTTTCTCTTCCAAAGATATACTTCGTTCTCCTGTGTCCGTGGAATTCTTCAGGCAAAAATACTGGAGTGGGTAGCCGTTTCCTTCTCTGGGGGATCTTCCCAACCCAGGAACCAAACCTGGGTCTTCTGCATTGCAGGCAAATTCTTACCAGCTGAACCACCAGGGAAGCCATTGTGCTATGTAAAGGAAAAATGACATAAATATTCTCTGAGAGATTATCTCTGACTTGTCACTGTTGCCAAAGAAAAGAGAAAGGTGAAATATAGGAATTTCTGCCTTTAAAAGAAAGTCCTTCAAACAGGTTCATTGGTACTGTTTTTCTAGATTCCACATATATGTATTACTATATAATTATTTTTCTCTTTCTGACTTCACTCTTAATGACAGTCTCTAGGTCCATCTATGTTTCTACATTGTAAAGCAACTATTTTGTTATTGTTTAGTCACTAAGTTGTGTCCAACTCTTTTGCAACCCCTTGGACTATATAGCCCTTCAGGCTTCTCTGTCCATGGCATTTTCTCATGCAAGAATACTGGAGTGAAGTTTGGGTTTCCCTGGTGGTCCAGTGGGTAGGGACGCCGCCTTGCAGTGCAAGGGGTGCCGGTTCGATCCCTGGCCTGGGAAGATCCCACGTGCCGCGGAGCGGCTGGACGGATGTGTCCAATTACCGAGCCGGAGCTCTGGAGCGCATGCGCCCAGAGCTGGTGTGCTGTGACAACATAGGCCGCCGCGATTGGAGGCCCACACGGGCCAAAGAACAAAAAGATGGATGAAAATAGATGAAAGACCAACAGAAGTGGCCCGCCCGTCCCCCTCCCTCCCTCGCCAACCAGTCCCCTCCCCGTCCCCACCCCTCCCCCCAAAAAGTAAGTTAACTGTGGGGAAAAAAAAAAAAAAGAATACTGGAGTGGGTTGCCATTCCCTTCACCATGGGGCCTTCCCAACTGAGGGATTGAACCTATGTCAGATTCTTTGCCACTGAACCACCATACTCCAATTTAAAAAAAAATAAAAAGAGTACTTTTAAGTAAGCAACTTTTCTCAACAGAAGAAATGCACGTAAGTCTTGAGGACAGCCAAGTTGGGGGTAAAGATCTCATATTAGAGTAACTATTTTTAAAATGCTTAAAAACATGATCTCCCAAGTTGTTTTATTCCTGTGCATTTAGCAGTTGCTAAGAAGCAATTAGAAGGAATGAGATGATGGCCCAAGTCTTTCTGTAATATTTTTAAAAATCTACCATTTTAGAGTTGACAAATAGCTTATTGTGGACTCTTTTGTATGCAAGTAATGCTCATTTTTGAGCTGACATTAGTTTTTTTTTTATAAGTAACCGCTGAAAATAGCTGCGGCTATTTTAAACAGATGATCCAAAGTTGATAGGAAAGAAGTAGAAGTGAGACTTTCTCCCTTTTTCTTTTCCCCCACCAAAATAACAAAAATAAATAACAGCATATACCCAGAATGAAATTTCATGTGTTTGCCTCTAAGGAAGTAACTTTCCTAAGAAGTGGGATTTTGTAGATGGACCTGTCTGACTGGACTTATAGAGTCAATGTGCTAAAATTCTTAGTTCCTGATTTCATTTATCAACATGATTGCTGCACTGTTGAAACAGAGCTTTTGATTTTTTTAAAAGGAAAATTAAGTTGTGATGAAATAATGGAGCCTATAAATCTTATTTCAAAAGTTCTGAAGTCTTAAGAGGGTGGTAGGTGGTGATGATGTGTTAATATTTTATGTGAGTAGAATCTTGTCAGAGGCCCAGGAAGAATTCTGATGGATGAAGTTTAGATTCTGATTTCCAGATTCCCAGGGGTCTTGAGCTAAGAGTTAATTAGCTCCTTTTCTTTAGTTTCTGACATTGAAAATAATTAATGCTTTGATAATCCAACAATAAATTAGTATGAAGGATTTTGAAAAAGAAGGCATTTCTTCAATGTGCACATACTGGGGACTTCCTTGGAGGTCCACTGGTTAAGTTCCACACTTCCAACTCTTGAGGGTGCAGGTTCATTCCCTGGTCAGGAAACTAAGAACTCACATGCTGTGTAGTGTGGACAGAAATAAGTGTAGATGCTGTTGTTGGATGTCTGGAAGCAGATTAAAATAGTAGTTTTGTCCAACAGATAAAGGAAGGGATATCCAGAGTTTTCTACTTGTGAAATGTTAGGTTGCTGAGACTCAGTTAGATTTTTTTTTTTTAAATGAGTTCCCATTACTGATAACTGTACATTCATGTCTATAAGCTCTATGTCCTCCTGTGTGTTCACAAGCCCCCTACAGTTTTTTGATTCTGATGTTTACATTTTATTTTTCAAATTGAACTATGGTTGTTATACTGTAGTATGTAAGTTATAGGTATACAATATAGTGATTCATAAGTTTTAAAGGGTATGCTTAATTCATAGTTATTATAAAATACTGGCTATATTCCTTGTCTTGTACAGTGTATCTTTGTAGCTTATTTTAGCATAATTCGTACTTCTTAATCCCCATCCCTATATTGTCCCTCCCCCTTCCCTCTCTCCAAAGGTCACCACTAGTTTGTTCTTTAGTTCTGTGAGTCTGCATCTTTCTTGGTATACTCATTAGTTCATTGTGTCTTTTAGATGCCACACATAAGTGAAATCATACAGTATTTGTGTTTTTCTGTCTAACTTATTTCTGTTAGCATGATAGCCTCCAAATCCATACATGGTGCTGCAAATGGCAACATTTTGTTCTTTTTTAATGGTTGTGTAGTATTCCATTGTATAGACCACATCTTTATCCATTCATCTGTTGATGGATACTTAGGTTGCTTCCAAGATATTTGCATTTTCTTTACCTTTACTGTTTTACAGTCAATGGGAGTTGCAAAGAGTCGGACATGCCTGAGTAACTAAGACTTTCATTTTCACTTACTCTTTTAATAGCAACCCATAATCAGTAGCTATTGGACACTTAAGGCAAAGAGTCGGGGAAACTCTTTTCTTTAGTTTCTGACATTGAAAATAATTAATGCTTTGATAATCCAACAATAAATTAGTATGAAGGATTTTGAAAAAGAAGGCATTTCTTCAATGTGCACATACTGGGGACTTCCTTGGAGGTCCACTGGTTAAGTTCCACACTTCCAACTCTTGAGGGTGCAGGTTCATTCCCTGGTCAGGAAACTAAGAACTCACATGCTGTGTAGTGTGGACAGAAATAAGTGTAGATGCTGTTGTTGGATGTCTGGAAGCAGATTAAAATAGTAGTTTTGTCCAACAGATAAAGGAAGGGATATCCAGAGTTTTCTACTTGTGAAATGTTAGGTTGCTGAGACTCAGTTAGATTTTTTTTTTTTAAATGAGTTCCCATTACTGATAACTGTACATTCATGTCTATAAGCTCTATGTCCTCCTGTGTGTTCACAAGCCCCCTACAGTTTTTTGATTCTGATGTTTACATTTTATTTTTCAAATTGAACTATGGTTGTTATACTGTAGTATGTAAGTTATAGGTATACAATATAGTGATTCATAAGTTTTAAAGGGTATGCTTAATTCATAGTTATTATAAAATACTGGCTATATTCCTTGTCTTGTACAGTGTATCTTTGTAGCTTATTTTAGCATAATTCGTACTTCTTAATCCCCATCCCTATATTGTCCCTCCCCCTTCCCTCTCTCCAAAGGTCACCACTAGTTTGTTCTTTAGTTCTGTGAGTCTGCATCTTTCTTGGTATACTCATTAGTTCATTGTGTCTTTTAGATGCCACACATAAGTGAAATCATACAGTATTTGTGTTTTTCTGTCTAACTTATTTCTGTTAGCATGATAGCCTCCAAATCCATACATGGTGCTGCAAATGGCAACATTTTGTTCTTTTTTAATGGTTGTGTAGTATTCCATTGTATAGACCACATCTTTATCCATTCATCTGTTGATGGATACTTAGGTTGCTTCCAAGATATTTGCATTTTCTTTACCTTTACTGTTTTACAGTCAATGGGAGTTGCAAAGAGTCGGACATGCCTGAGTAACTAAGACTTTCATTTTCACTTACTCTTTTAATAGCAACCCATAATCAGTAGCTATTGGACACTTAAGGACTAAAGATTATCAACTGCCTGTCGGGAATCTCTCACCTTTGCTTGTATCTGAATTTGTCTAAATGAGAAGTGATGGAGTGGCTCATGTGAATTAATAGTCATATCTCAGGGGTCAGCAGACTCTAGCCTGTAGCTCTGACTATGTCTAAGAAGGCTTCTTGCAGTTTTATGTACGTGTGTTAGTTGCTCAGTCGTGTCCAACTCTTTGCAATGCCACGGACTAGCCTGCCAAGTTCGTCTGTCCATGGAATTCTCCAGGCAGGGGTACTGGAGTGGGTTACGTTTCTTTCTCCATGGGATCTTCCTAACCCAGGGATGCAAGTCATGTCTCCTGAATTTACCATCTGAGACACCAGGGAAGACCTTTACATGTTTTTTTAAAAATAGTAAAAAAAAAAAAAGTGGAATATGAGACAAACCACTTGTAACCTGCAGTGCCCAAAATATTTGCTGTCCGACCTCTTACAAAAAGTGTGCGGCCCCCTGTTAGATAGTTTCATGTGAAGTGGTTAAAGTACAGACTCTGGGGCCATGGGAACATTGGTTCAAATTTTGGCTTTACCATTTGCAGCAAGTTAATTTCTCTGTGATGTGCTTTATCCTCTATAAATGAGAATCTAATTACAGTGGTGACCTTATAGGGTCGTGGTGAGAACTGTGTTAATATTTAGTGCTTAGTATAATGCTTAGTGCTTACCACAATGCCTAGTACTTGGTACTCAATAAATGTCAATGATTAATATCACTATTGTGGTGGGAACAGTCTTTAGAGCTCATCTGGACTAGCTGTTGCTTTCATCTGGTGAATGAACAAGTTCTCCAAGACCACTTTCAGCTTAAAGCCCATTTTATTTGTAATAGTGCCTACTTTACTGGGAAAAGACATCAAGACAGACCCATACTCTGATGTAAAAAGAAAAAGCTTAAAAACATAAAAGATAATAAAGATACCTACTTTTTAGGTTCAGAAAAGGACATTAAACATGACCCTTTAAAACAAAGCAAATGGATTTTCTTTAATGTTACTTAAGATAGGCGTAAAAACTGAAGGGGAAATGCGAGTGATTGGTGAGCGGATAATGGTTAGAGAGAGAATGAGGAGACAAGAACACAAACGGCTGCCAGCAGGAAAGGAGAAAGATTATATCAGAAGGAAGACTGGCAGTTTCTTCTGGATGACCGCATTCCTATGTCTTCTTCCCTTGGGATCCCACCTTCATTTTTCTGTGTGTCCCGCTTAATTGATCGTGTTTGAAGGGAAGCTTTTTGCCTTTTGTTTGATCATTTTTCTGTGCAGAAATAAATTTTCAACATCAAGTTAATGACTGTGTACTGAACACACAGTATACATAAGATATGTTTCCTCAGAAAGCCTGTCATATATATATGCAAAATCATCATATTTTGTATATTTATTTGTGAAACTAAGTACTTTTTTTTTTAAGATGTATTTATTTTATTATTTATTTTTTTTGGGGGGGGTGGGGGTCGGGTTGGGGAGGGAGGGGAGCAGGCGGGCCACTTCTATTGGTCTTCCATTTCTCTATTTTCATCCGTCTTAGCTACTTGCCTTCATCATCATCATTCTCATCCTTAAAACATCTGTTGGATTTCTCAATACCTTTCTTCCTCTTCTCTAGTTACCCCTCAATTCACTCCCAAGTCGGGGAAAAACAAACTTGGTTATTCACAAAATGTACAAAATGTTAAACTTGCACAAAAAATGAATGAAGTAAAATGCATTCTTTTTCTTCCTGTTTGGCTCAAGTTGTTTATTCTGTCTGTAGATACTGCACCAAAGAGATGAGCGGTCCAGGAGTGGTATTTGATGATACCAGGGGACTAAAGTGATGGCCTCGCATGGAGGTTGCATGGTGAAGCCGCACATTGATTATTACCTCATCTCATTCGCAGATGGAGACCTTTGAACAGACAAGATTGCAGAACTATCAGGCCTGCAGCTCTCAGGGCCTGATCCCGAGAGCTCGGTAATCGTCGCTGCCCAGTGGGACTGTGTTAGGAATCGTGGTGGCTTCGTGTACTAAACGACCTTTTGTGGGAGAGCTGAAACCATTCCCCCATCTTTTGGACAGTTCTGATATGATTAGCACTTTCAGATCGACTTCTTAGCAGTTACAGAATTAAAATCAATCCTGCTCATTTACTTGGGTTTGTCCTCCTCCATTAAAGTTTACATTTGTTGAGGTAGGCGAATTTTTTGTTTTGTTCTCTTTTGGCCTAGGCGCATGGCGTGCATAGAAAGGGTCCTCATTCCCTGACCAGGGATGGAACCTGTGCCTCCTGCACTAGAAGCTCAGAGTCTTAACCCTTGGACCACCAGGGAAGTCCCAGTTTTTGTTTCATAAATTACTAACGTTCCTCCAGCAGCCAAAACAGTGGCATTTTGAATGAATTCTGTTTAAACCCATGAATAGTTGACCCCATAAAGGGAAACTGGACATGAAACTCATGTTTTCATGGGTTAATATTATTGTAACAGCATTAGTCGCTCAGTCATGTCCCACTCTTGTGTTCTCATGAACTGTAGCCCACCAGGCTCTTCTATCCATGGAATTCTCCAGGCAAGAATACTGGAGTGGGTTGCCTATGCCCTCCTCCACGGGATCTTCCCAACTCACAGATCAAACCTGGATCTCCTGCATTGCAAGCAGATTCTTTACTAGCTGAGTCACCAGGGAAGCCCAAATAATATTGTAAATTAAATGATGAACAGTAAGATTGGTAGATAGATACCCATGGTTCAGGCAGTTAAAGCCTTTAGTTGCAACTAAAAATGTTTGACATGGCTTTTAACATACAGTTGTCCCTTGGTCTATGACAGGGAGTGGCTCCAGGATCCACGTTGGACACCACAACACAGGCTTCTCACTGCACTGGCTTCTGTTATTGTAGAGCATAGGCTCAAGGCCCACAGGCTTCAGTAGTTGTGGCTCCAGGGCCCTAGAGCGCAGGCCCAGCAGTTCTGGCACACAGACTTAGTTGCCCCGCAGTGTGTGGAATCTGGTCCAGGGATGAAACCTAGGTCCCCTGCATAGGCAGACAGGCTCCTATCCACTGCGCCACCAGGGGAGTTCTCTCCTAGAGCATTTAAATCATCTCTGGATTATTTGTGATACCTGATACAATATAGATGCTGTGTAAATAGTTGCTGAAACAGTAGATTGAAGTTCTGCTCTTTGGAACTTTCTGAAATTTTTTTTTCCAAGTATTTTCAATCCAAGATTAGTTGAAACTGGGGATGAGCAGCCTGCAGGTATGGAGGGCAAACTGTATTGTTTTTCCCTTTATCCTAAGAGAATAGCATAATAAGTACCAGTGTTCTTTCAAATAGCAGTGTATTATAAATTTATTAACCGCTATGCTCTGCTGCCAATTTGTTAAAAAATAATTAATTAAAAATTGCTTTTATTAAAGTATACCTGATATACAATGCTCTGTTTCAGGTGTACATATACATATGCACAGTGATTCAGTTATACATACACACACACACACACACACACGTGTGTGTGTGTGTGTGTGTGTTCTCTTTCAGATTCTTCTCCATTGTAGGCTACTATAAGATATCAAATATAGTTCCCTTGGTTATGCAGTAAGTCCTTTTTAATCTGTTTTGTATATAGTAGTATGTGTCTGTTAATCCCACACTTCAGTCTAATTGTGAAACCACAAGTCTGTTCCGTCCTCCACGGGATCTTCCCAACTCACAGATCAAACCTGGATCTCCTGCATTGCAAGCAGATTCTTTACTAGCTGAGTCACCAGGGAAGCCCAAATAATATTGTAAATTAAATGATGAACAGTAAGATTGGTAGATAGATACCCATGGTTCAGGCAGTTAAAGCCTTTAGTTGCAACTAAAAATGTTTGACATGGCTTTTAACATACAGTTGTCCCTTGGTCTATGACAGGGAGTGGCTCCAGGATCCACGTTGGACACCACAACACAGGCTTCTCACTGCACTGGCTTCTGTTATTGTAGAGCATAGGCTCAAGGCCCACAGGCTTCAGTAGTTGTGGCTCCAGGGCCCTAGAGCGCAGGCCCAGCAGTTCTGGCACACAGACTTAGTTGCCCCGCAGTGTGTGGAATCTGGTCCAGGGATGAAACCTAGGTCCCCTGCATAGGCAGACAGGCTCCTATCCACTGCGCCACCAGGG
The DNA here is from genome assembly GCA_022376925.1 of Tragulus kanchil. NCBI lineage: Eukaryota > Metazoa > Chordata > Mammalia > Artiodactyla > Tragulidae > Tragulus > Tragulus kanchil. The sequence goes on from JAIOJX010000025.1 coordinate 32,059,292, forward strand.
GAGTTCTCTCCTAGAGCATTTAAATCATCTCTGGATTATTTGTGATACCTGATACAATATAGATGCTGTGTAAATAGTTGCTGAAACAGTAGATTGAAGTTCTGCTCTTTGGAACTTTCTGAAATTTTTTTTTCCAAGTATTTTCAATCCAAGATTAGTTGAAACTGGGGATGAGCAGCCTGCAGGTATGGAGGGCAAACTGTATTGTTTTTCCCTTTATCCTAAGAGAATAGCATAATAAGTACCAGTGTTCTTTCAAATAGCAGTGTATTATAAATTTATTAACCGCTATGCTCTGCTGCCAATTTGTTAAAAAATAATTAATTAAAAATTGCTTTTATTAAAGTATACCTGATATACAATGCTCTGTTTCAGGTGTACATATACATATGCACAGTGATTCAGTTATACATACACACACACACACACACACACGTGTGTGTGTGTGTGTGTGTGTTCTCTTTCAGATTCTTCTCCATTGTAGGCTACTATAAGATATCAAATATAGTTCCCTTGGTTATGCAGTAAGTCCTTTTTAATCTGTTTTGTATATAGTAGTATGTGTCTGTTAATCCCAAACTTCAGTCTATCCCTCCTCCATCCCCCCTGTCCCCGCTGAACAACCACAAGTCTGTTCTCTCTGTCTGTGGGTCCATTTCTTTTTTGTAGGTAAGTTCATTTTATCATATTTTAGATTTCACATATAAGTGATATCATACCATATTTGGCTTTTTCTGACTTCATGCAGTATGACAATTTCTAGGTCCACCCATGTTGCTACAAATAACATAATTCTCTTTTGTGGCCAAGTAGTATTCCATTGCGTGTGTGTGTGTGTGTGTGTGTGTGTGTGTGTGTGTGTGTGTGTGTGTGTGTGTGTGTGTGTGTATTCCATAGCTTCTTTGTCCATTCATCTGTCAGTAGACATTTTGGTTGCTTCTATGTCCTGGGCATTGTAAATTATGCTGCTGTGAACAATGCGGGTGCATGTATCTTTTTTGCTGCCGTTTTTTTTTTTTTAAAGATTTATTTATTTATTTATTTTGGTGGGGGGAGGGGTGTGGAGGGAGGGGAGCAGGTGGGCCACTTCTATTGGTCTTTCATTTGTCCATTTTCATCCATCTTTGTTCTTTGGCCTGAGTGGGCCTCCCATCGCAGTAGCCTCTGTTGTCGCAGAACGCCTGCTCTGGGCGCATGCGCTCCAGAGCTCCGGCTTGGTAGTTGGACACATTGGTCCAGCTGCTCCGCAGCACGTGGGATCTTCCCAGGCCAGGGATCGAACCGGCGCCCCTTGCACTGCAAGGTGGTATCCTTACCCACTGGACCACCAGGGAAGCCCTTGCTGCCGTTTTTTAAAGCATGTCTTCCACATAGGCTTTCTTAGGGTTCGGTGGTAACAAATTGAGGAGTAAACTGAGGAGGAGGAAGGCGTAGCCTGCAGGCTTGGTGGACCCAACCTGAGAAAATGCAGTGGGAAATCACAGAAGGAAACACCGGTGAAGCCAAGGGGCAGGGCAGGGGAGCCTCCAGCAGAGTGGACCGAGGAAGAGAGGATTGGAAAAGCAGGAATTACAGTGGGAGGCTTGGGAAGCATTGACCATCTGATACAGGCAGTTGATGAGGGAAAGACGTGACTCCACCAAACCTCAACCCGAGGAGCCTTCTCTCTTGTGTGCGCTGGGGCTAGTAACACTGATCCTGCACAAGCCGAGAAGCCACTGCAGTCCTGGTCCCAAGGGGCCAGAAGAAACAGCACATCCATGGTCTTGAGAGTATAAATGCTCTGTATTGATTTTCAACTGTTTGGTTCAGTTGCTCAGTCATGCCTGACGCTTTGTGACCCATGGACTGTGGCACGCCAGGCTTCCCTTTCCTTCACCATCTCCTGGAGCTTATGCAAACTCATGTGCATTGACTCAGTGATACCATCCAACCATCTCGTCCTCTGTCATTCCCGACTTCTTCTGCCTTCTGTTTTTCCCAGCATCAGGGTCTTTTCCAATAAAATCTTAGACTTAATATTTAAGAGTTAAGGGGAAAAAATAGAAAATTGAGGTGATTATAGAAGAAAATGTGTTATCTGCTTTGATGGTGTTGGAGTCTGTGGATCATAGATGAAAATTAGGCAGTGGAAGGGCATTGAGGGAAGAGGATGAAAACGAGTTTGTAGAAAGTTAATACTCTGTGCCCAATAAACCACAACAGTGACTTATTATGTGGCTCAAACTCTATCTGATTGAGAGGCTAGAACTGAAGTCAGCATTCCTTTGGGAGGAAAGAAGGAAGAGACAGAAAGGGAAAGTGAGCTGTCAAGGCTGGATCTCAGTAGGTAATGTCTAAAAATGAGAAGGTACGTAGAAGTACAGTATTTGGAAATAGGATGTGTCTTTTATGTACAGGGAAGAAACTCAGCTCAGATTGTTCAAACGCAGACCTTAATGAAGGAACTATTTATGGTGCTGTGGGTTGGGCTTTAGATGAGGGTCCTTATACTCTCAAGACTGGAGAGACAGGAGAGGAAATAATAAATGTTTATTTTAAAACTTGTATATACAAGACTTGTGAGTCCCAGAACAATGAGGAATAACCACCCTGGGGCACCGTGCTCAGGAATTAGATAAAGCTGAAAGCATGCGTGCTATCACACCTCAGTCATATCCAACTCTTTGCAACCCTGTAGACTGTAGCATACCAATCTCCTCTGTTCACGGGATTCTCCACAGTAGAGCACTAGAGTGGATTGCTGTTTCTTCCTCCCAACCCAGAGATGGAACCTGCATCTCTTATGTCTACCTGCATTGAAAGGCAGGCTCTTTACCACTGGTGCCACCTGGAAAGTCCCAAAGCCAGGAGAGAAGGAAATAAATACGCCACCGCCTCCCAAACACAAAGACAGGTGGAGAATGGGTTGGTGGTGAGGGATTAAACGAGAAACTGTTGGTTCAGTTGCTCATTTTTCAGGGCCTGACGCTTTGTGACCCATGGACTGTGGCACGCCAGGCTTCCCTTTCCTTCACCATCTCCTGGAGCTTATGCAAACTCATGTGCATTGACTCAGTGATACCATCCAACCATCTCGTCCTCTGTCATTCCCGACTTCTTCTGCCTTCTGTTTTTCCCAGCATCAGGGTCTTTTCCAATAAAATCTTAGACTTAATATTTAAGAGTTAAGGGGAAAAAATAGAAAATTGAGGTGATTATAGAAGAAAATGTGTTATCTGCTTTGATGGTGTTGGAGTCTGTGGATCATAGATGAAAATTAGGCAGTGGAAGGGCATTGAGGGAAGAGGATGAAAACGAGTTTGTAGAAAGTTAATACTCTGTGCCCAATAAACCACAACAGTGACTTATTATGTGGCTCAAACTCTATCTGATTGAGAGGCTAGAACTGAAGTCAGCATTCCTTTGGGAGGAAAGAAGGAAGAGACAGAAAGGGAAAGTGAGCTGTCAAGGCTGGATCTCAGTAGGTAATGTCTAAAAATGAGAAGGTACGTAGAAGTACAGTATTTGGAAATAGGATGTGTCTTTTATGTACTGGGAAGAAACTCAGCTCAGATTGTTCAAACGCAGACCTTAATGAAGGAACTATTTATGGTGCTGTGGGTTGGGCTTTAGATGAGGGTCCTTATACTCTCAAGACTGGAGAGACAGGAGAGGAAATAATAAATGTTTATTTTAAAACTTGTATATACAAGACTTGTGAGTCCCAGAACAATGAGGAATAACCACCCTGGGGCACCGTGCTCAGGAATTAGATAAAGCTGAAAGCATGCGTGCTATCACACCTCAGTCATATCCAACTCTTTGCAACCCTGTAGACTGTAGCATACCAATCTCCTCTGTTCACGGGATTCTCCACAGTAGAGCACTAGAGTGGATTGCTGTTTCTTCCTCCCAACCCAGAGATGGAACCTGCATCTCTTATGTCTACCTGCATTGAAAGGCAGGCTCTTTACCACTGGTGCCACCTGGAAAGTCCCAAAGCCAGGAGAGAAGGAAATAAATACGCTCACCGTCTCCCCAAACACAAAGACAGGTGGAGAATGGGTTGGTGGTGAGGGGATTAAACGAGAATAACCAGCCCAGGGTAACCAACAAGAGAAGCCAAAACCAGGACATGTTTCTCGTTCTAGTCCAACATGGGGGTGAGGATGCTTTCAGTGGAATTACCCTGTTACCTGATAAGGTCTTCTGTACATTTTGATGTTTAACCTCCTGCAGATATGAGTTTAACAGAGCACTTTAATATACATACTTTTTTTTTTTAAACATTTATTTTATTTATTTATCTTTTGGGGGTTGAGGTGGGGAGGGAGGGGGATGGGTGGGCCACTTCTATTGGTCTTTCATTTGTCCATTTTCATCCATCTTTGCTCTTTGGCTCCTGTGGGCCTCCCATCGCGGTGGCCTCTGTTGTCGCAGAGCACCGGCTCTGGGCGCATGCGCCCCAGAGCTCCAGCTCGGTAATTGGACACATCAGTCCAGCCGCTCCGCGGCACGTGGAATCTTCCCAGGCCAGGGATCGAACCAGCGCCCCTTGCACTGCAAGGCGGTGTTCTTACCCACGGGACCACCAGGGGAAGCCCAATATACATACTTTTATTCAGCACGTAGCATTTCATCTAATGTGCTAGGAGCTTGGTGGACTGGAGAGACTCAGTCTTTTCTTAATTCCTTAATTAAGGAAGATGCTAAACAAACCATCAGACAAAATAAGAAATACGATTACAAGTTGTGATGAATCCTGTAAGTTAATTTCATAGCACGCAAAAAATTACCACTACTTGTATAAACTTTAGTCTTTAATAGGGATACTACACTAATTTTAAAAATATAATTATTTGGGAGTAGAAGCAGTTCTTTTGTTGAGTAGCTTTATTTTGCTCTTACAATAGTATGTAACAGGCTGCAAATCACATCTGCAAACAGAACAGCTGTCTCTTCGTTGATTTGTTCTCGTTACTCATTTTAATGAATCATTTAAACAGACTCCAGAATGTTAAATTAGATATATAAGCATGCTTTAAGAATTATATCATAATGTTAGCGTATTTAAAATTTAGTAGTGATATCATTGTCTAAACATAGTAGGTTTTAAGAAAGTCAGTTATTTTGGCTGCTTTGCCCTCTATAAATAATGTGGTAGTAAAACAGACAGCAGATAAAAATTAACCTCAGGATCCATACAAAGCACAGAGAGCTGGGGAAATCCCCGCATCTTCCTTCTTCCTGACATAGGAACCTTGGTGATTGGAGTCAGTCTTTTGAGGGTCCTGGGTGGAAATTGGCCTGGCCTTGCTTTTCAAGTAGAGATCTGAGCAACAGAAGAGAAGTTGGGGAGGCTTCACCAGCACAAGAGTTTTCCTCTGTGTTCTTGATCCTTCCTGTTGCTGAGGGTTTGTCCAAAGGGAAAAGATAAATGAACAGAGGAAGATGGATGTCAGCTGTCTCCTCATTTCTCTCGCCTTTCACAGCATTCACAAGAGCCAGAGAACAGAAAAAAAAAGTCTTGTGTTCCTCTACCCTGAGCATTCGCTTATTAAAATAAACCTTGACTACTCCATCTCCCCTGACTTAGGCCTCTCTGTTTCCTCTGTAAAAAGGGTGTTCAAAGCTGATAACTGTTACATATAAGATAAAGTCATAAATCACTGGGCATGAACTGTTTTTAGAACCTGCCAGAATTATCCAACTTACACGCTTCTATAAAGGGTGTTAAATATGACAATTAAGGAAACTTGGTTTTAGTCCCTTTATTCATCTCTGAATGTTTTCTGCTATAAATTCTCTTATTTGATTGTTTTATACAATTCTGGGAAACAGCTCTTACCGAGGCAGGAGTTTTAGATGTTCAAGTACTTACATACGGGAGGAAATCTAGTATCACGTCTCCAGAGATCATTTTGTTTCATATGGTTATAAGTTATTTAGCATTCTGATTCTTTTAGAGGTTAAGAAATAGAACTACTGGATCACTAAAGCCCCAAACTCTGTCAAAGATTTGTATCTCGCTTCAGGAATGATTTTCTGATGTTTTATTCACTGAGTGTAGTTTCTGCTACGCTGGCTAGTTGGCTTGCAGATGTGTGTCACTAGTCACAAAGAGCAGAGAGTGTCACATGACTGGTTGTTTATGTAAGTCAGTCTCCGTGTCTGTCATCTTCATATTTAAAGAACTGTACATGTTGGTGCGAAACTCGAGTATAAACTGGGCTGCTGGCTTGGAGGAGAGATGGCTGTGACGGTTGGTGAGATCATGGACAAACCCCACACCCCTCTGCAGACAGAAGGATCCCCAAAGAGATAAGCCCGATTTCTGGGAGGAGTCCCTCAGCCATCACAGTTCAGTGTCTGTTTCACTTTACCTGTCCCTCGATTTGAAGTCCAGTGAAAATGAATCCATACGTTTCCAGAGTTGTCATTCTGTAAATGATTTTGTTTCAGCCACTCATGTCAAACAAACCTGAAAACCAGGTTAAAGTGAGCTGACCACATTAACTTAGAAACTAGCCGTTAGTAGACTGTCTTCTTAAATATTCAGAAACCCATGTACCACCTGCATGCAGTCTAGAGATGCCAACTCGTCCTTAAAAGGGAGATAAAGTTCTTTTTTGTTAAGTTCCAGAGAACAGAAAAAAAAAGTCTTGTGTTCCTCTACCCTGAGCATTCGCTTATTAAAATAAACCTTGACTACTCCATCTCCCCTGACTTAGGCCTCTCTGTTTCCTCTGTAAAAAGGGTGTTCAAAGCTGATAACTGTTACATATAAGATAAAGTCATAAATCACTGGGCATGAACTGTTTTTAGAACCTGCCAGAATTATCCAACTTACACGCTTCTATAAAGGGTGTTAAATATGACAATTAAGGAAACTTGGTTTTAGTCCCTTTATTCATCTCTGAATGTTTTCTGCTATAAATTCTCTTATTTGATTGTTTTATACAATTCTGGGAAACAGCTCTTACCGAGGCAGGAGTTTTAGATGTTCAAGTACTTACATACGGGAGGAAATCTAGTATCACGTCTCCAGAGATCATTTTGTTTCATATGGTTATAAGTTATTTAGCATTCTGATTCTTTTAGAGGTTAAGAAATAGAACTACTGGATCACTAAAGCCCCAAACTCTGTCAAAGATTTGTATCTCGCTTCAGGAATGATTTTCTGATGTTTTATTCACTGAGTGTAGTTTCTGCTACGCTGGCTAGTTGGCTTGCAGATGTGTGTCACTAGTCACAAAGAGCAGAGAGTGTCACATGACTGGTTGTTTATGTAAGTCAGTCTCCGTGTCTGTCATCTTCATATTTAAAGAACTGTACATGTTGGTGCAAAACTCGAGTATAAACTGGGCTGCTGGCTTGGAGGAGAGATGGCTGTGACGGTTGGTGAGATCATGGACAAACCCCACACCCCTCTGCAGACAGAAGGATCCCCAAAGAGATAAGCCCGATTTCTGGGAGGAGTCCCTCAGCCATCACAGTTCAGTGTCTGTTTCACTTTACCTGTCCCTCGATTTGAAGTCCAGTGAAAATGAATCCATACGTTTCCAGAGTTGTCATTCTGTAAATGATTTTGTTTCAGCCACTCATGTCAAACAAACCTGAAAACCAGGTTAAAGTGAGCTGACCACATTAACTTAGAAACTAGCCGTTAGTAGACTGTCTTCTTAAATATTCAGAAACCCATGTACCACCTGCATGCAGTCTAGAGATGCCAACTCGTCCTTAAAAGGGAATGATCAAAGGTCCAAAGGTGCATAAGGAAATAGAGAACCTACCTAAGTTGGATCAAGAGTTTTGTCTCTGGGGCAAAAGTGTTGAATAAGTTAGCATTCTGTCCTTGAGTAACTGGTCTGTAGAAATCCAAAGTAATCTCCTTGTGCTTTGCACTTTGCTCTGTTCTATTTCAGTTTTTCCTGATTTACGTAGTGCCTTCCTTTCTTAACGTTTTCTCTGCTCATGAGGACTCCACTAGGGGGCAGACAACAGAATGGATTAGAAAGGAAGCTACTCTGTACATTGCATTCGCTGTAATGTTACGCCCTGTGTTATGCACTGCTCTTTCTTAATACCTTGGTAGAAGGTCTTTCTATTTTGTGTATTTCATATCCTAGCATTTGTATTATCTTATATCTATATTTAAAGGGTAAACACTTATTTTACCTTGTTGGTAGTTTCTCCATTAAATTTATTATCACAGTATGCTTTGCTTTTCTAGCATGTTTCCATCATCAAACCTCAAACCACCTAAGTATTATTTATGGATGGCCATAATGATGAGGTTCATCTTATCCATGAATATGCTCATTCATTCATTCGCTCAGGAAGCACTTATTGGGTCCCTGCTTTTGTCAGGCATTGTGTGTGTTGGATTTTGAGACTAGACCAGTGAAGAGAGAGTTCCTAGGAGGCTTCTCATGAACTAATGCCTACATTCAGATGCTCGCTAAGCCATTTGGTGAAAGGATTAGGCTGAAAGGAAGCAGAAGGGATTTTTTTCTCTTTCTATTAAATTCTCTTTTCTTACAATCTTTTACACAATTTTTAAAGGTTGTACTTCATTTACAGTTATAAAATATTGACTATATTCTCCAAGTTGTACAGTGCATCCTTGTAGCCCGTCTTCAGCCAGTCGTTCGTACCTTCCCCTGCTGACCTCTGTATTGCCCTGCTCCCCCCAAGGAATGCTTGATAGCTACAGTGCTGGATAGTTTTTATTTCTGATTGTTCTTTCCCAACTGCTCCTAAAGATTAGAAAGTCATATGGAGTTGGTGTGGGGACCTCGGTAGCACGTCTAGCTGGCTAGCTAAAGGTCTTGTGGTTTTTTCACTTCCTTTGTCTTTGCTCCACCGAGAATTATATCTAGTTATCCAAAACTCATTAACCTTGGCCAGCCTAGGGTTACAGAATATTAATTTTTAAATGAAAACCTTATTACTAAAAAGTGAAGTAAGTCAAAAAGAGAAAGACAAGTACAGTATACTAACTCATATATATGGGATCTAGTAAGATGGTCATGATAACACACAGTGAACTCATGGAAAAACAGAGAATAGACATAAGGACATTGTGGAGACTGAACAGTGAGAGGGAGGCACAGAGGAAATAATATCGAAACCTATACTGGCGTGTGTGGAAAAGATAGCTATGGTCATTGTGCTAGGGGAATAGGAGTACCTACAACCCCTTGGGGCGATGGTCTGGAGGGGTGGGAGGGGGGACTGGGTGGGGGGAGGGTCCAAGGATATGCATATGAATGATCTGGGAACATACGTGTTGGTGAACAACAAAACTCTGTAAAATCTTTAAAATAAAGAATTTAAAAAAAAGGAAAAAAAAAAAACCTTATTGCCTTGCCTTTTCATCATTAATTGTCCAACAAAATATAGAGCCAGTTCTTTTGTTTTTATTTATTCATTTTTTTAAAGCAAGTTAGATTTTATAATTGGAGACACTTTTGTTGCTGTTTTTTAGTTGCTAAGCTGTGTTCAACACTTTGTGACCCCACGGACTGTAGCCCACCAGGTTCTTCTCTCCGGGATTCTCCAGGCAAGAATACTGGAGTGGGGCTTCCCTTGTGGCTCAGTGGATAAGAACCTGTCTGCCAATGCAGGAGACACGGGTTCGATCCCTGATCCGGAAAGATCCCACATAAACCGCAGAGCAGCTACACCCACACACCAACAAAGACCCAGCACAGCCAAAAATAAATAAAGTTTTTAAAAGAAAAAAAAGAATACTGGAGTGGGTAGCCATTTCCTTCTCCAGGGGATCCTCCCGATCTAGGGATGGAACCCGGGTGTTCCACATTGGCCGGCAGATTTCTTTGCCACTGAGCCACCAGGGAAGCCCAGAGATACTTTGTTTCTCCTCAACTTCTCTATTTTTGGACGAAACTATCCTTTGTTCATTGCAGATAATCTATAACTGGATTCCCTAACATTTTCCTCTTTAAGGTGTAAACATTTAAATAGCTGAGAAGTTGAGGTGTTTGTTTGGAGAATATTTTCAGGTTAACAATGCCTAACATTAAAGTAGCAAAAGGTCTCTTTTTCTGGAATAAATTCTTCATCTGTTAATAAATCATTGTGTACAGTATTAGATTGCCATTATTGGTAAACAAAGTGACAGCATTTCTTTGGAGAAGATAATACATGTTTGTTTTCATCATTATTTGCTTAGAGCATCAACCGTATACTGTAGAAAGTTGGATAAGGCCCAGTAGGACATCATTTGAGTTATAATTAAATATCTTAATTGCTAGGGTATATCTGGGAGACTGTGCTAAGAAAGCCCATGGTGAATAAATGTCTTATGTTTTTATAATCATTAAATGTGTTTTCTTTATCAGGTTTCAGAAAGCATTTCAGTGAAGGCTTCACCTTTATTTCCGTAATTCTAGCATGTTAAGGAAGCATCTGGAAAAAATAATGACTGTTAGTATTAGTGAAGTATTAATGAATTAAAATTTTAAACCCAAGAACTTTAAGCTTCTGAAAGTTAGAAGTTAGAAGTTAGAATTCCCTCAGGAAGCCAAAAACATGTTCACCTGTGTTTTAAAAGTTAGCTACTTAGCATTGACACATGTACACTACCGTGTGTAAAATACATAGCTAGTACACGTGAGAGGCTGCTGTAAAGCATAGGGACCTCAACTTGGTGCTCTGTAAGGACCTAGAGAGATGCAGTGGTGTGGAGGAGGCACAAGACAGAGGGGATATATGCATACTTATAGCTGTTCAGATTGTTACACAGCAAAAACCAACACAACATTGTAAAGGAACTATACTCCAATTTTTAAAAGCTACTTAATGTGTATGCTATGAATAAAAATTAGATGAAACTATGGAAAAGTATATTTCTGATGGCAAAACAAACAACAGTAAGGAACTATACTGGCGTGGGTAGCCATTTCCTTCTCCAGGGGATCCTCCCGATCTAGGGATGGAACCCGGGTGTTCCACATTGGCCGGCAGATTTCTTTGCCACTGAGCCACCAGGGAAGCCCAGAGATACTTTGTTTCTCCTCAACTTCTCTATTTTTGGACGAAACTATCCTTTGTTCATTGCAGATAATCTATAACTGGATTCCCTAACATTTTCCTCTTTAAGGTGTAAACATTTAAATAGCTGAGAAGTTGAGGTGTTTGTTTGGAGAATATTTTCAGGTTAACAATGCCTAACATTAAAGTAGCAAAAGGTCTCTTTTTCTGGAATAAATTCTTCATCTGTTAATAAATCATTGTGTACAGTATTAGATTGCCATTATTGGTAAACAAAGTGACAGCATTTCTTTGGAGAAGATAATACATGTTTGTTTTCATCATTATTTGCTTAGAGCATCAACCGTATACTGTAGAAAGTTGGATAAGGCCCAGTAGGACATCATTTGAGTTATAATTAAATATCTTAATTGCTAGGGTATATCTGGGAGACTGTGCTAAGAAAGCCCATGGTGAATAAATGTCTTATGTTTTTATAATCATTAAATGTGTTTTCTTTATCAGGTTTCAGAAAGCATTTCAGTGAAGGCTTCACCTTTATTTCCGTAATTCTAGCATGTTAAGGAAGCATCTGGAAAAAATAATGACTGTTAGTATTAGTGAAGTATTAATGAATTAAAATTTTAAACCCAAGAACTTTAAGCTTCTGAAAGTTAGAAGTTAGAAGTTAGAATTCCCTCAGGAAGCCAAAAACATGTTCACCTGTGTTTTAAAAGTTAGCTACTTAGCATTGACACATGTACACTACCGTGTGTAAAATACATAGCTAGTACACGTGAGAGGCTGCTGTAAAGCATAGGGACCTCAACTTGGTGCTCTGTAAGGACCTAGAGAGATGCAGTGGTGTGGAGGAGGCACAAGACAGAGGGGATATATGCATACTTATAGCTGTTCAGATTGTTACACAGCAAAAACCAACACAACATTGTAAAGGAACTATACTCCAATTTTTTAAAAAGCTACTTAATGTGTATGCTATGAATAAAAATTAGATGAAACTATGGAAAAGTATATTTCTGATGGCGTTAGGATTATATATGTCTCTCCAGTTTTTCAGTAGAATTCATTGTTGATTATAGTTTATTTTGTTAGATAATGCCCATATGACTCATACAGTTTTATTCTGGAGAATACTTGGCTTGGATCTTGGATACCCTCCAGAAATATGAATTCCACTACAGTACTTTAAGAGACGCAGACATGTGAAGTTTATATCATACTAGTATAGGGCTACGTCTGTTGCTGTAGGTTTTTCTATCTCTTATTTTTCTTAATAGCTGATTTTTTAGAATTAAATGCAAAGGATAAAATCGAAACAAATTTTATTCAGCAATTAATATCAAAATATAATTCGACATAACTTAGACCGAATAGACGTTTTCTGCTACGCTAATAAAATGCTCCTTTGAATCTTTTATAGTCTTAGCACACCCTTCTCCCCCAGCCATCCCAGTTGATATGAGCATTGTGGGTTTCAGTTGGAAACTTTCCCCTGTGTTTGATCTAGAATGATTTCACTTTTTAGGCAAAGGACAAGAATTAGAATTGTTGCCTTTGGGAATTTCTTGGCAATTCAGTGGTTAGGACTCTGTGCTTTCACTGCCCAGGACACAAGTTTGATCCCTAGTCAGGAAGCTGTTAATAAGATCCCACAAGGCTTGCAGCCGAAGAATTGTTACCTTTAACATGCCAGCACTACTCATGGACCAAGTGGGATGCAGGGGCTTTTACACATAGGTACAAATTCCATCTGCCTTCCTGCCTGCATGTATCCTCTTCAGTAGCACCTACCATCTTAGGCGGAAGGCAGGAACTAGACTGGAGAGTGGATAATATTGAGTGGAAAATATAGGTAGGATATCCTCTTTCAGAATTTCATGACAGTCTGATCCCACCAGGAAAGTTGGGGGTTTGTGGTCTTCTGAAGCCCTCTAATTCAGTGGGGGAAGTGATAGTGATATTTTCCTGCTCGTCCTCTCCCTTCCAGATCCACTTCACCTTAGTTCTGGTTAAATACCACCAATTATATATTTTCAGTAAAAGTCCAAAATGTGAATTTCTGTGGCCAAGTGTGGGCGGTCTCAGTGATGTCTCTGAAAACCCAAAGCCAATCGCTGTGCTTCAAACTCAAGGTTTATATTTAGAAAACAGTGTGGATCCTGTATTTTCACAGTATATTTCTGATGGCGTTAGGATTATATATGTCCAGTTTTCAGTAATAGATTATAGTTTATTCTGTTAGATAATGCCCATATGACTCATACAGTTTTATTCTGGAGAATACTTGGCTTGGATCTTGGATACCCTCCAGAAATATGAATTCCACTACAGTACTTTAAGAGACGCAGACATGTGAAGTTTATATCATACTAGTATAGGGCTACGTCTGTTGCTGTAGGTTTTTCTATCTCTTATTTTTCTTAATAGCTGATTTTTTAGAATTAAATGCAAAGGATAAAATCGAAACAAATTTTATTCAGCAATTAATATCAAAATATAATTCGACATAACTTAGACCGAATAGACGCTTTTCTGCTACGCTAATAAAATGCTCCTTTGAATCTTTTATAGTCTTAGCACACCCTTCTCCCCCAGCCATCCCAGTTGATATGAGCATTGTGGGTTTCAGTTGGAAACTTTCCCCTGTGTTTGATCTAGAATGATTTCACTTTTTAGGCAAAGGACAAGAATTAGAATTGTTGCCTTTGGGAATTTCTTGGCAATTCAGTGGTTAGGACTCTGTGCTTTCACTGCCCAGGACACAAGTTTGATCCCTAGTCAGGAAGCTGTTAATAAGATCCCACAAGGCTTGCAGCCGAAGAATTGTTACCTTTAACATGCCAGCACTACTCATGGACCAAGTGGGATGCAGGGGCTTTTACACATAGGTACAAATTCCATCTGCCTTCCTGCCTGCATGTATCCTCTTCAGTAGCACCTACCATCTTAGGCGGAAGGCAGGAACTAGACTGGAGAGTGGATAATACTGAGTGGAAAATATAGGTAGGATATCCTCTTTCAGAATTTCATGACAGTCTGATCCCACCAGGAAAGTTGGGGGTTTGTGGTCTTCTGAAGCCCTCTAATTCAGTGGGGGAAGTGATAGTGATATTTTCCTGCTCGTCCTCTCCCTTCCAGATCCACTTCACCTTAGTTCTGGTTAAATACCACCAATTATATATTTTCAGTAAAAGTCCAAAATGTGAATTTCTGTGGCCAAGTGTGGGCGGTCTCAGTGATGTCTCTGAAAACCCAAAGCCAATCGCTGTGCTTCAAACTCAAGGTTTATATTTAGAAAACAGTGTGGATCCTGTATTTTCACAATGCTGTAAACATGTTTGTGTGGCTATTTTTAGTTTCTGCAGACTTCAGTGAACTTCCAAGTTGGCAAGTCAGACACAGTCAGTCGTCGTCTGTTACCTCAGATGCCAGCACTTTGTGAATGACTGATTGTCTCATGGGGTTTCTAACGTATTTAAAGCAGGGAAGTGTAAAAGTTATCTTGTGTCAACTGCACGTGATGCATCTATATGTATTATACATACGATGTTTTTTTTTTTTTTGAGCTTTTATGACCTGTATAGCTTGGGTATACAGTTTTGTTTGAAGTTTAAAATGAGTTGGGTCCTGCCAAATGGAACCGGCAGAAATAGCTCATCTTTTTCTCTTTCCCCTAGCCGTTTTCTCCCAGTCCTCAAGCACTGAAGCATGCCTGCGAACATCCCTCCATGCACTATTCTTTTCAGTCCATGGACTCTACTTCCTATTGGCCAAAGGCTATAAGGATTGGGTGGTATAGAAGGAGGTGGAAAACTGACAGGAAAAAGAAAGCCGGGCTCATTTTAGGGCCAAGACATCATAAAACGGGCAAGGTGGAACCGATGTGTTGAAAAAGACAGGTAAATGGTCAACAGTTTTTCTTGTAGGATAAGATGATTATCTGGATGTTACATGAATGAAAACGTGTTTTCCTCCAAAGAATCGTGTCTTACCAAAGGGTGACACTGCCCTCTGCCATGAGAGTGTGGGGAGAGCATCGCTGTTAGCACTTGGGCTGAGCCTTCTACATTCCGTCAAAGATCCTCTTCATTCATTATCTGTGGAGTGATTTTTTTTTCAGCTTTGTGCTTATTCTTCTCTTTGGATGACATTCTTCTTCCTTGCATCTTGAACTTAATGTGCTTTGTAGTCAATGATTCCAGAATGCATAATTTATCTCTTTGGAAATATGCCTTTCTAAGGAAGCCTTTCATTACTGCTTATCTTTTGTTCTGGAAACTTTAGACTGACTTTTATGTTTAGAAGAAAATTATACAAAGCGTTATTTTGGCTTATTCCAGATAAGTGTAATTATGGAAATTTGGATTTTGTTTTGTAACACTTTGTGCTTGTCCTCTACTTCGTCATATAAAAGTTGTTTTTGAAGTGTCATCCAAATAGCAGTGTTTTACTTTATCGTGAACTGTGAGTGTTCAGTATAAAACTCAGAGGAGAGAATGTTGTATGTTTTGCCAGAAACTAGAAATGCTAGCTTTATTCCAGAGTTATGAATTTTGAATTGAATAGCTGAACAAGAGTTTAGAAATTTGAGGGGTATATGGAAAATAAATTTTTTTAAACTTCAAAGTATTATTAGCGTTATATATTTTTTAAAGTCACTATTTAAGCAAGCATGTTCTTTCCACCCAAATATAGTGAAAACAATACAGGGGACATGCATTTGTGGAGCACAGTAAAATCAGGAAACAGATTCACATAATTGTTAGCATCTCAGACATAGCAGCCTACAGTAACATTACACAATTTAAACGTTTATTGTGGATTTTCTTATTTAGAACTGCAACCTCTTTAGCCATTGGTATTAGCTCTTGCTCAGGTCAAGGAAATGGACTGTCCAATGATTGCTACTGCACACATGTGGCTAAATTAAATGAACTGAAAAATCCATTTCTCAGTTGTATCAGACATATTTTGAGTCTTCTATAGCCACAAGTGGCTAGTAGCTGCTGTGATGATCAGCATAGCCATGCATGATGACAGAAAGTTCTGTTGGATATAGCACTGCTCTAAAACCGTAATGAGAATCTTTCTGTACTGGAAAATATGGTGAATTTCAGATGTGATATTAATTTCCTACTACAGAAACAACAGACTTTAAGTAGAGTTCTCATATCTTTATTTAAACATGTGCATTGACGCTGAACTTCATAGGACATGGCATGTGGTCTTTATTCTCCTAATGACAGTATATCCTACCCTCAGAGACTTGGATGTCATGACACACACACACCCCCAAATGCTGAATAGAGAGAGAGAATAATTGTATATATAAATAGCTATTGTCAAACAAATGTTTTAGAACTAAAATACATAGACTCCTCTGAATACTGTAGGCATTGTCTGAAGTTGTAGTTTCTGGATTTTAGCACACTGGCATGGTTCCATATGGTTTCAGATTGACTTGCATTGTGATTAAGTTAGTTTCACTTTTTGTTGACTGAAACTTGCAGAGTTAGAGATTTGATAGGATTTGTGGCCAAATGTTTATAGCAAAAAGAAGGCGCACTGTTGGCTTGGCACATCATTAATTTGTGTGGAGACCAAGTTAGTGAAGAGCAGAGACAGTGTCTTCAGGGTCACCAGGAGACATTGATTCATCTGTTCAGTTTGTTCAAGTAACAGTCATCACACTTGTCTTTTAAGGCGCCACATCCTTGCCTGCTGTGCACTCTGCTGAGCACTTAGATTGAAGAGGAATGAGACAAGATCTTGGGGAAGGAAGAGGCTGTTTACAGGTCTTCTCGACAGTCAGGAGAAGAATGCTTGACTAGAAATTTGCACAGGTGCTCTGGATACCCTGGAGCAGTCAGCTTTTCCTGGCACAGGTGACAGCCAGAGGTGTATCAATAGAAAAGAAAGGAGTTGGCAGTTTTCCTTCACAACAGATTCCAGTTACTCCAAATGGAAAAGATTAGTTCCTTGCCAAGCTCTCTCAGTGTTTTGGAAATTTTTCAAACCATGGAGGTGGGAGATCTTAAAAATGCCATTCAAAGGTATCATTTTAATGACTGTGTCAGACTCCTTCATAGAAATGTATCTTCATTCATTTCCTCAATTTCCTACTGTCACCAGTTTGCTTCCTGATTTTTGCTCAGGTCTGAGGGGTTTCCCAGGACGTGGAACTTTGACTTGTAAAACAGGGACGGTCCTGGGGAAACTGGGATGGTTGGCCACCCTACCTACTGAATGTGTAGATTGCTTCAAATGTTTGCTCATTTACCCAGCATTGTCCAGAGTGTCTGGATGTGCTGTCTATTTAGCGGCATTTTGCATTATTTCCTTTAGTGAGATTCCTAGAGATGGCATGGTTTGATGACTCTGAACGTGTTTGGAGCTCACAGCCCTTTATGGTGCTTTTGCTGTTTTTACCTGAACTGGGAGGAGTCTGTCTGGACATTTGTGCTTCCGTGGGCTCTTAGGGAGATACTCAAAAGACACAGATGGGTACACACTTGCTTGGTCAGTAACTATGACTGCTGTTCTAAATCTCTAGCTGGCCAGATGACCTGTGACTCCAGCTACCTTTCAGTCTAGCCAAAGGCAGGCTGAAGGCTGATTCCAAAAGTTCCAGTGGGCTCCCTGACCCTGTTGTCCTGTGATCACACTCTGATGTGAGCCCACTGACTCTTGGTGCACATGGTCTCAGGAAAAGAGTGAATCCGAGGAAACCCAAGGCAGCTTATCTTTCTTCCCAGTACAGGTTCAGTGATAAAATCACCCCAAGCCTTCATTCGCAGCCACACAGGATGTGGATCCAGTGTAGCCAGTCTCTTGCCTCAGCCTGTTCCTAGTCAGGATAAAGAAGCCTCGGGAACCCCTAGAATTAGTGTGTCCACTACAACCCTGACACTGGGAAATACGATGAGAGATGACCTAGTATTCACAGGTAGCAATCTATTCAACCCGCCCCCACGGTGTTGTATTCAGTGTTAATACCATGAGGTGACCTACCTTGGGTGGAGTTTTAGAAACCAGTGTGCCTGGTTGGGGTCCAAGGTCTCATATCAAAACTCTTCTTTGTAGTAACAAACATAAAGGGAAGTTCTATTTCAAACATTCTTTTTTGAGGGGGAGCGGGTTGGGGAGGGAGTGGGGTAGGTTCCTGATTTGGCAAACCATGGAGGTGGGAGATCTTAAAAATGCCATTCAAAGGTATCATTTTAATGACTGTGTCAGACTCCTTCATAGAAATGTATCTTCATTCATTTCCTCAATTTCCTACTGTCACCAGTTTGCTTCCTGATTTTTGCTCAGGTCTGAGGGGTTTCCCAGGACGTGGAACTTTGACTTGTAAAACAGGGACGGTCCTGGGGAAACTGGGATGGTTGGCCACCCTACCTACTGAATGTGTAGATTGCTTCAAATGTTTGCTCATTTACCCAGCATTGTCCAGAGTGTCTGGATGTGCTGTCTATTTAGCATTTTGCATTATTTCCTTTAGTGAGATTCCTAGAGATGGCATGGTTTGATGACTCTGAACGTGTTTGGAGCTCACAGCCCTTTATGGTGCTTTTGCTGTTTTTACCTGAACTGGGAGGAGTCTGTCTGGACATTTGTGCTTCCGTGGGCTCTTAGGGAGATACTCAAAAGACACAGATGGGTACACACTTGCTTGGTCAGTAACTATGACTGCTGTTCTAAATCTCTAGCTGGCCAGATGACCTGTGACTCCAGCTACCTTTCAGTCTAGCCAAAGGCAGGCTGAAGGCTGATTCCAAAAGTTCCAGTGGGCTCCCTGACCCTGTTGTCCTGTGATCACACTCTGATGTGAGCCCACTGACTCTTGGTGCACATGGTCTCAGGAAAAGAGTGAATCCGAGGAAACCCAAGGCAGCTTATCTTTCTTCCCAGTACAGGTTCAGTGATAAAATCACCCCAAGCCTTCATTCGCAGCCACACAGGATGTGGATCCAGTGTAGCCAGTCTCTTGCCTCAGCCTGTTCCTAGTCAGGATAAAGAAGCCTCGGGAACCCCTAGAATTAGTGTGTCCACTACAACCCTGACACTGGGAAATACGATGAGAGATGACCTAGTATTCACAGGTAGCAATCTATTCAACCCGCCCCCACGGTGTTGTATTCAGTGTTAATACCATGAGGTGACCTACCTTGGGTGGAGTTTTAGAAACCAGTGTGCCTGGTTGGGGTCCAAGGTCTCATATCAAAACTCTTCTTTGTAGTAACAAACATAAAGGGAAGTTCTATTTCAAACATTCTTTTTTGAGGGGGAGCGGGTTGGGGAGGGAGTGGGGTAGGCAGGCTACTTCTATTGGTCTTTCGTGTATCTATTTTCATCCATCTTTGTTCTTTGGCCCGTGTGGGCCTCCCATCGCAGTGGCCTCTGTTGTCACAGAGCACTGGCTCTGGGCGCATGCGCTCCAGAGCTCCGACTCGGTAACTGGACACATGGGTCCAGCCGCTCCTCCGCAGGTGGGATCTTCCCAGGCCAGGGATCAAACTGGCGCCCCTTGCACTGCAAGGTGGTGTCCTTACCCACTGGACCACCAGAGAAGCCCTATTTCAAACATTCTTAACATGTACCCCAGGGGTCTTGTGAAACCCTGAAGCTGCACAATATTATTTATGTACTTTTTTCTAAGAAAAGGTTCTATTGCTTTTTATAAGATTCTCAAAGCAGTCTATGACCCCAAAAAGAGGTAGTTGTGTATATTAAATCCCAGAGAGCTTTTGTCATTTCTTTCTCATTGGTTTTATGTAGGACTTTCATCAGAGCTTTGAGGTAGGCGTCTGTTAGCAGTGATTTCAACAAGTAAATGAGATGCACTATTCATTAATCATCTAAAATTCCCTGAATTTTTCCCCAGCTATCATAGCATTTGTTTGAGATAAATTTGATTTCTTTTGTTATTGTTGTTAGTTTTACTATTATGAAATTGGTTTAGGTCTAGCTAATTTTTTATTGTTTGTCCCAGTACCGGTTCAGTGATAAAATCCCCCCAAGCCTTCATTCGCCGCCACACAGGATGTGGATCCAGTGTAGCCAGTCTCTTGCCTCAGCCTGTTCCTAGTCAGGATAAAGAAGCCTCGGGAACCCCTAGAATTAGTGTGTCCACTACAACCCTGACACTGGGAAATACGATGAGAGATGACCTAGTATTCACAGGTAGCAATCTATTCAACCCGCCCCCACGGTGTTGTATTCAGTGTTAATACCATGAGGTGACCTACCTTGGGTGGAGTTTTAGAAACCAGTGTGCCTGGTTGGGGTCCAAGGTCTCATATCAAAACTCTTCTTTGTAGTAACAAACATAAAGGGAAGTTCTATTTCAAACATTCTTTTTTGAGGGGGAGCGGGTTGGGGAGGGAGTGGGGTAGGCAGGCTACTTCTATTGGTCTTTCGTGTATCTATTTTCATCCATCTTTGTTCTTTGGCCCGTGTGGGCCTCCCATCGCAGTGGCCTCTGTTGTCACAGAGCACTGGCTCTGGGCGCATGCGCTCCAGAGCTCCGACTCGGTAACTGGACACATGGGTCCAGCCGCTCCTCCGCAGGTGGGATCTTCCCAGGCCAGGGATCAAACTGGCGCCCCTTGCACTGCAAGGTGGTGTCCTTACCCACTGGACCACCAGAGAAGCCCTATTTCAAACATTCTTAACATGTACCCCAGGGGTCTTGTGAAACCCTGAAGCTGCACAATATTATTTATGTACTTTTTTCTAAGAAAAGGTTCTATTGCTTTTTATAAGATTCTCAAAGCAGTCTATGACCCCAAAAAGAGGTAGTTGTGTATATTAAATCCCAGAGAGCTTTTGTCATTTCTTTCTCATTGGTTTTATGTAGGACTTTCATCAGAGCTTTGAGGTAGGCGTCTGTTAGCAGTGATTTCAACAAGTAAATGAGATGCACTATTCATTAATCATCTAAAATTCCCTGAATTTTTTCCCCAGCTATCATAGCATTTGTTTGAGATAAATTTGATTTCTTTTGTTATTGTTGTTAGTTTTACTATTATGAAATTGGTTTAGGTCTAGCTAATTTGTTTTTGTCCAGGCACATTATATAAACTTCTATTTAAAAGATTTGTGGCATGGTTGTTAGCCTACATCTAGGCATTGTCCTGCATTATTTTTGGTGTATTCTTTTGTTTATACTACTAAGCTAAAGTTAGCACAGATAACACCAGGCTAGAAAATGGTGACAATGGTTTGAAAACAGGAAATTTTAGGCTTGTGTGTTTGGAACAGATGATCATAATGACACAGCCAATGGAGTGGAAACTTCCACTGAGCCTGTTTTTTCCTTATTTTGCTCTTTGAGAAAAGATGGTGCTTCCTGGAAAACAACTCAAGTAATGCTTTTCTTTTGTCCCTGCTTCATGGTTAATTTGTTTTTCTTTATTTTATTTACCCTGGTTGTATTATTATGGGAAGTTAATATTTTTAATAGGTAAAGTAATTCCCAAAGTGTTTATTTTAGATATTTAAATATCTAAGTATATGACCACTTACTGACATGGGTTTTCAAATAAATTAAAATTGTAAGAATATTAAAATCACTGGACTTGGGGAGAAGAAATTTGTTTTTCTATTTTAAGTGCTTCCAACTTTCCTTTTTTCCCTTAACCCTCTAAATTCCAGTTTTTAAAACAAAGTTGTTATACTTTGTCTAAGCTATTTCCTGACTAAGACTCTTGCCAGATGTATCCTGAAATTCTGTATTTAAAAGAAAGGCCAAATTTATTCACTAACTGCAGAATATGAAGAGAAATATGCATTTCCATGCAGATGTAAACTTTTTTTGTTTGTGTACATCAGTCCTAGATTTTTTAAAAAATAATAGACATCCTTTTTTAGAGCATTTTGAAGTATAAGCTTTTAAAACATGTAATGTCTTTAAAATCATAGCATTATTGAATGGAAGGTCTTTGAAAAAAATCAGACGCAAAATCATATAAAATAAGAATATGAAACTGGTCTGATCCTTCCAACCCTATTCCTGGAAGGACCACAGTTAAAAGTTCCTGTGTGGTTTTTTGTAGGACTTTCATCAGAGCTTTGAGGTAGGCGTCTGTTAGCAGTGATTTCAACAAGTAAATGAGATGCACTATTCATTAATCATCTAAAATTCCCTGAATTTTTTCCCCAGCTATCATAGCATTTGTTTGAGATAAATTTGATTTCTTTTGTTATTGTTGTTAGTTTTACTATTATGAAATTGGTTTAGGTCTAGCTAATTTGTTTTTGTCCAGGCACATTATATAAACTTCTATTTAAAAGATTTGTGGCATGGTTGTTAGCCTACATCTAGGCATTGTCCTGCATTATTTTTGGTGTATTCTTTTGTTTATACTACTAAGCTAAAGTTAGCACAGATAACACCAGGCTAGAAAATGGTGACAATGGTTTGAAAACAGGAAATTTTAGGCTTGTGTGTTTGGAACAGATGATCATAATGACACAGCCAATGGAGTGGAAACTTCCACTGAGCCTGTTTTTTCCTTATTTTGCTCTTTGAGAAAAGATGGTGCTTCCTGGAAAACAACTCAAGTAATGCTTTTCTTTTGTCCCTGCTTCATGGTTAATTTGTTTTTCTTTATTTTATTTACCCTGGTTGTATTATTATGGGAAGTTAATATTTTTAATAGGTAAAGTAATTCCCAAAGTGTTTATTTTAGATATTTAAATATCTAAGTATATGACCACTTACTGACATGGGTTTTCAAATAAATTAAAATTGTAAGAATATTAAAATCACTGGACTTGGGGAGAAGAAATTTGTTTTTCTATTTTAAGTGCTTCCAACTTTCCTTTTTTCCCTTAACCCTCTAAATTCCAGTTTTTAAAACAAAGTTGTTATACTTTGTCTAAGCTATTTCCTGACTAAGACTCTTGCCAGATGTATCCTGAAATTCTGTATTTAAAAGAAAGGCCAAATTTATTCACTAACTGCAGAATATGAAGAGAAATATGCATTTCCATGCAGATGTAAACTTTTTTTGTTTGTGTACATCAGTCCTAGATTTTTTAAAAAATAATAGACATCCTTTTTTAGAGCATTTTGAAGTATAAGCTTTTAAAACATGTAATGTCTTTAAAATCATAGCATTATTGAATGGAAGGTCTTTGAAAAAAATCAGACGCAAAATCATATAAAATAAGAATATGAAACTGGTCTGATCCTTCCAACCCTATTCCTGGAAGGACCACAGTTAAAATTTCCTGTGTGTCTCCTCCCAGACCTGCTCTCTAAACATAGTCAGACAAAATGGAATCGTACAATTTTGTAACCTGCTTTAAAAAAAAAAAAAAGTTTAACAATTATCTCGTGAGTATTTTTCCACATATGGGCTTCCCAGGTGGCTCAGTGGTAAAGAATTCACCTGCAATGCAGGGGATGCAGGTTCGATCCCTTGGTCGGGAAGATCCACTGGAGAAGGAAATGTCAATTCACTCCAATATTCTTGCCTGGAAACTCCCATGGACAGAGGAGCCTGACGGGCTAAAGTCCATGGGTCACAGAGTCGGACAAAATTTAGTGACTGACTAGGCAGGCATTTTTTTATATGGCGAGCTCTTATCTTACTTTATAAATGTTTTACTTCAATTTATTATTACATAGATTTCTCATAATTTATTTAAATTTAACCTTTAGACTGCTGATGAAGTTTAGGTTTTAAACTATCTTATTACAGAAAGCATTTTCATTTTGTGAAACACCTGTCTGTAACTGTTACCATTTATAGATGTCTAAGATTATACGTAAATCTTGAATTCACAGTCATGACCTTCTTTCCTTATTTTAGTCAAGAAATACCTTTTAAAAGTCTTTGCAATAAGAAAGTTCTACCTTTTTGCCCTAGTTTGCTAGGATAATCGTGGGTTAGCAAAAAGACAGTGGTGCTGCTTCATGATGGAAGGGCAGTTGCCTCAAGAATATAGACAGACAGTGCTGTTCTTAGCTTGTTCAGTCAAGGTGAAGCTGAGGAGTCAGTAACTGTGATGGACCTATTGTAATTAGAATCTTTTTAGAAGAGTATAAGGCCAAATTTATTCACTAACTGCAGAATATGAAGAGAAATATGCATTTCCATGCAGATGTAAACTTTTTTTGTTTGTGTACATCAGTCCTAGATTTTTTAAAAAATAATAGACATCCTTTTTTAGAGCATTTTGAAGTATAAGCTTTTAAAACATGTAATGTCTTTAAAATCATAGCATTATTGAATGGAAGGTCTTTGAAAAAAATCAGACGCAAAATCATATAAAATAAGAATATGAAACTGGTCTGATCCTTCCAACCCTATTCCTGGAAGGACCACAGTTAAAATTTCCTGTGTGTCTCCTCCCAGACCTGCTCTCTAAACATAGTCAGACAAAATGGAATCGTACAATTTTGTAACCTGCTTTAAAAAAAAAAAAAGTTTAACAATTATCTCGTGAGTATTTTTCCACATATGGGCTTCCCAGGTGGCTCAGTGGTAAAGAATTCACCTGCAATGCAGGGGATGCAGGTTCGATCCCTTGGTCGGGAAGATCCACTGGAGAAGGAAATGTCAATTCACTCCAATATTCTTGCCTGGAAACTCCCATGGACAGAGGAGCCTGACGGGCTAAAGTCCATGGGTCACAGAGTCGGACAAAATTTAGTGACTGACTAGGCAGGCATTTTTTTATATGGCGAGCTCTTATCTTACTTTATAAATGTTTTACTTCAATTTATTATTACATAGATTTCTCATAATTTATTTAAATTTAACCTTTAGACTGCTGATGAAGTTTAGGTTTTAAACTATCTTATTACAGAAAGCATTTTCATTTTGTGAAACACCTGTCTGTAACTGTTACCATTTATAGATGTCTAAGATTATACGTAAATCTTGAATTCACAGTCATGACCTTCTTTCCTTATTTTAGTCAAGAAATACCTTTTAAAAGTCTTTGCAATAAGAAAGTTCTACCTTTTTGCCCTAGTTTGCTAGGATAATCGTGGGTTAGCAAAAAGACAGTGGTGCTGCTTCATGATGGAAGGGCAGTTGCCTCAAGAATATAGACAGACAGTGCTGTTCTTAGCTTGTTCAGTCAAGGTGAAGCTGAGGAGTCAGTAACTGTGATGGACCTGAATGTTGCCGTCAGAGGTCTTTCTGGCTGGCTTGAAGGGAATGCACCACTGGGGACCTGCGTGCAGAGAGCTCAGACGAACAGGAGCAAGCAGGTTAGGTGCTTTAACTCAGAGGAAGCTGAGGAAAGCTGTGAAGAAGAGGTCTTAAGCTGACTCTTGAAGGCCGAGTAGGATTAGTGGGTGAGAGAGAGGGTAGGTTAGACTCGAACAATAAATAGTAAAATGTGTGTGTTGGCTGGAGATGCAGGGAGGGTAAGTGCAGTTTTGAAGCATAGTAAATATGGTTTCATATGCGAGCCTGTGAAGGGAGTTACCCTAAGAACAACTGTGGACTTCTTGTTTTCTTTCCCTGAGGTTTTTAAATTTAAGTTCACATGCTATCCACAGCAGAAACAAAAAATGTAAGGACTTGTCTCAGTCATTAAAGAACTCAGTGTTGGGCATCCCTGGTGGTCCAGTGGGTAGGGACACAGCCTTGAAGTGCAAGGGGCGCCGGTTCAATCCCTGGCCTGGGAAGATCCCACGTGCCGCGGAGCGGCTGGACGGATGTCTCCAGTTACCGAGTCGGAGCTCTGGAGCGCTTGCGCCCAGAGCCAGTGCTCTGCAACCAGAGAGGCCACTGCGATGGGAGGCCCACACAGGCCAAAGAACAAAGATAAATAAATGAAAGACCAATAGAAGTGGCCAAAAAAAAAAAAAAAGAACTCAGTGTCTAGTTGGGAAAATAAATATTTGAAATATTTAGAAATGTACATAGTAAAATAACTGTAGCCTGCCAGGCTCCTCTGTCCATGGGATTCTCCAGGCGAGAGTACTGGAGTGGTTGCCACGCCCTCCTCCAGGGGTGCTTCCTGACCCAGAGATTGAACTCAGGGCTCCTGCATTACAGACGGATTCTTTACTGTGTGAACCACTCGTGAAAATGACAGAATCATAAATGGTTCTAAGCTCGCCATAGCCAGACAGAAGACTTTGACCGAGACTCTGGAGAGCAGGTGTGGTGAGGAAAGGGAAAGGTTTGAACAGAACCTTGAAGCATGATTAGGTTTCCGTGAGTACAGAGGAGTTCAAACATAGTCTCTGATGGGATAAATGAGGAGGGAGCAGATAAACCGCTTTGGTTGGAGCAGAAGACTTGAGACGAGTTGTAATTACATAAAAGCATAAAAGAACCCCTATGCTTGTTTGTTTGTTTAATTCTATTTTAAAAGACAACCTACTTCTGTCCGGATCCATGGTTCTCGAGTCTTGGTGACACATTTGAATCACCTGGTGAGCATTTGAAACTACCTATGCTGAGATATCCTTGGTGGGGCAGTGGTTAAGACTTCTCACTTCCATTGCAGAGGATGTGGGTTTGATCCCCGGTCAGGGAACTAAGATTCCACATGCTGTGTCATGTGCCTAAAAAAAAAAAATCCTGTCATAGCTGTAGAAAATCAAATGAATTTATAGTTTGTGCACTTCTCCCTTTCCTGACAAATTCTTGTCAGCCTAATTGCAAATGAGCTGGCCCAATTGTAGTCATGTCAATGTCCCTATAATGCATAGAGAGTATGAAAACTTCCATATTTTTACCCATGTTTCCTTTGATTGACATATTCAGCACTGACTGAGAATCTCCCTGGGACTTGGAGAAGGTGAAAGGCAAAAACACATGGCTCTGACCCCAGGAAGCTCACTTTATAGGGATGTCAAATGCTATAACTAGAAACCATGGGGAAATGGAGGGTTTGGAGCAGGCCACTCAGGATGGTACCATGAAGTCTGAGCTAAACCTAGGGAATGGATTATGTGCCGAGGACCAGTGTGGATCAGGGCCAGAGGTAGGACAGAAAGACAGTATTAAGGGACCTGCATGCCAAAAGCTGGAGCCTGCCAGGCTCCTCTGTCCATGGGATTCTCCAGGCGAGAGTACTGGAGTGGTTGCCACGCCCTCCTCCAGGGGTGCTTCCTGACCCAGAGATTGAACTCAGGGCTCCTGCATTACAGACGGATTCTTTACTGTGTGAACCACTCGTGAAAATGACAGAATCATAAATGGTTCTAAGCTCGCCATAGCCAGACAGAAGACTTTGACCGAGACTCTGGAGAGCAGGTGTGGTGAGGAAAGGGAAAGGTTTGAACAGAACCTTGAAGCATGATTAGGTTTCCGTGAGTACAGAGGAGTTCAAACATAGTCTCTGATGGGATAAATGAGGAGGGAGCAGATAAACCGCTTTGGTTGGAGCAGAAGACTTGAGACGAGTTGTAATTACATAAAAGCATAAAAGAACCCCTATGCTTGTTTGTTTGTTTAATTCTATTTTAAAAGACAACCTACTTCTGTCCGGATCCATGGTTCTCGAGTCTTGGTGACACATTTGAATCACCTGGTGAGCATTTGAAACTACCTATGCTGAGATATCCTTGGTGGGGCAGTGGTTAAGACTTCTCACTTCCATTGCAGAGGATGTGGGTTTGATCCCCGGTCAGGGAACTAAGATTCCACATGCTGTGTCATGTGGCTAAAAAAAAAAAATCCTGTCATAGCTGTAGAAAAACAAATGAATTTATAGTTTGTGCACTTCTCCCTTTCCTGACAAATTCTTGTCAGCCTAATTGCAAATGAGCTGGCCCAATTGTAGTCATGTCAATGTCCCTATAATGCATAGAGAGTATGAAAACTTCCATATTTTTACCCATGTTTCCTTTGATTGACATATTCAGCACTGACTGAGAATCTCCCTGGGACTTGGAGAAGGTGAAAGGCAAAAACACATGGCTCTGACCCCAGGAAGCTCACTTTATAGGGATGTCAAATGCTATAACTAGAAACCATGGGGAAATGGAGGGTTTGGAGCAGGCCACTCAGGATGGTACCATGAAGTCTGAGCTAAACCTAGGGAATGGATTATGTGCCGAGGACCAGTGTGGATCAGGGCCAGAGGTAGGACAGAAAGACAGTATTAAGGGACCTGCATGCATTACCAATGCAGCTGAAAGGAAGAGCTGCAAGAAGTGGGGCTAGAGAGAAAGCACGAAGCTGGGAACGCCAGAGTTTGGTTTATCCTGCAGTCGGTAGGCAGTCATCAAACAGAGGTGATGAATAAAAGCAGTGCAAATAAAGACTGTAAGCACTGTAGATACTTGGTTTCGCTGTCTGACGTAAATGTGTTTCCACTGGGAGCTATGGACTCACCATGCCATTCTCTTTTGATATTCACGCAGTATCCAAAGTTAATCTTAAAACCTGAGATGGGATACTGGCATCAGAGTATGGTGCTTTTAAGCTGCTTCAAAATGCAGACCTACTGATGTAGTCTGAAGTCCACCACATCATTTATTCAGCTTCAGATTGACTATTGCATGTAGGAAATGATACCAAGATAAATCTTTGCCTAGTTCCCCTAACCACATCTGTTCATTCTCCACAGATAAAATGATTTTTCACATTGGAGTGTTCTTGAGGGTTTCTAGAACACGGTTCCTTTTTGTCCATGACGGCTCTGTAGCAATGTGCAGCTTTCTCTGGGGCTACCAAGGCAGCCAGGATAAAAATAGGGCAAACTTTAAGAATCCCAGATATTTTCAGATAACAAAGACGGATTTATGTGGACCCATTTTGTGCTCAGACAAAACATAGAGAAGCTTTTGTGCTGTGATTAGCAAGGGTGCTGATGTCAGTTCTCTTGTTGAGCATCAAGCTTTATTCTGTGGCTAAATTGTGCTTTGTACCCTAATCCAGAGAACCTTTGTATCTGCCTTATTAAAGTGTGTAGTTTATGTAATTGCTTTTGTTTTCCAGTTTGATCTGTGCCAGATTCAATGAGGGTGACTCATTTTGTGACTGAGACAAACATTCACATTTGGACCATGTTAAAAATAAATAAATAAGTGGCAGGTGCTGCTTGGCTAAATTCTGTGTTTTCATGCTGTAATTTCCTGCTGCAAGGGTTCATCTCTTAGCAGGCCACTCAGGATGGTACCATGAAGTCTGAGCTAAACCTAGGGAATGGATTATGTGCCGAGGACCAGTGTGGATCAGGGCCAGAGGTAGGACAGAAAGACAGTATTAAGGGACCTGCATGCATTACCAATGCAGCTGAAAGGAAGAGCTGCAAGAAGTGGGGCTAGAGAGAAAGCACGAAGCTGGGAACGCCAGAGTTTGGTTTATCCTGCAGTCGGTAGGCAGTCATCAAACAGAGGTGATGAATAAAAGCAGTGCAAATAAAGACTGTAAGCACTGTAGATACTTGGTTTCGCTGTCTGACGTAAATGTGTTTCCACTGGGAGCTATGGACTCACCATGCCATTCTCTTTTGATATTCACGCAGTATCCAAAGTTAATCTTAAAACCTGAGATGGGATACTGGCATCAGAGTATGGTGCTTTTAAGCTGCTTCAAAATGCAGACCTACTGATGTAGTCTGAAGTCCACCACATCATTTATTCAGCTTCAGATTGACTATTGCATGTAGGAAATGATACCAAGATAAATCTTTGCCTAGTTCCCCTAACCACATCTGTTCATTCTCCACAGATAAAATGATTTTTCACATTGGAGTGTTCTTGAGGGTTTCTAGAACACGGTTCCTTTTTGTCCATGACGGCTCTGTAGCAATGTGCAGCTTTCTCTGGGGCTACCAAGGCAGCCAGGATAAAAATAGGGCAAACTTTAAGAATCCCAGATATTTTCAGATAACAAAGACGGATTTATGTGGACCCATTTTGTGCTCAGACAAAACATAGAGAAGCTTTTGTGCTGTGATTAGCAAGGGTGCTGATGTCAGTTCTCTTGTTGAGCATCAAGCTTTATTCTGTGGCTAAATTGTGCTTTGTACCCTAATCCAGAGAACCTTTGTATCTGCCTTATTAAAGTGTGTAGTTTATGTAATTGCTTTTGTTTTCCAGTTTGATCTGTGCCAGATTCAATGAGGGTGACTCATTTTGTGACTGAGACAAACATTCACATTTGGACCATGTTAAAAATAAATAAATAAGTGGCAGGTGCTGCTTGGCTAAATTCTGTGTTTTCATGCTGTAATTTCCTGCTGCAAGGGTTCATCTCTTAGATCATGTCTTCTCAGCCTCTGTAATCACTAGCTCAATCTGCCCAATGCCCTGCTATTCACTGCTGCTCCTTTCTTGGCTGTTTGTTTTAGTTTCCAAGGGCCTTTTGTATGTTAACAGTATCATTTCACAAGGGAAACATAGAAATGGATGGGGGAGCCACAGTCAACTGGATGACCAGGAGTGACACATGAGTAGTAGCAAAGGGACATACTGCGTTGTTTTCTCTTTCTGTCATTTTCCCAAAGTGTCTTGTGCATGTGTTTTGGCAAAGTTCAAATGTATATATATTTTATTATATAGACATTCTGCATGGAAGCCCTTTTTCACAATTGGAAGAGGTTCTGAAAGCATGCCTTTCTGTTCAGAGTGGCCCATAGATCTAATCTTTTAGTCTTGAAATTGTGACAGCTTCATAGTTGAATTCTTACAGGAATTCTATTCATTGGACAAATATTTCTAAGTACTCAGCCCTGGGCTATGCATTGAGTAAGTAATGCAAATAAAATAGGCATGGGTACTCTCCTTAGACTTTACCGTCTGCTTGGGGGTCACAAAATTATAAAAATCACTACATAGGTAAATAATGAGGTCCCTAAAATTATGCCCTACTCTACATCAGGGATGGGGGTGACCAGGTTGAGGAAGGAACCCTAAAGGTCAAAACGTCTGCCTGGCAAAGAGAGGAAAGACCATTCTGGACTTAGGAAACAGCATGTGCAAAGTCCCAGAGCCAGGAGACAGTTTGGCATTCCTTTTGTGCTCAGACAAAACATAGAGAAGCTTTTGTGCTGTGATTAGCAAGGGTGCTGATGTCAGTTCTCTTGTTGAGCATCAAGCTTTATTCTGTGGCTAAATTGTGCTTTGTACCCTAATCCAGAGAACCTTTGTATCTGCCTTATTAAAGTGTGTAGTTTATGTAATTGCTTTTGTTTTCCAGTTTGATCTGTGCCAGATTCAATGAGGGTGACTCATTTTGTGACTGAGACAAACATTCACATTTGGACCATGTTAAAAATAAATAAATAAGTGGCAGGTGCTGCTTGGCTAAATTCTGTGTTTTCATGCTGTAATTTCCTGCTGCAAGGGTTCATCTCTTAGATCATGTCTTCTCAGCCTCTGTAATCACTAGCTCAATCTGCCCAATGCCCTGCTATTCACTGCTGCTCCTTTCTTGGCTGTTTGTTTTAGTTTCCAAGGGCCTTTTGTATGTTAACAGTATCATTTCACAAGGGAAACATAGAAATGGATGGGGGAGCCACAGTCAACTGGATGACCAGGAGTGACACATGAGTAGTAGCAAAGGGACATACTGCGTTGTTTTCTCTTTCTGTCATTTTCCCAAAGTGTCTTGTGCATGTGTTTTGGCAAAGTTCAAATGTATATATATTTTATTATATAGACATTCTGCATGGAAGCCCTTTTTCACAATTGGAAGAGGTTCTGAAAGCATGCCTTTCTGTTCAGAGTGGCCCATAGATCTAATCTTTTAGTCTTGAAATTGTGACAGCTTCATAGTTGAATTCTTACAGGAATTCTATTCATTGGACAAATATTTCTAAGTACTCAGCCCTGGGCTATGCATTGAGTAAGTAATGCAAATAAAATAGGCATGGGTACTCTCCTTAGACTTTACCGTCTGCTTGGGGGTCACAAAATTATAAAAATCACTACATAGGTAAATAATGAGGTCCCTAAAATTATGCCCTACTCTACATCAGGGATGGGGGTGACCAGGTTGAGGAAGGGAACCCCTAAAGGTCAAAAACGTCTGCCTGGCAAAGAGAGGAAAGACCATTCTGGACTTAGGAAACAGCATGTGCAAAGTCCCAGAGCCAGGAGACAGTTTGGCATTCTAGAAACCATATGCTTAGAAGGGAGAAGTGACAACTGATAAAACTTAAGAGAGGAAAAAAAAGACTGCATGTGAAAATTCAGAGATGAACTATACAAAAAGACTGTATTTGAAAATTCAGAGATGGACTATACAGGTACAACAGTATGGTAGTATTTAGAATAGGGGCAGATAATCCTGCATACATCTACAGCCTGAGAGTTCACTGAAATGCAGTATAGAAATTGAAGTGCAGTATGGAAATTGAGGCTTGTAATATTTAGGCTGAGTCATTGGGGAGTGGATGAATTATGTTCAATGAATTATGTAGTAAGGCATTTCAGAAAGATTTCCTTGTAAGACATTAAAGTTTTAAAAAGTCATCTCTGCATTTAAAAGAGGACTTTCACTATCTGGAGGAATCACTTACAAAAAGATATGATTCCTTGATAATCCTGGATAAGTGACATAGTGCTGTGTTTTCCTTTCTCTACTTTTCTCTTCCTTTGAAAAAATTTACTGCTTAACAAGGAAGTATCCATGAAGGTATGGTTTTTACTGAGAGATGATCTTTATTTATTTTGCAATAGAACAGATGCATCTATGAATGGATTTTTATAATCCAGAATCCAGTGCTAAATTCATGTGAATGTCATACTTTATAGCTTTTCTGTATTATCTAAAGTATCTATAGAACTCCAGCACTGCCTTCTTCTGGACACTAATCATTTGCCTAGTCATGTCCAACACTTTGATACCCCATGGACTATAGCCTCCCAGGCTTCTCTGTCTGTGGAATTCTCCAGGCAAGGATACTGGAGAGGCCTGCCGTTTTCTTCTCCAGGGGATCTTCCTGACCCAGAGATCGAACCCATATCTCCTGCATTGGCTGGCAGATTCTTTGCCACTGCACCACCTGGGAAGCCTGAGTAGACTGTAGGTAGAACACCAAACTCAAATACTGCTCTGAAGAAAATTTCTGAACATCCTGTGAGTGTAAAGCTGTCATTGCCCCCAGTACATCATTGGAAGAGGCATACTCTGTCTTGTTACACTATTCCAGAGCGAGAGGACTAAGATGCTACTGAGAAGTGTATGGTGTCCGTGGAGACTTGATTCCCTTCGGGTTCATAGATTGCGCTGCTTCTCAGTCCTTCCACTTCTGGTGGTCTGACTTTGGATGTTCAGTTTAGAGCAGAGACTGTCTCTTAGTAGGTGACTTAAGTCATCTAACATCGGCCTGTTTTTGATTTGACAGCCCACTCAGGAAGACCCTCACAGAAGAGTAAGGCTTCATTTTTGTCTCTGGGCGGAGATGTTGTGTTTAAAAACTGATGAAGTCAACTGTTTCAGACAATTGTTTCTTCTTTTTTTATTTGATCAATGTTGAGGTTAAAGAGGGTAATAATGAAAGAATTTGGGGACTTTTTTAGGTTTAATATCAAAGTTATTTGCCCTTTCTTTTGAGTTGTATGTTTCTGTTGTTGTCACTGAGTTGCAGGAGTTCAATATATATTCTGGGCATTAATGTCTTATCACATACATGATTTGCAAGTATTTCCTCCCATTTTGTGAGTTGCCTTTTCACCTATTATGTGCTTCGAAACATAACATAAAAGTTTTAAATTTTGATGCAGTACTGTTTATCTGGTTTTTTTCTCTTGTTTCCTAGGGATTAGTGTCATATTCAAGAAATCATTGTCAAATCTAACACTGTGAAGCTTTTCCCTATGTATTTTTCTAAGAGTGTTAGAGTTTTAGCTCTTACCTTTAGGTCTTTAATCCATTTTGACTTAATTTCTGTATAATAGAAGGTGAGGGTCTAACTTGATTCTTTTGCAGGTGGATATCCAGTTTTTTCAGCATCACTTGCTTTTTTTATATTTAATGAAAACTAAGCTTTCCTTGGCCTTTTCACTTGATATTACATGTCAGTGTAATATCTTCTAATATCAGTCGATGTCTTCTAATACTTTATTAGAAAATCTGATAGAGAATAATAAGTATGTATACACACACCCTGGGGCTTCCATGTGGTGCTAGTGGTAAAGAACCTGCCTGCCAAGGCAGGAGACATAAGAGATGCGGATTCTGTCCCTGGGTCAGGAAGATCCCTGGAGGGAGGGCATGGCAACCCACTCCAGTATTCTTGCCTGGAGCATCCCATGAGCAGAGGAGCCTGGTAGGCTCCAGTTCACGGGTCGCAAAGAGTCGAGCACGACTCCTGCGACTGAGTGCGCACACACACACCCCCACATACATTATCGACTTAACTGAGGAGACACTAGTAAACTTTGCAGGAATGATAGCTTTTTCTATGGAAACAAACCATTGTATGTGACTTTCTCTAGTCGATGATTTCATAAATTTGGTTTAACAAATGCGCATCTTGAAAAATTTCCCTCAGATTAACCCTGGATGAATATTTTTGTTTTGTTCCTAGGCATGGAAGAGGAGATGGTTTGTGTTACGCAGTGGCCGATTAACGGGAGACCCAGATGTCTTGGAATATTACAAAAATGATCACGCCAAGAAGCCTATCCGTATTATTGATTTAAATTTATGTCAACAAGTTGACGCTGGATTGACATTTAACAAAAAAGAGTTTGAAAACAGCTACATCTTTGACATCAACACCATTGACCGGATTTTCTACTTGGTAGCAGATAGCGAAGAGGAGATGAATAAGTGGGTTCGTTGTATTTGTGACATCTGTGGTTTTAATCCCACAGAAGAAGGTGAGTTAAAAGGTTTTTATCATTCAACCTGCGTTCTCCTTTATCACTACATTTTAAAAAACCATTATAAAAGTCTTTGTCACTTCAATTACACAATATAATATTTTTATAATAGTAACAGCATTTAGAAAAAGCAAACCTCTCTGTCAAAAGTTTAAAGAGGTTTTTTGTAGATTTTCGAAAGAAAGACCATCACTGTGGGGTAGTGTCTAAATAATGTCCTGACGACGTCGACAAGAAGACAGACTTACTTAAGGGAGTTTCTTGAGTTCCAATATAAATATTAAGTTGAACCATATCACTGCTAATACGTGATATTTCAACCTATTAAAATAACATTTTCTTTCAGAGTTTTTTAAAATTGAAGTATAGTTGCTAAATGGTATTATATGTTACAGGTATATAGTATAGTGATTCATAATTTTTGAAGGGTATACTCCATTTAGAGTTATAAAATATATTCACTGTATTCTCTGTATTGTATAATATATCCTTATAACTTGTTTTATATACAATAATTTGTTTCTTAATCCTCTACTCCTGTTTTGCCCCTCCCCCTTCGTTCTCCCCACTGATAACCACTAATTTCATCTCTATATCTGTGGGTTTGCTTCTTTTTTATTATATTCCCTAATTTGTTATATTTTTTAGTTTTCTCATATATGTGAACTCATTCACTATTTATCATTCTTTCTCTGAGTTATTTCACTTAGTGTAGCACTCTCCAGGTCTATGTTGTAACAAATGGCAAAATTATTCCTTTTTGATGAGTGAGTAGTATTCTATATATATTTGTGTGTGTGTGTGTATATGTGTGTGTGTATACTTTTCCATCCATAGCATTCCATGTGTGTTATACATATATGTATATACGTATACATGCACCACATCTTCTTTATCCATCTGTCTAATGATGGACACAGGAGTTATTTTTAAACTATATTGGATTGTGGGGTTATGAAATAGCCAAGGTGACTATCATGAGAATCAATCACAAAACATGATGAAAAACTAACATATCAATTTACTTAACACAAATGTCCTATAAAGAACGTGGAGGAAGAAGGGGCTCAAGTTTTGAAACAGAGGTAGTAAAGAAAAGCTTCTTGGAGGAAGACCAGTCCTGAACTGTAGGCTTTTGAAGGAAGTAGTATTCTATCTAGGGCTTTCCAGGCGGTGCGAGTGCTAAAGAACCCTCCATAAGGGTTCAGTCCCTGAGTTGGGAAGATCCTCTGGAGGAGGGCATGGCAGCTCACTCCAGTATTCTTGCGTGGAGAATTCCCAAGGGCAGAGGAGCCTGGCAGACTACAGTCCATTATATTGGAAAAAGTCGGACACAGCTGAAGCGACTTAGCACACTCAGTATTCTGTCTACAGTAAATGAAAGTAGGAATGCAGAACCTGCAGACTTAGGGGCTAGGGAAGGATGCAGAGATGGAGTAGAATCCTCCTTGGTTGAAGCAGAGGGCTATGAATGATAAAGACATGGGAAGTTTCTTGAGGATCTAATATTTGGGTGTCTCTCCTAGAAGAACTGAGGGACTAATGACCTCAAGAAGAATTTTACAAGTGGAATTCCTCTTTGGGTGCTTTTATATAGCCGTCCTGACCTTTTATATTCTTTGTCTACTCTTCTTCATTAAATAAGCACTAAGAACCCACATAGTGGACTCCAGTACTCTTAGGTCTGCAGAGCCAAGAATCAGAAATAAATGCAGCCCAAGGTCTTTGACCATGTTGTCTTCATGGATACATGCATACTGACAAGCGTGCCTTTCCAGATATCTATATTTAGGAGCACTGGAGGTTCAGTGAGGGTTGGAAACACTATATTAACAATCAACATCAAGATTTGGATTGAAGTGAAAATAGTCATCACCTCTAATTAGCTCAGGTCAGCACACTGTTTCCTCTCTGGCCAGGCAGCCCTCAGGAGAAGAGGCTTCCAGAGGGACATGCACCACATCTTCTTTATCCATCTGTCTAATGATGGACACAGGAGTTATTTTTAAACTATATTGGATTGTGGGGTTATGAAATAGCCAAGGTGACTATCATGAGAATCAATCACAAAACATGATGAAAAACTAACATATCAATTTACTTAACACAAATGTCCTATAAAGAACGTGGAGGAAGAAGGGGCTCAAGTTTTGAAACAGAGGTAGTAAAGAAAAGCTTCTTGGAGGAAGACCAGTCCTGAACTGTAGGCTTTTGAAGGAAGTAGTATTCTATCTAGGGCTTTCCAGGCGGTGCGAGTGCTAAAGAACCCTCCATAAGGGTTCAGTCCCTGAGTTGGGAAGATCCTCTGGAGGAGGGCATGGCAGCTCACTCCAGTATTCTTGCGTGGAGAATTCCCAAGGGCAGAGGAGCCTGGCAGACTACAGTCCATTATTTTGGAAAAAGTCGGACACAGCTGAAGCGACTTAGCACACTCAGTATTCTGTCTACAGTAAATGAAAGTAGGAATGCAGAACCTGCAGACTTAGGGGCTAGGGAAGGATGCAGAGATGGAGTAGAATCCTCCTTGGTTGAAGCAGAGGGCTATGAATGATAAAGACATGGGAAGTTTCTTGAGGATCTAATATTTGGGTGTCTCTCCTAGAAGAACTGAGGGACTAATGACCTCAAGAAGAATTTTACAAGTGGAATTCCTCTTTGGGTGCTTTTATATAGCCGTCCTGACCTTTTATATTCTTTGTCTACTCTTCTTCATTAAATAAGCACTAAGAACCCACATAGTGGACTCCAGTACTCTTAGGTCTGCAGAGCCAAGAATCAGAAATAAATGCAGCCCAAGGTCTTTGACCATGTTGTCTTCATGGATACATGCATACTGACAAGCGTGCCTTTCCAGATATCTATATTTAGGAGCACTGGAGGTTCAGTGAGGGTTGGAAACACTATATTAACAATCAACATCAAGATTTGGATTGAAGTGAAAATAGTCATCACCTCTAATTAGCTCAGGTCAGCACACTGTTTCCTCTCTGGCCAGGCAGCCCTCAGGAGAAGAGGCTTCCAGAGCCGGGATTGGCCCAGTGGGGAGGGGGAAACCCTTTATTTGGGGACTCCAGAATGCTCAAGGGAAAACAGCACTGAGACAGGGAGGAGGCTGTCCGATTTAGACAAGAGACTAATGACACAGAGCACTTGAACAGGGTTCCACTGATTACAAGCTTGAAGCTATTGTTGCATGCCTGGAATGAAAGCTTTGGTTGCTTTTGTAAAGTTACTAAATATGTTCATATTTTATGTGGGCCTGGGGGTATTATTTTTTACTCCAGTTAAATTCCTTTCTTGTTTGCATACATAATCTATAGTTGAGTGCAGTGGAGGAAATTTTAATTTTTTTGTGTTAAAATCACAAGTGAGATAGAGCTCTTTTTTTTAATTCAGTGTCTATTTTTTAATTTTTAATTTTATATTGGAGTACAGTTGATTAACAATGTTGTATTAGTTTCTGTGTTAGCAAAGTGATTCAGTTATACATAGACATGTATCTATTCTTTTTGAAATTCTTTTTTGTGTGTATATATATATATATAATCTATTTTTAGTTGAATAATAACTGCTTTACAATATTGTGTTGGTTTCTGCCATACATCAACGTGAATCAGCCACAGGTATACATATGTGCCCTCCTTCTTGAACCTCCCTCCCACATTCCATCCCACCCCACCCCTCTAGGTGGTCACAGAGCAAGGATTTGGACTCCCTGAGCTACACGCCAGTCCCCTCTGAAGCAGAGGGCTATGAATGATAAAGACATGGGAAGTTTCTTGAATTTGAAACCTAATGACCTCAAGAAGAATTTTACAAGTGGAATTCCTCTTTGGGTGCTTTTATATAGCCGTCCTGACCTTTTATATTCTTTGTCTACTCTTCTTCATTAAATAAGCACTAAGAACCCACATAGTGGACTCCAGTACTCTTAGGTCTGCAGAGCCAAGAATCAGAAATAAATGCAGCCCAAGGTCTTTGACCATGTTGTCTTCATGGATACATGCATACTGACAAGCGTGCCTTTCCAGATATCTATATTTAGGAGCACTGGAGGTTCAGTGAGGGTTGGAAACACTATATTAACAATCAACATCAAGATTTGGATTGAAGTGAAAATAGTCATCACCTCTAATTAGCTCAGGTCAGCACACTGTTTCCTCTCTGGCCAGGCAGCCCTCAGGAGAAGAGGCTTCCAGAGCCGGGATTGGCCCAGTGGGGAGGGGGAAACCCTTTATTTGGGGACTCCAGAATGCTCAAGGGAAAACAGCACTGAGACAGGGAGGAGGCTGTCCGATTTAGACAAGAGACTAATGACACAGAGCACTTGAACAGGGTTCCACTGATTACAAGCTTGAAGCTATTGTTGCATGCCTGGAATGAAAGCTTTGGTTGCTTTTGTAAAGTTACTAAATATGTTCATATTTTATGTGGGCCTGGGGGTATTATTTTTTACTCCAGTTAAATTCCTTTCTTGTTTGCATACATAATCTATAGTTGAGTGCAGTGGAGGAAATTTTAATTTTTTTGTGTTAAAATCACAAGTGAGATAGAGCTCTTTTTTTTAATTCAGTGTCTATTTTTTAATTTTTAATTTTATATTGGAGTACAGTTGATTAACAATGTTGTATTAGTTTCTGTGTTAGCAAAGTGATTCAGTTATACATAGACATGTATCTATTCTTTTTGAAATTCTTTTTTGTGTGTATATATATATATATAATCTATTTTTAGTTGAATAATAACTGCTTTACAATATTGTGTTGGTTTCTGCCATACATCAACGTGAATCAGCCACAGGTATACATATGTGCCCTCCTTCTTGAACCTCCCTCCCACATTCCATCCCACCCCACCCCTCTAGGTGGTCACAGAGCAAGGATTTGGACTCCCTGAGCTACACGCCAGTCCCCTCTGGTTATTATTTTACATATGGCAGTGTACATGTTTCTATTCTCCTCTGTTCATCCCACCCTCCCTTCCCTTCCCCTCTCCACATCTACAAGTCTTTTCTCTATGTTGGGGTCTCCATTCTGCCCTGTAAATAGGTTCATTAGTATCATCTTTCTAGATTCCATATGTATGCATTAATATACGATATTTATTTTTCTCCTTCTGACTTACTTCACTCTGTATAATAGTCTCTAGGTGCATCTACCTCATTAGGACTGACTCAAATGTGTTCCTTCTGTGACTGGGTAATATTCCATTGTGTATATATATATATATATATATATATATATATATATACCACAATCTCTTTATCGATTCATCTGTTGATGAGTGAGATAGCTGTCTTTTTAATGGTTATTTAAAAGCTAGTCAGTATTGATAATGATTTGATTGAAACACTATGTTTACTGCACTGTATGATGGATTTTCAGCTAAAATAATTCTTGGTTGTTTCAGCTAAACAACTAAGAATTTAGTTTCAGCTAAAGTAATTAAGTAGTTGTGTATAGTCTTTGTGTTGATGTTGTTCTTTTACCTGCTACGTTTTCAATTTAGAATTTGTTTAGGGGGATATGAAGTCAGACTTCTGTTTCCTTTGGTTGCTGGTACAGCTTCAGCTGATCTGAAAGAGTCCAGTAGGTGTTTTTGTATCTCTCTGTTTGTTTTCTTTATAATTCTTCTATTTAACAAAGTATATCAAAGGCCCTCTTAATACATTCTTCAGACAAGGAATGTGTGTATGTAATTTTTGGAAGTACTTTCAGGACCCCCAAAATGAGACTGTCTAATGCTTAGGCATCCCAAGTTAGCTTTGCAAGTTTTAAGGCTCTACTAGGCTTTGGGCATTTGTTCAACCTATGCATATTCGTTGACTAGTAAGGGAAACAAAGGGGAAGTATTACAGAGAACTGAGCATCTTGTGAGAGAAGATTCATAACCATAATAATTCAGTGCAGTTGATAAGTTTTTTTGCTTAGAGAATCCCATGGACAGAGGAGCCTGGTGGGTTATAGTCCATGGGGTTGCACAGAGTCGGACACAACTGAAGTGACTTGGCACACCACAAGGTATACACATAGATATGTATGTGTGTACATATGTTTATATTTATTTATATCAGTCATACTTCAGTATATATTAAAATATTGATATAATCTATATAATTAATATGTGTTATAATATGAATGTATACACATATATTAAAGTATGATACCATGAGAGTATATAAATACACTTCTTAGCTTCATAGAGCTCACAGTTAGTTGAGTAGTGCGTGTGTGCTAAGTCGTTTCAGTTGTGTCCATCTCTTTGTGACACTATGGACTGCAGCCCATGTTCCTCTGTCCATGGGATTATCTCAGCAAGAACACTGGGTGGGTTGCCATTTCCTTCTTCAGGGGATCTTCCCAACCCGGGGATCCAACCCACGTCTCTGTATCTCCTGCATTGGCAGCTGGGTGTTTTAGTGCTATTGCCATCTGTGAAGCGCCATCTCGTAGTAGAGAGGGACAAATACTAGGAAGTATAATATAGGTTGATAGGTGTTCTGCTTTTAAAGAGAAAAAAAAAGGTAGACGGGAGCTGATTTCCTTTCAGGAGGCTCAGAAAAACCCTAGGTAGTTTTAAGTGACCCTGTGACTATACCTGATACTGTACTGAAAGCCTTATTTTTGTTCTTAGTGGAACATTTTCATTGGCATTGGTAGTTCATATCAGTTACATGCCTGTTTTCACTTCTTAAACTTATTAGTATGGGGAGGGGAAAGTTTCAGAACTTGAAAGTCAGTTTTTCAGTGTCAAAACTCAAACCCTGGGCTTCCCCTGATGGTCCAGTGGGTGAGGACACCGCCTTGCAGTACAAGGGGCGCCGATTCGAGCCCTGGCCTGGGAAGATCCCACGTGCCGTGGAGCGGCTGAACTGATGTGTCCAATTACCGAGCCAGAGGTCTGGAGCGCAAGCGCCCAGGGCCGGTGCTCTGCGACGATAGACAGCACCGCGATGGGAGGCCCACAGGAGCCAAAGAACAAAGACGGATGAAAATAGAGAAATGAAAGACCAACAGAAGTGGCCCGCCCGCTCCCCTCCCTCCCCAACCTGACCCCCACCCAAAATAAATATAAATATATAAATCTTTAAAAAAAACAAAAACAAAAACTCAAACCCTGTGAAACAGGTTAGAAGTGTATCTGCCTTGAGTAAAGTTCTCAGTTTGTGACCTTGTAAACTTCACAATATCCATAAAGGGAGAGCTTATAAGAAAATAATGGTATGATTAATCATATTTGATATATATAAGCTGAGTTGGTTACCCAGAATAGCTATGCTAATCACAAAAGACTTTTCTGTTTATTAAAACAAGTCCCTAAGGGTTTCAGTTTGCAGTATTGTTAAATTTTAGATCCTGAGCTATACCTAAATTCAACTTCAAATTCAGTTTTTTCATTGCTACAGTTTAGATATTTTATAAAAAATCTTGACTGTCTCCCTTTAGTTAGAAATGTCTTACTAGATTGTGTTGGAGATTGGAGTTTCTTGGAATAAATCAGTGAAAGATGAGCAGTCTTTTATTGTGTCCTATCAAGGAGCCACACAGATAATTTATTTTGATCCATAATTTTGGTTTTTGATGCACTGTAGCAAAACTATAAAAAGCCAGCCACTTTATTTCCCTATTCATTTGTAGTAACTGACTTTGCTAGATGCCTTTTTAAAAATTCTGCATCCTTAACAGCAAAAGAAACTATAAACAAGGTGAAAAAACAACCCTCAGAATGGGAGAAAATAATAGCAAATGAAACAACAGACAAAGAATTAATTTCAAAAATATACAAGCAGCTCATACAGCTCAACGCTGAAAAAACAAACAACCCAATCAAAAAATGAGACAAAGACCTAAACAGACATCTCTCCAAAGAAGACATACACATGCCTGAAAAACATGAAAAGATGCTCAACATTGCTCATTATTAGAGAAATGCAAATCAAAACTACAATGAGATATCACCTCACACTAGTCAGAATGGCCATCGTTAAAAAATCTACAGACAATAAACGCTGGAGAGGGTGTGGAGAAAAGGGAATCGTCTTGCACTGTTGGTGGAAATGTAAATTATACAGCCACTATGGAAGACAGTATGGGGATTCTGTAAAAAACTAGGAATGGAACCACCACGTGACCCAGCAATCCCACTATTAGTCATATACCCTGAGGAAATCAAAATTGAAAGAGACACATGTACCCCAAAGTTGACTGCAGCACTTTTTACAGTCGCTAGAACATGGAAGCAACGTAGATGTTCATCAACAAATGAATGGATAAGGAAGCTATGGTACATATTTAGAACGGAATATTTTGCCGCCATAAAAAGAAATGCATTTGAATCAATCCTAATGAGGTGGATGAATCTAGAGCCTATTATACAAGCCATCTAAAAAGATGGTACTGATAGATGTATATGCAGAGCAGGAGTGGAGAAACAGACATAGAGAACAGACTTACGAACATTGCGGGGAGGGAGGAGTGAGAGGTATGGAAAGAGTAACATGGAAACCTACACTATCATATGTAAAAGAGACAACCATTGTGAATAGCTGCAAGATTAAGAGAATTTACATAGGGGCTATACAACGACCTGGAAGGGTGGGATGGGGAGGAAGTGGGAGAGGGTTCAGGTGGGAGGAGTCAAGGATATACCTACGACTGGTTTGGGTTTATGTATAACTGTAAACCACAAAACTCTGTAAAAGCAAAATAAAAATAATTAATAAAAACTAAATTCCGCATATTTGAAGATTTGAATCAAATTCTAAACTGTGGAGAACTGCTTTTGTCCTTTGTGATCACCTTCATACAGTTTAATGTGACAAGGTAAATATCAAAATGTCTTTGTTCTTCCATTAACTTGACTATGGGCTTTATAAGCTCATGCTTCCAGAGAGATCTCACCTCCATTCAAACTAAAAGGTGCTTTTGTCTTTACCTAGGACTCTGCTCTTCCCTTTTCAGACAACCCAGTAAAGACCTAAACAGACATCTCTCCAAAGAAGACATACACATGCCTGAAAAACATGAAAAGATGCTCAACATTGCTCATTATTAGAGAAATGCAAATCAAAACTACAATGAGATATCACCTCACACTAGTCAGAATGGCCATCGTTAAAAAATCTACAGACAATAAACG
This sequence comes from Tragulus kanchil, assembly GCA_022376925.1. Taxonomy (NCBI): domain Eukaryota; kingdom Metazoa; phylum Chordata; class Mammalia; order Artiodactyla; family Tragulidae; genus Tragulus; species Tragulus kanchil. The sequence goes on from JAIOJX010000025.1 coordinate 32,103,195, forward strand.
CTGGAGAGGGTGTGGAGAAAAGGGAATCGTCTTGCACTGTTGGTGGAAATGTAAATTATACAGCCACTATGGAAGACAGTATGGGGATTCTGTAAAAAACTAGGAATGGAACCACCACGTGACCCAGCAATCCCACTATTAGTCATATACCCTGAGGAAATCAAAATTGAAAGAGACACATGTACCCCAAAGTTGACTGCAGCACTTTTTACAGTCGCTAGAACATGGAAGCAACGTAGATGTTCATCAACAAATGAATGGATAAGGAAGCTATGGTACATATTTAGAACGGAATATTTTGCCGCCATAAAAGAAATGCATTTGAATCAATCCTAATGAGGTGGATGAATCTAGAGCCTATTATACAAGCCATCTAAAAAGATGGTACTGATAGATGTATATGCAGAGCAGGAGTGGAGAAACAGACATAGAGAACAGACTTACGAACATTGCGGGGAGGGAGGAGTGAGAGGTATGGAAAGAGTAACATGGAAACCTACACTATCATATGTAAAAGAGACAACCATTGTGAATAGCTGCAAGATTAAGAGAATTTACATAGGGGCTATACAACGACCTGGAAGGGTGGGATGGGGAGGAAGTGGGAGAGGGTTCAGGTGGGAGGAGTCAAGGATATACCTACGACTGGTTTGGGTTTATGTATAACTGTAAACCACAAAACTCTGTAAAAGCAAAATAAAAATAATTAATAAAAACTAAATTCCACATATTTGAAGATTTGAATCAAATTCTAAACTGTGGAGAACTGCTTTTGTCCTTTGTGATCACCTTCATACAGTTTAATGTGACAAGGTAAATATCAAAATGTCTTTGTTCTTCCATTAACTTGACTATGGGCTTTATAAGCTCATGCTTCCAGAGAGATCTCACCTCCATTCAAACTAAAAGGTGCTTTTGTCTTTACCTAGGACTCTGCTCTTCCCTTTTCAGACAACCCAGTATGCTCCCACTCTTGGCTTAAAATTAATAACACAGAATGATCTTTCACTGTACCTAGTTTCAGTAGACGTGGAGAGAAATAGCCTGTGCTATAGTACAGTCTGAGAACATAACTATCCCCAGTCCCTAGGAGAATAACTAGTTTTCTCCTGAAAACAAAAGGAAAGGGGAAAAATCTGACCTGTGTTTTGATTCCAGGAAGTTCTCAAAATATCGTTGCCATGTTATTTCCGCCACCCCAGGTGACCATTGCTATTATTGAATACTCAGAATGCTGGCAGGCTGAATCTGTTTTTCAATTCTAGCTCATTGAACTGTGTGTGGTTCTAATGAATGCTCTTATTTAGTAGACTGGAGACTTAGAAACTAATTTCTTTTGTTTTTCTTGGAAATGTGCAGATTTATTTTTGTTTCTACACTGAGGTGGAAGCTTTAAAATCTGCTAAACAAATGCTGGGCAACTCAGCCTTAGGGCTGAACACAACTAACTAACTTTGTGCGAAGCCTCCAGGTCTCATGTCAGGTGCAAGTTTAGAAAATTGCCTCTTAATCAGTTACATTGCTTTTCTCAAAATACCTAGATAATACTGGCTTTTAAAAAATGATTTAAAAAAAAAAAGATTCTCTGATATTCCCCTTTTTAGAAAAGTAGATAAACTAACATGTCAGAATATATACCTGCTTCCATTTCTGCAAAGCAGTGCTTGTTAATTGAGGAACTGAAGTTTCTTTTGATTTACTTTTTCAACTGAGGTATAACTTACCATTGTGAACGGCACAGATCTAAAGTATACAGTTCAGCGATACAATCTGTCTAGGGACGTGGGAGGGAAGTTCAAGAGGGAGGAGACATAAGTATATCTATGGCTGATTCATGTTGATGTTTGGCAGTAAACAGCAAAACTCTGTAAATAATAATGTAATAATAAAAGAACCTGGCATCCAGACCCCAATAAGATGGTTATTTCGAGGCACTAGCCTATCGTCTTCTCAGTCAGCTTCTTTCTCAATAAAGATGTTTTCCTTGCCTCAAAAAATAATAATAAATAAAGTATACAGTTCAATATAGTTTTATATATCCATTCTGTACCTATATGTAGAAAATAGAAATCTGGGAAGCTGCCACTCATATCAAGAAATAGAACATTTCCAGTTCCCCCCCAGAAGGTTTCCTCATGTTTCTTTCCAGTCAAAACCCAGGAAAAAAATTCAGATCTAACCATTATTTTGTTTTTCTCACCATAGACTTGTTTTATCTATACTTGAACTTTATACAAATGAGATTGTTGAGTCTGACTTTTTTCCAATAGTAAGTCTGTGAGATCTATCGATGTTGCATGTGGAGTTGTACATCTTAGGAGTTCTACATCCTATGTAACCTTCCATTGTGTGAATATATAGTGAACCATTTTATTACCACATGCTCAGGCTTCCCAGGTGGCGCTAGTAGAACCCGCCTGCCAATGCAGGAGACAGAAGGGACCCAGGTTCGATCTTTGGGTCGGGAAGATCTGGAGGAGGAGGGCATGGCAACCCACTCCGGTATTTCTTTAAAACCCGGAGGCTACAGTTCACAGAGTCCTAAAGAGCTTTAAAATCTGCTAAACAAATGCTGGGCAACTCAGCCTTAGGGCTGAACACAACTAACTAACTTTGTGCGAAGCCTCCAGGTCTCATGTCAGGTGCAAGTTTAGAAAATTGCCTCTTAATCAGTTACATTGCTTTTCTCAAAATACCTAGATAATACTGGCTTTTAAAAAATGATTTAAAAAAAAAAAGATTCTCTGATATTCCCCTTTTTAGAAAAGTAGATAAACTAACATGTCAGAATATATACCTGCTTCCATTTCTGCAAAGCAGTGCTTGTTAATTGAGGAACTGAAGTTTCTTTTGATTTACTTTTTCAACTGAGGTATAACTTACCATTGTGAAGGGCACAGATCTAAAGTATACAGTTCAGCGTATACAATCTGTCTAGGGACGTGGGAGGGAAGTTCAAGAGGGAGGAGACATAAGTATATCTATGGCTGATTCATGTTGATGTTTGGCAGTAAACAGCAAAACTCTGTAAATAATAATGTAATAATAAAAGAACCTGGCATCCAGACCCCAATAAGATGGTTATTTCGAGGCACTAGCCTATCGTCTTCTCAGTCAGCTTCTTTCTCAATAAAGATGTTTTCCTTGCCTCAAAAAATAATAATAAATAAAGTATACAGTTCAATATAGTTTTATATATCCATTCTGTACCTATATGTAGAAAATAGAAATCTGGGAAGCTGCCACTCATATCAAGAAATAGAACATTTCCAGTTCCCCCCCAGAAGGTTTCCTCATGTTTCTTTCCAGTCAAAACCCAGGAAAAAAATTCAGATCTAACCATTATTTTGTTTTTCTCACCATAGACTTGTTTTATCTATACTTGAACTTTATACAAATGAGATTGTTGAGTCTGACTTTTTTCCAATAGTAAGTCTGTGAGATCTATCGATGTTGCATGTGGAGTTGTACATCTTAGGAGTTCTACATCCTATGTAACCTTCCATTGTGTGAATATATAGTGAACCATTTTATTACCACATGCTCAGGCTTCCCAGGTGGCGCTAGTAGAACCCGCCTGCCAATGCAGGAGACAGAAGGGACCCAGGTTCGATCTTTGGGTCGGGAAGATCTGGAGGAGGAGGGCATGGCAACCCACTCCGGTATTCTTACCTGGAGAATTCCATGGACAGAGGAGCCTGGCAGGCTACAGTTCACAGAGTCCTAAAGAGCTGGACACAACTTAAGTGCCTGAGCATGCAAGCAGGCGCCACGTGCTGGGGTAGGGTATGTCAGTAGTTAAAGAACCAGAAGGTCTTGTCATGTCAGTGTTGAACTATTCTACCTTACCAATAATAAAGAGTGTGATTGCTTCCCTGGGCTTTGTTGTCACATGTGCCGTTTGGTTAAATAATATTATTTTGAATATTACAAGGCCTTATCTGAGCACCCCAATTTGTGTAAGGGACACTAAGTACAGAGCATTATGGTTTCAACGGGGATAAAACTGACCCAATCTATTATTACTGTGGTTCTCCTCACAGAACAATCTACTCCTGTTCACTGAAAACTTAAGGCTTTCTTTAGCAGCCCTTATGAGCTTTCCAAGTAAAATTCAAGTAAGAGTTTGCTACAGTAGGTTATTAGGCCTTTAGTGGATGCTAACAACTCTCTTCATGCCTTCTGAGTTAAGAGACAGGAAATAATTTTATACAGAGAAGCATACTGTATGGTGATGTTTAGTTCCCAGAAACATGATACTGGTCTTACTTAGAAAGAGCAGTAAGTCAGAAACCCCAGTGAGGCAGAAAGCAATGAACTCTGTCTGCTCAACTACTTGTAGCGTTGAATGGGGCTAATCCCATGTCTTTATAAGGTCGAAGAGAAGGCTGTTCTTACAGATCAGTTGGTTAGCTTTTGGCTAGAAACCTGTTAAAGAATATTTAGACAGCAAGCCATACCGGCATTAAAATATGCAGAGTTAAGTATACAATCAAATTACTGTGAATACAGTCCTCCCAAACCCTTACACTTTGAAGATGATGCATTTTCTGAGTTAGGCAATGTCCCCTTCCCTTGTAAAGTCCTTTGTATGCTGTGTTGTTTGGAACGACTGGACCTTCCATTGTGTGAATATATAGTGAACCATTTTATTACCACATGCTCAGGCTTCCCAGGTGGCGCTAGTAGAACCCGCCTGCCAATGCAGGAGACAGAAGGGACCCAGGTTCGATCTTTGGGTCGGGAAGATCTGGAGGAGGAGGGCATGGCAACCCACTCCGGTATTCTTACCTGGAGAATTCCATGGACAGAGGAGCCTGGCAGGCTACAGTTCACAGAGTCCTAAAGAGCTGGACACAACTTAAGTGCCTGAGCATGCAAGCAGGCGCCACGTGCTGGGGTAGGGTATGTCAGTAGTTAAAGAACCAGAAGGTCTTGTCATGTCAGTGTTGAACTATTCTACCTTACCAATAATAAAGAGTGTGATTGCTTCCCTGGGCTTTGTTGTCACATGTGCCGTTTGGTTAAATAATATTATTTTGAATATTACAAGGCCTTATCTGAGCACCCCAATTTGTGTAAGGGACACTAAGTACAGAGCATTATGGTTTCAACGGGGATAAAACTGACCCAATCTATTATTACTGTGGTTCTCCTCACAGAACAATCTACTCCTGTTCACTGAAAACTTAAGGCTTTCTTTAGCAGCCCTTATGAGCTTTCCAAGTAAAATTCAAGTAAGAGTTTGCTACAGTAGGTTATTAGGCCTTTAGTGGATGCTAACAACTCTCTTCATGCCTTCTGAGTTAAGAGACAGGAAATAATTTTATACAGAGAAGCATACTGTATGGTGATGTTTAGTTCCCAGAAACATGATACTGGTCTTACTTAGAAAGAGCAGTAAGTCAGAAACCCCAGTGAGGCAGAAAGCAATGAACTCTGTCTGCTCAACTACTTGTAGCGTTGAATGGGGCTAATCCCATGTCTTTATAAGGTCGAAGAGAAGGCTGTTCTTACAGATCAGTTGGTTAGCTTTTGGCTAGAAACCTGTTAAAGAATATTTAGACAGCAAGCCATACCGGCATTAAAATATGCAGAGTTAAGTATACAATCAAATTACTGTGAATACAGTCCTCCCAAACCCTTACACTTTGAAGATGATGCATTTTCTGAGTTAGGCAATGTCCCCTTCCCTTGTAAAGTCCTTTGTATGCTGTGTTGTTTGGAACGACTGGGCTTGCTGTTTACAGCTCTTTGAAGGTCTTTTCTTCCATAAGCTTGCTAGTGAACATAATGGAAGCTTCTCTCTAGTTCTTGCCACTTAGAAGTATACATAGGTCTCCCCATGTTGTGAACAAGATAAGAAAACAATCCCCGTCCTTTTTAATTTTTTCCTGAAAATTGAGAAGCTCTTGCATCATTCACAGGTGACAGAAATGGAAGATTAAAAATGAGACAGTCCCATTGTGCTAATGAAACAAGGCCAGACAAAAGTGATTGCTTGGCTGGGTGACTTTTTTCCCACTACAATGAATCACTCAGTTCATTGAGTGTATAACCATCCAGTGTAGAAAAAATATTAAAGGAGACATGTGTGTCTAGAAAAACAACCACCTGGAAAAGTTATTTTAGGAGTTACAGTGGAAAACTAGAATTCATACTGTTTTATACAGTAATTTTTCTTTTAGTTTGATTTTGTTTGGTCAGAACTTAACATTGAAATGGATTATATAATTTTGTCATATCCCGTGGTAGAAGAAAGTATATGAAATATAGTTGTGAACATACACTTTAGGGTATATGAAAAAGTGAAAGTGTTAGTCACTCAGTCGTGTTGGACCTTTTTTGACCCCTTGGTCTGTAGCCCACCAGGTTCCTCTGTCCATGGGATTTTCCAGGGAAGAATACTGGAGTGGATTGCCATTCCCTTCTCCAGGGGGTCTTCGTGACCCAGGGATCAAACCCACGTCTCCTGCATTGGCAGGCAGATTCTTTACCGCTGAGCCACCAGGGAAGCCCAAAAATAGAAATACTTGCATGTTATTATTCAAGCTTTATCTTTAGGAAATGAACTTCTCTGCCTAGGAAGAAGAGTTTTGAAATGAGCTACATAATCTTAGCTGTAGTGCATATGTGGATGTTAATATTGAATACATAAAGACCTCATCAAGAGCCTGTGTATTTCTTCCATAGAACTCAGAGAGCCCTTCCCTAGGGAATTGACAGTCCAAATGACCTGCCTGTTATTCTAGTCTATAGAACATATTAATTCTTACCAGTTTTTAGCATCTTTAAGTAGTGTTTTGTTGTGAGAATCTCAGTTTCAACCCAGCCTTTTCTGTTCTAATATAAATAGATTTGTTTATTCCAATATAATCATTTACTCTTTTTTCCCCTGGATTTATATTCTCATATTGCTAACCAGTCTAACAGAATTTTTCTCCTGGGTCCTCAATAATTTCCATATTTTGTGCGTGAATACAATGAGAATTTATTTCTAGGCTTTCCAATTGTTTTCAAATTACTTCATTCTCTACAGTTTAGCTATTTTCATGTGTCTTCTCAGAATGCAGTTAAATGCTTAATAAATTACTTCTTTCCCTGCCAACCACTTTTGCATGAAAATACTACAGAAATCCAGTAAATGGCAAATGAGGCTGTGAGCTGAGGCGAAGAGGTTATGCCTTAAAGAAAAGCTCTTTCCTTAAATGCAAATCCTGGAACTAAACATATTTCTCCATACTCAGTTTAGAGGTAGAAAGAAAAGAATGAACAGCAAAGTAAACATGGAGTGAAGAGCTAGCTCTGGTATGCACAGCATTATGTGCCTATAGATACCATGTAATAACATGGGTCTCCTTTGAAGGCTGGCTTGACCTAGAAAGGTTGGCTTTTCCACTTTTTTATCATGGGGAAAAAAACTGCTGCTATTTGTGCTAATATCACCATTCTCAATAGCCTTAAAATCAGTGTTCAAGGCAGTGTTAACCATGGCTTTTATTTACCACCCCCCTCCCCCGTTGTGCGTGGAATCTTAGTTCCCTAACCAGGGATCAAACCCAGGTCCCAGGCCTGAAAGTGCTCAATCCTAACCAGTGGACTGCCAGGGAATATCCAACCGTGGTTCATTTCTTAGAGCTTTATCTTTAGGAAATGAACTTCTCTGCCTAGGAAGAAGAGTTTTGAAATGAGCTACATAATCTTAGCTGTAGTGCATATGTGGATGTTAATATTGAATACATAAAGACCTCATCAAGAGCCTGTGTATTTCTTCCATAGAACTCAGAGAGCCCTTCCCTAGGGAATTGACAGTCCAAATGACCTGCCTGTTATTCTAGTCTATAGAACATATTAATTCTTACCAGTTTTTAGCATCTTTAAGTAGTGTTTTGTTGTGAGAATCTCAGTTTCAACCCAGCCTTTTCTGTTCTAATATAAATAGATTTGTTTATTCCAATATAATCATTTACTCTTTTTTCCCCTGGATTTATATTCTCATATTGCTAACCAGTCTAACAGAATTTTTCTCCTGGGTCCTCAATAATTTCCATATTTTGTGCGTGAATACAATGAGAATTTATTTCTAGGCTTTCCAATTGTTTTCAAATTACTTCATTCTCTACAGTTTAGCTATTTTCATGTGTCTTCTCAGAATGCAGTTAAATGCTTAATAAATTACTTCTTTCCCTGCCAACCACTTTTGCATGAAAATACTACAGAAATCCAGTAAATGGCAAATGAGGCTGTGAGCTGAGGCGAAGAGGTTATGCCTTAAAGAAAAGCTCTTTCCTTAAATGCAAATCCTGGAACTAAACATATTTCTCCATACTCAGTTTAGAGGTAGAAAGAAAAGAATGAACAGCAAAGTAAACATGGAGTGAAGAGCTAGCTCTGGTATGCACAGCATTATGTGCCTATAGATACCATGTAATAACATGGGTCTCCTTTGAAGGCTGGCTTGACCTAGAAAGGTTGGCTTTTCCACTTTTTTATCATGGGGAAAAAAACTGCTGCTATTTGTGCTAATATCACCATTCTCAATAGCCTTAAAATCAGTGTTCAAGGCAGTGTTAACCATGGCTTTTATTTACCACCCCCCTCCCCCGTTGTGCGTGGAATCTTAGTTCCCTAACCAGGGATCAAACCCAGGTCCCAGGCCTGAAAGTGCTCAATCCTAACCAGTGGACTGCCAGGGAATATCCAACCGTGGTTCATTTCTTAGAGCTTCTGGAAGAAAGAGCCCTATGTTCTTATCTCTTTTAACAAGAACCGATAACTTTTTGTATCAGCCTTGTCATTTAGGGGGCACTAATTTTAACTCGCATTGTCCTGGTTTACTGTGTTTCCATGTGTTTAAACGATTTATCTCCAAACTTTTAAGTAGCTGTGTTAAAGAAACCGTTCTCAAAATGGGATGGACAGTGATGGTCTCACTTGGGTGTTGCAGAGCCTGTGAAACCAACTGGCAGCTCCTTACAAGCAGCAACCGATTTACCACTGGCAATAAGCACAGCACCCCCGCCCTCCCAGGTGGACGCCTCCTCCGCTGCTGCACCTCCTCCCTATCAGTTCATTAGCCTTCCACCACACCTGGAAACCCTTGGCCTCCAGGAGGATCCTCAAGACTACCTCTTGCTAATCAACTGTCAGAGCAAGAAGCCTGAACCCACCAGGTAAACCACATGCACACAGGCACCTGACCTTTAAACCTTTTTTAACCCTGATCTGAAGGCTTAAAGGAAACCATCTACAGAAGGTCATCTCTTGGGCTTCCATTTCAGGGTCATGTTCCTCCACTAATGACTTCTGATACTGAGGAGATTTATGGAAGAAACACATTGATCATTTTTGGCAAAAAACCCTTGTGCCTTCATGGCTCTTTTGGAAATCAGTCCCTTGTGTCTTAGTCTTTGTTACAGACTCACAGTATTACTTGCTTAACAGATGTCACTGATTTATAAATGGTGATCTTGCTCCATTTCTTATGTGGTTGTAAACCAGCCAAGGGTCATCCTTTGTTTCTGAAGAAGGAGAGGAATACCTACTGCTAGAAGATTTTGAAAGCAAAACGATTCCATTGCAGTGAGTGCGTTGCGGTTGCCTTGAATCTGTGTGAGAAATTAATCACACAGGTGAAATCCCAATATAGCAAATTCTCTGGATTAAACAAAGCAGACATTAGTGTAATTTGGCCAAATCAAATATATTGCTAGAAATTTTGAAGCTTTGAAGTCTTTACACCTAGCAATGAAGCAGAGCTTACCACACGCCTTGACTTTACAAATTAAGTAGAATGAAGTGTATGGTTTTCACTGCTTGACCAAAAGTATCATAAAACTTTTCCCCGAAGAGAGGGGGAGCCAAGATGGCGGAGGAATGAGGGAAGATTTCACCAGCTCCCAACAGCACTAAAATTTTGTCCTGGTTTACTGTGTTTCCATGTGTTTAAACGATTTATCTCCAAACTTTTAAGTAGCTGTGTTAAAGAAACCGTTCTCAAAATGGGATGGACAGTGATGGTCTCACTTGGGTGTTGCAGAGCCTGTGAAACCAACTGGCAGCTCCTTACAAGCAGCAACCGATTTACCACTGGCAATAAGCACAGCACCCCCGCCCTCCCAGGTGGACGCCTCCTCCGCTGCTGCACCTCCTCCCTATCAGTTCATTAGCCTTCCACCACACCTGGAAACCCTTGGCCTCCAGGAGGATCCTCAAGACTACCTCTTGCTAATCAACTGTCAGAGCAAGAAGCCTGAACCCACCAGGTAAACCACATGCACACAGGCACCTGACCTTTAAACCTTTTTTAACCCTGATCTGAAGGCTTAAAGGAAACCATCTACAGAAGGTCATCTCTTGGGCTTCCATTTCAGGGTCATGTTCCTCCACTAATGACTTCTGATACTGAGGAGATTTATGGAAGAAACACATTGATCATTTTTGGCAAAAAACCCTTGTGCCTTCATGGCTCTTTTGGAAATCAGTCCCTTGTGTCTTAGTCTTTGTTACAGACTCACAGTATTACTTGCTTAACAGATGTCACTGATTTATAAATGGTGATCTTGCTCCATTTCTTATGTGGTTGTAAACCAGCCAAGGGTCATCCTTTGTTTCTGAAGAAGGAGAGGAATACCTACTGCTAGAAGATTTTGAAAGCAAAACGATTCCATTGCAGTGAGTGCGTATGGTTGCCTTGAATCTGTGTGAGAAATTAATCACACAGGTGAAATCCCAATATAGCAAATTCTCTGGATTAAACAAAGCAGACATTAGTGTAATTTGGCCAAATCAAATATATTGCTAGAAATTTTGAAGCTTTGAAGTCTTTACACCTAGCAATGAAGCAGAGCTTACCACACGCCTTGACTTTACAAATTAAGTAGAATGAAGTGTATGGTTTTCACTGCTTGACCAAAAGTATCATAAAACTTTTCCCCGAAGAGAGGGGGAGCCAAGATGGCGGAGGAATGAGGGGAAGATTTCACCAGCTCCCCAACAGAATCACCAGCACTAATCAAGAAATGAACCACCACCAACAAACCAGCCGCTAGACGACAAAACATTTCCCCAAGTCCTTGGTTTCCCTTCTATCTTTTTTTTTTTTTTTAATTATTTTGTGGACATTTTTTTTTAACTTTTTTTTTAATTTTTGCCTCTAAGTCATTGTTCATTTTTATCTGTCTTTATTCTTGGCATGTGTGGGCCTCCCATCACAGTGGCCTCTCTCATTGCAGAGCACCAGCTCTGGGCACATGCCCCTCAGAGCACTGGCTTGTAATTGGACACACCAGCCCAGCTGTTCCTTGGCATGTGGAATCTTCCCAGACCAGGGATCAAACCATTGCCCCTTGCACTGCAGGGTGGACTCTTTACCCACTGGACCACCTGGGAAGCCCCTGACCATTTTTAAAGTATGATTGAATTTGTTACAATATTGTTTCTGTTTTATGTTTTGTTTTTTTGGCCACGAGGCATGTGGGATCTTAGACCTCTAAGAAGGAATTGAACCCACACTCCCTGCACTGGAAGGTAAAGTCTTAACTACTGGACCACCAGGGAAGTCCCTTCCTGTCATCTTTATTTCTGCTCCCATACCCCTCTCTTCTTCTAAGCTAAAGATATTTTAATGTGATTACTCTTTTCATTTGATGTTGAATAATTGGAAAACTGGAAGTAATGATGACAGTTGAGCCAGAAACAGATGATCACAAGCCCTGTGATATCAACTGCTGTATGACATCTGGTAATATTGGGTATATTTATTGTCTTGACAGTATTTAAGAAGGATGTGAATTGCATTGAAATGTGAAAGATCTTTTTTAAGTAGATGCTATATACCAGCATTATTTTTATTACAAAAAAGATTTTTTTTTCATGTCTAAATGACTGTTATTGAACTCTAGGATCATACAAAGTCCTTGTTCAAAAAATTTTATATAGAATTTATTAAAATCCACGTATTAGTTTCTGAGACCCATAGTGGATAAACCTTCCAAAGATGAGTTTCTATTTGTTATAATGGGATTTTACCTGTAAAAGTTAAAAAAAAAATTATAAATCAGCATAAGTTTATAATACCAAATTCTAACTTGATTTTTGCTTGTTTGCTGTGAGAATTTAAAATTATACACTTGCAACTGTGGTGCATATGCTGCTAACTAAGATTTTATTTTAGGGAGCTCCACAATTATTTTGCCGTATCTGCCTTTTTAAAAGCCAACAGCTAAGTAATAGTTTTCAGTGCATTTTCTTTTTATGCAGTGTCCTTCTTCAGTCTCATTGGTATCACAACTTCCTTGTTACAGCAGAAATTACACTCAAAATCATTATTCATGTATATTTTATATCTGTATTTTGCAAACATGAAAGTTAAATAGCAAGTATCTGTGAAGTACCCACTGTGGGCTCACTCTTCTGCTATGTTCTATGAAGGTACAAACTAATGACATAAGATCCAGGCCCTTCAAATGCAGTTGCCTTCAGAGGTTAAAAGAAAGCTTCTGAAGAAGTCAGAACATGTAGGCGTGAAGTACTTCTTACAGATGAAGGCAGGATGTGAGCATTGCCCCGAGAACCATGTTTATCCTGCAAGATTCAGCTCAGACATCTCCTCCAGGAGACCTTCCCCCAAACTCCCAGGCTGGATTACGTATCTCTCTGGGTTTTCATAGCATCCTGGTTGAGCCTCCATATCTTCAAGGCTTGGAAGTAACTTGATATTTTCATTTAATTTCTCCACTAAACTCTAAACCAGCTAAGGACAGGGAACTTAGTACTCATTATACGTCTCACTTCTTCTTCACGCTTGAATGAAATGAAGTGTGCATTTTAGAATATGGGTTAGAAATTTCTAGAAAGGACAGTGCAAGTGTTTTTGAGATGGAGAGTGAACTACTTCCATAGGAAGAGTAGGATTGGAACCACACCTAGTTGGTGAGAGGAGACTAATTTATGTAAAAAAATATCTTAAGGTCAAGGGAAAATGAGGATGAGAGCCATGAGAGGAAGAGAAATAAGGAAGAGAGCCCACTTAGAGAGGAGGGTTCCACTGGAGAACTGTAGTTTGTAAGACTGGATGTAGAAGGGGGAGCCAGGCTTTTACTAATAGTAGCCTCAGTGCCAAGTGGAGTAGTTTGTGGGCTTTCTGTAGTTCCCACAGACTGTCGGAACCCTTAACGTTTTTTCTCTGAATAGGTGAGTGACATGAAAACCAGGTTTTGAAAATGCAGATCTTCCAACTGTCCTGATCCTGTGGATGGTACCATGGATAGACTGGAAGAAGGAGAAACTAGAGGGAATAAGTGTACTGAGGAGGGACCAGTGTTGTAGATCTCAACAGAGACACAGACCTGAACTTGGGTGGTGACAGTGGAAACAAAGTAGGGGAGCAGATACTTGGGTAGAAAGAAGAGCTTTGTGTCTGAGCGATGATGGTGATCAAAGGGAATGAATCAAAGCTGATCGGGTTCTGAGTTTAGAGAAGTTGGATAAAGACATTCCTTTTCAAGGCAAGTCCGAAAGGGCCACCAGTTTAAGAAGTAAGTTGAGTTTGGTTTGGTACACATGAGCAAGGGAACACTGGGATGACCAAGTGGAAATATATTTGAAGCATCTTTGAGTGTAGGACTTAGAGTTTGGTGAGGAGATGGGAGCTGTCAGCATTCAGTAGAGGTGAAGTTACAGGAAAGGAGGATTTTTTAATGCTGTGTGTGGTAAACACTTAGAAGACTGTTTTCCTCAGACCCCAGGAGACCTTCCCCAAACTCCCAGGCTGAAACGATCTCTGCGTTTTCATAGCATCCTGGTTGAGCCTCCATATCTTCAAGGCTTGGAAGTAACTTGATATTTTCATTTAATTTCTCCACTAAACTCTAAACCAGCTAAGGACAGGGAACTTAGTACTCATTATACGTCTCACTTCTTCTTCACGCTTGAATGAAATGAAGTGTGCATTTTAGAATATGGGTTAGAAATTTCTAGAAAGGACAGTGCAAGTGTTTTTGAGATGGAGAGTGAACTACTTCCATAGGAAGAGTAGGATTGGAACCACACCTAGTTGGTGAGAGGAGACTAATTTATGTAAAAAAATATCTTAAGGTCAAGGGAAAATGAGGATGAGAGCCATGAGAGGAAGAGAAATAAGGAAGAGAGCCCACTTAGAGAGGAGGGTTCCACTGGAGAACTGTAGTTTGTAAGACTGGATGTAGAAGGGGGAGCCAGGCTTTTACTAATAGTAGCCTCAGTGCCAAGTGGAGTAGTTTGTGGGCTTTCTGTAGTTCCCACAGACTGTCGGAACCCTTAACGTTTTTTCTCTGAATAGGTGAGTGACATGAAAACCAGGTTTTGAAAATGCAGATCTTCCAACTGTCCTGATCCTGTGGATGGTACCATGGATAGACTGGAAGAAGGAGAAACTAGAGGGAATAAGTGTACTGAGGAGGGGCCAGTGTTGTAGATCTCAACAGAGACACAGACCTGAACTTGGGTGGTGACAGTGGAAACAAAGTAGGGGAGCAGATACTTGGGTAGAAAGAAGAGCTTTGTGTCTGAGCGATGATGGTGATCAAAGGGAATGAATCAAAGCTGATCGGGTTCTGAGTTTAGAGAAGTTGGATAAAGACATTCCTTTTCAAGGCAAGTCCGAAAGGGCCACCAGTTTAAGAAGTAAGTTGAGTTTGGTTTGGTACACATGAGCAAGGGAACACTGGGATGACCAAGTGGAAATATATTTGAAGCATCTTTGAGTGTAGGACTTAGAGTTTGGTGAGGAGATGGGAGCTGTCAGCATTCAGTAGAGGTGAAGTTACAGGAAAGGAGGATTTTTTAATGCTGTGTGTGGTAAACACTTAGAAGACTGTTTTCTAATAGCCATTTCCAGATGAAGAGATAGGAAGACAGGGTTGGTCAGTTAAGGGCAACATCAATGAGGAAGAAGGAAAGTCAGGATGTTGCAGTAAAGATCCTGTGATACTAGGGGAGAATGTAGAGTTTCAGAGAATAAATGTGATACACAGCACCAGACGTTACCAAGAAATCAGGATGATATGCCCTTAAAAAGAACTATCACGAGTTACTATTTTTTATTATTGAGTTTAAGTTCCTCCAGGACTTGGGACAACGCACATAAGTAGTTAAGGTACCTGTTTACATTAAGGAAGGACAAGCACACTGGTATTGGTAGCTTCATTTTGACTTACTCCCAAACTGTGTGATACCACAAAATACAGAGACTGAAAATGTACCCAAAGCATAAAAGACACTAATGAAATTTCACAAGGTAAAGTTTTGTTTGGAGTTGGCTAACCCCCTTGCTTATATTTTGATCCTTTTTTATGGTATTGGCTAAATATTGGTTAAAGAAAACTAGGAGAAAGGAAGATACACAAAACCTGTCAAGTTGACACCTCCTTGTAGATCACCCTGAATTTATTCAATACCAGGCCATCCTGGTATTTGACAACAGAGTGTCGCAGCTGAGCTAAAGAGCAGTGGATTGCTTGATAAACTGGTGGGAAGTCTTTGCATGCTCTTTAGAGGAAATGCTTTTCCTAGTGTCTTGTGCCTTAATCATTTACCTTCCTCCGAGTTTTGTATCTTTCTAATTCCAGTGCTTCAGGGATTGTGGTTTTTCGTGTGGATTTAATAGGTGGAATTAAGGGTGTGGGCAAGGACAGAACAGCGATTAGAGAGAATGCTTTTGGTTTTGTGGTGGCAGCCTTGTTATCTGGTGTATAATCATAAAAACTCAGGAGCATTTGTGCTTTCAATCAGATGGATCATATATACCAAAAAAATGGAATAAAAAAAAAAAGTCATGGATTTTGATTGCTAAGCTAGAGGTGTGTTTATTAAAATGTGGGAGCTGTCAGCATTCAGTAGAGGTGAAGTTACAGGAAAGGAGGATTTTTTAATGCTGTGTGTGGTAAACACTTAGAAGACTGTTTTCTAATAGCCATTTCCAGATGAAGAGATAGGAAGACAGGGTTGGTCAGTTAAGGGCAACATCAATGAGGAAGAAGGAAAGTCAGGATGTTGCAGTAAAGATCCTGTGATACTAGGGGAGAATGTAGAGTTTCAGAGAATAAATGTGATACACAGCACCAGACGTTACCAAGAAATCAGGATGATATGCCCTTAAAAAGAACTATCACGAGTTACTATTTTTTATTATTGAGTTTAAGTTCCTCCAGGACTTGGGACAACGCACATAAGTAGTTAAGGTACCTGTTTACATTAAGGAAGGACAAGCACACTGGTATTGGTAGCTTCATTTTGACTTACTCCCAAACTGTGTGATACCACAAAATACAGAGACTGAAAATGTACCCAAAGCATAAAAGACACTAATGAAATTTCACAAGGTAAAGTTTTGTTTGGAGTTGGCTAACCCCCTTGCTTATATTTTGATCCTTTTTTATGGTATTGGCTAAATATTGGTTAAAGAAAACTAGGAGAAAGGAAGATACACAAAACCTGTCAAGTTGACACCTCCTTGTAGATCACCCTGAATTTATTCAATACCAGGCCATCCTGGTATTTGACAACAGAGTGTCGCAGCTGAGCTAAAGAGCAGTGGATTGCTTGATAAACTGGTGGGAAGTCTTTGCATGCTCTTTAGAGGAAATGCTTTTCCTAGTGTCTTGTGCCTTAATCATTTACCTTCCTCCGAGTTTTGTATCTTTCTAATTCCAGTGCTTCAGGGATTGTGGTTTTTCGTGTGGATTTAATAGGTGGAATTAAGGGTGTGGGCAAGGACAGAACAGCGATTAGAGAGAATGCTTTTGGTTTTGTGGTGGCAGCCTTGTTATCTGGTGTATAATCATAAAAACTCAGGAGCATTTGTGCTTTCAATCAGATGGATCATATATACCAAAAAAATGGAATAAAAAAAAAAAGCCATGGATTTTGATTGCTAAGCTAGAGGTGTGTTTATTAAAATGTACTCGTAGGTCTTCACCATGTTTTCTTTTCTGTCATTAACACTTTTCATTTAGAACGCATGCTGATTCTGCAAAATCCACCTCTTCAGAAACCGACTGCAATGATAACGTCCCTTCTCATAAAAACCCTGCTTCCTCCCAGAGCAAACATGGAGTCAACGGCTTTTTCCAGCAGCACATGATGTACGACTCTCCGCCATCTCGCGCAGCGTCCCTTTCTGTAGACTCCAGCCTTTATAACCTGCCCCGCAGTTACTCCCACGATGTTTTACCAAAGGTGTCTCCATCGAGTACCGAAGCAGACGGAGAACTATATGTGTTTAACACCCCATCTGGGACCTCGAGCGTGGAGCCTCAAATGAGGCATGTATCTCTTAGTTATGACATTCCTCCAGCACCTGGTAATACTTACCAGATTCCACGAACATTTCCAGAAGGCGCCTTGGGGCAGACGTCAAAGCTAGACACTATTCCAGATATTCCTCCACCTCGGCCACCGAAACCACATCCGGCTCATGACCGATCTCCTGCGGACACGAGTAGCATCACGCGCGCGGCCTCGGACACTGACAGCAGTTACTGCATCCCGACAGCCGGGCTGCCGCCCTCACGTAGCAATACCATCTCCACTGTGGATCTGAACAAACTGCGAAAAGGTCAGCAACAGTTGACTTCTCCTGGGTTAGACGTTAATGATAGAAAAGCTTGCTCTCCTTTTTTTTTTTTTCTTCTTTCATTTTCTTCTGCATTTTGTTTTCCAAGATGTTTTCTTTTACCTTTTTTTTTTTGGCCATGCTGCATGGTATGTAGGATCTTAGTTCCCCAACTGGGGATTGAGCCTGTGCTCCCTGCAGTGGAAACCTGGAGCTTTAACCACTGAACCACCAGGAAAGTCCCCCAGACTTCTTTTTGTTCTTGGAAGCATGGTGTGATATTAAATGCCAGTCCCTTTTTTTCTTCAGCACTGCAGTCACCCACTCAGACAGGGAAGGTGTCAAGAGTCTCAGCAAATCCTGGGAAGTGTGTTTGTGCATTTGGCGTATGCTTTTGTGCACATTGTGCCCGGAAGGAAAAAGAGGAGTGGGTTTTTCATCCCAGAAGAAGTATGGTCTTAGTAGTACTTTGGGATCTCACTTTCTCTGTATCCTGGGTGAGCCGACGTGATGGGACAGAGGAACAGGAAATGGACCAGCCACAAAGCCTTGTCCAGTCATGCCCTTTCCTGTATTTGTGTCCTATTACGGTGCTTTCTGTGTCACATCTGTTGGGTTCTGTTTCCTTCCTTCCCACATCAACAGTTTTTACATTACGTCTGCCAGGTGGTACTCTGTGCCAATCAAGTAATTCTCCTTTTTGTTTATTTGGTTTTATTTATGTTTGAAGCTCTACTCTTCTCTTACCCCTAGTCACTTCACCGTCTCCTAGAGCCTGCCAAAAGTTACAGACCTTGAGAGGAAAAAAAGAATGAGTGGGTTAGACTCTGAGGTTCTTAGAGTCCTGAAAAAATTTTTAAATTTAAAAGGCGCAGACCCTATGTGCTGACACTTTGAGATTGTGATAGTTAGCCAGTTGTTTTAAAGAATATAAAGATCTGATACGTTGTGGATAGTGTTGTATCAATACATACCTAGCCATTCAGTATCAATTTCTAACTTACTTCTTGAAGTGGCTGTAATGGGTCTTGAGGTAGTTATAAGTAAGGAATTAGTTAGACCCAAGAGTGCAACAGATGAGAAAATAGAAGTATTTCTTTCCTCCATCTTTAGATAACCTGTCTCACTGTCATAATCAAGTCCTGGTACTGATTAGCATATGAGTGAGTGTCTGCATTTTCTAGTTATTTAATGTTTTAATTCAAGATATTTTTCTGTGAGCATGCTTTTTAAAATTTATGTGTGTGACGCCTGAACACATGAAAAGACAAAGACGTTCATGTCCGATTACCGTGAGAACCGGCAGAGATGGGAAGAGAATTGATAGTCTGTTCTCTGTTGTAGATGCTAGTTCTCAAGACTGCTATGATATTCCAAGAACATTTCCAAGTGATAGATCTAGTTCACTCGAAGGCTTCCACAACCACTTTGTAAGTATAATTGACCTTGGTGTCAACAAGCCTATCTCATTGTCAAAACCTTCGCCCTTAGGGCCCTGAGACTAAATGAAACCCTGAAATAAAAGTCCCTTCTGATCCGCATTTAATAGGCATAATGTACAGTTATGTTTTTCTGTCTGACAACAGTTCTTATTTATTTAAAGAAATGCATGTATGTTTTAGAAAATCAAAAGTGTGTTGACAGCGGGAAGCGTATCAAGCGAAGAACTGGATGAGAATTATGTGCCGATGAATCCCAACTCTCCTCCTCGACAACATTCCAGCAGTTTTACAGAACCAATTCAGGAGGCCAATTACGTGCCGATGACGCCGGGGACATTTGACTTTTCTTCATTTGGAATGCAAGTGCCTCCTCCCGCTCATATGGGCTTCAGGTCCAGCCCCAAGACCCCTCCCAGAAGGCCAGTTCCTGTTGCAGACTGTGAACCACCCCCTGTGGATCGGAACCTCAAGCCAGACAGAAAAGGTAAGGAGAGCATGGCAGGGCAGAAGGGCCAGGGGTTGCCGGTTTAGATGCGCATTCAACTGTTATTACATCCAAAACAGAATCAGGACTAGCCATTCAGAAGTCCTTCATATTACTTAGTCATCCATTTGGTTTACTGGTATTCCTATTTATGGATGAATAATTGGTATGTTATATGTTGATGTCATATCTTTTTAAGTCTCCTGTCTTTAGAGAAGAGGTTACAAACAAAAATATTCACCAGGATTGGCAAGCCACGGAAGATAGAAAAACTGGATGGAATGCCCTTGCCCCATCCAAATGGAGGAACAGCCTGGCTGCAGTCCTTTGTGAAATTAACATAGGCTCCTATAGGAAGATCATCCGAAAAATCCAAAGTGTGGGAGGAGTTACTTGTATTATCTTTTAATTTTTAAGCTCTAGTAGCTAATTTAATTATTTGAAACAACAAAACAGAACACTGCAGACCATACCGCATGATTGTACAAGCTGGATATGGTCTTTTCTGCTCTTTTGTAACCTCTTCTCTAGAGTATTTTAATATCAAGTCAGACTTGAGATTATTAGTGATGTGATTCTTGAAGAACAGCAAGGTTGCTTGTATAACTCTTTCTGTTCTGTCCATGTAACAGCTTCTGAAAAATGATTCTGCTTTTGCTGGGATGTAAACAAATGCTTCTGGTCTGTTCTTTCATCCTGGCCTTCATAAGTGATGTTAAATTCTAAGGTGGCATGGTTTGCCAAGAACTCAGTGGAAAAGAAACTTTTCAGCCAAATTGGTCATATCTTTTAGAAAATCAAAAGTGTGTTGACAGCGGAAGCGATCAAGCGAAGAACTGGATGAGAATTATGTGCCGATGAATCCCAACTCTCCTCCTCGACAGCATTCCAGCAGTTTTACAGAACCAATTCAGGAGGCCAATTACGTGCCGATGACGCCGGGGACATTTGACTTTTCTTCATTTGGAATGCAAGTGCCTCCTCCCGCTCATATGGGCTTCAGGTCCAGCCCCAAGACCCCTCCCAGAAGGCCAGTTCCTGTTGCAGACTGTGAACCACCCCCTGTGGATCGGAACCTCAAGCCAGACAGAAAAGGTAAGGAGAGCATGGCAGGGCAGAAGGGCCAGGGGTTGCCGGTTTAGATGCGCATTCAACTGTTATTACATCCAAAACAGAATCAGGACTAGCCATTCAGAAGTCCTTCATATTACTTAGTCATCCATTTGGTTTACTGGTATTCCTATTTATGGATGAATAATTGGTATGTTATATGTTGATGTCATATCTTTTTAAGTCTCCTGTCTTTAGAGAAGAGGTTACAAACAAAAATATTCACCAGGATTGGCAAGCCACGGAAGATAGAAAAACTGGATGGAATGCCCTTGCCCCATCCAAATGGAGGAACAGCCTGGCTGCAGTCCTTTGTGAAATTAACATAGGCTCCTATAGGAAGATCATCCGAAAAATCCAAAGTGTGGGAGGAGTTACTTGTATTATCTTTTAATTTTTAAGCTCTAGTAGCAAATTTTAAATTTTTTGAAACAACAAAACAGAACACTGCAGACCATACCGCATGATTGTACAAGCTGGATATGGTCTTTTCTGCTCTTTTGTAACCTCTTCTCTAGAGTATTTTAATATCAAGTCAGACTTGAGATTATTAGTGATGTGATTCTTGAAGAACAGCAAGGTTGCTTGTATAACTCTTTCTGTTCTGTCCATGTAACAGCTTCTGAAAAATGATTCTGCTTTTGCTGGGATGTAAACAAATGCTTCTGGTCTGTTCTTTCATCCTGGCCTTCATAAGTGATGTTAAATTCTAAGGTGGCATGGTTTGCCAAGAACTCAGTGGAAAAGAAACTTTTCAGCCAAATTGGTCATATCTACCCAATTTAAAATTGGGGTTCAAGTGGTTAAAACCAGCATGCTGCTGGTGTGATTGAATCTCAGCAATCAACTAAGTTAGTATGTTGGCTGTGAGATGCAGGGCATAATTTCTGGGGCATCCAGCACATTTGAAGAGTCTCATGTGCCATTTGTAGATTTTTTAAAAGCATGTAATGTTTGTGTACATTTCTCATTAACCCAGCCTTGGATCTTTAATAGTTATTCTAATTAAGTTCCCCATTTGGGGAATGGAGACTGAGACTAGGAATCTCTGTAAGAAAATGAGTTTTGTTTTGTTTTGCTTTGAAGTAAGTAAATGAAGAGAGAAATTAGTGGTGATTGAGACGCTGCTAGTAGCTGTCACTTTGTCATGGCCTCCCTGCATTTCTCTCTTGTGAAAGGTCTTTAATCCTGTGTGCTTCTCCCTCACGTTCTTCCCTTTCCTGTTTTCTCTGATGCAGTCTCCTCTCCTTTCCACGCTGTCTGCTGTCAGAGAGCTTTGGCTCCGATGCCCCTTGGTGGCCTCGATTCCACCCCGTGGTACTATTTATGGGCCCTCACAGCTTCCATGTCTGCTGCTCATTGCCTCATTTGTTATTGACTCACTTCAGATTGCTCAGCCACGGTGAGGTTGGTCTCAATTATCCGTTCACATGATAGATGGGAGGCCAGCCCACATGAAGACTGCCAGTGGGCCAAATGCCCACCTTCAGTCAGACAGCTGGAAAGTTGGTTGTGTGTCACACCCCTGGCCACCCACATGGTCCTGGCAACAGGACCACGACTAGGGCTGGCTACTTTAGAAAGGGTGTGAGCGTCCCAGGCTTTTTTAAGTAATAATTTCTCTTGTTTCTCTTGGTCCTCATTTGTTTTAAAATCTATTCAGACATCGCTAGTCATTTTCTTCTTTGCCTACAACATACAAACGCATGTTTGGACATGAATAGACTTATATTTGAGCCCACAGATGGAGGAAGGATTAAGATGCAAGTGTTACAAACTCTGAGAGAAAGTGAAATCTTCATTTTAATGCTAAACTGATTCTTTCCTTGTTTTCCTCTAAGTTAGTGCACGTTAGCAGATCACTAGCCTTTGACACCACCAAACAACAGTTTTATATCCTGAGGTCCCTACGTAAATATGGAGGTAGAGTGGTTTGGATGTGGGATTGAATCTCAGCAATCAACTAAGTTAGTATGTTGGCTGGAGGCATTCCAGCACATTTGAAGAGTCTCATGTGCCATTTGTAGATTTTTTAAAAGCATGTAATGTTTGTGTACATTTCTCATTAACCCAGCCTTGGATCTTTAATAGTTATTCTAATTAAGTTCCCCATTTGGGGAATGGAGACTGAGACTAGGAATCTCTGTAAGAAAATGAGTTTTGTTTTGTTTTGCTTTGAAGTAAGTAAATGAAGAGAGAAATTAGTGGTGATTGAGACGCTGCTAGTAGCTGTCACTTTGTCATGGCCTCCCTGCATTTCTCTCTTGTGAAAGGTCTTTAATCCTGTGTGCTTCTCCCTCACGTTCTTCCCTTTCCTGTTTTCTCTGATGCAGTCTCCTCTCCTTTCCACGCTGTCTGCTGTCAGAGAGCTTTGGCTCCGATGCCCCTTGGTGGCCTCGATTCCACCCCGTGGTACTATTTATGGGCCCTCACAGCTTCCATGTCTGCTGCTCATTGCCTCATTTGTTATTGACTCACTTCAGATTGCTCAGCCACGGTGAGGTTGGTCTCAATTATCCGTTCACATGATAGATGGGAGGCCAGCCCACATGAAGACTGCCAGTGGGCCAAATGCCCACCTTCAGTCAGACAGCTGGAAAGTTGGTTGTGTGTCACACCCCTGGCCACCCACATGGTCCTGGCAACAGGACCACGACTAGGGCTGGCTACTTTAGAAAGGGTGTGAGCGTCCCAGGCTTTTTTAAGTAATAATTTCTCTTGTTTCTCTTGGTCCTCATTTGTTTTAAAATCTATTCAGACATCGCTAGTCATTTTCTTCTTTGCCTACAACATACAAACGCATGTTTGGACATGAATAGACTTATATTTGAGCCCACAGATGGAGGAAGGATTAAGATGCAAGTGTTACAAACTCTGAGAGAAAGTGAAATCTTCATTTTAATGCTAAACTGATTCTTTCCTTGTTTTCCTCTAAGTTAGTGCACGTTAGCAGATCACTAGCCTTTGACACCACCAAACAACAGTTTTATATCCTGAGGTCCCTACGTAAATATGGAGGTAGAGTGGTTTGGATGTGGGATGGAGCTCTGAGTCCTGTGGGCTTTGCACCTCTGCCTCTCCTTCCCCCCTCTCAGGCTTAGCAAAAGACAGCTTGAAAATTCCCAGTATATTTCACAGTTCATGGTCCTACATGGTAGCACAATGCAGAATCAGAAAAGATCCGTGTTTATATTTTGGAAAAGTTGTAGGACTGTAATGATATGCTTTTAATATCTAGATCTCACAGAGTTCATGTAGCCCGTATTATAGTATATTTATGTATAGAGCATAATAATACATCATGTGTGCTTTATATCATGCCTAATACATACCTTCCTGTGTATGTAGTGAAACTACTATATATTCTAGTATATGAGAGATCATCCCAGCCCTCTGAACCAACCTATGGTGACTCTACTATAAAACAGAACAAAGTAGGTTACTTGGTCACTTTTGGAGATTCTGTTTTGTCTTTTAAAAAATGAACTGAGGGACTTCCCTGGTTGTCCAGTGGTTAGAATACTGTGCTTTCACTGCCAGCGGCCTGAGTTCAGCCCCTAGAAGGGGAACTAAGTTCCCACAAGCCACATGGCACAGCAAAATATATATGTGTGTATGTGTGTGTGTGTGTGTACTAACTGAGTTATTGAAAGACAGTCCTGACCTCATAGGTTAGATGACTGAGCATCATTGCTTAGGTACAAAATGAACTGAAAAAGCACTCAGAATAAAGTTTCCACATAGTTTTTGGCCAAAAAAGGAGAATAGGTTTAGCAAAACAGGAAAGAGATTACTAAAGTCAGAGTAATGAAAGAAACAGTGTTTGGGGGTACCAGCTCCATCATTCCCCAACTGTGAGCCTTGGCCAAGCCCCTTGGCCCTCAGGATCTTGGTTTCCTCCTCTATACAATGAGAATAACAACATCTACCTTGTTTAGCATTCACGGGGGCAAGTGTTACAAACTCTGAGAGAAAGTGAAATCTTCATTTTAATGCTAAACTGATTCTTTCCTTGTTTTCCTCTAAGTTAGTGCACGTTAGCAGATCACTAGCCTTTGACACCACCAAACAACAGTTTTATATCCTGAGGTCCCTACGTAAATATGGAGGTAGAGTGGTTTGGATGTGGGATGGAGCTCTGAGTCCTGTGGGCTTTGCACCTCTGCCTCTCCTTCCCCCCTCTCAGGCTTAGCAAAAGACAGCTTGAAAATTCCCAGTATATTTCACAGTTCATGGTCCTACATGGTAGCACAATGCAGAATCAGAAAAGATCCGTGTTTATATTTTGGAAAAGTTGTAGGACTGTAATGATATGCTTTTAATATCTAGATCTCACAGAGTTCATGTAGCCCGTATTATAGTATATTTATGTATAGAGCATAATAATACATCATGTGTGCTTTATATCATGCCTAATACATACCTTCCTGTGTATGTAGTGAAACTACTATATATTCTAGTATATGAGAGATCATCCCAGCCCTCTGAACCAACCTATGGTGACTCTACTATAAAACAGAACAAAGTAGGTTACTTGGTCACTTTTGGAGATTCTGTTTTGTCTTTTAAAAAATGAACTGAGGGACTTCCCTGGTTGTCCAGTGGTTAGAATACTGTGCTTTCACTGCCAGCGGCCTGAGTTCAGCCCCTAGAAGGGGAACTAAGTTCCCACAAGCCACATGGCACAGCAAAATATATATGTGTGTATGTGTGTGTGTGTGTGTACTAACTGAGTTATTGAAAGACAGTCCTGACCTCATAGGTTAGATGACTGAGCATCATTGCTTAGGTACAAAATGAACTGAAAAAGCACTCAGAATAAAGTTTCCACATAGTTTTTGGCCAAAAAAGGAGAATAGGTTTAGCAAAACAGGAAAGAGATTACTAAAGTCAGAGTAATGAAAGAAACAGTGTTTGGGGGTACCAGCTCCATCATTCCCCAACTGTGAGCCTTGGCCAAGCCCCTTGGCCCTCAGGATCTTGGTTTCCTCCTCTATACAATGAGAATAACAACATCTACCTTGTTTACCTCAAGATGTTTCCATGATAATTAGTAAATCTGCGTGTGCTGTGTGTGCTAAGTCACTTCAGTCCTCGCCAACTCTTTGCAGCCCAGTGGACTATAGCGTCTTAGGCTTCTCTGTCCATGGAGTTCTGTAGGCAAGAGCACTGGAGTGGGTTGCCATTTCCTTCTCCAGGAGGTCTTCCCAACCCAGAGATCAAACCCGCATCTCTTATGTCTCCTGCAGTGGCACGTGGGTTCTTTACCACTAGCGCCACCTGAGAATACTGCATGTAAATACCAAAAAAAAAAATGTTTGGCTCTTCTTTAGCATTGCTCTACTTTTGAAAATAAGTATGATACGAGAGGAGGCATGAGAAAGTATTTAATACTCCAGGGCACACTTTGTTACTCACCTTAAAAAGTTATAGCTATTGAAGAGAAACATTTTAATATTCAGATGTTAGAGCAAAGTTTATCCTTAAAAACTTAAAATTATAGGGATTTCCCTAGTGGTCCAGTGGTTAAGACTTCGCTTTCTGATATTGGGGTGTGGATTCAATCCCTGGTTGGGAAACTTAGATCCCACATGCCTCAGGGCTAAAAGAAAAAGAAAACAGAAAAGCAGCATTGTAACAAATTCAATAAAGATTTTAACATACTTTTTAAAGAAATTCATTGGCATATGTTAAAAAAAAAACAACCTATGAAACAGTTGGTCATGAGATTTTGTGATGTCAGATACATGACTCAATCAGTTATTCTAGGATCTCTTATCAACTAAGCCTTGTAACAAGTAAACCTAGTTCTATAAAATACAGCTTGACTAGTTTCAAAACTCAGTATAACCCATTCAACACCTAGTGTAATCAGTTTCTGTGATTGTCTTTTTTGGGGAAAGGGTCTACAGTGGGTGAGTGACATTCTAGTCTTGTTTATACCCCTAAGTATAGATGTCAGCTGCTGCAGTTAGTAGTTAGCAGATGGGTTTTTCAAATACTTCTGAGTAATTGAAGCTCCAGAAATACATACCTATTTTAAACACTTTTGTTTAATGTATTTTCATGGGCCCTTTTACCCATCACCCAACTGTAGCAGCTATATTTTCACCCATACTCTTTCTGGCATAACAGTATTCGTTCTGAGCTATGTCTTATGTATATTAATAGAGGAGAAAGTCATAATTTACATGCATTGTGTTAAATCACTTCAGTCCTCGCCAACTCTTTGCAGCCCAGTGGACTATAGCGTCTTAGGCTTCTCTGTCCATGGAGTTCTGTAGGCAAGAGCACTGGAGTGGGTTGCCATTTCCTTCTCCAGGAGGTCTTCCCAACCCAGAGATCAAACCCGCATCTCTTATGTCTCCTGCAGTGGCACGTGGGTTCTTTACCACTAGCGCCACCTGAGAATACTGCATGTAAATACCAAAAAAAAAAAATGTTTGGCTCTTCTTTAGCATTGCTCTACTTTTGAAAATAAGTATGATACGAGAGGAGGCATGAGAAAGTATTTAATACTCCAGGGCACACTTTGTTACTCACCTTAAAAAGTTATAGCTATTGAAGAGAAACATTTTAATATTCAGATGTTAGAGCAAAGTTTATCCTTAAAAACTTAAAATTATAGGGATTTCCCTAGTGGTCCAGTGGTTAAGACTTCGCTTTCTGATATTGGGGTGTGGATTCAATCCCTGGTTGGGAAACTTAGATCCCACATGCCTCAGGGCTAAAAGAAAAAGAAAACAGAAAAGCAGCATTGTAACAAATTCAATAAAGACTTTAACATACTTTTTAAAGAAATTCATTGGCATATGTTAAAAACAAAACAACCTATGAAACAGTTGGTCATGAGATTTTGTGATGTCAGATACATGACTCAATCAGTTATTCTAGGATCTCTTATCAACTAAGCCTTGTAACAAGTAAACCTAGTTCTATAAAATACAGCTTGACTAGTTTCAAAACTCAGTATAACCCATTCAACACCTAGTGTAATCAGTTTCTGTGATTGTCTTTTTGGGAAGGGTCTACAGTGGGTGAGTGACATTCTAGTCTTGTTTATACCCCTAAGTATAGATGTCAGCTGCTGCAGTTAGTAGTTAGCAGATGGGTTTTTCAAATACTTCTGAGTAATTGAAGCTCCAGAAATACATACCTATTTTAAACACTTTTGTTTAATGTATTTTCATGGGCCCTTTTACCCATCACCCAACTGTAGCAGCTATATTTTCACCCATACTCTTTCTGGCATAACAGTATTCGTTCTGAGCTATGTCTTATGTATATTAATAGAGGAGAAAGTCATAATTTACATGCATTGTGTTAAATATTAGCAAAGCAGAGGAGTCATTGGAAATCCAGGACAGATTCTGTTTTAATGGCTTCTACTGAAACTTTCATATTTTAGTGGAAAAGCAGTTTTGTAAAGTTTGGGAAATCTCTGTAAGATACCGTGATTTCCCTTAAAGTCCTTACATAAACCTGCCAGGTTTCATCCCTGCACTTGGCTCACTCAGTCTCTGTCTGATGTAACATATTAATAGCAGCTGTTGAAGCCTCCGATATGCTCTTTTTATTTTGTTTTATTTCGCTTTGTCCAGTCATAGCTATCTGCAGTAGTTCTGACCATTAGTTATTGTCTTGGTTTAAAAAAAAGCAGGGCAAGATTATTTCTGGTGTTTCTATATGTTAGTTTGGTTAAAGTATCTTCATGTCTGGCTGGATCTTCACTCTGGGGTAGGAATCACCCAGAAGATGGATCAAGCAGCTTCCCTAGGTAGATCCTTTTGGCACACTGGTATCTCTGCTAAAAATATTTTTCAAGAGAGCTGCTAAAGAAGTTTTTTGAATGTGGTTAAAAATTAACACGCTTTTAAAAAGACTGTGTTTATATTATAATGCATGTTTGATACTCACCTGGCAGGGGAAATACCACAATCATGAAGGTGGTTTTCCCAGGGCGAGGCTTATCCATTGCACTCCGGATGTGCTGACCTGTGCAATTTCCCCAAATGTGGGAAACTCGACTGCATAATTTGTGGTAGTGGGGGACTGCATTCGTGCTTTCCCTTGAAAAATAAAAAAGTCAAAATAAATGTTTTGAAGATGGATAAATGAAATGAGTAAATATAGCTAGATTTTAATAAACAAGTATTAAAGTTTGACTCTTAAGTCAGATGTGTGGTTTGATGGTTACTGTTTAAAGGACTTGAGTACAGAGGGCATATTTACAGCACAGCCTCGACATTTGGATTTTTTCCTGTTCCTGACCTTCCAGTATGATGGCTCAGAAGGTAAAGAATCCTCCTGCAATGCAGGAGAGCTGAGTTTAGTTCCTGTGTTGGGAAGCTCCTCTGGAGAAGGAAATGGAAACCTGCTCCAGTATTATTGCCTGGGAAATCCTATGGGCAAAGGAACCTGATAGCTACAGTCTATAGGGTCCCAAAAATGTTGGACACGACTGAACAGCTAGCACTCTCAAATATAATTACCACTATTACACAGTCCCTGTTATATGAGCCCATTCAAACAAGTGTAAAAGTCTTTCCCTGTGCTACCTTGATTACTTCTTGGAATTAGCAGAGGCTAACAATGTGAATTATTTTTCTTCTTTCTTGATTTTTGAGATGCCTACTGGAAACAGTAGCATCATCTGTTAAACCTCAGATGAGTAAATAATTTAGGCTAAGTTAAACCTATCGTGATAGAGAAAATAAATTTTCTACTTTGAGTTGAATTTATATACATTGAAATACTTGAGTCTTCCCTGGCAGTCCAGTGGTTTAGACTGAGGTCCCAATGCAGGGGACCCAGGTTCAATCCCTGATTAGGGAACTAATATCCCACATACCCTGCAGTACAATGAAAAAAAAAAAAAAAAAATATATATATATATATATATAGCAATTTAAACTAAAATAAAACTTAGTCATGTGTGGACTTTTCAAAAAGTGTTGCATCTACGTCTTTGAATCTTGACTTCATATGACTGACTGCCTTGATTGTGTTTTGGAATGATCAACTTTTGAAACAACATTCAGTTGCTCTTTGCTTTTTCCTCTTCAAAGACAAACACAGGACTAGTACATTGATCAGATTAAACATGACCATCAGATTAAATTTTTAAAGAGAACTGCGGTTCAGAAAACGGATTGAAGGGACTCCCAGTGATAGAATATAGCTCTGACAGGTCTGTGGTCTTGAAACCCAAGGAAGGAAAGGTGACTTAGAAGCTCTCAGTTTAGTGAAGGAGGTAGAAAAGTAAACACATTATCATAATTAGCACAGAAAAGCGCTGTGGTTGAGGTAAGCTCTTGGCAGTGTTAGCTATCTCCTCTGAGGAAAGTCTGAGAGGATGAGTGGCAATTAAGTAATGATAGAAGATCTTCTACTCAGAATCAACAGTGTACCAAGGGGAACACAGACATGGCTTGGGTGGGAGGGAGGAAGTTAAAAATGCAGGCAGGAAATGCCAAATGCCTGGCAGGTACCTGCTCCTGGCATTCTAATAATCTATGCTAATGAGTTTGGGCTTTCTTCTGAGAACACCACTGAAGGGTTTTATGGAGGCAAGTAACAGACTGAGATTGGCCTCTAGAAAGCTCATTCAAAGATTTAAGACTATGATAGGGAAAAAATATGTTGTGGTTTTTTTTCATGTAAAATGTTAGAAAATCATACTTTTTTTAGCATCTTCTTTGAAGAGTGCTTTTCCAGGTTTTGGAAATCCAGGGTTCTAGAAGCCTCGCTTTAGAAAAGGTCAAACAGGAAGGCATAACAAAAGTCCCTTTCCTGGCTCTCAGTTGCTCCTTCCAGTCAGGGACCTAGAGTGATTCTTTACAAGTTTGAAGGACATTTGAAGTATAGGTGGAGGTCATTTGGTTATATGATGTGAGTTCATCACTTTCCAAAAAACAAGCCAGGTAAGTAAAGCACACATTAAAAACAGGAGGCAGAACTTCAGGCTTGCAGATTTTGTCATTTTCTGGGATGAATAAAAATAAACTATTGCCGTTACAGGTAGAATTTAAAATTGATGTAGGGAGATTAGAGAGTAAGTGGAATGTACAGTAACTGGTAAGAAATCTGCCGCAGTAAGTGGAGACAGAGGAAACAAATTAGTTGTGTGATGGGTCAGAGAAGCTAAATTCCATTTTTGAACATGTAGTGTGAAAGCCTACAGAACCTCCATGTGAGGTGACTTTGTAAATATGCAGATAAGGATCCTGGAGTCGCTCTCAGCCAGAGGCTAAGATTTATCAAGTTGTATTCCCAGTTTCATGTTGCCCTCTTTGTTCAAACTGAATCTAGCCAAAGCCCACTTGTAACTGCCTTGGATTTAAAAGCTGAGGCTCAAATGAGTTACTGTTGACTCTCAGAAATTGAGAATCAGTGTATCCTCAGAATTGGTTCATATTTTCACACTTTTCTGAAGTAATGATAGAAGATCTTCTACTCAGAATCAACAGTGTACCAAGGGAACACAGACATGGCTTGGGTGGGAGGGAGGAAGTTAAAAATGCAGGCAGGAAATGCCAAATGCCTGGCAGGTACCTGCTCCTGGCGTTCTAATAATCTATGCTAATGAGTTTGGGCTTTCTTCTGAGAACACCACTGAAGGGTTTTATGGAGGCAAGTAACAGACTGAGATTGGCCTCTAGAAAGCTCATTCAAAGATTTAAGACTATGATAGGGAAAAAATATGTTGTGGTTTTTTTTCATGTAAAATGTTAGAAAATCATACTTTTTTTAGCATCTTCTTTGAAGAGTGCTTTTCCAGGTTTTGGAAATCCAGGGTTCTAGAAGCCTCGCTTTAGAAAAGGTCAAACAGGAAGGCATAACAAAAGTCCCTTTCCTGGCTCTCAGTTGCTCCTTCCAGTCAGGGACCTAGAGTGATTCTTTACAAGTTTGAAGGACATTTGAAGTATAGGTGGAGGTCATTTGGTTATATGATGTGAGTTCATCACTTTCCAAAAAACAAGCCAGGTAAGTAAAGCACACATTAAAAACAGGAGGCAGAACTTCAGGCTTGCAGATTTTGTCATTTTCTGGGATGAATAAAAATAAACTATTGCCGTTACAGGTAGAATTTAAAATTGATGTAGGGAGATTAGAGAGTAAGTGGAATGTACAGTAACTGGTAAGAAATCTGCCGCAGTAAGTGGAGACAGAGGAAACAAATTAGTTGTGTGATGGGTCAGAGAAGCTAAATTCCATTTTTGAACATGTAGTGTGAAAGCCTACAGAACCTCCATGTGAGGTGACTTTGTAAATATGCAGATAAGGATCCTGGAGTCACTCTCAGCCAGAGGCTAAGATTTATCAAGTTGTATTCCCAGTTTCATGTTGCCCTCTTTGTTCAAACTGAATCTAGCCAAAGCCCACTTGTAACTGCCTTGGATTTAAAAGCTGAGGCTCAAATGAGTTACTGTTGACTCTCAGAAATTGAGAATCAGTGTATCCTCAGAATTGGTTCATATTTTCACACTTTTCTGAAGTAATTAGGAAAACATTCAAATATTTTCCTCCAAGCAGTAGAGAAGTACATATACTTTGGATTTTTTCCTTTCTCTCTTCGTAAGTGTTGGGTTGACCAAAAGGTTTGTAAACCCGAATGAAACTTTGGCCAACTCAGTAATATCGAGCCATCATTTGAGTATCACTTTCATTTTCATTTCTGTCTGCATATCAGTCAGGTTCAATCCCTGGGTTGGGAAGATCCCCTGGAAAAGGGAATGGCGACCCACTCCAGTATTCTTGCCTGGAGAATTCCATGGACAGAAGAGCCTGGCAGGCTGCAGTTCATGGGGTCACAAAGAGTCAGAGAGGACTGAGCGACTAACACTTCCACTTTCATTTCTTTCTGGAACATAAATGTCAGGATTGAACTGGGCAATAAAAAATTCAAAGAAAGAAAGCTATCACAATGCCTTAAGTGACTAGGTTCAATCCAGGACATTTTCACTTTTAAACTTTTGTCCTAAAATGAACCTAAACATTTCCATGGAGTAGAAAATACATGTAAATTTTATAAATGCTCTATAAAAAAAAATTTCACTTAATCAAGTATTTTTCTATGAAGACGACCAAGGAGTACCCTTGAGAATACCTGAGAATTAGAGAATTTTCATGTTTTATAAGCTAGAAAATCACATTTTCAAAAACTTGTAGATTTTGATCGGTAAGGGACTAGATATCAGTGTTGAATCAGCAAACTAATTTTGCCATTTAATATAGTAGATGTTGACTCAGTTTTGTAAATGCCAAGAAAAATGAGAATTTGATGCCATTGAGAATAAAGTAGTTTAAATTCCTGATTGAAATGATATTGCTACACCAGCATCCAGATTTCCAGTGGGAAAAAGTATGAGGCCAGCTGCTGGATGGTAGACCTTTACTGTTCATAATGCATTTCAACAAATTATACATGGCAGAGATTAAATGGTGGGGTTATTCCCGGGTTTTCATGTTGCCCTCTTTGTTCAAACCGAATCTAGCCAAAGCCCACTTGTAACTGCCTTGGATTTAAAAGCTGAGGCTCAAATGAGTTACTGTTGACTCTCAGAAATTGAGAATCAGTGTATCCTCAGAATTGGTTCATATTTTCACACTTTTCTGAAGTAATTAGGAAAACATTCAAATATTTTCCTCCAAGCAGTAGAGAAGTACATATACTTTGGATTTTTTCCTTTCTCTCTTCGTAAGTGTTGGGTTGACCAAAAGGTTTGTAAACCCGAATGAAACTTTGGCCAACTCAGTAATATCGAGCCATCATTTGAGTATCACTTTCATTTTCATTTCTGTCTGCATATCAGTCAGGTTCAATCCCTGGGTTGGGAAGATCCCCTGGAAAAGGGAATGGCGACCCACTCCAGTATTCTTGCCTGGAGAATTCCATGGACAGAAGAGCCTGGCAGGCTGCAGTTCATGGGGTCACAAAGAGTCAGAGAGGACTGAGCGACTAACACTTCCACTTTCATTTCTTTCTGGAACATAAATGTCAGGTTGAACTGGGCAATAAAAAATTCAAAGAAAGAAAGCTATCACAATGCCTTAAGTGACTAGGTTCAATCCAGGACATTTTCACTTTTAAACTTTTGTCCTAAAATGAACCTAAACATTTCCATGGAGTAGAAAATACATGTAAATTTTATAAATGCTCTATAAAAAAAAATTTCACTTAATCAAGTATTTTTCTATGAAGACGACCAAGGAGTACCCTTGAGAATACCTGAGAATTAGAGAATTTTCATGTTTTATAAGCTAGAAAATCACATTTTCAAAAACTTGTAGATTTTGATCGGTAAGGGACTAGATATCAGTGTTGAATCAGCAAACTAATTTTGCCATTTAATATAGTAGATGTTGACTCAGTTTTGTAAATGCCAAGAAAAATGAGAATTTGATGCCATTGAGAATAAAGTAGTTTAAATTCCTGATTGAAATGATATTGCTACACCAGCATCCAGATTTCCAGTGGGAAAAAGTATGAGGCCAGCTGCTGGATGGTAGACCTTTACTGTTCATAATGCATTTCAACATTACTTATACATGGCAGAGATTAAATGGTGGGGGTTGGGAGGTGGGGAGAAAATGGCAACTGAATTTATGCTCTCCAGTTCTCAAACTAAAACTTGGGAATTTCCTGGTGGTCCTATGGTTAGGACTGTATACCTTCACTGCAAGGATATGAGTTCAGTTCCTAGTTGGGAAATTAAGATTTTGCCAGCTGCATGGTGCATGACCAGAAGAAAAAAAAAAATGAAACTAGAAATCAGTTCTCAAATTAAACTTAAGACAGTCAGCAGTTCCAGAAAACTAGACATCTAATCCTTACAAAGTGGCATCACAGGGAGGTGACCACTGAGTATCTAGGGGAAATGAACACTGGTCTTGGTTTTTGTAGGATTGCTTCTCTAGAAGGGTGCTTTTAGGAAGTGAAGGAGGAGTCAGATTAAGGTTTTTAAAACACCTTCATCGAGTTAAGAACGTAGTCCTTGGTACTTTCATATGAGACACCAGACTTCAAGGAAAAGATGTACTTGCGATCTCACTGCAGGGTTTTGTCATTTTTTTTCTTCGATCCAGTTTTCTAAGACATGTTAGAAAGAAAACTAACATGGCACGTTTTCCTCCATTCCTCCAAATAAAGATAACAACTAACCAGGCAGTTATGCCACTAAAACCCTACCATCTTTTGTAACAGTTTGCTTATGACATTGTTGCATGCAGCTTTCTGGTTCCTGTGGTTTTAAGCATGAATGATATGCAGTAGCAAGACTGAAATAGTCTCCGCAAACCAACTTTGGTTGATGCTTTTGAGATGTAACATTTCTGCTCAGGGTTCTATTGCTTTTTTACAGAATCCATTTTTTTTTCCATTAAAAAAATAACATTATATTAAGAGAGTCTTCTTTTTACCAATTAGGTCAAAGTCCTAAAATTTTAAGACCCAAACCCCATGGTTTAGAGCGAACTGATTCACAAACCATAGGTGACTTTGCTACAAGAAGAAAGGGTATGTACTTTAGCACCGCATGCTGGATGGGGTATTGGGAATTTATTTATTCTGTGATTTTTTTTTTCTTTTAAAAGTATAAAGAAGAGTCTTAAATACTATTGCTGTTGTAAGTAAAACTTACCAGCACATAATTTCTAAAAGTGAATGCTTCTCATAACATACAGTGAGTCTGTTTGTTATGCCATTAACAGCAGCATGTTCAATATTTGATAATGTATAATGTTCAGTTTTCTCCTTTTGTGTTATTCTTTTAGCCTTTTAGACAGCAGTACAGTGTTTTCTTTAAGTTTGTGAACTGCTAATAAGCTCTAGTTGTCTCCTGTATATATGTATACTGTCTATGTTTTCTTCTGAGGCAACATACAATCATTGCCCTGGATTCACTATTTTAGGCCATTACTTAAGAATTTGACACCTAAACTGCTGTTTGTCTTTGGGTTTTAAAAAAGTAAACACATCAAAGAAATGCTTTCAGTAAGCACAGTGTTCTGTACATGTCCTTTTTAAGAGTTTAGATGAACAAAACTATTTTAACTTGAACTGAAATCAGTGTAGCCATCAGAAAAATCACATTGAATTCTTTTTGTATTTGAGTTGACAAAAATACTTTTTAAGCCTCAGTGAATCTATATAATCCTGTAAAATGACTCTCTGTTTTGCAGTTTGAAGGTAATTATAACTTGGTGTTTCAAAGCACATACATATGGGCAAAGACCAGAGGAGGGATACCGAGGAAAAAATGAAAAATTGTTTTCTTTAGAGTGGCAGGATGCAATGTAACTGTAAAATGTTTACCTAATATGTTTAAATAGTGTCTTCTAAACTATAATGAATATTAACAAATAATACTGTAGGTCTTTTGCTCATTTTGTGGATTTCTGAAAACTGAGTCTTAAAGGGCAGAGAGTTCTGTGGTATATCGTAGCAAAGTAATTAACTGTCTACTGCAGTAGTGGGCTAAATTAACAAAGACCACTTACAAATAAAGCTAATGAGAATATTAGCATTTTTTTTTTTTACTTAATTTGTTAGAAGACATTGTTGGTTAAAGTAAGCTAAGTATTTGAGGTAGTTGTTTCATTCTATGGCCTTTCTCAGAGCTGAATTTGAAAATAAGGATATCATTATTGCTTTGATCTTTTTCTGGTTCCAGACTGGGCCTGAATTAATTTTAAATATTTGGTCATTGATTCTTTTTTCAGTTATTGGTTTTAGCAATTGAGTTTCTAAAAGTGAATGCTTCTCATAACATACAGTGAGTCTGTTTGTTATGCCATTAACAGCAGCATGTTCAATATTTGATAATGTATAATGTTCAGTTTTCTCCTTTTGTGTTATTCTTTTAGCCTTTTAGACAGCAGTACAGTGTTTTCTTTAAGTTTGTGAACTGCTAATAAGCTCTAGTTGTCTCCTGTATATATGTATACTGTCTATGTTTTCTTCTGAGGCAACATACAATCATTGCCCTGGATTCACTATTTTAGGCCATTACTTAAGAATTTGACACCTAAACTGCTGTTTGTCTTTGGGTTTTAAAAAAGTAAACACATCAAAGAAATGCTTTCAGTAAGCACAGTGTTCTGTACATGTCCTTTTTAAGAGTTTAGATGAACAAAACTATTTTAACTTGAACTGAAATCAGTGTAGCCATCAGAAAAATCACATTGAATTCTTTTTGTATTTGAGTTGACAAAAATACTTTTTAAGCCTCGGTGAATCTATATAATCCTGTAAAATGACTCTCTGTTTTGCAGTTTGAAGGTAATTATAACTTGGTGTTTCAAAGCACATACATATGGGCAAAGACCAGAGGAGGGATACCGAGGAAAAAATGAAAAATTGTTTTCTTTAGAGTGGCAGGATGCAATGTAACTGTAAAATGTTTACCTAATATGTTTAAATAGTGTCTTCTAAACTATAATGAATATTAACAAATAATACTGTAGGTCTTTTGCTCATTTTGTGGATTTCTGAAAACTGAGTCTTAAAGGGCAGAGAGTTCTGTGGTATATCGTAGCAAAGTAATTAACTGTCTACTGCAGTAGTGGGCTAAATTAACAAAGACCACTTACAAATAAAGCTAATGAGAATATTAGCATTTTTTTTTTTTACTTAATTTGTTAGAAGACATTGTTGGTTAAAGTAAGCTAAGTATTTGAGGTAGTTGTTTCATTCTATGGCCTTTCTCAGAGCTGAATTTGAAAATAAGGATATCATTATTGCTTTGATCTTTTTCTGGTTCCAGACTGGGCCTGAATTAATTTTAAATATTTGGTCATTGATTCTTTTTTCAGTTATTGGTTTTAGCAAAGTTCTGTGTTTATTGCTTTCTAAACACCACTTTGTATGTAAAGTTGTACAACTGATGCTTCAGTGTTGATGATGAGGAGTATTTTTACATAGAAAATTAAACCTCTGGGTTTGAGGACAACATTAGAAAAAATAAAATAAGGAAATAATGAAAAGTATAAATCAAATAATTTTGAAGGAATTGTGCCACATTATTCTTTCTTGTTCTCATTAAGTGTATAGTCATAACATATTTACTTAAATTAAGAGGCAACATGTAATAATAGAGCTTTATTTAGACTTTCAGGCAACAATCAGGAAACATTACCTAATTTAGTTTTTGCCACTAATTTTTTAGCTGTGTAACCTTGGAAACATCACATAACATCTGTGAAGTTCATTTCATGTAGAAACTAGCCAGTCCTAGGTTGACTCTGGCTATAATGTACAAATAGAGATGCAGACAGAAGGGCTTGCTTTCCACATGTCTATGTACTAAATTTCTCATGTTCTCTCTCTTGTTTCAGTCAAGCCAGCGCCTTTAGAAATAAAACCGTTGCCAGAATGGGAAGAATTACAAGCCCCAGTTAGATCTCCCATCACTAGGAGTTTTGCTCGAGAGTAAGTCTTTGTGTAAAATATATAACTCAATTGTTCTTTATAATGGAAAGTACCTAGAACAGTGGTTCCCAAAGGATGATCTGGGAACCCCCCTTTTGGGGCTTCTGTGAAGTCAAAACTATTTTCATTAATATACTAAGATGTCATTTGCTTTTCCACTCTCCTTCTCTCATGAGTATACACTGGAGTTTTCCAGAAGTGTGGCCTAAAATTGGATGATATCATTGTGACACCTGGTAGAGTATGTATTTATGTACGCTTCTAATTTTTTCTATTATTTGTAATATGGTGATTATTAATAGATACCACCCATACAAATAAAGCTAATGAGAATATTAGCATTTTTTTTTTATTTAGAAGACATTGTTGGTTAAAGTAAGCTAAGTATTTGAGGTAGTTGTTTCATTCTATGGCCTTTCTCAGAGCTGAATTTGAAAATAAGGATATCATTATTGCTTTGATCTTTTTCTGGTTCCAGACTGGGCCTGAATTAATTTTAAATATTTGGTCATTGATTCTTTTTTCAGTTATTGGTTTTAGCAAAGTTCTGTGTTTATTGCTTTCTAAACACCACTTTGTATGTAAAGTTGTACAACTGATGCTTCAGTGTTGATGATGAGGAGTATTTTTACATAGAAAATTAAACCTCTGTGTTTGAGGACAACATTAGAAAAAATAAAATAAGGAAATAATGAAAAGTATAAATCAAATAATTTTGAAGGAATTGTGCCACATTATTCTTTCTTGTTCTCATTAAG
Source organism: Tragulus kanchil (assembly GCA_022376925.1). NCBI lineage: Eukaryota > Metazoa > Chordata > Mammalia > Artiodactyla > Tragulidae > Tragulus > Tragulus kanchil. Next base: position 32,142,013 of record JAIOJX010000025.1, read on the forward strand.
TGTATAGTCATAACATATTTACTTAAATTAAGAGGCAACATGTAATAATAGAGCTTTATTTAGACTCTCAGGCAACAATCAGGAAACATTACCTAATTTAGTTTTTGCCACTAATTTTTTAGCTGTGTAACCTTGGAAACATCACATAACATCTGTGAAGTTCATTTCATGTAGAAACTAGCCAGTCCTAGGTTGACTCTGGCTATAATGTACAAATAGAGATGCAGACAGAAGGGCTTGCTTTCCACATGTCTATGTACTAAATTTCTCATGTTCTCTCTCTTGTTTCAGTCAAGCCAGCGCCTTTAGAAATAAAACCGTTGCCAGAATGGGAAGAATTACAAGCCCCAGTTAGATCTCCCATCACTAGGAGTTTTGCTCGAGAGTAAGTCTTTGTGTAAAATATATAACTCAATTGTTCTTTATAATGGAAAGTACCTAGAACAGTGGTTCCCAAAGGATGATCTGGGAACCCCCCTTTTGGGGCTTCTGTGAAGTCAAAACTATTTTCATTAATATACTAAGATGTCATTTGCTTTTCCACTCTCCTTCTCTCATGAGTATACACTGGAGTTTTCCAGAAGTGTGGCCTAAAATTGGATGATATCATTGTGACACCTGGTAGAGTATGTATTTATGTACGCTTCTAATTTTTTTCTATTATTTGTAATATGGTGATTATTAATAGATACCACCCATACAAATAAAGTTCCTTGGGGTTCTCAGTAATTTATAAAAGTGTGAAAGGTTCATGAGGCTACATATTTATGAGAATAACTGCTTTGGAAATTTTGGTAGTTCTAGTGAGGGTTATTTAGTCAAGATTCATTAAAATGTATATGTGAAAATAAAAAAGAGTGTATATGTGGAAATAAAAAAGAGTGTGCAGGGCTTTCCTGGCGGTCCAGTGAGTAAAGAGTCCACCTTGCAGTGCAAGGGGCACCGGTTCCATCCCTGGCCCAGGGGAATCCCTTGTGCCACGGAGCGGCTGGACCGGTGTGTCTAATAACTAGCCAGTGCTCTGGAGTACATGTGCCCAGAGCCAGTGCTCTGCAGTGAGAGAGGCCACTGCAATGAGAGGCCCACACAGGCCAAAGAATAAAGATGGATGAAAATGAATAGATAAAAGGGCCAATAAACGAGGCCAAAATTTTAAAAAATAAAATAAAATAACGTACAATTACAAACTTATGGTGACCGTGTTCATGTTTTGTATCTAAGAACAAGTTTCTTTTTATATCTTTGACTTTCTACTTATCCTCCACATCACTAGCAATACTTTCTCTTTTTTGCTCTGCACAAGGTTATTTGATGCTCAGAAACATCCCTTTATGGGGAGACATGGGTTTGATCTCTGGGTCTGAAAGATCCCCTAGAAGAGGGCATGGCAACCCACTCCGGTATTCTTTCCTGGAGAATTCCATGGACCTGGCAGGCCACAGTGCATGGGGTTGCAAAGAGTCAGATACAACTAAAGCACCTTAGCACACAACATCCCTTTATAGAAGCAGAGTCAAAGATGAAGCGAATAAACGAGATAGGAACAGGGAAGGGAAGTGAGAGGTAAATTACCAGGTGCAACATAGGCTCTGGGCTATACTATTTTTTTCTAGAACAGTGGTTCCCAAAGGATGATCTGGGAACCCCCCTTTTGGGGCTTCTGTGAAGTCAAAACTATTTTCATTAATATACTAAGATGTCATTTGCTTTTCCACTCTCCTTCTCTCATGAGTATACACTGGAGTTTTCCAGAAGTGTGGCCTAAAATTGGATGATATCATTGTGACACCTGGTAGAGTATGTATTTATGTACGCTTCTAATTTTTTTCTATTATTTGTAATATGGTGATTATTAATAGATACCACCCATACAAATAAAGTTCCTTGGGGTTCTCAGTAATTTATAAAAGTGTGAAAGGTTCATGAGGCTACATATTTATGAGAATAACTGCTTTGGAAATTTTGGTAGTTCTAGTGAGGGTTATTTAGTCAAGATTCATTAAAATGTATATGTGAAAATAAAAAAGAGTGTATATGTGGAAATAAAAAAGAGTGTGCAGGGCTTTCCTGGCGGTCCAGTGAGTAAAGAGTCCACCTTGCAGTGCAAGGGGCACCGGTTCCATCCCTGGCCCAGGGGAATCCCTTGTGCCACGGAGCGGCTGGACCGGTGTGTCTAATAACTAGCCAGTGCTCTGGAGTACATGTGCCCAGAGCCAGTGCTCTGCAGTGAGAGAGGCCACTGCAATGAGAGGCCCACACAGGCCAAAGAATAAAGATGGATGAAAATGAATAGATAAAAGGGCCAATAAACGAGGCCAAAATTTTAAAAAATAAAATAAAATAACGTACAATTACAAACTTATGGTGACCGTGTTCATGTTTTGTATCTTAAGAACAAGTTTCTTTTTATATCTTTGACTTTCTACTTATCCTCCACATCACTAGCAATACTTTCTCTTTTTTGCTCTGCACAAGGTTATTTGATGCTCAGAAACATCCCTTTATGGGGAGACATGGGTTTGATCTCTGGGTCTGAAAGATCCCCTAGAAGAGGGCATGGCAACCCACTCCGGTATTCTTTCCTGGAGAATTCCATGGACCTGGCAGGCCACAGTGCATGGGGTTGCAAAGAGTCAGATACAACTAAAGCACCTTAGCACACAACATCCCTTTATAGAAGCAGAGTCAAAGATGAAGCGAATAAACGAGATAGGAACAGGGGAAGGGAAGTGAGAGGTAACGAATTACCAGGTGCAACATAGGCTCAAGGATGTAAGCCACTTTTTGGTAATAACTTAAATGGAAAGTAACCTTTCAAAATGATATAAAAGTTTTTTAAGATAATCTGTTTACAAATAGCTATAAATACTTGTTGTATGTTTGAATGTGTGTAATAAAGAATACTGTAATAAATGTGTATGGTAGACGATTGTCAGCTTAAACATTTCTGGAATATGATTGTAAGCTTAACTGTGTCTGGAAGAATGTACACTCTCACTCATTTTTACTTTGGAAGTGAGTTGAGAAATCTTGTTCAGGGTGTGTGTTTGTGATGACCATCTCTGTCATCAGTTCCTCCAGGTTTCCCATGTCTCCCCGGCCAGATTCTGTACACAGCACAACTTCAAGCAGCGACTCGCATGACAGTGAGGAGAATTATGTTCCCATGAACCCAAACCTATCCAGTGAAGACTCCGTAAGTAGAGTCTTTCCTTCCTCAGCAACTCTTCTGAATCCTGCACGCTCAACCTTTCTTCCAGTTCATACATGTTACCCATCCACCTTTCTTTATTTACTTGGGAAAAGGGTTAAATGCAATCTTTTTTTTTTTTTTGGCTTTGCATATGTTTTAATTAGTTCCATATTGGAGAGTGTGGAATTATAAAAGAAATTAAGCCGAGTTTTAAAAATACTTTTGAAAAAACAAATCATTAAGTCTAAAACCAATAAAAGATCAGAGTGTAATACTGTATCTGTAAAGTAGATAGCAGTTAGTTAAAATGATTTAAAAAAAAAAGTTTTCCAAGTTATATTTCTTTTAAGATGTACTTGACTTTTGAAACCATTCAAGAAAATGCTTTATACCGGAAGTGTTTTATAATGCATTTCTCCAAACCCACATCAGGGTACTCAGGGTAAAACGAACTTATGCCAAGGTTTTTAGTAATCTTTCAATAATACATCCTTTAGGTAAGGCTTAAAGATCAAAGAAGACCTGTTCAAACCTGATTTACTTCAGATGGGCTGGTATTACCACGAGGCACAAGCGTTTTATTATAGTCGTAAGCTTGTTCCCCAGAGATCAGGCAGTTGCCAGAAAATGCTTCAGATGTGTAAGAATACAGGCCAGTTTTAATTTTTAAAAATCTTTGGCTTTTGCTGTCCCTCAGAGCAGAATCCCTGCTTGCTTTGCCATTTGTATGTTAGTAGACATCTGTTGGAAGAAGGCATAGCAACCTACCCCAGTATTCTTGCATGGAGAACTCCATGGACAACGGAGCCTGGCTGGCTACAGTTCATAGGGTCGCAAAGAGTCAGACACGCCTGGGCAACTAAGCACAGCAAAGTTGTCATTAGGGACGCCTCTGAGCAACAGAAAATAAACAACAGACTGATGTTTGTTTCTCGTGTGGAGGCCCAGAGAGTGGGTCTGCTGTGGCAATAGCTTTTGCCCCTAAAACTCCAGGGGGGTCAGGTCAGGACCCAGCTCTCCAGTCCACTGTCCCCTGGGTCATGGGCTCAGGAGGACAAGATGGGCAGCTCCAGGCAGCAGATTCACGTTGCAAACGGCAGTGTGGAGGGAAGGATGCAAGGGATGCAGCCTAATTGCCTCATAGAGAAGGTTTACAGAAACTGCTGAGTACAGACCGCTAACCAGAACTTAGTCTCTGGCCACACAGACACCAGAGGAACCTCAGGCCATAGCCTTTGTCCTGAGGGACCATGGATCCAATCAAAAAATCCCCTTCCTTGGGTAAAGGGAAGAAGAGATCACAAGGTCAAGCCAGGCAGCATCTGATAAGCAAATATCTAATGTCAAACCTGCGAATGAGTTACATTTTAATGATTCTATTTTCTTTGAAACGATTCTGTTTAGACATTCATTATATAAAGCTCAATTTTATCAGTGAATATGTTTAATGTCTTCAGTGAACTTTAGGCAGAAACAGATTTCTTAGGACCATGTGCTGTCAGGGGACAAAAATTTAAGTGATTTGAAAACGTGATTTCATGCTTCAGTTAATCATAAATATCAAATTTATAAAGTGTTCAGAAATGAGTAAGTTAAAATATTTATGTCAGCCCTGAATTAGAATACAAACTATGTCAGCAATGCTTTCACTAAGTTTTTAAAGCAGAGCAATTTTATTAATTGACTTTTCACTTTTGGATTCACAAGTTTTCAGCTTGATGAGTGATGTTTTATTACTTTTATTAACTTAATTTTCTCCCTCATTATATAGTAAATAGACTCTGGTAAGAGTCTAAACCCTCAGTGTTGCATCAGAATATGTATTGTCCTCAATTTTCATCTTTTTTTTTATTGGTTTTTTGAATTGCTTTTATTTTATCCAATGTTTTAAATTGGGAAAATGGCTGGCTACAGTTCATAGGGTCGCAAAGAGTCAGACACGCCTGGGCAACTAAGCACAGCAAAGTTGTCATTAGGGACGCCTCTGAGCAACAGAAAATAAACAACAGACTGATGTTTGTTTCTCGTGTGGAGGCCCAGAGAGTGGGTCTGCTGTGGCAATAGCTTTTGCCCCTAAAACTCCAGAGGGGTCAGGTCAGGACCCAGCTCTCCAGTCCACTGTCCCCTGGGTCATGGGCTCAGGAGGACAAGATGGGCAGCTCCAGGCAGCAGATTCACGTTGCAAACGGCAGTGTGGAGGGAAGGATGCAAGGGGTGCAGCCTAATTGCCTCATAGAGAAGGTTTACAGAAACTGCTGAGTACAAACCGCTAACCAGAACTTAGTCTCTGGCCACACAGACACCAGAGGAACCTCAGGCCATAGCCTTTGTCCTGAGGGACCATGGATCCAATCAAAAAATCCCCTTCCTTGGGTAAAGGGAAGAAGAGATCACAAGGTCAAGCCAGGCAGCATCTGATAAGCAAATATCTAATGTCAAACCTGCGAATGAGTTACATTTTAATGATTCTATTTTCTTTGAAACGATTCTGTTTAGAGATTCATTATATAAAGCTCAATTTTATCAGTGAATATGTTTAATGTCTTCAGTGAACTTTAGGCAGAAACAGATTTCTTAGGACCATGTGCTGTCAGGGGACAAAAATTTAAGTGATTTGAAAACGTGATTTCATGCTTCAGTTAATCATAAATATCAAATTTATAAAGTGTTCAGAAATGAGTAAGTTAAAATATTTATGTCAGCCCTGAATTAGAATACAAACTATGTCAGCAATGCTTTCACTAAGTTTTTAAAGCAGAGCAATTTTATTAATTGACTTTTCACTTTTGGATTCACAAGTTTTCAGCTTGATGAGTGATGTTTTATTACTTTTATTAACTTAATTTTCTCCCTCATTATATAGTAAATAGACTCTGGTAAGAGTCTAAACCCTCAGTGTTGCATCAGAATATGTATTGTCCTCAATTTTCATCTTTTAATTGGTTGAATTGAATTTTTTAAATTACGATAGTAATTATTTTCTGAGATACTAAAGTCTTTTATTTTATCCAGATAGTAAATAATCATAAAAATACTGGAAAGAGACTGTAATAGGAAAGTTTGAAAGTATGATTTGTCATAGTAGGTACTAGGTAAAGAGAAAAAACTAGAAAGAAAACCATTAACAAAGTCAAAGGGTAATAAAAATACAAAATTGTTCTTCTATATGGTATCACACTAAGCCAGAAAAGTACTTTTAACTATTGGCAGAGATGTCTAAATAAGCACCAGGTTGTGAATTTCTAAAGTATGTAGACCCTAAGTATTAGAAATAACCAGAAATATCCAGGTGAAAAAAAAATCCAGCTACCATTCACAAGAGAGAAGCCACTGTGCCATTTCTGTCTCAAGCCACCAACTGCACAGGCTCATCCTAGTTCCAACAACTCTTCCTTAGGAAAAAATGTGATAGTCACAGCGGTATATCCCACATCTCTTAAAATTTAGCCGGTTAGTGGAGTGCCATAGAAGCTCACAAGATCTAACATATGCTCACATTGATGAAGTCATAAACAGAGAAGTTGAGGCAGGATCGGATTGGATCTAGTTTATAGCAACAATGAGGATTAAATTCTATACATTGAAATGTTGAAGCACAGTCTGCTTACTGGCAGATCAAGGAGCAGGCAGCGTCTAATGAAACAATGAATTGTTGATGCTGCGTGTTCATTTACACAAAGACCTACCGTCAAGCATTCATGAAGTGAACCCTTAATGCGACACCTGAAATTCAAGTGACAGTACATCTTTATTAAAGACATACGTAGTTTGTAACAGTAACAAAAATATGTTCAATACTTGTATGTGTTTTTTCAAGAACTTAAGAAAAGCAAAGCAGTACTATTCTTCTTCCTTTAGTTCACAGAATACTTCATAATAGCTCCTAGAATCTTAGCTTTTATCTAAATTCTTTTGGGAAAATACTGAGTTAAAGACTAGAAAGCAGAGGCAGGCTGTTCCCAGTTGAGATTAGATAGAGAGCAAACAGTGTTGCATCAGAATATGTATTGTCCTCAATTTTCATCTTTTAATTGGTTGAATTGAATTTTTTAAATTACGATAGTAATTATTTTCTGAGATACTAAAGTCTTTTATTTTATCCAGATAGTAAATAATCATAAAAATACTGGAAAGAGACTGTAATAGGAAAGTTTGAAAGTATGATTTGTCATAGTAGGTACTAGGTAAAGAGAAAAAACTAGAAAGAAAACCATTAACAAAGTCAAAGGGTAATAAAAATACAAAATTGTTCTTCTATATGGTATCACACTAAGCCAGAAAAGTACTTTTAACTATTGGCAGAGATGTCTAAATAAGCACCAGGTTGTGAATTTCTAAAGTATGTAGACCCTAAGTATTAGAAATAACCAGAAATATCCAGGTGAAAAAAAAATCCAGCTACCATTCACAAGAGAGAAGCCACTGTGCCATTTCTGTCTCAAGCCACCAACTGCACAGGCTCATCCTAGTTCCAACAACTCTTCCTTAGGAAAAAATGTGATAGTCACAGCGGTATATCCCACATCTCTTAAAATTTAGCCGGTTAGTGGAGTGCCATAGAAGCTCACAAGATCTAACATATGCTCACATTGATGAAGTCATAAACAGAGAAGTTGAGGCAGGATCGGATTGGATCTAGTTTATAGCAACAATGAGGATTAAATTCTATACATTGAAATGTTGAAGCACAGTCTGCTTACTGGCAGATCAAGGAGCAGGCAGCGTCTAATGAAACAATGAATTGTTGATGCTGCGTGTTCATTTACACAAAGACCTACCGTCAAGCATTCATGAAGTGAACCCTTAATGCGACACCTGAAATTCAAGTGACAGTACATCTTTATTAAAGACATACGTAGTTTGTAACAGTAACAAAAATATGTTCAATACTTGTATGTGTTTTTTCAAGAACTTAAGAAAAGCAAAGCAGTACTATTCTTCTTCCTTTAGTTCACAGAATACTTCATAATAGCTCCTAGAATCTTAGCTTTTATCTAAATTCTTTTGGGAAAATACTGAGTTAAAGACTAGAAAGCAGAGGCAGGCTGTTCCCAGTTGAGATTAGATAGAGAGCAAACAGACATTTTTGTAGGGACACACATTTTGACAGTGCTTAAGGCTGAAAAGAATTATGGTTCTACTAATTATTTGACAGAGTGCAATTTAACTAGAAATTTCTAAGAAATTCACTTTAGGAACAACTTACTTAGATAAATGTGTGCATCACATGAACTCAGGGGTTGCATTCCCAGCCTGCAATGCTGTGAATAACTCTATGTGTTTTCAATTAGGGGAATTCCAGGTATGAGCTCTGTCATTACATTTGAATATGAAATTTCACACACACCCCCACACAGTCCAGCTTGGTTTTTTTATCTGAGTGTGTGATATGGAGTCATTTAGAGAAAAAAATTCAGCTTTTTTATGAATCAGATAAAGGATAGCTATTTTTACAAACTGAGCAGTAATATTTGCTTGTATTTTTTTGTGTGTGCCCTACATGTTACTGTCAGTACTTTAAAAATGTTTTGTTAGCAGTAGTTGATCAATTTGGTTTAAAAACCTATTTCTACAAATAGGGCCATCACATTCAGTCACACACGTTGTCTACTTCATAAATACGCAGCTTACCTTATGTAGTGTTCACAGCAAACCACGCACACGCCACGTTTAAGTACATGCAACCCAGTACCTATGTGTCCCGCTCACCAGGCTGTGGTCATGGCACAGAGCTGTGTTGTCCCAGAGGAGGAAGCACCTTTTCCTAATCCCTAAACATGTTTCACAAGGGCTGTCAGCAGTCCCACTTACATATGAGTGAAAAAATGCAGTGTTTTCCTGGCAGTTGTCCTTTCCCTAAATCACAGCTGACTCTGTTTAACCCAAAAGAAATGGAGTAGCAGTATGAAAGACTCAACAGTACCAGATTTATGCAATTTTCCAATTGTGTTGTTCATGCAAACAAGTATAAAATTGTCAGGTTGATTACGTCATTACGATTTTCTTCAAAAGTGTGAGCCAACATGTGAACAATAATATCTATGTGAGAGAGGGTACAAGGTGAGAATCCCTGGTGAATGTGTATGCCACCCATGAGAAGTCAGAAATGTTTTTAGGTAAGGCTAAAAGCAGCCAGACGTGGGAACAAGTCATTTGTTGGAGCACATTTGAAGTCTTTCATCATGATCAGGGTAGAGGGTGTATGCAGTCACATAAATTCACAGCATCCTTTCCTTTTTATTTAGTGTTGATCTTCATGTTCCTAATAACCCATTTCTTTACCATTTTTATGCCTCAAGTTTTTTTGTTCCTGTTGTTTATTACTTCCTCTGTCTTCCTTTTTTCTTTTTCTTTCTTAGAGCGTAGTCTTTCTATTGTACAGCTCCTATTAGGAGAGAAAGATACGGCTAAGAGAAGACAGAAAAATGTGGTAAAAATTCGACTGTTGGAACAACATGGTCATTGCCAACAGAGTCAGTATTCATAGGCTTTAGTTATCATACGTATTCTAAACTAGTTTTAGTGTGAAAGTCTTTAAATAAAATGTGGAACATAGAGGAAAAAATTGAATTGAAGAGGATATGAGCTCAGGACCTTACTGCTCCACTATCTTGGTCAGTCCCTAAAAAAATTTAATCAGACAGCAAGGACTGTAAGGATCCTATAGTTAAAGAATGTGAGTTAAGATAGCACTATAATAGGGCTGAGGTAGAACTGTTGCAACTAACTGTAGCTTCATGTCCCAGTCTTAGCCCGAACCAGTTTTACTCTTCAAACTACTTTTAGCTCACTTGCCTAAGCCATATGTTTGTGTTGGTGTTTCTTTTGCTGTTGTTTTTATAATTTATTTACTCAGAGCTGCACTGGGTCCTTGTGGCTGCCAGTGGGCTGTCTGTAGTTGCAGCAAGCAGGGCTGCACTCTAGTTGCGGTGCACAGGCTTCTCATTTCCGTGACTTCTCTTGTTGTGGAGCATGGGCTCTAGGGTACATGGGCTTCTGTAGCTGAGGTATGCAGGCTCAGTAGTTGCAGCCCTTGGGCTTAGTTGCCCCATGGCATGTGGAATCCTTCCAGACCATGGATCAAACTCATGTCCCGTGCACTGGCAGGCAGACTCCCCAGCACTGAACCACCAGGGAAGTCCCTAAGCTGTGGGGTTTTTTTTTTTTTTTTTTATGGCCACTTCTATTGATATTTCATTCATTTATCTTTGTTCTTTGGCCTGTGTGGGCCTCCCATCACAGCAGCCTCTCTTGTCACAGAGCACCGGCTCTGGCCACATGCGCTCCAGAGCTCTGGCTCAGTAGTTGGACACAGAAGTCCAGCTGCTCCGTGGCACGTGGGATCTTCCCAGGCCAGGGATTGAACTGGCACCCCTTGCACTGCAAGGTGGTGTCCTTACCCACTGGACCACCAGGGAAGCCCCCTAAGCTGTGTTTTAATTGATTTTTAAAGTATTACTTATCTTTCCTCATTCTAAAATGTTATTTTCTATGGAGACATTTCTTCAAACTATGTTCCCCTGAAATTGATATGTAGGCCTTTGTTCCCTTGTTGTTAGGCAGACAAGGTAATGAACCATACATCTCATGAATGTTTGACAGTTGGTTTTGACTTTTTATACTTTCAGAATCTTTTTGGCAGTAATAGTCTTGATGGAGGAAGCAGCCCAATGATCAAGCCCAAAGGAGACAAACAAGTGGAATACCTCGATCTAGATTTAGATTCTGGGAAATCCACACCACCACGTAAGGTAAGTGAAACCTCGTTCTGCAAATGCACTTAGCGCGCATTTGAAACCTGAAGAATCCTGTCTCCTTTGAGGAAATTTTATTAAGTATGTTTAATTTAAATGTAGTCAAGTCTGTTACTTAATGCCTTTCCATTAAATCACAAACAACAACATTATGTAGATTGATCATTTTTCCCTCTCTAAGGGTATATACTTTGTATTAAGTTATATACTTTGTACTCTCTTAGTGGTTACCATAAAAATGCTTAACTTAAAAATTCTAAAGTCCCAAGTTAATCATGGTCTTCGTTCCCTTGTTAGTTAGCTCAGATTACTCCCTTGCTGACTTTGTCCAAAAGCTTTAAGATTTTTGTTGTTGTTGAGGCTGTTATCCTCACAAATTAAACATTCTTAATAGTAGTATTCTTATTATAGACAATACTTATTTACACTTTGCTGCATCAGAGTCATTGCTACTGGACCACCAAGGATGTCCCTAATTCTTAAATATAAGAATTTTAAGATTAATGGAAAAAAACAGATTACAGTTAAGCAGCATCAGCATCATTCAAAATAGTTGATGTTCCTTTTTTCATGACCCAGCAGAATTTCAGGAGTTATTTACAGTGTATATGTGCTTGTGTTTTAAGACTGGAGTTCACTAAGAAGCACTCTTTTTCCTTGGGAATTTATGAGATTTTTCCTTTGCTTTTTAGCAAAAGAGCAGCGGCTCAGGCAGTAGTATTGCTGATGAGAGGGTGGACTATGTGGTGGTTGACCAACAGAAGACCTTGGCTCTGAAGAGCACCCGGGAAGCCTGGACCGACGGGAGGCAGTCCACAGAGTCGGACACATCAGCCAAGAATGTGAAATGAAAATACTGCTTTAATGTGTGTGAACAACAGAGGACTGAACCATAAAGAGGAATCCTGTTTGACCCAAGATACCTTGACCCTTCTACTCTAGGTAGATCCTCAGCTAAGTAGAGTCCAAGTCAGAGGACCTTTCAGACTTAATCAAACTGTCAAGATTGTAAATGGTGCTTTGAGGTATCTGAACAATTCATCACAATGTAAATAATGTGGGAAAATACTATTGTTTGGTTCCCAGAAAAACATTTGTTCTGTAGTTAACACACTTGTAGTATTACTGTATTTATGCACTTTTTCGTTTAAAACTTTGGTTTGGATGTTCCCAAATAGACCTTACCATGATTCTGTTGGGAGTTCCTGTTTTTCCTCACACTACTCTAAAAAACGATGCTGAGTGAACTAAGCTACTTTCCCACTGAGAAATTGCTCTTTCAGCTACAGGAGAGCAACATGGCCGGAGAAGTACATTCACAATCGGCCGTTCTACCTGAAACTTCACGAGGTAACCATTACCTTAAAATACAAAGTAGAGTTGGACCCATCATTCGTTGCCTTTCAAAGGGCTGAGCCATACTGGTGTCAGGACTTAGTTCTCTGGACATTTAGTTTTTAGTGGTGGAACTCTGTTAATCACAGTTTTTGTGATTCGTTGAGTGAAGATTCTGCCAAGTGGGATCTTCAACTTGGCAGGAGTGAATACTGACACTGTCAAGTACGCCTACACGTTACTGATGGCATGCAGTGAGGATGTGCTCTCACACTTATTAACATGTCTTCAACTTTACGTTGTTTGCAAAGTGTAGATTATATAACTAATCAGGTACGTACCAGGCACTGATGTGCTAATACACTGATCAGGTTTAGACAACGAACTTTAGTTGTGTTCTTGTTAATGCTCTAATGTTGTTGGCTTCCAGTTTGGAATGAATGACACAGTTGACATTCACTGTTAGTTATAGCAACATACTGTGACTTGTAATTAAGACAGTCATGCGGATTTATTGCTTTAAGAATGAAATTCTGTCTTTTGACACCTTAGTGCCCTTTCTATGATTTTTTAAAAAAAACTTTACTTAATATTCTTCTTGGCCTTACTCTATTTAAATCCCTATGCAATTAATGTTTTATATCTGCATTTTTTAAAAAAAGAAATGTTATATAAGTGGTTCTCATATGTAGCACCTGTTGCTTTTCCAGTAAAAAACAGTTATGGATTTTGTACTGTGATCTATATTCACTGCCCCAATTCAAGAAATAGTGAAGCCTTGCTATCACTATAGCCATGGTCTTCTTCCAAGCAGATTTCTGAAACCACCAGAGGTATCATATAATTATCTCTCATGTATAATAATATGGTCTTGTGACATGAACATCAAGACCACAAATTATATATTGTGAGGCTACGATTTACTTGTCTTGTCTTTGCCATATAACTTAGAAAGCAGGTATAGTTGTTGGTTTAATTGGGTTTTAACTAAGTTACATACAATTTCTTCTGTACTGATTTGAGACTTACTAACAGTTTCTGGATGGGGCATAGAGATCAGAGATCCCACAGCTGAGGCATGATTCCCTCTCTTCAAGCCTTTTAACTGCTGCCTGAGTACACAAGTGTGTCCAGATTTCTGGCCGGTTGGCCACCATACTGTGCCTGAATAATGTAATGGGTTTCTGTCCCCTCTAAGAACTAGAAAACATTCATAACAAAATGAACTATATAGATGAGTAACAGTTGATGCTTTTAAATGTTTGCTTCTTTTTAAACAAAAACTAAACCTAGAACTGAATTTTGAGGTGGGTTTTTAAATAAAAAAAAAAAAAATATTGAGTTTGGTGTGCACAAGATATTTTACAATGAGACAGCAAAATAAAGTTGAAAATCATTGAAATGTGCCTGAACTATCAAAACACACAACACAATTATTTTTTGAAGATAGTAAATTGTGTTGCATGGAAGATAAGCATATTTTGAGATTAAGAACACAACAATACATATATGGTTAATTCAAAAATAGAAATACGGTTTTAAAAGTGACCTATCAGAAGAGCCTAAGGTAATTATGAATTTTTTAGTGGAATTTCTCAATGTTTTACTAGTTATCATTTTTTAAGACCTGCAACTCTAATTTGTAGTTTTCCCATTACACTTAGTAATTTAAGAATTGAAATATATTAGGCAATTTGTTAAACTAAATCACCTTAGATACTGGATTAAAAAATTAAATGGAAAGACAGTCTCTTACAGAGCAATATTTCCCAAACATTTTTTTAGCACTAGGATCTTTTTAAAGTAAACTTTTATGTAAACTCAATACCTAAAGCCTGAAAAGTTCATTTAATCAGTGTAATCATATTTTAAGTCCACATTTATGTCTACTTGCCTTAATCCAATACTAAGAATTTAACATACTTAGATTTCTAAGTAACACAATTATGAAGTTGGGATTATAGATAGTTGGTAAAACTTCAGCTGCCAATCTGAATCTTTTTTGCCTAGTTATTTGCATATTATCAAGGAAATTTTGATTCATGCAAATGTAAGTAAGTAAAGTAATAGGGCTTAAACACACATTACAGGAGATTCTGTAAGTAGAGATAGCTAAAGCCATATTCCCAAATTTATACAAAAGTATGTTATCCTGGTAGAGGAAGTTTATACATAAGCAGTCTCCAGTGTGGTAGAATAGAGGATGTAACACATTAGAATGTGCATTTTTACTAAGTTTTTAAACTACTCACTTTTATGAAGTAACAGTGGAGTTTTGCGGTTGGCCACCATACTGTGCCTGAATAATGTAATGGGTTTCTGTCCCCTCTAAGAACTAGAAAACATTCATAACAAAATGAACTATATAGATGAGTAACAGTTGATGCTTTTAAATGTTTGCTTCTTTTTAAACAAAAACTAAACCTAGAACTGAATTTTGAGGTGGGTTTTTAAATAAAAAAAAAAAAATATTGAGTTTGGTGTGCACAAGATATTTTACAATGAGACAGCAAAATAAAGTTGAAAATCATTGAAATGTGCCTGAACTATCAAAACACACAACACAATTATTTTTTGAAGATAGTAAATTGTGTTGCATGGAAGATAAGCATATTTTGAGATTAAGAACACAACAATACATATATGGTTAATTCAAAAATAGAAATACGGTTTTAAAAGTGACCTATCAGAAGAGCCTAAGGTAATTATGAATTTTTTAGTGGAATTTCTCAATGTTTTACTAGTTATCATTTTTGAAGACCTGCAACTCTAATTTGTAGTTTTCCCATTACACTTAGTAATTTAAGAATTGAAATATATTAGGCAATTTGTTAAACTAAATCACCTTAGATACTGGATTAAAAAATTAAATGGAAAGACAGTCTCTTACAGAGCAATATTTCCCAAACATTTTTTTAGCACTAGGATCTTTTTAAAGTAAACTTTTATGTAAACTCAATACCTAAAGCCTGAAAAGTTCATTTAATCAGTGTAATCATATTTTAAGTCCACATTTATGTCTACTTGCCTTAATCCAATACTAAGAATTTAACATACTTAGATTTCTAAGTAACACAATTATGAAGTTGGGATTATAGATAGTTGGTAAAACTTCAGCTGCCAATCTGAATCTTTTTTGCCTAGTTATTTGCATATTATCAAGGAAATTTTGATTCATGCAAATGTAAGTAAGTAAAGTAATAGGGCTTAAACACACATTACAGGAGATTCTGTAAGTAGAGATAGCTAAAGCCATATTCCCAAATTTATACAAAAGTATGTTATCCTGGTAGAGGAAGTTTATACATAAGCAGTCTCCAGTGTGGTAGAATAGAGGATGTAACACATTAGAATGTGCATTTTTACTAAGTTTTTAAACTACTCACTTTTATGAAAACAAAATTTGAATTCTTTTTTTTTTTTAATAACCCCTAATCTCCTACAACAAGTTGAGTTTTGGCCAGACATGTGTTGAATACCACTGGTTAACAACGTAACAGCTGAGTTATAAATCAGAAGTCTTTTCTTCCATATCTGTGTTCTCTACTATTCCTTATTTTGAAAAATTGAACAATTTCATCAAAGTTTGAATACCAGTGTGCAGTGCCACTTTAAAAAATCGAAATTCAAACTTGAGTAATTTAAGCTACTTAACCCAAAGGAGGTATCATTCAGTAAGCTATAAAAATGGTTTTTATCTACGTGCTAAATAAACATTTCCACCTTTATTTTTTATTAATACCATATAAGCTACTGTGAGCAGTTTTAGAGACTTCCATAAAGGTACTATGAGTGTGTGTGTATATGTATAGCTTTGTATTTAATCATAGGATAATTTGACACAGAAATACTGCCAATTAATGTCATAAGTCACAATTCCCTCTGGACTCTATGTTTAATTCATGGGAGCTTATAATCTTCATTTTCATAAATTTATTCACACTAGAAATTGAACACCAGTGTTTATTTTTCTTCTTCTACTAGTGGGAAGTGACCTGCATTGCCCCTTTAGCAAAAAAAGTTTTATATTTTGTTTAACCATCAACTACTTTATGCCTGTACACTATACCTTAGGCATAATGCTTAGTCCCAAACACTCTTAATGCCTCTTTATTTGACCCATGAAAAGTATTGGTGTTAGTATTTCAAGTGAATTATCTTTTAAAAAAGTGTTTTAGCCTTAAAAATTTTAGAAACAAAAAGGTGGGCCGATTCTTTTTGTTCCTGCCTTTGGGTCATTGTGGCAGATCTTATTCTCCATTATTAAATAACCAGAGGATACCAGCTTTGTAATCTGATGGATATAACATGACCAAACCAAGTGGATACAGAGAGAGTGAGTCATACTCCAGGGTAACAATAACATCTGCCACATGTGAATCTGTATATAATTTAAAATACTAACAGCCATGACGTGAAAAGCCAGGCACAAATGAATACTGTAGACATCACGGACTTATGATGATGAAAAAGTCACTTGTCAGGTTGTTGAGATGATAGGTTTTAATCTGACTAAGTATGTTTATATATTACTATTGCTTGAAACAATTTAGCTCATCCTCCATAGGTTTATCTTTCTGTAGGTTCAATATAGTGTATCTTATGAATTTCAGCAGAGTGTTTCATCAAGAGATTAACCTAGCTTCTTGCTTCCTTCGCTCAAAAGGCATGGCTTTGTGTGAGTTCTTGTAACCTACATCAGTTGTTGATAATCATCCCAAATTTCCAGAGCAAAGTCTTATGTACAAATTTATTTGTCCCTTCTTGCACACCTTCTTTTGTAAAGATCCAATTGTAGATATTTCTGCTACGAAATAAAACTTTTCAAACAATTCAGTTTCAAGACAAATAGTCAATTTGGATACTGAGACTGTGAATCAATGGCATTTAATTTTTTATTTCCAACCTTTCCTTAGAGACTTTATCTAAATTGAAAACATAATTCTGTTAACTACCCTTTCCAGTTTTACTTCTATAAGGTCACTCATTTCCCATAGGAAAGATCCCGCTGAGTGAGTGAATGTTAGTCATTTAGTCATGTCTGACGCTTTGCGACCCTATGAACTGAAGCCTCTCAGGCTCCTCTGTCCATGGAATTCTCCAGCCAAGAATATTGGAGTGGGTTGCTGTTTCCTCCTCCAGAAGTCTTCCCGACCCAGGGATCAAACTCAGGTCTCCTGCATCGCAGGTGGATTCTTTACCATCTGAGCCACCAGGAAAACCCCAAAGATTCTACTAAATCATCCTAAAATGTAACAGCTTTAATTGAATAGGAAAAGTTCCTGAGATTGTTGCCCCATGTGTACATCTGTTATTTCTTCATCTACACTGTGCTAGCAGCATTTTCCAATAAGTATAAACTTTTACCTTTACCATCAGGAAATACATTCCCCTGGGGTGATTGTTTAAAACCATCCAGCTTTGTAATCGAGATCTGCAAACCAAGTGGATACAGAGAGAGTGAGTCATACTCCAGGGTAACAATAACATCTGCCACATGTGAATCTGTATATAATTTAAAATACTAACAGCCATGACGTGAAAAGCCAGGCACAAATGAATACTGTAGACATCACGGACTTATGATGATGAAAAGTCACTTGTCAGGTTGTTGAGATGATAGGTTTTAATCTGACTAAGTATGTTTATATATTACTATTGCTTGAAACAATTTAGCTCATCCTCCATAGGTTTATCTTTCTGTAGGTTCAATATAGTGTATCTTATGAATTTCAGCAGAGTGTTTCATCAAGAGATTAACCTAGCTTCTTGCTTCCTTCGCTCAAAAGGCATGGCTTTGTGTGAGTTCTTGTAACCTACATCAGTTGTTGATAATCATCCCAAATTTCCAGAGCAAAGTCTTATGTACAAATTTATTTGTCCCTTCTTGCACACCTTCTTTTGTAAAGATCCAATTGTAGATATTTCTGCTACGAAATAAAACTTTTCAAACAATTCAGTTTCAAGACAAATAGTCAATTTGGATACTGAGACTGTGAATCAATGGCATTTAATTTTTTATTTCCAACCTTTCCTTAGAGACTTTATCTAAATTGAAAACATAATTCTGTTAACTACCCTTTCCAGTTTTACTTCTATAAGGTCACTCATTTCCCATAGGAAAGATCCCGCTGAGTGAGTGAATGTTAGTCATTTAGTCATGTCTGACGCTTTGCGACCCTATGAACTGAAGCCTCTCAGGCTCCTCTGTCCATGGAATTCTCCAGCCAAGAATATTGGAGTGGGTTGCTGTTTCCTCCTCCAGAAGTCTTCCCGACCCAGGGATCAAACTCAGGTCTCCTGCATCGCAGGTGGATTCTTTACCATCTGAGCCACCAGGAAAACCCCAAAGATTCTACTAAATCATCCTAAAATGTAACAGCTTTAATTGAATAGGAAAAGTTCCTGAGATTGTTGCCCCATGTGTACATCTGTTATTTCTTCATCTACACTGTGCTAGCAGCATTTTCCAATAAGTATAAACTTTTACCTTTACCATCAGGAAATACATTCCCAGCATGATCTGGGAAATGATAACGGACTGGGCTTTTCCATTTCTAGGAACATTTTTCAGACACCTCCGGTGCTTCATAAGACCCCAGGAGTTACCGTAAGTCTTGGCATTTTGCAGCTCTGACTCTGTCATTAGATCATATTGGGGAAGTTTTGGAGGGTGACATGAGATCATTTTCTCCCTATCTTTCACCTTGTAAATGGTGAAATCTCTGGATATTTACATATACCTTCTTTTGAGGAAAAACTGCTTTCTCTGATACCAGGACGTTTTGAATTACAGTTTTGTGAGGGGAATTTTCTGGAGAGTAATTTGGCCATTCTGTGAATGCATATTTAAAAGCTGAGTCAGTTGCAGAAGGCATTTTATGAATTCTTGTGGTGAGTCATATTGTCCACTTAGGTTCTATTTTAATGTTATACAAAATTATCTTTTAATGAAATAAACACCTATAGAAAATTAAGTTGCTAAAATCTGTTCATGTAATTCATCAGACAGGGTTTATTCCTGTTACTCATGGTTCTGTTGGTGACTCAACTCATGGTTCACCATTGCTCTGACTTTGTGTGGTGCCAGAGTATTTGGAGGGCTCACTATGTGGTGGTACAGAAGAGAAAAAAGTCAAATATTCTAAAAACCCACTTTCTCAAGTAGGGTGTCATAATGATTAATGTGTTAACTTGACTAGGCTCTGGTGCCCATGTGTTTGTTCAAACACTAGCATAGATGCTGCTGTAAAAATACTGTGTAGATCTGATTAATACTACACTCAGTTTAGGTAAAGCCCATGACCTCTATAGGGTGGGTGGGCCTCAGTCGATCAGCTGAAGGTCTTCAAAACAAAAGCTGAAGTCTTTCCAGAAGAAGGAATATTTGCATCAAGACTCTACCATAGAATTCCCATGTTGAATTTGCAGCCTGCTGACTTACCCTATGAATTTCAGACTTGCCACCTCCAGAATTGTGTGAGCCAATTCCTTAAAATCTCTCAGATAGATGAATGGGTAGGTAGATATACAGACAAATTGATTATACTGGCTCTAGTTAAATAGTACATGGATGGATGGATGGATGGATGGATGCTTTCCCTGGAGCGCCTTGTTAATTCATTCTTCTGAGATAGCTATGT
This sequence comes from Tragulus kanchil, assembly GCA_022376925.1. Taxonomy (NCBI): domain Eukaryota; kingdom Metazoa; phylum Chordata; class Mammalia; order Artiodactyla; family Tragulidae; genus Tragulus; species Tragulus kanchil. The sequence goes on from JAIOJX010000025.1 coordinate 32,161,938, forward strand.
ATTTAGAGAGCAAGCAATGATTTTCAGGTTTAATTTGAAATGCAAATTACAAATACAGTTTGAATTCATTGAGAATCTTTATTCCAAAAATGTTTTTTGAAATTAAAGTGTTGATGAATTTCTGAAGCCATTTACTTACAGTGAAACAGATTTCCACTTCTGCGGACTATAATTTTTTTCTTTCAGGAATCATTATATTAGCATCTCCAAGGATAGAGAACAGAATGCTAAGATGAATAGAAAATTTACTGGATTTTTGTTGGATGGTGTACAGGATCTTATCAAAAACTGATCCTAGGGCTTCCCCTGGTGGTCCAGTGGATAAGGACACCGCCTTGCAGTGCAAGGGGCGCCGGTTCGATCCCTGGCCTGGGAAGATCCCACGTGCCGCGGAGCGGCTGGACTGATGTGTCCAATCACAGAGCTGGAGCTCTGGAGCGCATGCGCCCAGAGCCGGCGCTCTGGGACAACAGACACCACCGTGATGGGAGGCCCGCAGGAGCCAAAGAACAAAGACGGATGAAAACAGATAAATGAAAGAGCAATAGAAGTGGCCCGCCCGCTCTCCTCCCTCCCCAACTCGACCCCCACCCAAAATAAATAAAAATAAATAAATCTTAAAAAAAAAAAAACTGATCCTATTCAATTCATTTGCTGCACTTGGGGTGCAGTCTTGACTCTTATCAATACTAACCTCTTAAGACTATTTTTTTTTTAATTTATTTATTTATTTTTGTACATGTATGTTTCTAAGACTATTTTTAAATCAACTTTGTAAAAATAATGACTCTGAAAATTGCTTATTTCAATTATTAAACAAATCAATAACTTTGGAATTCAAACTAAGAAGGAAGTACTATTATTCAAGGTTTTGATTTGATTGGATGATGGCCTATTAAAAATTAAATCACTTCACCAGAGTACTAGCTACAGAGTAGCTGGTAGCATTATGCTAGGTGCTGTGGTATACATAGAATTAATCTGCATAAGCCTTATCTTTATAAATTACTACATGGGAAATAACAAATGATATGGGATAATTACTTCTGAGAAACCCAACAATGAGGTACTGAGGCAGAGACTTAAAATATAGTAGGTCAAAGGTTTATAGAAGTGGAGATTGAACCAAACTTTGGATGACTGGCAAGAAAGAAAAGGAAGACATTCTTTAGAAAGAAGAACAATATGGACATTTATTAGTTTGCTGTTAACTTCATTTTCTGAGAAGAGGGGTGTAAAAAGAGAAGAAAAGAAGTAGAATGTGGAGAAATGTGTGTTAGATGTATGTGCTCAGTCATGTCTGACTCTTTGTGACCCCATGGACTGTGGCCCATCAGGCTCCTCTGTCTATGAGATTTTCTAGGCACGATTACTGGAGTGGGTTGCCATGCCCTCCTCCAAAGGATCTTCCCAACCCAGGAACTGAACCCAGGTCTCTTGTGTGTCTTTTTCACCACTGAGTCACCTGGGAAGTCCCAGTGTATTAGATAGAAGGTTACAAATATTGTGTTAGTTATCTAATACTATGTAGCAAGCCAAAATGTAATGGCTCAAAAAGTAAAAATAAAAATTATCTATTCTCATCGTTTCCACCATCACAAGTTAAGAAGTATCTTGGCTTGACAATTCTGGCTGAGTCTCTAGGGAAATGAAGTCAAAACAGTTGAGACTGCAGTATTCTTGAGATGAACAATCTGCTCCCAGAGAGGTTCACCTACGTGACTGGGAAGTGGCAGGAGGCCTGTGTTCTCCATGTGGACTTCTTCCAGAACTGCTTGAGTATCCTGATAATATGGGTGCTGGCTTACAGCCTGCTAGTGACCAGAGACCCAGCAGATGCTTCCATGCCTTTGTGACCTAGGTTTGGAAGCCTCTCATTGTCATGTTCTATACTGGGTCATCTGGTCTACTCCCTGTTCATTATGGGAGGGGAGAGCCAAGGAACTGGGATCCCTGGAAGCATCTTCAGGGTTAGATTTCATAGAGTTGAGGTTAAGAGATGACACCAAAAGTACAGGGCCTTAAGGACTATGGAACTCAAGTGTTACAGAGAATCAGAAACTAAAATGTTAGAACAAGGCAAACCCTGGAAAGCATAGACCACAGGAAGTCAAGAAATAGCCATGAATCTGCATCTGTGAGTTTAGCTATGGTTCCTTATAAATTACAAAGCTATTCAATAGTTACTGAGACACTGTTTTTTTCTTTAATATTTATTATTTGTTTGGCTTGCTGGGTCTCAGTTGCAGCATGTGCTATCTTTAGTTGTAGCATGCAAACTCTTTAGGTACAGAGTGGGGGATCTAGTTCCCTGCCCAGAGATCTCACCAGGGCCCCCTGCATTTGGATGGCAAAGTCTTAGCCACTGGACCACCAGGTAAGACCTGAGGCAGTGTGATTTCTATTTTCTCTTAATTAACCCCCATAATATTGCGAAGTGGTCATGTTATTCTCTCCAACCTTCAAGTTCCAGTGTAAACAATTCCACAAGGCCTTCCCTAATCTCCCAGTCAGAGATGCCAACTCCTTGCTCTGAAAGTCACAGTACTGGTAAGTCTCTTCTGTTTTCTGTTTTTCTTACTTGACTTTTATGATGGGATATTAATTTGCTAGCGCTGAAACTGCAAAGTACCACAGACTGGGTGGCTTAAATAGGAAAGTTCTGTTTTTCTAGTGTTCTAGAGGCTGGAAGTTCAAGGTCAAGGGGTAGGCGGATTTAGCTTCCAGAAGCCTCTTTGGTTTGTAGATGGTCCCCTTCTCACTTGGCCATTTCTCTGGACATGGTGTCACATTCACTTCATATTGAGCCATATTAAATGAGACTCCTACCTTTACAACTCACTTAACCCTAATGTTCTCTTTAAAGGCTCCATCTCCCCAAACAGCAATATTCTGAGGTATGAGGGTTGAGTCTTCAACATGATTCTGGGTGGACACAATTCAATCCATAGTAGCTCACTGAACTAGCTGTACTCACCTTAGAATAAAACTGGGATCCCTGGAAGCATCTTCAGGGTTAGATTTCATAGAGTTGAGGTTAAGAGATGACACCAAAAGTACAGGGCCTTAAGGACTATGGAACTCAAGTGTTACAGAGAATCAGAAACTAAAATGTTAGAACAAGGCAAACCCTGGAAAGCATAGACCACAGGAAGTCAAGAAATAGCCATGAATCTGCATCTGTGAGTTTAGCTATGGGTCCTTATAAATTACAAAGCTATTCAATAGTTACTGAGACACTGTTTTTTTCTTTAATATTTATTATTTGTTTGGCTTGCTGGGTCTCAGTTGCAGCATGTGCTATCTTTAGTTGTAGCATGCAAACTCTTTAGGTACAGAGTGGGGGATCTAGTTCCTGCCCAGAGATCTCACCAGGGCCCCTGCATTTGGATGGCAAAGTCTTAGCCACTGGACCACCAGGTAAGACCTGAGGCAGTGTGATTTCTATTTTCTTTTAAATTTAAACCCCCCATAATATTGCTAAGTGGTCATGTTATTCTCTCCAACCTTCAAGTTCCAGTGTAAACAATTCCAAAAGGGCCCTTTCCCCTGATCTCCCAGTCAGAGATGCCAACTCCTTGCTCTGAAAGTCACAGTACTGGTAAGTCTCTTCTGTTTTCTGTTTTTCTTACTTGACTTTTATGATGGGATATTAATTTGCTAGCGCTGAAACTGCAAAGTACCACAGACTGGGTGGCTTAAATAGGAAAGTTCTGTTTTTCTAGTGTTCTAGAGGCTGGAAGTTCAAGGTCAAGGGGTAGGCGGATTTAGCTTCCAGAAGCCTCTTTGGTTTGTAGATGGTCCCCTTCTCACTTGGCCATTTCTCTGGACATGGTGTCACATTCACTTCATATTGAGCCATATTAAATGAGACTCCTACCTTTACAACTCACTTAACCCTAATGTTCTCTTTAAAGGCTCCATCTCCCCAAACAGCAATATTCTGAGGTATGAGGGTTGAGTCTTCAACATGATTCTGGGTGGACACAATTCAATCCATAGTAGCTCACTGACCTAGCTGTACTCACCTTAGAATAAAAACTGTCATATCTGTCTCATTTGTTGTGTCCCCTGCAAGAAAAGATGGCACACTCAGAGGAGTAATTGAAGAAAGTTGAATGAAGAAACAATTGCATATCTGTGCCATGGGTGAAGGGGACCAATGAGGGGTGGCTGAAAATCCTTAGCGACAGCAAGAAAGAAACCCATCACCACTTCTAGATCTAAGAAGACAGTGGAGGACGCTGTTACCAATACCCAGGGTTGTCCACCAGCAGACTCTTCAGTCAGGCAGAAGGATACAACCACTCCCAGATGGAGACCAGTTGGGAGGAAGTCGCCTCTCCTGTGACTTGCCAGTGGCTAAAAACAACCAGCATCCAGAAATAACTCAGGAGATGTGTAATACATGGAGGTTATCCTCTTAGGGCACATGGCAAGGCAGAGAGGCTAAGAACCAACAGAGAAAATCCTTTAAGATCTTCATTTTTGTTACCATAACAAACCATCAAAGAAATAAAGGAGCTATGACAGATTAGCTTGCTTAACAGCTGATTGAAACTCTTTCTAGACGAAGGTCCGTATAGTCAAAGCTATAGTTTTTCCAGTAGTCATGTATGAATGTAAATGTTGGACCATAAAGAAGACTAAGCTCCAAAGAATTCATGCTTCTGAATATGGTGTTGGAATAGACTCTTGAGAGGCCCTTGGACAGCAAGGAGATCAAGCCAGTCCCTCCTAAAGGAAATCAACCCTGAATATTCATTCAAATGACTGATACTAAAGCTCCAATACTTTGGCCACCTGATGTGAAGAGACAGCTCATTGGAAAAGACCCCGATGCTGGGAAAGTTGAGGGCAGGAGGAGAAGGGGGTGACAGAGGATGACATGGTTGGATGGCATCACCGACTCAATGGACTGAGTTTGAGCAAATTAGGGAGATAGTGAAGAACAAGGAAGCCTGATGTGCTGCAGTCCATGGGGTTGAAAAGAGTCAGACATGACTTAGCAGCTGAACAGTAACAACAGCAACAGCAATCTGTACTTCAGAAACTAATAAAAACTACATTTCAGGGACTTCCTTGCAACTAGTGCTCTGCCCATAATCCACTTTCCACCAGTCACATTCACTTACACTCAAAAACAGTTCAGCGGGGAGGGAGACAGAACTCTGAAAAGCATCATTACTGTTAAAGCTAGGAGTTTACATTTAGTAGAGGAAGCAGTGGGTTCCTAATCCTTGGTCGACAGCTAAGATGGTGAATTCTTGGAGCTATTGTCTGTGGTGGCGGCTTCCTGAACCCTCATGGCATCATGGGCACATGATCCTGGAGTCAACCTCTAGTGGTTTCCAGAACCCAGATTTCTGATTGTTTCCAGGTCTGGGGCTTTCATGGCATTGTTCTGAGAATCATTCCTAAAAGTTGTACACACCTGCCAGTGACTATAAACACTTTATTCTCTATTAAATTCCCTTTTGTTTAACATTGCTAGTGTGACTTGCCACAGTTGAAAATTGCATAGGAGTATTTTTTGCCCCTTGCATTCTGAAATATTTTTTTTCCTACTCATATTGCAAAACAACTTAATTAAAGAAAATTGAGGGGAGGGAGAGGAGAAAGAGGAAAAACACTCTTCAAATTGTTGCTTCCCTTTCTTTGCCCTCACGTGTGCAACTGGATTCTGCTTTCTGCACTGACTGCTGTTATAAATATCTTCCCAGGTGTTAAACATCTATCTTAATTGTCATCTTTAAAAGACTGGATAACATTCTTTCAAATATTTTAAAATATTCAACGATAAAATCCTATTTGGATACAGGTGTGAGAAGTGAAACACTAGCATATACTACCACTGGGAGTGTAAATTGGTACAACTTTTTTTAAAAGAGCAGCTTATTATTACAATGTTAATGTCTTGAAACTATACTTAACCACAGAGCAACTGAATATCAAGGAGTTAACCCTTAAGATTGGTGACTCAGGGCTTCCCTGGTGGTCCAGTGGGTAAGGACACCGCCTTGCAGTGCAAGGGGCGCCAGTTCGAGCCCTGGCCTGGGAAGATCCCACGTGCCGCGGAGCAGCTGGACTGATGTGTCCAATTACCGAGCCGGAGCTCTGGAGTGCATGCGCCCAGATACGGTGTTCTGCAGCGAGAGAGGCCACCGCGATGGGAGGCCCACACGGGCCAAAGAACAAAGATGGATGAAAATAGATAAATGAAAGACCAATAGAAGTAGCCAGAAAAAAAAAAAAAAAAAAAGATTGGTGGATCACTGGTAAAGAATCTGCCTGCAATGCAGAAGACCACCTGTAAAACACAGGAGACATGGGTTCAATACCTAGGTCAGGAAGATCTCCGGGAGAAGGAAATAGCTATCCACTCCAGTATTCTTGCCTGGTGAGTCCATGGGACAGAGGAACCTGGCTGGCTACAGTCTATGGGGTTGCAAGAGTCAGATGCGACTTAGTGACTAAACCACCAACGCTGAAGAATTAAATGTGTGCACAATAATTTATCTCCAAGGAGATGGATGTGTATCCAACAACGGAGGGTTAAAGTGTGCATACATATGTATGTAGTCATTTACGATATGCAACAATAATTTTCAAGTGTGTTCCTCTATAAGAGAAACCTCTCAAACAAAAGGGAGTCCAAGTTTCTGGGATCGAAAGACTTTTCTCCGTGATTTAATTAGGGTGCTTCCACTTTTACAGTTTCTAGAAGATAAGTGTAAGATTTTATTTGAAAAATAGGTTCTGCTACTGGAAAATATCTAACCATTGCAGTAAAAGAATATTTGATGTCATCAGTGGGTTTTCCAAGATATATTGCTGTTTAAAAATTGTCTATATAACTAAGCGTAGTAAAAGCCTATGTTTGTATGGAACTAACAGGATTAGGACACCTGGATATCCCTATAGAGCTAAGACATTAAAATGATAGTGAAAAAGATGTTGTGGACAACCTTAGGCAAATCAATTTGAAAATTTTGTAAAATGAGCATATTGCTATGAAAAAACACAATAGCTGAGAAAAGAAAAAAATTTAATAGTCCTGTATTAACTAAAATGAATTTTATAATTAAAAAACCCTTTTTTCAAAGAAAATTCTGGGCTTAGACAAAATCTCCAATAAATATTACCAAATATTTAAGAAAGAAATAAGGTCAATTCTACGTGAATTCAAGAATACAAGGTAATATACCACATTAGTAAAATGAAGGGGAAAATATTACACAGTCACTTTAATTAATGTAGAAAACCTGTTGATAATTTCAACATCTATGTTTGGTTTAAAAAACAAAACTCTTAGTAACATGAAATTAAAAAAAGATGTGTTACAAAGGAAAGAATATCCATTTAAAAATCCATCAGCAAACACTGTGCTTCATAAGGTGAAATACTGATATGTCCACTATTATTATTTCTACTCATTACTGTACTGAGGGAGGCTGCCAGTGCAAAGTAGCAGATTTGAACAAAATAAATAAAACTGCTATTATGCACAATGATACGACTGAGCATGTAAAAATTCAAGCAAATCTAAGGACAGAAGATTGCTAGAGACAATAGGCAAAAATGAATTGTATTTTTATGAACTCACCAACGCTGAAGAATTAAATGTGTGCACAATAATTTATCTCCAAGGAGATGGATGTGTATCCAACAACGGAGGGTTAAAGTGTGCATACATATGTATGTAGTCATTTACGATATGCAACAATAATTTTCAAGTGTGTTCCTCTATAAGAGAAACCTCTCAAACAAAAGGGAGTCCAAGTTTCTGGGATCGAAAGACTTTTCTCCGTGATTTAATTAGGGTGCTTCCACTTTTACAGTTTCTAGAAGATAAGTGTAAGATTTTATTTGAAAAATAGGTTCTGCTACTGGAAAATATCTAACCATTGCAGTAAAAGAATATTTGATGTCATCAGTGGGTTTTCCAAGATATATTGCTGTTTAAAAATTGTCTATATAACTAAGCATAGTAAAAGCCTATGTTTGTATGGAACTAACAGGATTAGGACACCTGGATATCCCTATAGAGCTAAGACATTAAAATGATAGTGAAAAAGATGTTGTGGACAACCTTAGGCAAATCAATTTGAAAATTTTGTAAAATGAGCATATTGCTATGAAAAAACACAATAGCTGAGAAAAGAAAAAAATTTAATAGTCCTGTATTAACTAAAATGAATTTTATAATTAAAAACCTTTTTTACAAAGAAAATTCTGGGCTTAGACAAAATCTCCAATAAATATTACCAAATATTTAAGAAAGAAATAAGGTCAATTCTACGTGAATTCAAGAATACAAGGTAATATACCACATTAGTAAAATGAAGGGGAAAATATTACACAGTCACTTTAATTAATGTAGAAAACCTGTTGATAATTTCAACATCTATGTTTGGTTTAAAAAACAAAACTCTTAGTAACATGAAATTAAAAAAAGATGTGTTACAAAGGAAAGAATATCCATTTAAAAATCCATCAGCAAACACTGTGCTTCATAAGGTGAAATACTGATATGTCCACTATTATTATTTCTACTCATTACTGTACTGAGGGAGGCTGCCAGTGCAAAGTAGCAGATTTGAACAAAATAAATAAAACTGCTATTATGCACAATGATACGACTGAGCATGTAAAAATTCAAGCAAATCTAAGGACAGACGATTGCTAGAGACAATAGGCAAAAATGAATTGTATTTTTATGAACTCACAGCATATAATTTAAATATGAATTTTTAAAAGATGAAGATTATGACATATAATGAAATATCAAATACTTAGGAATATTTTTAAAACAATGTGCAAAACCTCTACTATAAAACATTACTATGTACTACTGAATTCAGTTTCCTAATATTGTGTTGAGGATTTTTGGATCTATGTTCACCAGTGATAATTGGCCTCTGTGTTCTGTTAGTCCCCAAACACTGATGAAGACCTTTGTTGTATTTCTGGCACCCACAAAACTAATCATACAATCATCTTGACTAGGAAGTCGTCGACTCTGTACTCTAGGTTACAACGGCCCCTTGGCAGTACGGAGTGCAGCTGTGAATGCTTGAGGATCATTGTTCAATCCCACCCTGAGAGTAAGTTAGCCTAGACTATGCTGATCCATTGATTATATGGAGCTGCCTGCCTTATTTCTTTTGGTTTCAAAATGCCGTCTCAGTTCAGTGGGCACTTTTCATTCCCTCTGTCCTCCAAGGCATAACAACCACCATACCAAGTGTCAACATTGACTGGGGGGAAAAGCTGTATAAGACATTTTAGACACAAACAGACAATTATAAGTGGGCTAGATACTAAGTGACATGTAGTCAATATTCTGAATGGCAATCCCTTCCAGTATTCTTTCTTAGAGAATTCCATGGACAGAGAAGCCTGGTGAGTCCATGGGCTCGCAAAGAGCCAGACGCTGCTGACACAAACACTCCCAGGTGTACTGACAGTATTATGGTACCATAGTTGAAACCAAATATCCTTCATCAAATAGATGTGTGTTGAAATACTTAGCATCTGAAAAAAAATCCTGAAAAGAAAAAACCCAAAACTTTGAAAAAATTTAAAAATATGTGTTACAAAGGAAAGAATATCCTTTTCCCCCTGCTTCATAAGGTGAAATACTGATATGTCCACTATTATTATTTCTACTCATTACTGTACTGAGGGAGGCTGCCAGTGCAAAGTAGCAGATTTGAACAAAATAAATAAAACTGCTATTATGCACAATGATACGACTGAGCATGTAAAAATTCAAGCAAATCTAAGGACAGAAGATTGCTAGAGACAATAGGCAAAAATGAATTGTATTTTTATGAACTCACAGCATATAATTTAAATATGAATTTTTAAAAGATGAAGATTATGACATATAATGAAATATCAAATACTTAGGAATATTTTTAAAACAATGTGCAAAACCTCTACTATAAAACATTACTATGTACTACTGAATTCAGTTTCCTAATATTGTGTTGAGGATTTTTGGATCTATGTTCACCAGTGATAATTGGCCTCTGTGTTCTGTTAGTCCCCAAACACTGATGAAGACCTTTGTTGTATTTCTGGCACCCACAAAACTAATCATACAATCATCTTGACTAGGAAGTCGTCGACTCTGTACTCTAGGTTACAACGGCCCCTTGGCAGTACGGAGTGCAGCTGTGAATGCTTGAGGATCATTGTTCAATCCCACCCTGAGAGTAAGTTAGCCTAGACTATGCTGATCCATTGATTATATGGAGCTGCCTGCCTTATTTCTTTTGGTTTCAAAATGCCGTCTCAGTTCAGTGGGCACTTTTCATTCCGTCTGTCCTCCAAGGCATAACAACCACCATACCAAGTGTCAACATTGACTGGGGGGAAAAGCTGTATAAGACATTTTAGACACAAACAGACAATTATAAGTGGGCTAGATACTAAGTGACATGTAGTCAATATTCTGAATGGCAATCCCTTCCAGTATTCTTTCTTAGAGAATTCCATGGACAGAGAAGCCTGGTGAGTCCATGGGCTCGCAAAGAGCCAGACGCTGCTGACACAAACACTCCCAGGTGTACTGACAGTATTATGGTACCATAGTTGAAACCAAATATCCTTCATCAAATAGATGTGTGTTGAAATACTTAGCATCTGAAAAAAAATCCTGAAAAGAAATCCGAAAAAAATTTCTCACAATATATACATTTGTAGAGAAACAGATTTAAAGAGTAAAATATTAATAACTGTTGTTCTTAAGAACTGCAGTTCTTACTGTAATGTTCTTTTAACCTTTCTGTTTAAGACTTTAATAGTAGAAAACTGAAAACTAATTGAAAAGATAATTGATCTTCCCTATAGAAGAAAAGAAAAAGAGAGAAAGAAAGGTAGAAAGGGAGAAAGGAAGGAGGGGAAGATGGAAGAAAGAGAAAACAGAATGGTAAGAATAAATAATATGTAGGAAAATCCTTAAATTCACTGGAATCTGTTTTTAAGTTATTAGCATGAATTGGCAATCATTAAAAATATTCTTTAAACAGTGTATACAATTTGCATACATTTTTTACATCCCTTTTATCAAATTAATATTTTAATTCAAGTAAGTGTACAAAACAATCTTTCTTATGAAGTATTTTTCTATACAGTATTTTGAAAAACAACACAATGACATAATTCAAAACACAAAAAGGATACAATATTATGCATCAAAAATATTCCTTTCACATTATTTGTTTACCCAGACATGTACTCATAAGCAAATTCATATATATTAACAGAACTTATAAATTTCAGTTCTTTGATAACTTATTTTCCCCAAGATTTTCTTTCCATTAGTTTCTGCTGTTTGAATGTTTGTAATTTGGTGGACATCGCCCCCTTGTGCATAAAACTGAATCTGCAGGGCAAATCCAGACAGTGGAATAAACTTTTATGACTATTCTTTAAAATGCCGTCTCAGTTCAGTGGGCACTTTTCATTCCTCTGTCCTCCAAGGCATAACAACCACCATACCAAGTGTCAACATTGACTGGGGGGAAAAGCTGTATAAGACATTTTAGACACAAACAGACAATTATAAGTGGGCTAGATACTAAGTGACATGTAGTCAATATTCTGAATGGCAATCCCTTCCAGTATTCTTTCTTAGAGAATTCCATGGACAGAGAAGCCTGGTGAGTCCATGGGCTCGCAAAGAGCCAGACGCTGCTGACACAAACACTCCCAGGTGTACTGACAGTATTATGGTACCATAGTTGAAACCAAATATCCTTCATCAAATAGATGTGTGTTGAAATACTTAGCATCTGAAAAAAAATCCTGAAAAGAAATCCGAAAAAAATTTCTCACAATATATACATTTGTAGAGAAACAGATTTAAAGAGTAAAATATTAATAACTGTTGTTCTTAAGAACTGCAGTTCTTACTGTAATGTTCTTTTAACCTTTCTGTTTAAGACTTTAATAGTAGAAAACTGAAAACTAATTGAAAAGATAATTGATCTTCCCTATAGAAGAAAAGAAAAAGAGAGAAAGAAAGGTAGAAAGGGAGAAAGGAAGGAGGGGAAGATGGAAGAAAGAGAAAACAGAATGGTAAGAATAAATAATATGTAGGAAAATCCTTAAATTCACTGGAATCTGTTTTTAAGTTATTAGCATGAATTGGCAATCATTAAAAATATTCTTTAAACAGTGTATACAATTTGCATACATTTTTTACATCCCTTTTATCAAATTAATATTTTAATTCAAGTAAGTGTACAAAACAATCTTTCTTATGAAGTATTTTTCTATACAGTATTTTGAAAAACAACACAATGACATAATTCAAAACACAAAAAGGATACAATATTATGCATCAAAAATATTCCTTTCACATTATTTGTTTACCCAGACATGTACTCATAAGCAAATTCATATATATTAACAGAACTTATAAATTTCAGTTCTTTGATAACTTATTTTCCCCAAGATTTTCTTTCCATTAGTTTCTGCTGTTTGAATGTTTGTAATTTGGTGGACATCGCCCCCTTGTGCATAAAACTGAATCTGCAGGGCAAATCCAGACTGGAATAAACTTTTATGACTATTCTTTCACAGAACGACAATTGTAAAAGCTCCTTGAAGCTATATGGTCTGTCCTCATACCTTTAGTTACTAAATTATGACCAGACCCCCAATACTAGCCCTCTCCTTGATACCCTCAAGGAAGGTGTCCCCACACTTGCCTCAGCAATGTTACTGTATTTTGTACTTCTTGGTCTCTAAAGAATTCTCATATACATATTTTGTTTAATGAGAACAGGAGTTATTGCCCTCCTGTTGAGATATAATTTACATTTGACACAACTCATTCATTTCAAATGTACAACTCAGTGGTTTTTAGTATATTCACAGTTGTGCACCCATCATCACAATTTGTTTTAGAACATTTTTATCACTCCAAAGAGAAACTTCCTACCTGTTAGTGGTCACTACTCATTTCCCCAACCCTACCCACAAGTCCTATGAAACCACTAATTGATTCTGTCTCTGTAGAGTTCCCTTTTCTCGGCATTTATTGCACATAGAATCATTCAGTATGCTAGGTGGTCATTTGTGACTTTCTTGTTTCACTAGGCTTAGTATGTTCAAGGTTCATGCATGCTGCCGCATTTCATCAGCATTTCATTTCTTTCTTACATCTGAGTTATATTCCACTGCAGGGATAGACCACATTGAATTAGCCATTCATCAGTTGATGGGCATTTGAATTGTTTCCACTCTTTGGGTGTTATGAATAATGCTGCTACAAACATTCAATTGTCCTCCTTTTACATTTGCAAAAATGGAAAACTCCTGAGCTGAGCTGACCTCTCAAAGGTTTACAAGAGGAGGAAAGAACGTCCTCCTCAGGACTTCTCTTTGCCTGTCACCAACACCACTCCAACTGCAGTATCAGCCATTGTACCCGAGGGCTCCTCTCTTCCACAATCTCCCTGAATTCCTGTTACTATCATCTCCAGTTCTTTAATCCCCAAATAATTATTCCATCAGCCTCATTTTTTCCAAGGTTTTGCTTACATCCCAGTTCTTGAATGTTTGTAATTTGGTGGACCGCCCCTTGTGCATAAAACTGAATCTGCAGGGCAAATCCAGACAGTGGAATAAACTTTTATGACTATTCTTTCACAGAACGACAATTGTAAAAGCTCCTTGAAGCTATATGGTCTGTCCTCATACCTTTAGTTACTAAATTATGACCAGACCCCCAATACTAGCCCTCTCCTTGATACCCTCAAGGAAGGTGTCCCCACACTTGCCTCAGCAATGTTACTGTATTTTGTACTTCTTGGTCTCTAAAGAATTCTCATATACATATTTTGTTTAATGAGAACAGGAGTTATTGCCCTCCTGTTGAGATATAATTTACATTTGACACAACTCATTCATTTCAAATGTACAACTCAGTGGTTTTTAGTATATTCACAGTTGTGCACCCATCATCACAATTTGTTTTAGAACATTTTTATCACTCCAAAGAGAAACTTCCTACCTGTTAGTGGTCACTACTCATTTCCCCAACCCTACCCACAAGTCCTATGAAACCACTAATTGATTCTGTCTCTGTAGAGTTCCCTTTTCTCGGCATTTATTGCACATAGAATCATTCAGTATGCTAGGTGGTCATTTGTGATTTTCTTGTTTCACTAGGCTTAGTATGTTCAAGGTTCATGCATGCTGCCGCATTTCATCAGCATTTCATTTCTTTCTTACATCTGAGTTATATTCCACTTCAGGGATAGACCACATTGAATTAGCCATTCATCAGTTGATGGGCATTTGAATTGTTTCCACTCTTTGGGTGTTATGAATAATGCTGCTACAAACATTCAATTGTCCTCCTTTTACATTTGCAAAAATGGAAAACTCCTGAGCTGAGCTGACCTCTCAAAGGTTTACAAGAGGAGGAAAGAACGTCCTCCTCAGGACTTCTCTTTACCTGTCACCAACACCACTCCAACTGCAGTATCAGCCATTGTACCCGAGGGCTCCTCTCTTCCACAATCTCCCTGAATTCCTGTTACTATCATCTCCAGTTCTTTAATCCCCAAATAATTATTCCATCAGCCTCTAAGGTCTCTGCCCCTTTCCTTTGGCCAAGTCTTTCCTCTGGTTCTCTAAAAAGCTTTCTCTCCACTTCATGCCCAGTTTGCCTTGATGGGATGTGGGATACCCTGAGAATATCATGTCCCCAGCTCTTTCAAGTGGAACTACTTCCTGTCACAGCCCCGGCCCTTCGAGCAGGAAGTAAGTTCCTTTCCTGACCAACGCAGCCTGAAGCAAGCCTTCCTCCTCCTCCCAAATCTATAGCAATTTAGCTTAAGAAACCACTGTACTTGTTGCTACAGTCTAGTGACTCCTGGGCATCTGTCTCACTCAGTGGTCATGCCAGCTTGCCCCCACCATCACCCCATAGATCATATCTTCTCTTCACCATATTTTCAGTGCTCTGTGGGACGTTTAATAGTCTCCTGAGCGGTACATACAGAACACTAGCTTCTCTCAGTTTCTTGAACTCTTGAACTCTTCCTTTTCCTCCACCTCCACCAAGTTTCCACCCTTGGGCTTGTGGAATCAGACCAACTCACAAAATGAACAACTGGCAGAATTGACTTAATTCTCATGGCTATTAATAAAGTTTACAATCATGTGCCATATTGGATGCAGAATACTGAATAGCCTTTGGTGATTTCCTATGACCTTTTAGTTATACTCATCTTTTAAGAGATTGTGATTCAAATCTGTTCTAACTCCCTGTTTTTCGTAGCTGCAGGAAGACTCAGCAGAGAAAAGGCGGAGAAAAGTTGGAGAGGGGCTGGGCGGTACATGAAGAGGTCAGACTAAATGGCAGGGAGGTAAAGGAAACTGGGCACATTGATTTTTATCAATGTATTTATGCTGCTACAAACATTCAATTGTCCTCCTTTTACATTTGCAAAAATGGAAAACTCCTGAGCTGAGCTGACCTCTCAAAGGTTTACAAGAGGAGGAAAGAACGTCCTCCTCAGGACTTCTCTTTGCCTGTCACCAACACCACTCCAACTGCAGTATCAGCCATTGTACCCGAGGGCTCCTCTCTTCCACAATCTCCCTGAATTCCTGTTACTATCATCTCCAGTTCTTTAATCCCCAAATAATTATTCCATCAGCCTCCAAGGTCTCTGCCCCTTTCCTTTGGCCAAGTCTTTCCTCTGGTTCTCTAAAAAGCTTTCTCTCCACTTCATGCCCAGTTTGCCTTGATGGGATGTGGGATACCCTGAGAATATCATGTCCCCAGCTCTTTCAAGTGGAACTATTTCCTGTCACAGCCCCGGCCCTTCGAGCAGGAAGTAAGTTCCTTTCCTGACCAACGCAGCCTGAAGCAAGCCTTCCTCCTCCTCCCAAATCTATAGCAATTTAGCTTAAGAAACCACTGTACTTGTTGCTACAGTCTAGTGACTCCTGGGCATCTGTCTCACTCAGTGGTCATGCCAGCTTGCCCCCACCATCACCCCATAGATCATATCTTCTCTTCACCGTATTTTCAGTGCTCTGTGGGACGTTTAATAGTCTCCTGAGCGGTACATACAGAACACTAGCTTCTCTCAGCTTCTTGAACTCTTGAACTCTTCCTTTTCCTCCACCTCCACCAAGTTTCCACCCTTGGGCTTGTGGAATCAGACCAACTCACAAAATGAACAACTGGCAGAATTGACTTAATTCTCATGGCTATTAATAAAGTTTACAATCATGTGCCATATTGGATGCAGAATACTGAATAGCCTTTGGTGATTTCCTATGACCTTTTAGTTATACTCATCTTTTAAGAGATTGTGATTCAAATCTGCTCTAACTCCCTGTTTTTCGTAGCTGCAGGAAGACTCAGCAGAGAAAAGGCGGAGAAAAGTTGGAGAGGGGCTGGGCAGTACATGAAGAGGTCAGACTAAATGGCAGGGAGGTAGGAAAACTGGGACATATATTCAGAAAGTGAAATGTGCTAGAGCCACATTGATTTTTATCAATGTATGTTCTGGGACCTGTTTTGATTGTGAAGCATTCTTATTCATGCATTTTTAAAACCCTCAGTCTTTTCTCTCTACTCAGTATAATAACTCCTCTTAAGTCCATCCTTTTCTCTCCTGCTCCTGCCTTTGTTTACTCCTGCATCTTTTCTTACTCTGGCTCTTCTCAGATCTTATGCTAAGCAACAAATTATTGATACCCATAACAAGCTGGATCAATGTTCAGAGAATCATGCTAAGTGAAATAAACCAGTTCCAAAAGGTTATATAATGTGAGATTCCATTTATATAACAATCTTAAAGTAAAACTATAGAATAGAGAACACAATTAGTGGTTACCATGGCATAAGAAAGGATTGGGGGCAGGAAGGGGTAGGTATGAATATAAAAGGGATGGTGATGGGAATATTCTATGGCTTGGTGGTAGCAATGTCAATATCCTACTACTTGTAACATGGTACTGTAGATACCACTGTTCCATAGTACTGTAGTAACTATGTAGTAACAATCTACTGTAGGAACCATTGTTCCTAAGTACTGCAGTAACAATGTAGCAACATTGTACTATAGGTACCATTGTTCTGTAGGTATCAAAATCCAATGGGGTTTTCTTTGTAATACCAGCTTTAGTCACAGCAAATGTGATGTTTAGTTTCATATGAAACATTTAAATGAACCTCCTCTCTGGTATCTCCCTCACTGGCTGGCAGATTCTTTACCATTAGTGCCACTTGGGAAGCCCATAATGCATACGTGCTTATTCACTTCAGTCGTGTCTGACTCTTTGGGACCTCATGAACTGTAGCCCTCAAGGCTCTTCTGCCCATGGGATTGTCAAGATAAGAATACTGCGTTGCCACTTCCTTTTTCAGGAGATCTTCTCGACCCAGGATTCTAACCTGGGTCTCCTGCATTGCAGGCAGATTCTTAACCATTTGAGCTACCAGGGAAGCCCCTAAGCCTATAATAAATAACATAAAAAAGTGAATAAAACTCTTGATGGTGACAAAGTAAGAGAGTTTCACTGATTCAACAATGAAAATTAGTATTTAAAATATATATTAATAAATTCCAGAAGGGAAATAATTATTTGAAAACTAAGAAAACATTGGACTTGGTGTCCAAAAGGTTGAGATGACATTAACTGCTCAAGTAATTTTAGAAAGTTGATCTTAATTTACTCAGATGGAAAATGACTGAAGTAGATCAAAGAGGTTTTGTAACTTAAGTAGAATTCCCAAAGTGCTAACTGTAAAAGAAAAGATTGAAAAGTGAAATTATACTCTGCTTACCATTACTAGAATGAAAAGACAAGCAAAGAGTGAGAGAAGATATCTGCAATACATACAGTTGAAAAGCTCTCATTTCCAAACCATATAACAAACTCTTACAAGTCAACAACAAACGGCAAGTAATTCAGTAGAAAAATAGACAAAAGTCTTGAACTGGCAACACACCTAATTATTCCCAACTTAATTATTTTTCAAGTAAAACAAAATAATCACATCATGAATAACTGCATACTTACCAGAATGATTTAAATTAGAAAGATTGACAATATCAAGTATTGGTAAAAATTGGAGTTACTGGATTTCTCATATAATGACTGATCATATAAGTTAGGCCAAGCACTTTGGGAAACTGGCAGCATATAGTAACACTCAGCAGTACTTTTCTTCAAATCCAGGATATATTTAGGATCGTTTCAATAGTAGGTCTTGGCAGATTAGACATTAGGTTTGATTAACTGGATTAATTGGATAGCTTACCATTTATGAGATGAGGTGAACTTGAGGTTTGGGGTTTTCATATGAAACATTTAAATGAACCTCCTCTCTGGTATCTCTCACTGGCTCTTTTTTGCCCAATGGGCTTTTTTGCCCACTCTTTGGGACCTCATGAACTGTAGCCCTCAAGGCTCTTCTGCCCATGGGATTGTCAAGATAAGAATACTGCGTTGCCACTTCCTTTTTCAGGAGATCTTCTCGACCCAGGATTCTAACCTGGGTCTCCTGCATTGCAGGCAGATTCTTAACCATTTGAGCTACCAGGGAAGCCCCTAAGCCTATAATAAATAACATAAAAAAGTGAATAAAACTCTTGATGGTGACAAAGTAAGAGAGTTTCACTGATTCAACAATGAAAATTAGTATTTAAAATATATATTAATAAATTCCAGAAGGGAAATAATTATTTGAAAACTAAGAAAACATTGGACTTGGTGTCCAAAAGGTTGAGATGACATTAACTGCTCAAGTAATTTTAGAAAGTTGATCTTAATTTACTCAGATGGAAAATGACTGAAGTAGATCAAAGAGGTTTTGTAACTTAAGTAGAATTCCCAAAGTGCTAACTGTAAAAGAAAAGATTGAAAAGTGAAATTATACTCTGCTTACCATTACTAGAATGAAAAGACAAGCAAAGAGTGAGAGAAGATATCTGCAATACATACAGTTGAAAAGCTCTCATTTCCAAACCATATAACAAACTCTTACAAGTCAACAACAAACGGCAAGTAATTCAGTAGAAAAATAGACAAAAGTCTTGAACTGGCAACACACCTAATTATTCCCAACTTAATTATTTTTCAAGTAAAACAAAATAATCACATCATGAATAACTGCATACTTACCAGAATGATTTAAATTAGAAAGATTGACAATATCAAGTATTGGTAAAAATTGGAGTTACTGGATTTCTCATATAATGACTGATCATATAAGTTAGGCCAAGCACTTTGGGAAACTGGCAGCATATAGTAACACTCAGCAGTACTTTTCTTCAAATCCAGGATATATTTAGGATCGTTTCAATAGTAGGTCTTGGCAGATTAGACATTAGGTTTGATTAACTGGATTAATTGGATAGCTTACCATTTATGAGATGAGGTGAACTTGAGGTTTGGGGACAAAGTTCTCTGTGTTGCCATTTTAAATTTGAGATAAGGCTCTGATATTCTTGCAGAAAAGACAAATGGGTTGTTGAATGTGATAAAATTTTAGACAGTGGATATAGTTATATAGGTTTAGGTACCTACAGATATATAGGTTTCCCAGGTGACTCAGTGGTCAAGAATATGGCTGCCAATGCAGGAGACACAGAGACCACAGTTTGATCCCTGAGTTGGAAAGATCACCCAGAGAAGGAAATGACAACCCATTCCACTACTCTTGCCTGGGAAATCCCATGGACAGAGAAGCCTGGTGGGCTACAACACCTGAGCACACACACATGCACATAAAGATATATATTCAGGAGTCCTCAAAATATGGATGCATGTAAAATCCTGGAAATGAATGAAGACACCTAGGGAGAATGTGTAATTAGAAAAGAGAATTGGTTGCATGACTTGTCCAATATGTAGAGTGCAAGCAGAGGACAAGGAGTCAGCCAAGGAGACTGAGAAAGAATGAGTAGCAAAGCAGGAAGAAAACCAGGAGTTTGTAGTCTTGTGAACGGAGTATTTCAGAAAAAAGAGAGTGATCAAAAGTGCGAAATTCTACTGGGAGGTAAAGGAAGAACATAGAAGCAGCCATTTGATTTGACATCAGGAAAATCACTGATGGACACAGCACTTTTACTACAGTGCTGGAGACAGAGTGTAATTAGGACGGTGCAGCTGGTGCAGAAGTACAGACATCCATCAGTAACCAACTCTTTCAAAAGAAAGATTTTGACTTTTCAAGAGTGGCAGTAGAAAAATAGACAAAAGTCTTGAACTGGCAACACACCTAATTATTCCCAACTTAATTATTTTTCAAGTAAAACAAAATAATCACATCATGAATAACTGCATACTTACCAGAATGATTTAAATTAGAAAGATTGACAATATCAAGTATTGGTAAAATTGGAGTTACTGGATTTCTCATATAATGACTGATCATATAAGTTAGGCCAAGCACTTTGGGAAACTGGCAGCATATAGTAACACTCAGCAGTACTTTTCTTCAAATCCAGGATATATTTAGGATCGTTTCAATAGTAGGTCTTGGCAGATTAGACATTAGGTTTGATTAACTGGATTAATTGGATAGCTTACCATTTATGAGATGAGGTGAACTTGAGGTTTGGGGACAAAGTTCTCTGTGTTGCCATTTTAAATTTGAGATAAGGCTCTGATATTCTTGCAGAAAAGACAAATGGGTTGTTGAATGTGATAAAATTTTAGACAGTGGATATAGTTATATAGGTTTAGGTACCTACAGATATATAGGTTTCCCAGGTGACTCAGTGGTCAAGAATATGGCTGCCAATGCAGGAGACACAGAGACCACAGTTTGATCCCTGAGTTGGAAAGATCACCCAGAGAAGGAAATGACAACCCATTCCACTACTCTTGCCTGGGAAATCCCATGGACAGAGAAGCCTGGTGGGCTACAACACCTGAGCACACACACATGCACATAAAGATATATATTCAGGAGTCCTCAAAATATGGATGCATGTAAAATCCTGGAAATGAATGAAGACACCTAGGGAGAATGTGTAATTAGAAAAGAGAATTGGTTGCATGACTTGTCCAATATGTAGAGTGCAAGCAGAGGACAAGGAGTCAGCCAAGGAGACTGAGAAAGAATGAGTAGCAAAGCAGGAAGAAAACCAGGAGTTTGTAGTCTTGTGAACGGAGTATTTCAGAAAAAAGAGAGTGATCAAAAGTGCGAAATTCTACTGGGAGGTAAAGGAAGAACATAGAAGCAGCCATTTGATTTGACATCAGGAAAATCATTGATGGACACAGCACTTTTACTACAGTGCTGGAGACAGAGTGTAATTAGGACGGTGCAGCTGGTGCAGAAGTACAGACATCCATCAGTATACCAACTCTTTCAAGAAAGTTTTCTATGAAAAGATAAAAAATATTGAGCAGGAATGTGATATCAAAGATGTGGGAATGGGTAGTGGTTTGTGTGCACTTAGAGTACCAGACACTAACTCATGTTTACATGCTGATGGCAAAGATCTAACAGAGAAGGAGAAGAAAAATCTATGATACAGGGACGAGAAGGTCTAACTGGGGACTTCCCTAGTGGTCCAGTGGCTAAGACTGCTA
This sequence comes from Tragulus kanchil, assembly GCA_022376925.1. Classification (NCBI taxonomy): domain Eukaryota; kingdom Metazoa; phylum Chordata; class Mammalia; order Artiodactyla; family Tragulidae; genus Tragulus; species Tragulus kanchil. The sequence continues at coordinate 32,183,532 of JAIOJX010000025.1, forward strand.
CCTCCCATTGCTTGGGGCCTGCATTCGATCCCTGATCAGAGAATTAAGTCTCACATGCCACAGCTAAGAGTTTACATGCTGCAACTAAAGATCCTGCATACTGCAGTGGAGATCAAAGATCCTGAGTGCTGAAACTAAGGCTTGCCACAACCAAATAAATAATTTTTAAAAAAAAAGAAGAAGGAGGAGGACTGATTGGGGCTTCTCTGGTGGTCCAGTGGGTAAGGACACCGCCTGGCAGTGCAAGGGGCACCAATTTGATCCCTGGCCCAGGAAAATCCCACATGCCGTGGAGCTGATGGACCAATGTGTCCAACTACCAAACCAGAGCTCTGGAGTGCATTTGCCTAGAGCTGGTGCTCTGCAGCGAGGGAGGCCACTGTGATAGGAGGCCCACACAGGCCAAAAGAACAAAGATAAATAAATGAAAGACCAATAGAAGTGACCAAAGAAAAAGAAAAAACAAAAAAGGACTGACTGTAGGAGTGAACTTAAACTGTCTGCAGATGGAATTGAGAGCCCAGGGATACTTCATGCAGACAGAAAACTGTTCAAAATGTCTACTTGTAGTTGTCTTTTTGTCAGTGTTGGACTTCATGTTTTGAAATTTGTTTTTTCTGAACCTGGAAATGAATGAAGCACCTAGGGAGAATGTGTAATTAGAAAAGAGAATTGGTTGCATGACTTGTCCAATATGTAGAGTGCAAGCAGAGGACAAGGAGTCAGCCAAGGAGACTGAGAAAGAATGAGTAGCAAAGCAGGAAGAAAACCAGGAGTTTGTAGTCTTGTGAACGGAGTATTTCAGAAAAAAGAGAGTGATCAAAAGTGCGAAATTCTACTGGGAGGTAAAGGAAGAACATAGAAGCAGCCATTTGATTTGACATCAGGAAAATCACTGATGGACACAGCACTTTTACTACAGTGCTGGAGACAGAGTGTAATTAGGACGGTGCAGCTGGTGCAGAAGTACAGACATCCATCAGTACACCAACTCTTTCAAGAAAGTTTTCTATGAAAAGATAAAAAATATTGAGCAGGAATGTGATATCAAAGATGTGGGAATGGGTAGTGGTTTGTGTGCACTTAGAGTACCAGACACTAACTCATGTTTACATGCTGATGGCAAAGATCTAACAGAGAAGGAGAAGAAAAATCTATGATACAGGGACGAGAAGGTCTAACTGGGGACTTCCCTAGTGGTCCAGTGGCTAAGACTGCTACCTCCCATTGCTTGGGGCCTGCATTCGATCCCTGATCAGAGAATTAAGTCTCACGTGCCACAGCTAAGAGTTTACATGCTGCAACTAAAGATCCTGCATACTGCAGTGGAGATCAAAGATCCTGAGTGCTGAAACTAAGGCTTGCCACAACCAAATAAATAATTTTTAAAAAAAAAGAAGAAGGAGGAGGACTGATTGGGGCTTCTCTGGTGGTCCAGTGGGTAAGGACACCGCCTGGCAGTGCAAGGGGCACCAATTTGATCCCTGGCCCAGGAAAATCCCACATGCCGTGGAGCTGATGGACCAATGTGTCCAACTACCAAACCAGAGCTCTGGAGTGCATTTGCCTAGAGCTGGTGCTCTGCAGCGAGGGAGGCCACTGTGATAGGAGGCCCACACAGGCCAAAAGAACAAAGATAAATAAATGAAAGACCAATAGAAGTGACCAAAGAAAAAGAAAAAACAAAAAAGGACTGACTGTAGGAGTGAACTTAAACTGTCTGCAGATGGAATTGAGAGCCCAGGGATACTTCATGCAGACAGAAAACTGTTCAAAATGTCTACTTGTAGTTGTCTTTTTGTCAGTGTTGGACTTCATAGTTTTCTAGAAATTTGTCTACTTCAAAATAAAAATTAAGATTCTTAGCAAAGTGTTCATAATATCCCTTTATCATCTTTTAATTGCCAGGTGACTCTGTAGTAATGCTTTTTTTTCATTCTTGATATTATACTGTGCTTTCTCTTTTCTTACTTGGCCTTTACAGAGATTTATCAATTTTATTAATTAGTCATTTTAAAGAATCAGCTTTTGTCAATGCTGATATTTACTGTACATCTGTCTTTCATTAATTTCTAATATTACCTTCATTATATCCTTCCTTTCAGTTTGAATTTAATTTTTTTGATTTTTTTGTAATTTACAGAGATGTGTACTTGGATTGTTGATTCTGGCTTTAGCTCATATCCTACAATTTTGGAATGTTGTATTTTTATTACTATTTAGTTGAAAACATTTTGTAATTTCCATTTTAACTTTTTCAGAGTTATAATGATTAATGAGATACGTACAGTAATTTTTTTAGTTACTGACTTCTAGCTCAATTAATGTGTGGTCAGAGAAAATGCTCTTGATTTCAAATATTTGAAATTTATTAACACTTGCTGTAAGACTCAGCATAGCCTTGAAAAGAATGAATATCTACAATTGGTAGGTACAATTTGCTACATATATTAATTAGGTCAAGCTTGTTAATCATATCAATTTACATCTGTCCATACTGATTTTTTTTTTAATCTTTATTTTACCTTTAACTTTTACAGAGTTTTTCTGTTTACAGATATGCATGTTCCCAGATTAGTCATATGTATATCCCCCCCTCCCACCCCTCCTGACCATCACACAGCACCCCTGAAATATCTCCTTTTCTCACAGAGCAATGTCTATAGCTATTTTCTTCACTTATGATAGTACAGGCCTTCATGCTACTTCCTTTACACCTCCCACCCTCTGTTCCTTCCCCACAATGTCCATATGTCCTCTGTCCATGTCTGTCTTTCCATCGCTTCACTGCATGTGCCATCATCACCATCCTACTAGATTCCATATATATGTGTTAATATACTGTATTTGTCCTTCTCTTTCTGACTGACTTCACTTTTTATGATACGTTCTAGATCCAGCCACCTCATTAGGGCTGATTCTTCTGCATTTCTCTTTACAGCTGTGTAGTATTCCATTGTATATATGTACCAGGCTTTTCCATTCTTAGAGCAGGGGATGGTTGTGTACTCCCTTGGTATAGTGAGCTCTGAATAAATTGGTAGGTACAATTTGCTACATATATTAATTAGGTCAAGCTTGTTAATCGTATCAATTTACATCTGTCTATACTGATGTTTTTTTAGCTGCTTGTTGTATCAGTTTCTAAGAAAAGAATGTGAAATTTCCCACTCAATGATAGATTTCTCTAATTATTCTAACTCTCAACTTTTGCTCTATATATTTTGAGACTTCGTTAATAGATGCATACAAACTTAGAATTTTTATATTTTCCTAGCAAATTGCTTCTTTTATCCCTATGAAGTATTCCTTTTTATTTCTAGTAATGCTTCTTATTGTTATAACAATAACAGTTTGCTTTATGTTACTATTTACAATGACTATCTTTTTTCTATCTCTTTATTTTCAACTTCTGAGAATCCTTATATTGAACATGTCTCTCTTATAAGTGGTATTTAGACTAGTCATGTTGCTTTCCAGTCTGACAAGCTTTTTTCTAAATGGAATATTTAGTCCCTTTCTTGATACCTGCCTTCAAGCTGAGTTGCCATGCCCCTAGAGATATGCTTGTTTTTTAGTAGCACTCTTCTGAAACAGTAGTTTCCCTATACTCATTCCAGTGTTTGAATTTTCCTCTCACCAGTGAGCTAGGCCCACAGGTTCCTTTTAGTTTCTTTGTTGAGGCTGTGCTGTGCAGCATGTGGGATCTTAGTTCTGAAACCAGGGCTCAAACCTATGCCACCTGCATTGGTAGTGCCAGGAAAGTTCCCAGGTTCTGTTTCCTCAGTCCTTTTTATGTGGTACAGAGGCTAGATAATGGGTCCTACAACCTGCTCAGAGCTTGGCTTCCCAGGCAGGATGCACAAGCCTATTCCTCCGCCACGTTCCTGGCAACAGGGTTCCCAACACTTTGTAGAAGAACTAAGAAGAGGTTTTTCCCCTTAACACTAGTCATTTAACATCCTCCTGCCTTTCTGAAGACAAGGAATAGTCCTAAATTTCAAATGCCCCTTTATCCCATCTCTAAGACTGCAGAAACCACAGACATAGGGCAAACTCACAAGCTCATAAGCTATTTTTCTTTTTTTTCTATTATTGTTATTATTTTTTTCAATCTCCTCCAAGACTTGGTTGTTACCAGGCAAGTGCTTAGCTCCTACTCAGCCTGAGAAAACTAATCCATACTTAAACAAAATCATGTATGAAATAGAAAACAAATAATTTAGTATTTTAATATTGTTGTTGTTTAGTCACAAAGTTGTGTCTGACTCTTTGTGACCCCATGGACTGTAGCCGCCAGACTCCTCTGTCCATTCGTTATATATTTTGAGACTTCGTTAATAAATGCATACAAACTTAGAATTTTTATATTTTCCTAGCAAATTGCTTCTTTTATCCCTATGAAGTATTCCTTTTTATTTCTAGTAATGCTTCTTATTGTTATAACAATAACAGTTTGCTTTATGTTACTATTTACAATGACTATCTTTTTTCTATCTCTTTATTTTCAACTTCTGAGAATCCTTATATTGAACATGTATCTCTTATAAGTGGTATTTAGACTAGTCATGTTGCTTTCCAGTCTGACAAGCTTTTTTCTAAATGGAATATTTAGTCCCTTTCTTGATACCTGCCTTCAAGCTGAGTTGCCATGCCCCTAGAGATATGCTTGTTTTTTAGTAGCACTCTTCTGAAACAGTAGTTTCCCTATACTCATTCCAGTGTTTGAATTTTCCTCTCACCAGTGAGCTAGGCCCACAGGTTCCTTTTAGTTTCTTTGTTGAGGCTGTGCTGTGCAGCATGTGGGATCTTAGTTCTGAAACCAGGGCTCAAACCTATGCCACCTGCATTGGTAGTGCCAGGAAAGTTCCCAGGTTCTGTTTCCTCAGTCCTTTTTATGTGGTACAGAGGCTAGATAATGGGTCCTACAACCTGCTCAGAGCTTGGCTTCCCAGGCAGGATGCACAAGCCTATTCCTCCGCCACGTTCCTGGCAACAGGGTTCCCAACACTTTGTAGAAGAACTAAGAAGAGGTTTTTCCCCTTAACACTAGTCATTTAACATCCTCCTGCCTTTCTGAAGACAAGGAATAGTCCTAAATTTCAAATGCCCCTTTATCCCATCTCTAAGACTGCAGAAACCACAGACATAGGGCAAACTCACAAGCTCATAAGCTATTTTTCTTTTTTTTCTATTATTGTTATTATTTTTTTCAATCTCCTCCAAGACTTGGTTGTTACCAGGCAAGTGCTTAGCTCCTACTCAGCCTGAGAAAACTAATCCATACTTAAACAAAATCATGTATGAAATAGAAAACAAATAATTTAGTATTTTAATATTGTTGTTGTTTAGTCACAAAGTTGTGTCTGACTCTTTGTGACCCCATGGACTGTAGCCGCCAGACTCCTCTGTCCATGGGCTTTCCCAGGCAATAACACTGTAGTGGGTTGCCATTTCCTTCTCCCAGGGACTGTCCTGACCCAGGGATCAAATCCTCATCTCCTGCATTGGCAGAAGTGTCCTCTACCACTGAGCCCACCAGGGAAGCCCAGTATTTTAATATACTAGTGTCTTTATAAAACTTTATTTTGGTATACCTAAGAACTCTTGCTCACCCTGGAGATGGATAAAATTTATAAATGCATTTTAGCCTTTTTCTGGACAGATAACATGTAGACATTTATAGAGAGCGCAGAAATTTTAGACATAATTTGAGGGCACTTGGGAATGGTCAATTTTGTGTCTTGTTGACATCCTATTGTGCACTGAAGGACATCTGCTCCATGAGGAAAATCATTTTTTGAGACTCTGTCTCTAAATAACTTTCTTTTCCCTTGATCTCAACTAGTTTTTTATTTAAATCACATTCTTAAGGCCAGAATTGTACATAGGAGAAAAATTAAACACTGTATTATTGCATGTGTTTTACTGGTGTGTAGCAGGGACTCAAAACAGTAGTGGCTTGCCCAGTAGAAGTTCACTTTCCCCTCATGTAAACTGCACTCATGCTTCACTTACCTGGCTGCATAGGAGGATGGGAAATCCAGCCTTGACTTAGCATGGTCATGTGTCCAGCTAAAGCAAAGGTGCTGGCAAATGGTTGTTCAAGAACAATTTAGAGAGGAGGAGCCAAGATGGCGGAGGAATGAGGGGAAGATTTCACCAGCTCCCCAACAAAATCACCAGAACTAATCAAGAAAAGAACCACCACCAACAAACCAGCCGCTAGACGGCAGAAGAATTCCATAGGTCCGTGAGAGTAGAAGAGTGAATAGCCAGAAATTTCCCGGAGCTAGGGTTCTAAGAATCCTCTATCCTAACCCCCACGCCGGACCGCACAGACGGAGAGTGCGCCAGCAAGTGCCCTAAAAGGGGGCCTAAGCAGAGCCTCGGGGGAGAAAGGGCAGCACTCCGCGTGAAAACTCCAAGAATCCGCCCGGATCTAGGATACCGGAGCAGGGCCAAGCAGAACGCGCTTGCTGCCTAGCGACCTGAGGCCGCACAGAACGCGGAGAGCGCTGCCTAGAGACCGACCGGGAGACGGGAGCGAGCGCCCAGTGTGAGGATCGCGCCGCTTGGCCGCCGGGCGAAAATCGCAATTTTCTGCCTGGCACCGGGTGAGTTCAAACACTCCTAGTTGGGGACTGGCTGAAGGGGAAGTCGCCCACAGATTGCTGACCAGGGACTGGGCTCGAGCCTGACCGGGAAGCTTGTGCCTGCCTTTGGGACTTGGAGGCATAACCGGCAGTGCGCGCGCGCCAGTGGTGGAGGAGCCCCTGCACTCCCATAGCTGCACCTCCATAGCTACACCCGCAGCGGAGGAAGTCGAGAGAAGGGCAGGTATCAGAGGCTACCGGCAGGTGCGCTGCAGAGCCAGGACGCCCCCGCCCAACACTGGATTGCGTGCACGCGCCACGGCCCCCCGCCCGACACACTGGGATCAGCCTGCGCCCCTGCCCAACCCGGGACAGCGAGCGCACCGCGGTCCCCCGCCCGACGGACAGAGATCTGCCTGCCGTCCCGGTCAGCACCTGAGCTTGCAGACCGGTGCCATAAGGAAAAGGCTGCATCATCAAGACAACACCATGGAGAGCAGACTGGCTTCCAGACAGATGAGAGGACAAAAACCAGGGACAGTATTTAGCTTTTTTATCTGTTGCGGACGATTCTGCTTATTCGTTTGATTGGTCAGGTTTGGTTTTTTTTTTTTTTCTCTCTCTTTTGTCTCTTCTTATAAGTTTCCCTTTTCTAATTTTTAATTTTTTTGATTTTTAATTATTAATTTTTTATTATTAATTTTTTAAAATTTTAATTCTTGAACTTCTAATTTTCTTTCCTCTTTCCCACTCCTTCCTTCCTCTATGTTCTAAATCTAAAACTTTCTCCTATATACCACTACCCCCTAGATAAATATTTCCTACCTCTTGTCTCCACTATTCTCTTCCAGCTGCACTAAACAATACAACACACTAATCTTGGCTACATAACCCTATAAAATCCTTTCAAGTCGAATCTATTCCTTCTCATTACCCATACACTCTCCACCTCCTCACTCCCAACACATGTCTTAGTTAAAAATTGCTTTCAATGACGAAATAGTCCAAGCCAGGACCTTACCCAAGATCTATTTTTCCAGGCACTATTTTAATTAACTCAGAGCTTAACGGGCAAGTACCATCTTTGACTGTGTCGTTTGCCAGGAAAATTTCCTATGCTTTGTCACTGTAAGACTGGTTAGATGTGGCTATTGCTGTGTATGTATGTATATCTTATGACTAGGTTAGAAAACATCTGCATGCTTTTATGACTGTCACCCATTAGGGACACACCTCTTGCTCCTCAGATGCTAGTATTTGAACTAATATCACGGAACACCATAGCAAACCAGGCATAGAGCCTACACCCCCTGACCAATCATCAAACCAAGGATCCTCGGACTAGAAGCCCTGATTCCAAGACCCCACACTTTCAAAGAACATACAACACTAGAGATGAAATGACAGAGAAACACTGCACAAATGAAGGACCAAGCTAGAGAATCACAGCCTCAAATGACAGAGGAGGAGATAGACAAATTATCTGAAAGAGAATTCAGAAAAACTATACTAATGAGGATGCAAAACACCGAAAACAGAATAGTAGAGGAAATTAGTGCATTGAGAAAAGACATGCAGGAAATGAAAAATAAGCAAATAGAGACCACCAACTCAATTGCTGAACTCAAAAATACGATAGAAGGCCTCAACAGTAGAGTATCTGAGGCTGAAGAACGGATAAGCGTGCTGGAAGATAGACTGGTGGAAATAACTGGTGAGGAACAGAACAAAGCCGAAAGAATGAAAAGAACTGAGGATAGCCGCAGAGACCTATGGGACAATATCAAACGCACCAACATTAGAATTATAGGAGTCCCAGAGGAAGAAGAAGGGAAGAAAGGTTACGAAAAAATTTTTGAAGAAGTTATAATAGAAAACTTCCCCAGCATGGGAAAGGAAATAGTTAATCATGTCCAAGAAGCACAAAGAGTTCCATACAGGATAAACCCCAGAAGAAACACACCAAGGCAAAAAATTCTAAAAGCCTTTCACGTCGAATCTATTCCTTCTCATTACCCATACACTCTCCACCTCCTCACCCACAACACATGTCTTAGTTAAAAATTGCTTTAATGACGAAATAGTCCAAGCCAGGACCTTACCCAAGATCTATTTTTCCAGGCACTATTTTAATTAACTCAGAGCTTAACGGGCAAGTACCATCTTTGACTGTGTCGTTTGCCAGGAAAATTTCCTATGCTTTGTCACTGTAAGACTGGTTAGATGTGGCTATTGCTGTGTATGTATGTATATCTTATGACTAGGTTAGAAAACATCTGCATGCTTTTATGACTGTCACCCATTAGGGACACACCTCTTGCTCCTCAGATGCTAGTATTTGAACTAATATCACGGAACACCATAGCAAACCAGGCATAGAGCCTACACCCCCTGACCAATCATCAAACCAAGGATCCTCGGACTAGAAGCCCTGATTCCAAGACCCCACACTTTCAAAGAACATACAACACTAGAGATGAAATGACAGAGAAACACTGCACAAATGAAGGACCAAGCTAGAGAATCACAGCCTCAAATGACAGAGGAGGAGATAGACAAATTATCTGAAAGAGAATTCAGAAAAACTATACTAATGCGGATGCAAAACACAGAAAACAGAGTATTAGCGGAACTTAGTGCATTGAGAAAAAACATTCAGGAAATGAAAAATAAGCAAATAGAGACCACCAACTAAATTGCTGAACTCAACAATACAATAGAAGACCTCAACAGTAGAGTATGTGTGGCTGAAGAACGGATAATCGTGCTGGAAGATAGACGGGTGGAAATAACTGGTGAGGAACAGAACAAAGCCGAAAGAATGAAAAGAACTGAGGATAGCCTGAGAGACCTATGGGACAATATCAAACGCAACAACATTAGAATTATAGGAGTCCCAGAGGAAGAAGAAGGGAAGAAAGATGACGAAAAAATTCTTGAAGAAGTTATAATAGAAAACTTCCCCAGCATGGGAAAGGAAATAGTCAATCATGTCCAAGAAGCACAAAGAGTTCCATACAGGATAAACCCCAGAAGAAACACACCAAGGCACATTCTAATCAAACTAACACAGACTAAATATAAAGACAGATTACTAAAAGCAGCTAGAAGCAAACAACAAATAACATATAAAGGAAACCCCATACGTCTAACTGCGGATCTCTCAACAGAAACCCTGCAGGCCAGAAGAGAATTGCAGGACACATTTAAACGGCTAAAAGAGAATAATCTGCAACCACGAATTCTCTACCCAGCAAAAATCTCATTCAGAATCGATGGAGAAGTCAAAAGCTTCTCAGACAGACATAAACTAAAAGAATTCTGTACCACAAAACCAGCCCTACAACAAGTGTTAAAGGGCCTGATATAGCCAATAAATATAAGAGTAGAAGAAGTCCTACAAATCAAACCCCAGACTTCTAAGAAGATGACAATAGGAACATACGTATCAATAATTACTTTGAACGTAAATGGATTAAATGCTCCAACCAAACAACACAGGTTGGCTGAATGGATCCAGAAACATGACCCATATATATGCTGTTTACAAGAGACCCACTTCAGACCTAGAGACACTCATAGACTGAAAGTGAGAGGCTGGAAAAAGATATTCCATGCAAATGGAAATCAAAAGAAAGCTGGAGTAGCAATCCTCATATCAGACAAAATAGATTTTAAAGTAAAGAAGATTCTAAGAGACAAGGCAGATCACTACATCATGATTAAAGGATCCATCCAAGAGGAAGACATAACAGTCATGAACATCTACGCACCCAACACAGGGGCACCTCAATACATAAGTCAGATACTTTCAGACTTAAAAGAAGATATCAATAATAACACAATAATAGTAGGAGACTTTAATACTCCTCTCACACCAATGGATAGATCATCTAAACAGAAAATTAATAAAGAAACACAAGCCTTAAATGCCACACTAGAAAAGATGGACCTCATCGGTATCTTTAGGACGTTCTATCCAAAAGCAGAAGAATACACTTTCTTCTCAAGTGCTCACGGAACATTCTCCAAGATAGACCACATCTTGGGCCACAAATCTAACCTCAGTCAATTCAAGAAAACTGAAATTATATCAACCATCTTCTCGGACCACAATGCAATGAGACTAAAGATCAACTACAGGAAAAAAAACCGCTAAAAATACAAACACATGGCGATTAAACAACACTTACCTAAAAAACCAACTGATTACTGAGGAAATCAAAGGAGAAATTTAAAAATTCCTAGAAGAAAATGACAATGAATATACGACCGTGCAAAACCTATGGGATAATGCAAAAGCAGTTCTAAGAGGGAAATTTATAGCAATACAATCCCACCTCAGGAAACTAGGAAAATATGAAGCAGATGACTTAACCCTCCGCTTAAAACAATTGGAAAAAGAAGAACAGAAACATCCCAAAGCCAGCAGAAGATGAGAAATTATAAAGACTAGAGCAGAAATAAATCAGAAAGAAATGAAAGAAACTATAGTTTGGATAAATAAAACAAAAAGCTGGTTCTTTGAAAAGGTAAACAAAATTGACAAGCCTCTGGCGAGACTCATCAAGAAAAAGAGGGAGAAGAACCAGATCAACAAAATCAAAAATGAAAAAGGAGAGATTACAACAGATAATGCAGAAATCCAAAGAATTCTAAGAGACTATTATGAGCAACTCTATGGCAACAAACTGGACAACCTGGAAGAAATGGACAGTTTCTTGGGGAAGATCAATCTCCCTAGACTGAGCCAGGAAGAAACAGAAACTTTGAACAACCCAATCACAAGCTCAGAAATCGAATCTGTGATTAAAAATCTACCCAAAAATAAAAGCCCAGGGCCAGATGGCTTCACAGCCGAATTCTACCAAACATTTAAAGAAGAGCTAATGCCTGTCCTTCTAAAACTCTTTCCAAAAATTGCACAGGAAGGAACACTTCCAAACACATTCTACGAGGCCACCATCAGCCTGATACCCAAACCTGGCAAAGACAACACAAAAAAGGAAAATTACAGACCAATTTCTCTGATGAACTTAGATGCCAAGATCCTCAGCAAAATCCTAGCAAACAGAATTCAACGACACATCAAAAAACTCATACATCATGATCAAGTCGGGTTCATCCCAAGCATGCAAGGATTCTTCAACATCTGCAAATCAATCAATGTGATACACCATATCAACAAATTGAGAGACAAAAATCACATGATCATCTCAATAGATGCAGAAAAAGCCTTCGACAAAGTACAACACCCATTCATGATAAAAATTCTTCAGAAAATGGGCATAGAAGGAACCTATCTCAACATAGTGAAAGCCCTATATGAGAAGCCCACAGCGAACATTGTCCTCAACAGTGAAAAACTCGAAGCATTTCCTCTGAGATCAGGAACAAGACAAGGGTGTCCACTTTCATCACTCTTATTCAACATAGTCCTGGAAGTTCTAGCAACAGCAATAAGAGAAGAGAAAGAAATAAAGGGAATCCAGATTGGAAAGAAAGAAGTCAAACTCTCTCTATTTGCAGAAGACATGATATTATACATAGAAAATCCCAAAGACACTATTACAAAAATACTAGAGTTAATCAGCGAATTCAGCAAAGTCGCAGGATACAAAGTCAACACACAGAAATCACCGGCATTCCTATACACAAACAATGAAAAATCAGAAAATGAAATCAAAGAGGCAGTCCCCTTCACCATTGCAACCAAAAGAATCAAATATCTAGGAATAAACCTACCCAAAGAAACAAAAGAATTGTACACAGAAAATTACAAGACACTCATGAGAGACATTAAAGAAGACTTAAACAGATGGAGAGATATTCCATGTTCCTGGATCAGAAGAATCAATATTGTGAAAATGACCATACTACCAAATATCATCTACAGATTCAATGCAATACCTATTCAACTACCATTGACATTTTTCACAGAACTAGACCAAAGAATCACACAGTTCATATGGAAACACAAAAGACCTCGAATAGCCAAAGCAATTCTGAGAAAGAAAAACAGAGCTGGAGGGATCAGCCTCCCTGACTTCAGACTCTACTACAAAGCAACAGTCACCAAGACAGTATGGTACTGGCACAAAAACAGAACTATAGACCAATGGAACAAGATAGAGAACCCAGAGATAAACCCACGCACCTATGTGTACCTTATTTTTGATAAAGGAGGAGAAACTATAAAATGGGACAAAGACAGCCTCTTCAACAACTGGTGCTGGGAAAATTGGACAGCTACATGCAAAAAAATAAAATTGGAACATTCCCTGACACCATACATCATGATCAAGTCGGGTTCATCCCAGGCATGCAAGGATTCTTCAATATCCGCAAATCAATCCATGTCATACACCATATCAACAAATTGAGAGACAAAAATCACATGATCATCTCAATAGATGCAGAAAAAGCCTTCGACAAAGTACAACACCCATTCATGATAAAAATTCTTCAGAAAATGGGCATAGAAGGAACCTATCTCAACATAGTGAAAGCCCTATATGAGAAGCCCACAGCGAACATTGTCCTCAACAGTGAAAAACTCGAAGCATTTCCTCTGAGATCAGGAACAAGACAAGGGTGTCCACTTTCATCACTCTTATTCAACATAGTCCTGGAAGTTCTAGCAACAGCAATAAGAGAAGAGAAAGAAATAAAGGGAATCCAGATTGGAAAGAAAGAAGTCAAACTCTCTCTATTTGCAGAAGACATGATATTATACATAGAAAATCCCAAAGACACTATTACAAAACTACTAGAGTTAATCAGCGAATTCAGCAAAGTCGCAGGATACAAAGTCAACACACAGAAATCACCGGCATTCCTATACACAAACAATGAAAAATCAGAAAATGAAATCAAAGAGGCAGTCCCCTTCACCATTGCAACCAAAAGAATCAAATATCTAGGAATAAACCTACCCAAAGAAACAAAAGAATTGTACACAGAAAATTACAAGACACTCATGAGAGACATTAAAGAAGACTTAAACAGATGGAGAGATATTCCATGTTCCTGGATCAGAAGAATCAATATTGTGAAAATGACCATACTACCAAATATCATCTACAGATTCAATGCAATACCTATTCAACTACCATTGACATTTTTCACAGAACTAGACCAAAGAATCACACAGTTCATATGGAAACACAAAAGACCTCGAATAGCCAAAGCAATTCTGAGAAAGAAAAACAGAGCTGGAGGGATCAGCCTCCCTGACTTCAGACTCTACTACAAAGCAACAGTCACCAAGACAGTATGGTACTGGCACAAAAACAGAACTATAGACCAATGGAACAAGATAGAGAACCCAGAGATAAACCCACGCACCTATGTGTACCTTATTTTTGATAAAGGAGGAGAAACTATAAAATGGGACAAAGACAGCCTCTTCAACAACTGGTGCTGGGAAAATTGGACAGCTACATGCAAAAAAATAAAATTGGAACATTCCCTGACACCATACACTAAGATCAACTCAAAATGGATTAAAGACCTACATGTAAGGCCAGAAACCATCAAACTCTTAGAGGAGAATATAGGTAAAACCCTCAAGGACATCAATCAAAGCAAGATCTTCTCTGACCCACCAACTAAAATAGCAGAACTGAAAAGAAAAATGAACATATGGGACCTCATGAAACTCAAAAGCTTTTGTACAGCAAAAGAAATTACAAAAAAGCTGAACAGACAGCCCACAGAGTGGGAGAAAATCATAGCAAATGAAACAACAGATAAAGAATTAATCTCCAAAATCTACCAGCAACTCAGACAACTTAGCACAGGAAAAACGAACAACCCAATCAAAAAATGGGAAAAAGATCTAAAGAGACGCCTCTCCAAAGAGGACATACAGATGGCCCAAAAACACATGAAATGATGCTCAATCTTGCTTATTATTAGAGAAATGCAAATTAAAACTACAATGAGATATCACCTCACACCCGTCAGAATGGCCATCTTCAAAAAATCTGCAGACAATAAATGCTGGCGAGGGTGCAGAGAAAAGGGAACCCTCTTGCATTGCTGGTGGAAATGTAAATTGATACAGCCTCTATGGAAGACAGTATGGAGATTTCTTAAAAAACTAAAAATAGAAGCACCCTATGACCCAGTAATCCCACTATTAGGCTTATATCCTGATGAAATCAAAACTGAAAGAAGCACCTGTACCCCAACGTTCATTGCAGCTCTCTATACAATAGCCAAAACATGGAAGCAACCTAGATGTCCATCGATGAATGAATGGATCCAGAAGCTCTGGTACATATATACAATGGAATACTACTCAGCTGTTAAAAGAAATGCAGAAGACTCAGTCCTAATGAAGTGGCTGGCTCTAGAACCTATCATCAAAAGTGAAGTAAGTCAAAAAGAGAAAGACAAATACAGTATACTAACACACATATATGGAATCTAGTAGGACAGTGTCGATATCACATGCAGGGAACTCATAGAAAAACAGACAGAGCATAGACATAGGGACATCGTGGCGAAGAAATAGGGAGGCGGAAGCATGGAGGAAGTAACAAGGAAACCTATAGTGTTATGTGTGGAAAAGATAGCTAGTGTCATAGTGCCAAGGGAATAGGAGTGCTTACAATGGCTTGGGGCGAAGGTCTGGAGGGGTGGGATGGGGGGATCTGGGCGGGTGGGGACCATGGATATGCATATGACTGATCTGGGAGCATACATGTCTGTGAACAACAAAACTCTGTAAAACCTTCAAAATAAAGAATAATAATATAAAAAAAAGAACAATTCAGTCTTTCATGCTCACACATTTAAAAATTCTTGCTTTTGCATGGGAGAACAATATAGGACCTAATGGAGGCACTAACCTTTGGTTTTTTGTTTTTTTTTTTAAAAGATTTATTTATTTATTTATTTTTGGGCGGGGATTGGGTTGGGGAGGGAGGGGAGCTAGCGGGCCACTTCTATTAGTCTTTCATTTTTGTGTTTTCATCCCTCTTTGTTCTTTGGCTCCTGTGGGCCTCCCATCGCGGTGGCATCTGTCGCCACAGAGCACCGGCTCTAGGCGCATGCGCTCCAGAGCTCTGGCTCGGTAATTCGACACATCAGTCCAGCCGCTCCATGGCACGTGGGATCTTCCCAGGCCAGGGATCGAACTGGCGCCCCTTGCACTGCAAGGCGGTGTCCTTACCCACTGGACCACCAGGGGAAGCCCTGGGGTTTTCTTTTAAATTGACTTTGTTTCACAAGTGCTCAACTGCTCAGTTTCACAATTGTATTTATATATAGTGCTCAGATGCTCAGTTCTGTCCCCACGCTTTGCAACCCCACGGACAGTAGCCTGACAGCCTCCTATGTCTATGGGATTCTCCAAGGGACAAAAAATCCGGAAATGGATCCAGAAGCTCTGGTACATATATACAATGGAATACTACTCAGCTGTTAAAAGAAATGCAGAAGACTCAGTCCTAATGAAGTGGCTGGCTCTAGAACCTATCATCAAAAGTGAAGTAAGTCAAAAAGAGAAAGACAAATACAGTATACTAACACACATATATGGAATCTAGTAGGACAGTGTCGATATCACATGCAGGGAACTCATAGAAAAACAGACAGAGCATAGACATAGGGACATCGTGGCGAAGAAATAGGGAGGCGGAAGCATGGAGGAAGTAACAAGGAAACCTATAGTGTTATGTGTGGAAAAGATAGCTAGTGTCATAGTGCCAAGGGAATAGGAGTGCTTACAATGGCTTGGGGCGAAGGTCTGGAGGGGTGGGATGGGGGGATCTGGGCGGGTGGGGACCATGGATATGCATATGACTGATCTGGGAGCATACATGTCTGTGAACAACAAAACTCTGTAAAACCTTCAAAATAAAGAATAATAATATAAAAAAAAGAACAATTCAGTCTTTCATGCTCACACATTTAAAAATTCTTGCTTTTGCATGGGAGAACAATATAGGACCTAATGGAGGCACTAACCTTTGGTTTTTTGTTTTTTTTTTTAAAAGATTTATTTATTTATTTTTTGGGCGGGGATTGGGTTGGGGAGGGAGGGGAGCTAGCGGGCCACTTCTATTAGTCTTTCATTTTTCTGTTTTCATCCCTCTTTGTTCTTTGGCTCCTGTGGGCCTCCCATCGCGGTGGCATCTGTCGCCACAGAGCACCGGCTCTAGGCGCATGCGCTCCAGAGCTCTGGCTCGGTAATTCGACACATCAGTCCAGCTGCTCCATGGCACGTGGGATCTTCCCAGGCCAGGGATCGAACTGGCGCCCCTTGCACTGCAAGGCGGTGTCCTTACCCACTGGACCACCAGGGGAAGCCCTGGGGTTTTCTTTTAAATTGACTTTGTTTCACAAGTGCTCAACTGCTCAGTTTCACAATTGTATTTATATATAGTGCTCAGATGCTCAGTTCTGTCCCCACGCTTTGCAACCCCACGGACAGTAGCCTGACAGCCTCCTCTGTCTATGGGATTCTCCAAGGGACTCCTCCAGGGGGACTTTCTTGACCCAGGGATTGAACCCATGTCTCTCATGTCTTCTGCACTGGCAAATGGATTCTTTACTAGTGCCACCTGGGAAGCCCAGATGTGTATCTTGTGTGTAAAGCTTATTTAACTCTTTGGTGAGAGGGTTTCATTGAATGCATATATATAGTGAGATAAACTAAACAACATTTTATTAGCATTATGCTTATAGAAGTAAACTATTAACAGCCAGAAAACTTGGATGACTTTTTTTTCCTCTTGAGAGATTGAATATACGAACTGATCATACATGACAACAGAACTCCAACCCACAATCTCTGTGGCAACCGGCCCGAGAAGCTAAACCGCAACCTCTATGGCAGTCTTCCCAGAATGATCAGGGCTTGGTCAATGACTGTCAACTTTTTTATTTTTTTGCCTCAAACTCAGGACCAACGAAATGTGTCCTTCAAACCAATCATATATATAAGATGGCCTGCTTCTAGTTAGTCCACCTCTAGCTTTTCCATGCCAACAATCTCTTATCAGGACATACAAAGCTTTTCCATTCTTTTTTTTTTTTGACTTTTATTTTACTTTTAACTTTTACAGAGTTTTTCTGTTTACAGATATGTATGTTCCCAGATTAGTCATATGTATATCCCCCCCTTCCCACCCCTCCGGACCATCACACAGCACCCCTGAAATATCTCCTTTTCTCACAGAGCAATGTCTATAGCTATTTTCTTCACTTATGATAGTACAGGCCTTCATGCTACTTCCTTTACGCCTTCCACTCTCTGTTCCTTCTCCACAATGTCCATATGTCCACTGTCCATATCTGTCTTTCCATTGCTTCACTGCATGGCAGGGACCAGGAAGCCCTTGCACTGCAAGGCGGTGTCCTTACCCACTGGACCACCAGGGGAAGCCCTGGGGTTTTCTTTTAAATTGACTTTGTTTCACAAGTGCTCAACTGCTCAGTTTCACAATTGTATTTATATATAGTGCTCAGATGCTCAGTTCTGTCCCCACGCTTTGCAACCCCACGGACAGTAGCCTGACAGCCTCCTCTGTCTATGGGATTCTCCAAGGGACTCCTCCAGGGGGACTTTCTTGACCCAGGGATTGAACCCATGTCTCTCATGTCTTCTGCACTGGCAAATGGATTCTTTACTAGTGCCACCTGGGAAGCCCAGATGTGTATCTTGTGTGTAAAGCTTATTTAACTCTTTGGTGAGAGGGTTTCATTGAATGCATATATATAGTGAGATAAACTAAACAACATTTTATTAGCATTATGCTTATAGAAGTAAACTATTAACAGCCAGAAAACTTGGATGACTTTTTTTTCCTCTTGAGAGATTGAATATACGAACTGATCATACATGACAACAGAACTCCAACCCACAATCTCTGTGGCAACCGGCCCGAGAAGCTAAACCGCAACCTCTATGGCAGTCTTCCCAGAATGATCAGGGCTTGGTCAATGACTGTCAACTTTTTTATTTTTTTGCCTCAAACTCAGGACCAACGAAATGTGTCCTTCAAACCAATCATATATATAAGATGGCCTGCTTCTAGTTAGTCCACCTCTAGCTTTTCCATGCCAACAATCTCTTATCAGGACATACAAAGCTTTTCCATTCTTTTTTTTTTTTTGACTTTTATTTTACTTTTAACTTTTACAGAGTTTTTCTGTTTACAGATATGTATGTTCCCAGATTAGTCATATGTATATCCCCCCCTTCCCACCCCTCCGGACCATCACACAGCACCCCTGAAATATCTCCTTTTCTCACAGAGCAATGTCTATAGCTATTTTCTTCACTTATGATAGTACAGGCCTTCATGCTACTTCCTTTACGCCTTCCACTCTCTGTTCCTTCTCCACAATGTCCATATGTCCACTGTCCATATCTGTCTTTCCATTGCTTCACTGCATGTGCCATCATCACCATCCTACTAGATTCCATATATATGTGTTAATATACTGTATTTGTCCTTCTCTTTCTGACTGACTTCACTTTTTATGATACGTTCTAGATCCAGCCACCTCATTAGGGCTGATTCTTCTGCATTTCTCTTTACAGCTGTGTAGTATTCCATTGTATATTTGTATCAGGCTTTTCCATTCTTAGAGCAAGGGATGGTTGTGTACTCCCTTGGTATAGTGAGCTCTGAATAAATAGCCCCTGTTTGTTCTCATTTGAGTGGTCTTTATTTATTTCCACAGATGATAACCTACCAGCCTTGAATTATGAGTCACATCCTTTACTTTAGTATAATTTGTTCTAATTTATCAGCTGTATCACACATTGGCTCTACAAACCACTTTACCTTCTGTGCCTGTTTCTCTCTCTGCAAAATGGAGACAAATATTACCCTTTTCTCAAGGGCTAATGTGACTCTATGTACAGAGAAGCCTGGCGGGTACGGTCCATGGGCTTGCAGAGTTGGACATAATTTGGCAATTAAATAGCAACAACAACGTGAGCGCCAAATAAGTTAACACATGCATAAATAAAACACCCGGACCAGCACTTGGCACAATCCACGTAACTAATGAATAAATGTTAGGTATCATTATCAAAGTCAAAATCTCCTTTCATCTAAATTTTATCTTCCACTGAGTACCTGGGACCTTAAGTCCAAACTAAGGATTCAAGAATAAGTTTTTTTTTTCTCCTGTTCTGAAGATTGTGCAGTGAGTGTGTGGGGGTGCGTTTATACTCTGATGGTAGATTTTGGGCGTGCTTAGTCACTTCAGTCATGTCTGACTCTTGTGATCCCCTGAACTGTAGCCCACGAGGCTCCTCTGTCCATGGGATCCTTCACGCAAGAATACTGGAGTGGGTTGCATGCCTCCTCCAGGGGATCTTCCTGAACCAGGAATTGAACCTACTTCTTTTATGTTCCTGCATTGCCAGGTGGGTTCTTTACCACGAGTGCCAGTTGGGAAGCCTTACATGTGTGTGTGTATGTGTGTGTATAAACTCATTTGAAGTATAACTAGAAGACAAATTCTTAAAAGTGTATCTTTCTCTTTCTAAAATATGTCATAAATGTTTTTGGCAGTGTTAGGGAAGAAAACATTTTGTTTTCTTTCTACCACCCAAAGTTCTCTGGCAGGGGCCCTACAAAATTAGACTGACAAAGTCTTAACAAGATAAAAACCAAACAACTTATTAACGTGTTGTGCCCATAAAACAGGAGGAGCCTCAATGATGAAAAGTAATTCAAAGGGAGTGGTTAGAACTTGAGGTTCTATAGTGTCTCAACAAAAGAACAATAAATCTATAGACAAATGACAAGACAAAGGACAAAGCTTCAAGGGCTGCAAACTGTGGAAAGGTAAAGTATATGAGGGAAAGGAATGCACTAGGGTTTGTGCAGGTCCATCTGGGGGCCAACTTTTTTTTTTTTTTTAATTTTACTGGAGTATAGTTGCTTTACAATGTTGTGTTAGTTTCCACTGTACAGCAAAGTGAATCAGCTATACATATACAAATATCTCCTCTTTTTGGATTTCCCTCCCATTTAGATAACCACAAGAGCACTAGGTAGAGTTCCATGTGCTACACAGTAGGTTCTCATCAGTTATCTATTTTATACATAGTATCAACAGGGTGTATATGTCAACTTTCTGTCCTAGTCATAAAACCTCTCTGGGAGAGAAGAGTTACGGCTTTCCTCATTTTTCAAAAGTTTCTGCCTTTAGCTCCAAAATAGCTTCTTTCTGCATCTGTTGATTCTCACTTGCCTCTCACAATAATCCTCATGCCAAAGTGGTGGCATGGACTGACAGTTGCTGACTCAAATATAAACTATGATGCTCTACTATGGTAATTTCAGTGACTGCCCCTTCAATCCACCTCCCTAAATCCCCAGCCTCTCATTACCCACACGCCTCCCCAAAACCCCAAACAACTCACCCCTATGTTCTGATTAGGACACACTTTTCCAGGCTGTCCTAGCGGGCAGTGGTATTAGAACAGGAGCATTACCGTGTGATATGGCACTTATCTAGCAGATTGTGACTTGAGGACTCCCCGTTGGCCTCGCCACCGCTTTCTTTGAGCTCTACTGAGAGCTGAAGGTCTCCCTTCCCAGTCCTCCATCATTCCCCTCTTCTTCACAAGGGTTACTCCTGCATCTCTGAAGCTACTCCCTGCCCATGGCTGTTTCTCCCCTTTACCTTAACAGTAAACCTTTCGTACATGTCTGCTTCTGTGAGGAAATGAACTTCATACATAAATAAAAGGCCAACTAGCTGGAAGATACAATTATAATCCCAATTTCCACCTTAAGGTTCTGAATTGGAATTGAAGTTGCATAAGATTTACCAGTTTCATAAAGGAAATTATAGCACCATGAAAATAATACATCATTGAGAATTTACTTCTAACTCTAGAATTAAAGTTTGGACTTTTAATTGGGAAAACAGCATTGACATATATACAATACTATGTGTAAAACAGACAGCTAGTGGGAAGCTCCTGTATAGCGAGGAGCTCAGCTCTATTCTCTGTGATGACCTAGTGGAGTCGATGGGGTGGGAGGGAGGAGGGGGAGGTTCAAGGGGGAGGGGATTTATGTATATACAGAGCTGATTCACACTGCTGTATAGCAGAAACTAACACAACATTGTGAAGCAATTATCCTCCAATAATAAAATCTTACAAATATTTTTTAAAAAGTTCAGTCTACTTCCAAATAGCAATGGTTCATCAATTTCAAAGTACTGAAATAACTACAGAAGAAGAAAATTCAGTGATAAAAGAATTCAGAATTTAAGTGCTCACTAAAAAAGAGTGACAAAAATGACAAGCAGGAGTGGCCCACAAGATTAGAGGGTCTCATGACTTTTTGTGAAGTCAAGATCCCTGCTCTATAATTCCTGCTTCTCATACAACATAGTAAATGGATGCCCCCATTGACTTCCTGCCTGCTCTTTAATACCTGAATGCGAGACTTACAAAATCTCCACTTCCTTCCTCCAGCTAGGCTCTGAAGTAATCCATTTTCCCAAGGCAGAACCAAAAGTGGTGCTGTTTTAAGAATGTAGCTCAGAGGTTTCTTGATGGGTAACCAAGTCACAGGATTTCCCCCTACCAAGCCCTCTGGGGCATTTACTGTGGACAGAAAATTAAATTCAACATTTATGAAGGCAGCTATTTTGAGAGAAGTCAAAAGCTGAAAGAAGTTTTTAGAATTTATAAGATACAAAGATATAGAATTATATATGGTATATATCATATATATAATTGAATTATATATATTCAAATTATATTTTAAAGATATAAAATTTCTATCTTTTTTTCTTTTTTTTTCATGAAGATCCCCTGGAGTAGAAAATGGCAACCTGCTCCAGTATTCTAGCCTGGAAAATTTCACGGATGGAGGAGCCTGGCAGGCTACATACAGTCCAGAAAAACATTCAGTCTCACAAAGCATCATGTTGGATGTAGGTGCTCTTTATCAAATGGAGGAAGTCTCCCCATATATATTTTTTTTCTGAGAATTTTTATCATGATAAGATATAGAAATTTTGTCAGATGTTTTTTCTGTGTTGTTTGATGTAATCATATGAGTTTTCTTCTCTAAACTGTTAATATGGCAGATAGCATTAGTTTTCAAATACTTAACTACTTTTGCATTTCTGGAATAAATTTTATTTGCACAGTTCTTCTTATACATTGCATAATTGTATTTGCTAATATTTTGTTAAGTATTTTTACATCTGTATGCATCAAGGTTATTGGTCTTTCATTTTCTTTTATATAAATTTTTGGTTTGGTATCAGGGTTATAGTAGCTTCACAAAATGATTTGGGAACTGCATCCTCTTCTATGTTTTTGGAGGACATTGTATAAAATTTGTGCAGAATTGTGTAATAAACATATGGTAGAAATCACCAATGAAACCATCTGGGTTTGGAGATTTCTTTTGGGTATTTAAATTATCTATTTCATGCTGTCTGAGTTATTTTTCAAAAAAGTGGTCTATTTAATTTGTCAAATTTATGTTTGTAATATTCCCTTTACATTTTTAATGTTTTTAGTGTCTGTAGCCATGGGTTCTGTTTCATTCCTAACACTGGTGATTTGTGTCTTTTTTCTTTGTTAGTTTTCCTAATGTTTTTTTTTATTGTCAAGTTGCTCTATAATTCCTGCTTCTCATACAACATAGAAAAGGGCCCCATTGACTTCCTGCCTGCTCTTTAATACCTGAATGCGAGACTTACAAAATCTCCACTTCCTTCCTCCAGCTAGGCTCTGAAGTAATCCATTTTCCCAAGGCAGAACCAAAAGTGGTGCTGTTTTAAGAATGTAGCTCAGAGGTTTCTTGATGGGTAACCAAGTCACAGGATTTCCCCCTACCAAGCCCTCTGGGGCATTTACTGTGGACAGAAAATTAAATTCAACATTTATGAAGGCAGCTATTTTGAGAGAAGTCAAAAGCTGAAAGAAGTTTTTAGAATTTATAAGATACAAAGATATAGAATTATATATGGTATATATCATATATATAATTGAATTATATATATTCAAATTATATTTTAAAGATATAAAATTTCTATCTTTTTTTCTTTTTTTTTCATGAAGATCCCCTGGAGTAGAAAATGGCAACCTGCTCCAGTATTCTAGCCTGGAAAATTTCACGGATGGAGGAGCCTGGCAGGCTACATACAGTCCAGAAAAACATTCAGTCTCACAAAGCATCATGTTGGATGTAGGTGCTCTTTATCAAATGGAGGAAGTCTCCCCATATATATTTTTTTTCTGAGAATTTTTATCATGATAAGATATAGAAATTTTGTCAGATGTTTTTTCTGTGTTGTTTGATGTAATCATATGAGTTTTCTTCTCTAAACTGTTAATATGGCAGATAGCATTAGTTTTCAAATACTTAACTACTTTTGCATTTCTGGAATAAATTTTATTTGCACAGTTCTTCTTATACATTGCATAATTGTATTTGCTAATATTTTGTTAAGTATTTTTACATCTGTATGCATCAAGGTTATTGGTCTTTCATTTTCTTTTATATAAATTTTTGGTTTGGTATCAGGGTTATAGTAGCTTCACAAAATGATTTGGGAACTGCATCCTCTTCTATGTTTTTGGAGGACATTGTATAAAATTTGTGCAGAATTGTGTAATAAACATATGGTAGAAATCACCAATGAAACCATCTGGGTTTGGAGATTTCTTTTGGGTATTTAAATTATCTATTTCATGCTGTCTGAGTTATTTTTCAAAAAAGTGGTCTATTTAATTTGTCAAATTTATGTTTGTAATATTCCCTTTACATTTTTAATGTTTTTAGTGTCTGTAGCCATGGGTTCTGTTTCATTCCTAACACTGGTGATTTGTGTCTTTTTTCTTTGTTAGTTTTCCTAATGGTTTATTAATTTTATCCTGTCAAAGAACCAGTTCTTTGTTTTATTTTGTCTAAGTTTTTCCGATTTTAATTTCAATGATTTCTGCTTGTGTCTTTATTTTTTCTTTTCTTCTGCTTACTTTGGATTTATTTTGCATTTCTTTTTCTAGGTTTCTGAGATGGAAGCTTAGATTTGAGACTATTCCTCTTTTTAAAATGTAAGCATTCAAGAAAGAAGAAAAAAACCCTTTTTCAAGGAAGAAAATACACAGAGAACCTGAATTTCTAACTTTTAAATAGTAGTAGGAAAAACGCATTTAAATGACTACATAAATACATGTATCAACACCCAGCAGACACAATCACCCACTGATATGAGCTGGTGACCAAACATGAGGGAGATGCATTGGAACCTTACTTAATACTTTTCTTTAATTGAAACTCCCTCATGTGGCAAATGATCTACGTGGGAGAATGCTGAAAAGATATGTGATCATTGATATCTAGTGTTGGAAATGCCGTTCTTAAGATACAAACACAATATTGGTTTTGTTGTCATGTAGCAACCAGACTTTATTTTCTTAGACTTTCACAAAATAAAATGAGTATGTGATAATGACAGGCCAATATTCCTATTTTGTTTTTGATAAACTTAGTAAACTTTTTTAGATTTAAGGCCAAAATGCTAAGAGAGCCCTAGCTCTTTGGCATCTTGTGCCCTCTGACCATACCTCATTGCTCCACTCTGTTTAGCACAGCACGTGCTGTTCTAGCACACTTATTGATCTTTCATTTTCTTTTATATAAATTTTGGTTTGGTATCAGGGTTATAGTAGCTTCACAAAATGATTTGGGAACTGCATCCTCTTCTATGTTTTTGGAGGACATTGTATAAAATTTGTGCAGAATTGTGTAATAAACATATGGTAGAAATCACCAATGAAACCATCTGGGTTTGGAGATTTCTTTTGGGTATTTAAATTATCTATTTCATGCTGTCTGAGTTATTTTTCAAAAAAGTGGTCTATTTAATTTGTCAAATTTATGTTTGTAATATTCCCTTTACATTTTTAATGTTTTTAGTGTCTGTAGCCATGGGTTCTGTTTCATTCCTAACACTGGTGATTTGTGTCTTTTTTCTTTGTTAGTTTTCCTAATGGTTTATTAATTTTATCCTGTCAAAGAACCAGTTCTTTGTTTTATTTTGTCTAAGTTTTTCCGATTTTAATTTCAATGATTTCTGCTCGTGTCTTTATTTTTTCTTTTCTTCTGCTTACTTTGGATTTATTTTGCATTTCTTTTTCTAGGTTTCTGAGATGGAAGCTTAGATTTGAGACTATTCCTCTTTTTAAAATGTAAGCATTCAAGAAAGAAGAAAAAAACCCTTTTTCAAGGAAGAAAATACACAGAGAACCTGAATTTCTAACTTTTAAATAGTAGCAGGAAAAACGCATTTAAATGACTACATAAATACATGTATCAACACCCAGCAGACACAATCACCCACTGATATGAGCTGGTGACCAAACATGAGGGAGATGCATTGGAACCTTACTTAATACTTTTCTTTAATTGAAACTCCCTCATGTGGCAAATGATCTACGTGGGAGAATGCTGAAAAAGATATGTGATCATTGATATCTAGTGTTGGAAATGCCCGTTCTTAAGATACAAACACAATATTGGTTTTTGTTGTCATGTAGCAACCAGACTTTATTTTCTTAGACTTTCACAAAATAAAATGAGTATGTGATAATGACAGGCCCAATATTCCTATTTTGTTTTTGATAAACTTAGTAAGATCTTTTTTGCTACGATTTAAGGCCAAAATGCTAAGAGAGCCCTAGCTCTTTGGCATCTTGTGCCCTCTGACCATACCTCATTGCTCCACTCTGTTTAGCACAGCACGTGCTGTTCTAGCACACTAAATCCACTAGAGAGAATATTAGGTGTAAACAACATGTATTCACATATTTGAGATAAACTATCATGATTTACATTGTAGTATTCTATTTCTGGGAACATGTTTCAAGGTGTAATTTCTTCTAATATTTTGATGAGACTATTCCCTTTACTCTCCTCATCAAAAAAAGCCAGTAGATTACCCTACTCTGACCCTTAGGCTTATGATTAGTCAGTATTAGAATACCTAGCACTTGAACCCAGAGCTTAGTTTATACCAGGTACTATATTAAACACTCTGCATACCCTATCTCATTTAATAGTTATGACATTATGTTATTAATATAATTATTATATATTACGTTATAATTATTATAAGTCTTATAACATTATTACAAGAATGTTATCCAGATACAAAGCTGGGATAATATATCAAGAGGAGAAAAGACTGACTTCAAAGAAGTTAGGTAATTAGTTTGAACTTACACAACTACTAAGTTGTTGAGCCTGTATGGCATAACAGGCTTCCTGACTCTCCAACCTACTCTCTTACCACTACATCAATCATACGTTCTCAGTTCTAGAACTAGCTGGAAGTTTCAGCATGTTAGTATCTGAAGAACATCAGGCCTTTGCCATTTGGCCACCACATAAGCACTACTATCTGCCACTCAGTTAATGTCACTATAGCTCAGTTTCCAAGTAATCTGTCTTTTCTGTAGCTCCTCTTGGCCCTTTCCTCCCTTCTTCTGGACCCTGCTCAAAATCTGTTTCTCTGCCCCTGTTGTTAGATTAGTGGGTTCAAAGATTCTGGGTTTTTTTTTTTCCCTCCTTTCTTCTAAGTACCTTTCCTCTATAATTTCCCCCACAAGATTCTCACAGCTTTCATATGCTCATATGAGAAACTCTCTCATTGTGTAAATGTATATGTTAAGAGAGCTGTCATTTTGGAGGCAATATTATTTATTTTCTTGCTATTTGTTTTTTTAAATTACTGTCAGACTTTAAGATTTATTCATTTATATACTGAGTATAATTTTAGGGTTTCCAAACCAAGACCCAAGATATTTACCTATAGAGTGAAGAAATACTCTGAATATTACATAAATGTTATATTATTTCTACTTAATATCAATATTAAATATCTGTTCATAAGTATTTATTGAGTGCCTGTATGTCACCTATTACCCTAGATTCTAACTTTTTACCTTTCACAATGTCTTTTCTTGGTAAAAGCACTTTTTTTTTAAAGTACTTTTTAAACATTAAAGTTTATTCAATATACAACAGATTCACTTTAGAAAAAAATGCAAACTAAAAAGAATTAGGAAATATACATCAGCAACAATCACTTTCAATACTTTTATGATTACCCTTTCAAAGCTTTACTCATGTTTCTGAACTTAGTTTTTTTTCAGTTAACACTATATAATAAACTTTCTTCTACATTAACCGCTGTTAAAGATCAACACTAGTTCACTGTGTGGGTGTACAACGGTTTTAAAATCATACTTTCAATGTTGGACTCAGTCTATTGCTAGCTTTTTGCAGTAATACGCGAAGACTACTATGAAGTTCATTTATGTATTTTTCTTTTCATACATCCTTACATGGCTCCTTATATAGCAGCTTACGGGCTGAGGGACATTTTTTCCAGATCTCAAGAATTATCACTCGATCGGTTAAAAGTGTGCAGGCTAGAGATTCAAAGGAGCTCCCTTCTGTTTTTGAAATTCAACATAATCAACAGTTTGCTCAAATCTTAACTCTTGAAAGGTCTGTCGCCTTTATGTACTACATACTAATAAGAACACTGGATATGGGGATACAAAGATGAATAAAAGCCTGTGCAGGCCCGATAACAATTTACTGCAGTACGATTTGCTATTGCGTAGAACATGATGGGCTTGATAATCTGCAGCACTCGGGTGCGCAAGACCCACAGGGTGGGTTGAAGAGAGCGGAAGGCATAACCACTGGTGATTACTACAAATGTTTCTAAAGAATTAGATGGTACATTTTAATTTAATATTTGGTGGTTAAAGAAAAGATACAACCCATCCATTGCCTCTCATCTATCGATTACTCATGTTTCTCACTTAAATGGTGATGGGACGTTTGCTTACTTTTAGCACGTAAATTCAGAGAAAATATCGTTCAACTCTGTACCAAAGAGAAGTAGAAGGAAATACTCTGAATATTACATAAATGTTATATTATTTCTACTTAATATCAATATTAAATATCTGTTCATAAGTATTTATTGAGTGCCTGTATGTCACCTATTACCCTAGATTCTAACTTTTTACCTTTCACAATGTCTTTTCTTGGTAAAAGCACTTTTTTTTTAAAGTACTTTTTAAACATTAAAGTTTATTCAATATAACAACAGATTCACTTTAGAAAAAAATGCAAACTAAAAAGAATTAGGAAATATACATCAGCAACAATCACTTTCAATACTTTTATGATTACCCTTTCAAAGCTTTACTCATGTTTCTGAACTTAGTTTTTTTTCAGTTAACACTATATAATAAACTTTCTTCTACATTAACCGCTGTTAAAGATCAACACTAGTTCACTGTGTGGGTGTACAACGGTTTTAAAATCATACTTTCAATGTTGGACTCAGTCTATTGCTAGCTTTTTGCAGTAATACGCGAAGACTACTATGAAGTTCATTTATGTATTTTTCTTTTCATACATCCTTACATGGCTCCTTATATAGCAGCTTACGGGCTGAGGGACATTTTTTCCAGATCTCAAGAATTATCACTCGATCGGTTAAAAGTGTGCAGGCTAGAGATTCAAAGGAGCTCCCTTCTGTTTTTGAAATTCAACATAATCAACAGTTTGCTCAAATCTTAACTCTTGAAAGGTCTGTCGCCTTTATGTACTACATACTAATAAGAACACTGGATATGGGGATACAAAGATGAATAAAAGCCTGTGCAGGCCCGATAACAATTTACTGCAGTACGATTTGCTATTGCGTAGAACATGATGGGCTTGATAATCTGCAGCACTCGGGTGCGCAAGACCCACAGGGTGGGTTGAAGAGAGCGGAAGGCATAACCACTGGTGATTACTACAAATGTTTCTAAAGAATTAGATGGTACATTTTAATTTAATATTTGGTGGTTAAAGAAAAGATACAACCCATCCATTGCCTCTCATCTATCGATTACTCATGTTTCTCACTTAAATGGTGATGGGACGTTTGCTTACTTTTAGCACGTAAATTCAGAGAAAATATCGTTCAACTCTGTACCAAAGAGAAGTAGAAGGAATTTAGAAATGTTTGATACTGATAACATGTGAAGACAATTTTTTAAAAATTACACCAATGGGCACTTTTCCTTAGACAACAAAACAGCGAGACATCAGCTGGGGCAACTACACCATCTTCAACACAGGGGTGTCACACCTATAAGCGGCGGCAGTCAACGTGATTAAGGCCTGCACGGGCCTCGACGCTGCAGTAGGTGGCGCAAAACCTGGGCATATTTTCAGGACGCTCCGCAGATACCTGCCAAGACGCGGCACCCGTGGACCCGGAGCTGCTGAGGTCGCCTTTAAGACGGTGCCCGTGTCATGCCCGGGAGCCGACGCGCAAACCTACGTCTCCAAGCTCTGCCTCGAGGCCCCGCCCACTCCTGGCCGCGAAGCCCGCTGGGGGCCTCGGAGGGGGCGTGTCCAAAGGAGGGTAGGGAATGCGCACGCGCACTAGGAACCCGGTCATTGAGCTAACTCTCTCGCGAGTGTTGAAAGTCGGTGGCGTAGGTAGTGGAGCTGGATGCTGGCGAGATAGATGATAGCTACCAGAGGAGGAAGAGGAGGCCGCTAAGCTAGCTCTCAGTCTACGTCCCTCCTTCGCTTTCCTTTCCTTTTCCCCAAACCTCGCCCTTCGGGAATCGGCCCGCCTTCCCTGACCTCCGTGACCCGGGTGGCCCCGCCCACTCCCGTCGACGTGATTCCCGCCGTGAGGTAAAGTGCCGGTGGAACCCGCAGGCCCGCGGAAGAGGAGGACGACCGCGGGGGGAGCGGCTGGGCCTGGTTCGGGCTCGTCGCCGAGCCGCAGCGCAGAGGGCTTTCGGGTGGTCCTCTCGCTCCTCCATCTGCTTGTGGCGACGCAGCCACCCAGGCCTGGTTCTCCCCTCCTCCTCCCCGCCGGCCCGGCCTCTGGCAGCAGGGGGTGACGCAGACAGAACATCATGTCGTCCGCGGCCGACCCTCCGCCGCCCCCGCCTCCCGAGAGCGCGCCTTGCAAACCCGCAGCCTCGACCGCCGGCAGCGGCAGCAGCAGCAGCAACAAAGGCGGCCCCGAGGGCGTCGCAGCCCAGGCGGCCCCCTCCGTGGCCTGCGCCGGCCCCGCGGACTCGGAGATGGAGGTGAGGACGGCTCGCGGCGTGCGGAGAAGGCGGGGTGGGGAGGAGGAACGGGGTCCCCGGCCTCTGGGCTGGTGGGGAGACGCGGAGCCAGACTTTAGCCCTCCGCACTCGCCCTCGGCCTTAGACCCCGTGGGTCGGCAGTGATGCTCTCACTCTTGCGCCTGACCCATTCAAGCACGCTCAATAAATGGATTTCTGGCACTTCCCGTTTATGCTGTTAGTCTCTTTCGCGAACCTTGCTAAATCCTTGAACGCTCTTTTTAGACACATGTATTTGATTACTGAGGCCGAGTGAAAATCTACGCCCCCCCCCTTCCCCTTTTAAAGCTGGACTCCCATGATTCCCTCGCCCGTCTCTTAGATTTTAGTTTCCACTAAACTTGGGGGAAGGGCGAGGGGAATTTCCCCTTAGGAATGGGGCAGACGGGCAGGGTAGAGGAAGGCATTTAAAAGCTGCGCATCCAGGGACTGGGGCCTCCTTTTCTTCCTCCTGTTCCTTGCGCGGGCGGTATCTGTTCCGCAGAAACAATGGCGAGAGCTGGATGGCCGAGGGCGCAGTGGGGATACGCGGGGCGCAGCTGCTCCCTTGGAGGGAGAGGAGGCTCCTCCCAGGCTCTGCTCCTTGGGGAGGGAAGCGACCAGGCGGTAGCAGCAGCTGTCTTGAACCCCATTTCACTTTGAAGGGGGTTGATGGATGGTTGGGTGCGTGAATTTAGGGAGTGAGGGGCTGGTAAGTTGCTTTCATCCAGGACGGTTCCTCTTTTGGGGGCCTGGGCCCTATTTTGGAAATGGGTACCGCTCTCTCCCGCTCCTTGCCTTCTCACCTGGGGCTGGCGGGTCAGAGGATGGCAGCTGTGTGGCGGGGTTGGGGAGATTGGGGAACCGCCGGGCGGGCCTCTTGGGTGTGCTTTGCGATGTCTGGGAGCAAAGTGATTGCTTGCTTCTTCCAGGTTTTATTCTTGGCCTTCGATCTATTTTGAGATACTTTATAGTCGCAGCCCAAAGATTTCTGGGATTTTTGCATACTTGGATAGATTGAGCGGAGGTAATACTGCTCTAAAAAGGGCTGTTGCTGCAGAATTAGCACAATAAAGAGATGGTAGCACAGTTTACCATGGAGCTTTTGGCGCAGTAGTATTAGTTGGGCACCAGTGGTCTAATCTAGGGTGAAGTAATATGTTGTTAGCCTTTGAAAGAGCTTTTAGGTAAGGGTGGGCTTTGGTGGAAAAAGACCTTTGGTATTCTGTAGTTTTCCCTGACTTGAAATTTGTTTTCAGTTCATGTCTTTTTTGACTGTTTTCTTTTTCCTTAGGTTTTAAATGATTCTTTTGAATTACCAGGGTTAACTTGGATTCCTGCTTCCTGGCTTAAGGGGGTTTGAAAACTTGACCCTGAAAGCAGTTGTATGTAAATAGGCAGTTCTCTGGGCTTCCCAGGTGACTCTAGTGGTGAAGAACCAGCCTGCCAGTACAGGAGAGAAAACAAGACACGGGTTTGATCCCTGGGTGGGAAATGTCCTCCGGAGGAGGGCATGGCAACCCACCCACTCCACTATTCTTGCCTGGAGCATCCCATGACAGAGGAGCCTGGTGGACCGCAGTCCATAGGGTCGTGCGCAGTCAGACCGACTGGAACGACTGAGCTTGCATGCAGTTCTCTTCAAATTGCTGTCTACAGTTGTCCGCAGTTTCTCAAAAGAGGCTGTCATTCAAATTGTGGAATAGCAACCAAAATCTCACTAGAGATGTTAAGGAGATATCAGAAAACAAGTAATTTAAAGCCTAAACTAAATGTTCTGTCTTTCAGTTGCTATTTTTAAGGTGAAGTGGAATTAGAGTTTAATAACCATGAATATTAATGAGTACCAAATGACATCAGTAGTGTTTTTATTTGCCTCAGGGGGTAATTGAGCTTTCTAAGTAGAGTCTGTAATAGAACCCATGTCTGGATCTTCAGCTGACCCATCTCCTAATATCTTGCCCTGTCTTATTTTTACAAAAGAAAGTGTGTGACAGTTTCATTTATTGAAGAATGACTTAGTTATTTTAGCTTCTCAGTAACATCAGTAACTTTATCTTTTACTAATCTTTACACTGACCAGTTTTTATTTTTTCCTTCACATTAATAGTGTGATTTTTTTTTCTTTTTAAATTGGGTTTTTCCAAAATCATTTGTTTTCTGACAAAGCCCACTTTCCTAGAAACATTTAGCTTTCCTAAGTATTTGGTAAATCTTTTCTTTTTGGCTTGGTATTGGTAGGTCATTGGAGTAGTCACATTTTTTATTTGTATGATCTTTTTGGCAACATGTATGTTTCTTTGTTGTCTAGACTGATAGGGTAGGTACACTCAGAGTCCTAAATGCAAATCTTTTGTTTTAGTTAAAACTGAAATAATGACTACTCTTGGAAAGCACACTTTTTTTTTTTTTTTTAGCATATACTCGACTTTTCGTGGTATCCCATAACCATTTTGTGAAGTAGACTAGGTGGGTGGCTTTGTCACTTTTACTGTGGAGACCAGAAATTTGTGATGGGGTGAAGGTTTCACAGATTCTTAAAGGTCCTAGCAATGAAGTTAGACTGAATTTGGGTCATTTGACTGCTTAGTATTAGTGCTATCTATACCTGCCCCATCCTGCCAACTTTTGGGGGGGGGGGCTCTTTTATTGATTATTTATTCATTTATTTTCATTCATCTTTATTCTTTGGCCTGTGTGGGCCTCCCATTGCAGCGGCCCCTCTTGTTGCAGAGCACTGGCTCTGGGTGCATGTGCTCCAGAATGCTGGCTCCTAATTGGAGACACTGGTTCAGCCGCTCCGCGGCATGTGGGATCTTCCTGGGCCAGGGATTGAACCGGTGCCCTTGCACTGCCAAGCAGACTCTTTACCCACTGGACCCCAGGAAGTGCCTCCCCAACTTTTTAATCACAAGTTTGTTACAGTATTTTTAAGGTGAAGTGGAATTAGAGTTTAATAACCATGAATATTAATGAGTACCAAATGACATCAGTAGTGTTTTTATTTGCCACAGAGGGTAATTGAGCTTTCTAAGTAGAGTCTGTAATAGAACCCATGTCTGGATCTTCAGCTGACCCATCCTAATATCTTGCCCTGTCTTACTTTTACAAAAGAAAGTGTGTGACAGTTTCATTTATTGAAGAATGACTTAGTTATTTTAGCTTCTCAGTAACATCAGTAACTTTATCTTTTACTAATCTTTACACTGCCAGTTTTTATTTTTTCCTTCACATTAATAGTGTGATTTTTTTTTCTTTTTAAATTGGGTTTTTCCAAAATCATTTGTTTTCTGACAAAGCCCACTTTCCTAGAAACATTTAGCTTTCCTAAGTATTTGGTAAATCTTTTCTTTTTGGCTTGGTATTGGTAGGTCATTGGAGTAGTCACATTTTTTATTTGTATGATCTTTTTGGCAACATGTATGTTTCTTTGTTGTCTAGACTGATAGGGTAGGTACACTCAGAGTCCTAAATGCAAATCTTTTGTTTTAGTTAAAACTGAAATAATGACTACTCTTGGAAAGCACACTTTTTTTTTTTTTTTTAGCATATACTCGACTTTTCGTGGTATCCCATAACCATTTTGTGAAGTAGACTAGGTGGGTGGCTTTGTCACTTTTACTGTGGAGACCAGAAATTTGTGATGGGGTGAAGGTTTCACAGATTCTTAAAGGTCCTAGCAATGAAGTTAGACTGAATTTGGGTCATTTGACTGCTTAGTATTAGTGCTGTCTATACCTGCCCCATCCTGCCAACTTTTGGGGGGGGGGGGGGCTCTTTTATTGATTATTTATTCATTTATTTTCATTCATCTTTATTCTTTGGCCTGTGTGAGCCTCCCATTGCAGCGGCCCCTCTTGTTGCAGAGCACTGGCTCTGGGTGCATGTGCTCCAGAATGCTGGCTCCTAATTGGAGACACTGGTTCAGCCGCTCCGCGGCATGTGGGATCTTCCTGGGCCAGGGATTGAACCGGTGCCCCTTGCACTGCCAAGCAGACTCTTTACCCACTGGACCCCCAGGGAAGTGCCCTCCCCCCAACTTTTTAATCACAAGTTTGTTACAGTATTTATCGCCAGTACACCACTGATGAAAATTGTACTTTCACTAGGTGTTCTGTTCTTTTAATGGATGAGTGGAACTTTTCAGTGTAATTGGTGCTTTTTTTTTTTTTTCAACTGTTGTTCTCGTCTTTCTGAATGTCAGGGTGAATAAATCTGCAAAAATTATGCGCATCATCAACTAAGGAATCAGATTGTAGGTTAGATGGTATTCACTTTAGACTGCATGATCGATTTTTTAATGTTCCAGAAGATGGGAATCAGGGTGACTAATGCGACTTCCCAGGTGTACATTTGGGTAGTAGCACACTAGATAGAGCAGTTTTATTATTAAAAGGGAACATTTTCTTAACATTTAGTACTGTTCAGTTTGGCTTTATAACTTTTGATTAGAAAACAAAACAGATTTGCTGAAAGTATTTTGTTCTAGGGTGATGGCGATAATTGCCTTGTGTTTCAGGCTTGGCACTGGCCCTGGGGTAACATATTTGTGTTAAGTGAGTTGTTAGTATTATGGTGTTTTTCATCAAGGTTTCCTGTCAGGTAGGATGACAGCAACCATTTAAGTATCTAGGAAGTTCAGGATAGGGGTGTATTACTTTGAATGTGTTTTGGGCAGAAATTAGTGTAATAATGGTGTGTTGAGTATTCTTGAAGAACAATCCTTGGTTTTTCCTTCTTATCAGGACGTATTTGACGATGCATCTCCTGGAAGATCCAAGATCCAGATCCTACCTATGAAGAAAAAATGGTATGTTCTAGGCATATGAAGTTATAATTTAATGAGGTGATTAAATTTACCAAAGTTGAGCCACAGATGTCTAATTTAAATAAGGTGTAACATGGAGTGCTATAAGTTTTGTATCTTGCTTGACTTACTAGATTATATAGGAATTAAATATTACATGAATTCACATAGTATGTAATTATGCAGACTATATTAATACTCCGGCGGGGGCCCATGGTTGGGATCTCTGGGTGCATGTGCTAGAATGCTGGCTCTAATTGGAGACACTGGTTCAGCGCTCGCGGCATGTGGGATCTTCCTGGGCCAGGGATTGAACCGGTGCCTTGCACTGCCAAGCAGACTCTTTACCCACTGGACCCCCAGGGAAGTGCCCTCCCCCCAACTTTTTAATCACAAGTTTGTTACAGTATTTATCGCCAGTACACCACTGATGAAAATTGTACTTTCACTAGGTGTTCTGTTCTTTTAATGGATGAGTGGAACTTTTCAGTGTAATTGGTGCTCTTTTTTTTTTTTTCAACTGTTGTTCTCGTCTTTCTGAATGTCAGGGTGAATAAATCTGCAAAAATTATGCGCACCATCAACTAAGGAATCAGATTGTAGGTTAGATGGTATTCACTTTAGACTGCATGATCGATTTCTTAATGTTCCAGAAGATGGGAATCAGGGTGACTAATGCGACTTCCCAGGTGTACATTTGGGTAGTAGCACACTAGATAGAGCAGTTTTATTATTAAAAGGGAACATTTTCTTAACATTTAGTACTGTTCAGTTTGGCTTTATAACTTTTGATTAGAAAACAAAACAGATTTGCTGAAAGTATTTTGTTCTAGGGTGATGGCGATAATTGCCTTGTGTTTCAGGCTTGGCACTGGCCCTGGGGTAACATATTTGTGTTAAGTGAGTTGTTAGTATTATGGTGTTTTTCATCAAGGTTTCCTGTCAGGTAGGATGACAGCAACCATTTAAGTATCTAGGAAGTTCAGGATAGGGGTGTATTACTTTGAATGTGTTTTGGGCAGAAATTAGTGTAATAATGGTGTGTTGAGTATTCTTGAAGAACAATCCTTGGTTTTTCCTTCTTATCAGGACGTATTTGACGATGCATCTCCTGGAAAGCAAAAAGAAATCCAAGAACCAGATCCTACCTATGAAGAAAAAATGGTATGTTCTAGGCATATGAAGTTATAATTTAATGAGGTGATTAAATTTACCAAAGTTGAGCCACAGATATCTAATTTAAATAAGGTGTAACATGGAGTGCTATAAGTTTTGTATCTTGCTTGACTTACTAGATTATATAGGGAATATATAAAACTATTACATGAATTCACATAGTATGTAATTATGCAGACTATATTAATACTTTTTTTAAGATTTAGCATTGTGAATGAGAGGAGTTAAAGATCAGATAAATAACTCTTGAAGGTGTGTTCTGCATCTGTCTAGCATTATACTGTACTGGTTATAAAGTGTGTAATTCATATATTATTTATAATAATATGTATATTAATGAGCTTCCCAGGTGGTTCAGTGGGTAAAGAATCCGTCTGCATTGCAGGAGACGTGGGTTTGATCCATGTCTTGGGAACATTCCCTAGAGGAGAGAATGGCAACCCACTCTAGTATTCTTGCCTGGAGAATCCCATGGACAGGAGCCTGACAGGCTACATTCCATAGGATTGCAGAGTCTGACATGACTGGAGTGATTGAGCATGCACACATGCATGCACTCATACAATATGTAATATAAAAATATATAGTATATGTAATAATACAATAATAATATGCCTTGTCTACAGCCTTTTTATAATTTAGATGAGAACTTTACAAAAGAGAATATGAATGTCATACTTGAAAAAGTCACAGCTCAGATTTCGCATCCTCTTGGGAAATTTTATTTTATCATGAGTTAATCAGTAACTACAAAGAATTTAAATTAAATAATAATGACTAACTGAATAATTACTATGTATCAGCTTCTATTTTATGTGCTTTATATGGATTAAAACTCATTTAATTGTTTTGAAATCTTAAAAAGTTAAAATAGCATGAGCAGTAATGTCATTGCTACACCATACAGTATGCTCCTTAAGAGTGAAAAGTATCTTCATCTTTCTGTCTTCAGCATCCAGAATAATATATGGCACATAGTATACTGATTTCAACAAGCTTGACGTTCCCCTTGTTCTTTGACTTCCTCATCAGTATCAGTAAATGCTTTTGAATCTGTAAAAATAGCTTCAAAATCCTCATGTGGGGGCTTCCCTGGTGGTCCAGTGGATAAGGACACCGCCTTGCAGTGTAAGGGGCGCCGGTTTGATCCCTGGCCTGGGAAGATCCCACGTGCCGCGGAGCGGCTGGACCCATGTGTCCAGTTACCGAGCGGGAGGTCTGGAGCGCATGCGCCCAGAGCAGGTGCTCTGTGACAACAGAGGCCACCGCAATGGGAGGCCCATACAGGCCAAAGAACAAAGATGAATGAAAATAGATAAATGAAAGACCAGTAGAAGTGGCCCCTCCTGCCCTCTCCCTCCCCCCCTGCCCCCAAAATCCTCATGTATACCTGTATGCACGCATGTAATGTGCATAATACATTGTAATGTGTAAAGTGTAAATGATGTATCCCGTATGACTTGTTACATTTTGTGTATGTGTGTACACATATACAGAACTATCCTGTCACCTTTTTTTGCCTTTTTTTCAAACTTAATTGGAGAAAAAGATGTTTTTCCTGTTCTACTTTTCCCATTCATTTCTTTAACCCTTCAATCCTAGATTCCGTCATTAACACTGTGCTAGTGACTCTATACTTGATTTTAGCCAGAAGGCTGAGAAACGGATGTACTAGTGATTCTAATGGCCAATTCTTTGGCTTAATTTTAGTTTCATTGTCCTTGACCATCTTGTGTTTGACACAGTTGACCACGCCACAAAATTTTTACTTGCCTTGAGAGACCTTTTTCTTTGATAATTATCTTATTTACTTGACCATTTGTTTATCCTTCTTCATTACATTTTGAACGTTTGTTCTTGGGCAGTTTGAGCCTTGTCTCTGATATTCATCCGCCACCTATAAATGAGTACTTCTGAGTATTTATTTCTGGCCCAGATGCTTCCAACCATTGTATTTTCATTTGCTTGTTGGACAGTTAAGTCCCTTTGGTACATCTTATTTAGGAATATCCAAAATTGAATTCATTATCTCTACCGCTACACTTCTAATTAGTGTTATCTCAGTGAATTTATTTCTTAATAAATGCCTGAGCTGTTTATGAAAGTGCCTCATAGTTTTAATAACCTTGACAAATCTAACTTCTTAAGTATTTCTTTTATCTTTTCCCTGTTGCCCTGGTTCATTCTTCTGTTGCATGAATTACTTCGTTGGCATCTTCATTAGGCTCCTTTCTCATCCTCTTCCAGATCTCTTTATGTTTTTGCAGAGTATATTTATGACACAGGTCTGATGAGATAAATGGAGGTCTTCAGTGGCTCTTTGCAGTGCTGCTCGTTCCCACAGCTCCCTTTATTGCATTTTTTTCACATCTTACAAAATTTTTCATCTCTTAGTTTAATTTCCTTTTTCAAAATTGTGCTCTTGACAAAGCAGTTTTCTTTTAAGCAGCCTCCTTATCATCTGCTAGATCCTATATTCATAGGTAAGTCTTGATTTTCACTCTTCATTCTTAAATTCAAGATGCCAAGTACTGCTTGAGAAAACTAAAATAATTATGCTGATCACAACTGGAATATTTTATGGTTTTTACTTTGGCTTTCAGTGTCTGTTGTGTAACAGTCCCATTTAGCCATTCTGAAACTTTGCAACTCTGAGAAGTATTCTACTGCTTTTTCTGCTACACCCCAGTTTGTAGGCGTGTAGTCAGTTTCCAACTATGTAAGGCTTCTACTCTCCTGGTCATTTCCTTTTCAGAGAAAGATGCTTTTTCCAAGGCTAGTTAATCTTTTAATTTTATGATTCTTTTTGTTTTAGGTTCTTGATCTTACTGCTTTTTAGGAAGCAGTTTTTCTCCTTATACTTTTCTTTTTTAATTGAAGTATAGTTGGTTGATTTATGTGTCAATCTCTGCTATACAGTAGAGTGATTCAGTTTTACACACGCATATATTCTTTTTAAATATTCTTTCCTATTATGGTTTATTCCAGGAAGATTGGATATAGTTCTTTGTGCTATGCAGTAAAACCTTTGTTATTTAGCTATTCTAAATGTAATACTTTGTGACTACAGACCTCAATCCCCAGTCCATCCCTCTCCTTCCCCTCCTCTTCCTTGGTAATCACAAGGCAGATCTCTGTCTGGAAGTGTGTTTCTGTTTTGTAGATAGGTTAATTTTCTTACACCTTTTTTGTCAAATCATTTTTATCTTAACCTTCTCATTTTTCCAAGAAGGGAGGGCTTTGCCTGTTAATCCCCTTAAACTTTTGCCACAATTCTACTGAAAACTTGACTCTATAAATGTTCTGAACCTCTTTGGTTTTTTTGCAGGTAGTTTGTAATCCCACCAGTACTTGAATCTGTGAGAGAGAATTTTTTAAATTATGGAATTTTTTGTAGAGCCCTGGTGAAATTTATGCTTCATTTTTTAAGGTGGTAGTTCTCAGAACTTGACCTTGTATAAGACGACAAAGATCTTAGATATTTCTGACCTAATGGATCATAAACTATACTTTGAACACATACCATCTTAAGACATCCTAGAGCCATTAAAAGATCGTGAACATTAGAGAGGTCTGGTAAGATCTACAATTTGGGGCAGGGCTCCTCGCTTGTTTGTGAAACATCCTCTCTGTTAGGATTTTCCTAGTTGAAGTTTCAGTGTTGCTCCCATTTCCCGTCTTTTCTTACTCTGCTTTGTTTTTACTTCTGAGTGTTCATTATTTTCTAGTAATCGTGCATAATTTACTTGTTATGTTTTACTTTTAGTATTGGACTAAAATGAAAACTTCATAAAGAAACAAAGTACCTTTTCTAGTCTACACACAAAAATAATTTTTGAATTGAAAAATTATTTAAGAAGAAAATGTTACTTTGAAAATGTTTTTAAAGAAGTATGTATTCAGTGATTTGAATACTATAGAGTAGCTTTTACTTTAAAAAAATCTTAAAAAAAAAAAACTTAGACTGATCTGTCTGAATTTATTTCCAGAGCTGATTTATCTTGATCCAAGCATAGTTACAATAGTAGAATAGTCTTTTTAAAGTAGTAACATCTTATTGGATGTCATTGACTTTTATTATGTATGTATTAGAAAATGAAATTGTGCAGAATACATACATATGGATCTCAGTTCAATATTTTCAAACAGACCTCAATCCCCAGTCCATCCCTCTCCTTCCTCCTCTTCCTTGGTAATCACAAGGCAGATCTCTGTCTGGAAGTGTGTTTCTGTTTTGTAGATAGGTTAATTTTCTTACACCTTTTTTGTCAAATCATTTTTATCTTAACCTTCTCATTTTTCCAAGAAGGGAGGGCTTTGCCTGTTAATCCCCTTAAACTTTTGCCACAATTCTACTGAAAACTTGACTCTATAAATGTTCTGAACCTCTTTGGTTTTTGCAGGTAGTTTGTAATCCCACCAGTACTTGAATCTGTGAGAGAGAATTTTTTAAATTATGGAATTTTTTGTAGAGCCCTGGTGAAATTTATGCTTCATTTTTTAAGGTGGTAGTTCTCAGAACTTGACCTTGTATAAGACGACAAAGATCTTAGATATTTCTGACCTAATGGATCATAAACTATACTTTGAACACATACCATCTTAAGACATCCTAGAGCCATTAAAAGATCGTGAACATTAGAGAGGTCTGGTA
The DNA here is from genome assembly GCA_022376925.1 of Tragulus kanchil. Classification (NCBI taxonomy): domain Eukaryota; kingdom Metazoa; phylum Chordata; class Mammalia; order Artiodactyla; family Tragulidae; genus Tragulus; species Tragulus kanchil. Next base: position 32,224,928 of record JAIOJX010000025.1, read on the forward strand.
AGATCTACAATTTGGGGGCAGGGCTCCTCGCTTGTTTGTGAAACATCCTCTCTGTTAGGATTTTCCTAGTTGAAGTTTCAGTGTTGCTCCCATTTCCCGTCTTTTCTTACTCTGCTTTGTTTTTACTTCTGAGTGTTCATTATTTTCTAGTAATCGTGCATAATTTACTTGTTATGTTTTACTTTTAGTATTGGACTAAAATGAAAACTTCATAAAGAAACAAAGTACCTTTTCTAGTCTACACACAAAAATAATTTTTGAATTGAAAAATTATTTAAGAAGAAAATGTTACTTTGAAAATGTTTTTAAATAAGTATGTATTCAGTGATTTGAATACTATAGAGGAGCGTTTACTTTAAAAAATATTAAAAAAAAAAAACTTAGACTGATCTGTCTGAATTTATTTCCAGAGCTGATTTATCTTGATCCAAGCATAGTTACAATAGTAGAATAGTCTTTTTAAAGTAGTAACATCTTACTGGATGTCATTGACTTTTATTATGTATGTATTAGAAAATGAAATTGTGCAGAATACATACATATGGATCTCAGTTCAATATTTTCAAACAGTGTTTTTTTAGACTTTAGGAACAAACCGCTGTAGCTTTTCATCTGTAGAACATTACTAAGGAGACACATGTTGACAGCTTGTTGTTGTATGGATTAGGCGACTTTTGTGATCCAGTGAAACACGGTCGCCATGTGCCTTCCTGATAGCAAATCGGGCTTCAGTTTTGCATTGGTGGGATTTTTAAAAATTATGTTTAGTTTACATAAGAAGTTTTGAAATAAATTTCATCTTTAAAACAACAAAAAATTATGTTTTTCTTGAAAAACATACAGCTTTTACAGCATTATGATGTTTGACTACCTTTCATATTTGCTAGGTATAATGTTTTGTAATTCATTGTAAAGTTGACATTTTAAACATTTATAGGTAGAGGTGCTGAGTAACTGACTTTTCTGTTTATTGAGTTCTTGTTTTACCTTTTTTAAAAACCAAATTGTTGATGTGTCTGTAAAAAGTCTGTTGTCTAACAGCTCTAGATTTCCATCGTTTATTTTTATGAGAACTTGCTTTCAGTGTCTTTTATGTTCTTCCATTTTCTTTGTGTGATAACAGGAAACACTCAAAGGAGTCAGTGTTAGATATGAAAATAAGAAAAGGTATTGAAAACTGCATAGGGTTAATGAATATTTCATGAACTATATAGATTTTTTCCAAGTCTGATAACACTGGTAAATTTGACACAGTCTGATGAATGACCAGTGCATTTTCCCTCTTCTGAATAAATACATGTGCATTGCATAATGTCTTTATTTTTTATTTGATATTTTTCTTAAAGTACATTACAGTATAATTGACACACAGTAGTTTTTTTTTTTTTTTTTTTTTTAGGTATATGCAGCTTCCGTCTTTTAATCAATAATATGTAACAGCAACCCTCTAGGTTAGCACATACAGTTCTAACTCATTTTTTTTCCTAATTCATTTTTTTTAATATATATATATATATATTTTAATTAATTAATTAATTTATTTATTTTTGTACATACATGTTCCCAGATCATTCATATGCATATCCCTTGACCCTCCCCACCCAGTTCCCCCCCTCCCATCCCTCCAGATCATCGCTCCAAGTGGTTGTAGGTACTCCTATTCCCCTAGCACAATGACAATAGCTATCTTTTCTACACATGACAGTATAGGTTTCCATGTTACTCCCTCCCACTGTTCGGTCTCCACAATGTCTTTATGTCTATTCTCTGTTTTTTCATGAGTTCACTGCGTGTGTTATCATGACCATCTTACTAGATCCCATATATATGAGTTAGTATACTATACTTGTCTTTCTCTTTTTGACTTACTTCACTTTTTATGATAGGTTCTAGAGCCAGCCACCTCATTAGGACTGAGTCTTCTGCATTTCTTTTAACAGCTGAGTAGTATTCCATTGTATATATGTACCAGAGCTTCTGTATCCATTCATTTGTCGATGGACATCTAGGTTGCTTCCATGTTCTGGCTATTGTATAGAGAGCTGCTGAGTAACTGACTTTTCTGTTTATTGAGTTCTTGTTTTACCTTTTTTAAAAACCAAATTGTTGATGTGTCTGTAAAAAGTCTGTTGTCTAACAGCTCTAGATTTCCATCGTTTAATTTTATGAGAACTTGCTTTCAGTGTCTTTTATGTTCTTCCATTTTCTTTGTGTGATAACAGGAAACACTCAAAGGAGTCAGTGTTAGATATGAAAATAAGAAAAGGTATTGAAAACTGCATAGGGTTAATGAATATTTCATGAACTATATAGATTTTTTCCAAGTCTGATAACACTGGTAAATTTGACACAGTCTGATGAATGACCAGTGCATTTTCCCTCTTCTGAATAAATACATGTGCATTGCATAATGTCTTTATTTTTTATTTGATATTTTTCTTAAAGTACATTAGAGTATAATTGACACACAGTAGTTTTTTTTTTTTTTTTTTTTTTTTTAGGTATATGCAGCTTCCGTCTTTTAATCAATAATATGTAACAGCAACCCTCTAGGTTAGCACATACAGTTCTAACTCATTTTTTTTCCTAATTCATTTTTTTTAATATATATATATATATATTTTAATTAATTAATTAATTTATTTATTTTTGTACATACATGTTCCCAGATCATTCATATGCATATCCCTTGACCCTCCCCCCACCCAGTTCCCCCCCTCCCATCCCTCCAGATCATCGCTCCAAGTGGTTGTAGGTACTCCTATTCCCCTAGCACAATGACAATAGCTATCTTTTCTACACATGACAGTATAGGTTTCCATGTTACTCCCTCCCACTGTTCGGTCTCCACAATGTCTTTATGTCTATTCTCTGTTTTTCATGAGTTCACTGCGTGTGTTATCATGACCATCTTACTAGATCCCATATATATGAGTTAGTATACTATACTTGTCTTTCTCTTTTTGACTTACTTCACTTTTTATGATAGGTTCTAGAGCCAGCCACCTCATTAGGACTGAGTCTTCTGCATTTCTTTTAACAGCTGAGTAGTATTCCATTGTATATATGTACCAGAGCTTCTGTATCCATTCATTTGTCGATGGACATCTAGGTTGCTTCCATGTTCTGGCTATTGTATAGAGAGCTGCAATGAACATTGGGGTACAGGTGCCTCTTTCATTTTTGATTTCATCAGGATATAGGCCTAATAGTGGGATTGCTGGGTCATAGGGTGCTTCTATTTTTAGTTTTTTAAGGAATCTCCATATTGTCTTCCATAGAGGTTGTATTAATTTACATTCCCACCAGCAATGCAAGAGGGTTCCCTTTTCTCCACACCCTCTCCAGCATTTGTCGTCTGTCGATTTGTTGATGATGGCCATTCTGACAGGGACACACAGTAGTTTTATGTTTGTTACTCAGTGAGTTTTGGCAATTATGTGTGGCTATTTAATCACCTTACAGTCAGAATGTAGAACAGTTCTGTCATCCCCCAAGCGTGAGCTCCCGCCCTTATTCCCTTGCCACTTAAGATCTCCTTTCTAAGAAGTCACTGCTTAGAAGTTCATGTAAGTTGGATTGTATAGTATGCAGTTTCTTATATTTGCTTTCTTTCACTTGGTAAAATGCTTTTGAAACTCATCTATGTTGTTGATGTACTAGTAGTTTGTTCCTTTTTATTGCTGAGATTGTTGTATTGAGGCGTATTGAAACTTTTGATTTCTGAAGTTGTATTAACAGTCTGATAAAATCTATTTAAAAATTTTTTGCAGCAAACTGACCGGCAAATAGATTTGAGTATTTATTAAAGCAGACAGAACTGTTTGTCCCCTCCCATCCCTCCAGATCATCGCTCCAAGTGGTTGTAGGTACTCCTATTCCCCTAGTACAATGACAATAGCTATCTTTTCTACACATGACAGTATAGGTTTCCATGTTACTCCTCCCACTGTTCGGTCTCCCCAATGTCTTTATGTCTATTCTCTGTTTTTCATGAGTTCACTGCGTGTGTTATCATGACCATCTTACTAGATCCCATATATATGAGTTAGTATACTATACTTGTCTTTCTCTTTTTGACTTACTTCACTTTTTATGATAGGTTCTAGAGCCAGCCACCTCATTAGGACTGAGTCTTCTGCATTTCTTTTAACAGCTGAGTAGTATTCCATTGTATATATGTACCAGAGCTTCTGTATCCATTCATTTGTCGATGGACATCTAGGTTGCTTCCATGTTCTGGCTATTGTATAGAGAGCTGCAATGAACATTGGGGTACAGGTGCCTCTTTCATTTTTGATTTCATCAGGATATAGGCCTAATAGTGGGATTGCTGGGTCATAGGGTGCTTCTATTTTTAGTTTTTTAAGGAATCTCCATATTGTCTTCCATAGAGGTTGTATTAATTTACATTCCCACCAGCAATGCAAGAGGGTTCCCTTTTCTCCACACCCTCTCCAGCATTTGTCGTCTGTCGATTTGTTGATGATGGCCATTCTGACAGGGACACACAGTAGTTTTATGTTTGTTACTCAGTGAGTTTTGGCAATTATGTGTGGCTATTTAATCACCTTACAGTCAGAATGTAGAACAGTTCTGTCATCCCCCAAGCGTGAGCTCCCGCCCTTATTCCCTTGCCACTTCAGATCTCCTTTCTAAGAAGTCACTGCTTAGAAGTTCATGTAAGTTGGATTGTATAGTATGCAGTTTCTTATATTTGCTTTCTTTCACTTGGTAAAATGCTTTTGAAACTCATCTATGTTGTTGATGTACTAGTAGTTTGTTCCTTTTTATTGCTGAGATTGTTGTATTGAGGCGTATTGAAACTTTTGATTTCTGAAGTTGTATTAACAGTCTGATAAAATCTATTTAAAAATTTTTTGCAGCAAACTGACCGGGCAAATAGATTTGAGTATTTATTAAAGCAGACAGAACTGTTTGCACATTTCATTCAGCCTGCTGCTCAGAAGACTCCAACCTCACCTTTGAAGATGAAACCAGGGCGCCCACGAATAAAAAAGGATGAGAAACAGAACTTGCTGTCAGTTGGCGAGTGAGTAATAGTTGATACTTAATAGTTGAACGAAACTTACTTTTTTTTTTTTAAGATTTATTTATTGATTTTTATTTGAGGAGGCTGGGGTGGGGAGGGAGGGGAGCAGGCGGGCCACTTCTATTGGTCTTTCATTTGTCCATTTTCATCCATCTTTGTTCTTTGGCCCATGTGAACCTCCCATCGCAGTGGCCTCTGTTGTTGCAGAGCACCGGCTCTGGGCGCATGCGCTCCAGAGCTCCGGCTCGGTAATTGGACACATGGGTCCAGCCGCTCCGCGGCACGTGGGATCTTCCCAGGCCAGGGATCAAACCGGCGCCCCTTGCACTGCAAGGTGGTGTCCTTACCCACTGAACCACCAGGGAAGCCCCGAAACTTACATTTGATAGTCTTCTTTAGAAGCATAAAATCATTTTGTTAAAAAAATTGTTATAGTACTGTTGTTTATTTGACTTGGTTGGCTTGGCAGGGTATAGCTATAAATGTATAAATAAATAAAAATAGGCATAGTGCTTTATTTTTATATGAGTTGAGTAGGGAATTCAGATGTTATCTGCTCCTTGGGGTGGAAACAAATACAGAGGTTAAGCGGCCTACTTAACATCATCTAGAACGAATTAGAACAATTCGTCTTTGAGTGTAGGCCTAACCTGGGGTGTTCTCTAGTCTCCTAAGCCACATATGTGCATTGAGGACATTGCTGTTATCTGAAGTCTGTGTTTGGGTGTAGATGCTGTGATGATTTATGTCATGGCAGTTTGGTTACAGTTTTTGTTACATACTTCTTTGTATAAATAGAAATGTCAGGTTGCAGGAAGCAACTGTTAGGTGGTGGTTCAAAATGTGTAAAGTAATTCTTACATGTTGAAAATATAGAATTAGTGCTTTAGAATTAGTGTTGGTTGGGTAACTTAAATGTTTAGTTAGTAATAATAAATTTAGGGCAATGTCAGTTCCCTGGAATGGCTATATGTAATTTCCAAAGTGAATATGCTAGTGTATCTGAAAGAGGAAGTTAGCAAAAGTAATTTCTTAAAGTTACCGTAAGTACCAAAGCATACTTCAGCTTTTACCTTTAGTTTTAACAGCCATAATAAACAACTGTCTTGATAATAAGTCATGAAGGAAATTTTATGATAAGAAAAATGAAGTTCTCTCTTAGTTTATGGAGAATAACTTGAGGTTGTGGGGGTAGATCTTTGAACTAAGTTTTCATAAGATTGGAATACAGACAAGCACAAGAAGTAACACTTGCACTATTAGAAGCACATAAAACAAGCAAGAAGAGACTTCCCTAGTGGTGCAGTGGCTGAGACTCCACACCCACAATGCTGGGGCCTTGGCTCAATCCCTGGTCAAGGGAACTAGATCCCACATACTGCAATGAAGAGTTTGCATGCCACAGTGAAAATTGAAGATCCCTGCATACCACAGCCAAGATCTGGCACAGACAAATAAATACGAAAAATAAAAATAAAAACACAAAAACCAACATCCTTGGATTTTTATTGCCTTTGCTTGCATTTCTGAGGAATGTTTCTCTGTCTGGGAAGGCTGACTATTCTCTCCCATCAAGCATGTAGTTTTGCTAGAACTCAAGCAATAAATTACATTTAGAGGTTACAAGAGTGGACTAATCTACTGTTTCCTAGTTTAAATGAAAATACTTGTCAAAAGTATAAAGTTTGGAAACTTGAGAACTGGGGAGTAAGTAGTTTTACTAACCTGACTCCTTTACAGATTAAGAAATTTGGCAATATTATAACTACAAAAAATACTTTTTATGAGGCTGTATCTGACTGTTGGAATGTTGAATCCTGGGCATGTATATTTAAAAAGCTTTGAGTAATTCTGATGAATCTCTAGATAAAAGTCATTGTTTAAGCCCCAAGTGTCTATTCTGCAGCTTTTTGTGAAAGTGAAAGTTGTTTTTAAAATGTGATTTCTGGGGGAACTACTTTGGGGATGGGGACAAAATACTTAAAACGTAAGATTAAAATATAGACTACATGGGTTTTTCTTATTGCATATTTTCTTGAAATTAGATGATCATAATTATGTTTTTCAGGTTCTGGTTAACTTCAAGTATTACTCTATTTTTGACGGCTATGTATGTTTGTAAAACATTTCAGGTTTAAATTTACTAATAATTTTTATTGTTCACTTTTATAGTCTTATCTTACATGCATGTTAAGATATTATTATGTAATCTTGGTCAACCTCTTGACTATTATGTTGAAATAGTAGCTGGTAGCTAAAGCCAAGACTGAAATCACTTGATTTTATTTTAAACTTGACAGCTATCGACACCGAAGAACAGAGCAAGAAGAAGATGAAGAATTGTTAACAGAAAGCTCCAAAGCAACCAATGTCTGCACTCGATTTGAAGACTCTCCATCGTGTATGTAATAGGAATTTTTAGTAATCTTTTGAAATTTACTGATTGCAAAATGAACTTCAGATACTTTTTGGATAGAAGTGATGGTATATCAGTATGATATTAGTGCTATATTTCAAAAGGGCATAAAACACCATTGTGGTGGTTGTTGCCTGAATGTATATGTACAATGGGGATTAAGTTTGCCTTTTATTTGCCCCATGTAAGAAAAATGTGTATAAAAAGGCACTTTGTGAAGACTTTTTTATTTATCTCCTGATTCTGTATTGGTTTAAAAATTTTTTCCAAAATATACTTATAAATGGTTTTGCAAGAGAAAACATGGTTAGCCAGGTTTAAATTTTATCTTTATATAATCTTAGGTTCCCTGGGTGGCTCTAGTGGTAAAGAGCCCACCTGCCAGTGGAGGGGACTTAAGACACGCAAGTTCTATCCTTACATAGGGATGATCCCTGAGGAGGGCATGGCAATCCATTCTAGTATCTTGCCTGCAGAATCCCATGGACACAGGGCAGTGGGCTACAGCCCATGGGCATGTGTATTTAAAAAGCTTTGAGTAATTCTGATGAATCTCTAGATAAAAGTCATTGTTTAAGCCCCAAGTGTCTATTCTGCAGCTTTTTGTGAAAGTGAAAGTTGTAGTTTTTAAAATGTGATTTCTGGGGGAACTACTTTGGGGATGGGGACAAAATACTTAAAACGTAAGATTAAAATATAGACTACATGGGTTTTTCTTATTGCATATTTTCTTGAAATTAGATGATCATAATTATGTTTTTCAGGTTCTGGTTAACTTCAAGTATTACTCTATTTTTGACGGCTATGTATGTTTGTAAAACATTTCAGGTTTAAATTTACTAATAATTTTTATTGTTCACTTTTATAGTCTTATCTTACATGCATGTTAAGATATTATTATGTAATCTTGGTCAACCTCTTGACTATTATGTTGAAATAGTAGCTGGTAGCTAAAGCCAAGACTGAAATCACTTGATTTTATTTTAAACTTGACAGCTATCGACACCGAAGAACAGAGCAAGAAGAAGATGAAGAATTGTTAACAGAAAGCTCCAAAGCAACCAATGTCTGCACTCGATTTGAAGACTCTCCATCGTGTATGTAATAGGAATTTTTAGTAATCTTTTGAAATTTACTGATTGCAAAATGAACTTCAGATACTTTTTGGATAGAAGTGATGGTATATCAGTATGATATTAGTGCTATATTTCAAAAGGGCATAAAACACCATTGTGGTGGTTGTTGCCTGAATGTATATGTACAATGGGGATTAAGTTTGCCTTTTATTTGCCCCATGTAAGAAAAATGTGTATAAAAAGGCACTTTGTGAAGACTTTTTTATTTATCTCCTGATTCTGTATTGGTTTAAAAATTTTTTCCAAAATATACTTATAAATGGTTTTGCAAGAGAAAACATGGTTAGCCAGGTTTAAATTTTATCTTTATATAATCTTAGGTTCCCTGGGTGGCTCTAGTGGTAAAGAGCCCACCTGCCAGTGGAGGGGACTTAAGACACGCAAGTTCTATCCTTACATAGGGATGATCCCCTGGAGGAGGGCATGGCAATCCATTCTAGTATCTTGCCTGCAGAATCCCATGGACACAGGAGCCTAGTGGGCTATAGCCCATGGGGTTTCAAAGAGTCAGATATGACTGGAGTGGCTTACCACACATGCATATATAATCTTGGTTGTCCGGTACCACAGTTTTCTTTACTGACGCCCAGTATAAAAAATCTATAATGGTCAGTATAGGACTTACAATTTGGATTTGTCGTTTTAGTTAACTGTTAACTTGAGCTCTTAGCGAACTGAACTTCAGAGAAGGTAGGATCTGGTTAGAAATTCATCAGTCTGGTTAAAGTGTGTACCTCTAGGTTTTTTTTTTTCTTTTGTCTACAGAGTACCCAGTTTCTGTTTCTTACCATGAAGCTAGAGGCCAGAGCCACATTTGTGGTACAGAGAGAAAAGGAAATTTGAATTGAGTATTCTTTTTCACATTCCTACACTGTACCCAGTTTTCCTAGTGTTGTGATTAACTTTTCATCTCAAAGCAGTGCTTTTTAAAAGGGATGGAGTACCAAATGTACTTTTTTTTGTTTTGGCCACCTCTATTGGTCTTTCATTTATTTGTCTTTGTTCTTTGGCCTGTGTGGACCTCCCATTGCAGTGGCCTCTGTTGCTGCAGAGCACTGGCTCTGGGCGCATGCACTTCAGAGCTCCGGCTCGGTAGCTGGACACATCCGTCCAGCCGCTCCGTGGCACGTGGGATCCTCCCAGGCCAGGGATCAAATCGGCGCCGCTTGCACTGCAAGGCAGTGTCCTTACCCACTGGACCACCAGGGAAGCCCCAGAATGTACTTTTTTTTCTAAGTTGGGTTGTTTGTGATCCATATACTATATAATTATTCTTGGATGGGAAATCTGTAGTAGACCCTGAAAGAGATACTGTTCCTCTTTGTAGGACCTCTTGGAAAAGTAAAGTAAGGAAGGGTTAAAGGGAAAACAGTCTCTTTTTGTAGGGGGCGGAGCTCTTTTATTGTTTTTTTAATTTACTTATTTTCATCCATCTTTATTCTTTGGCCTGTGTGGGCCTCCCATTGTAGTGGCCTCTCTCATTGCAGAGCACTGGCTCTGGGCACATGCTCCAGAATGCTGGCTCCTAATTGGACACACTGGTCCAGCCACTCCGTAGCACATGGGATCCTCCCAGGCCAGGGATGGAACCAGTGCCCTTTGTACTGCAAGGCAAATTCTTTACCCACTGAACCACCAGGGCCTGGAAAACGATCTTTTAGTAATAATTTTCACTCACTCTTTGTTAGGAGAAAAACAATCCTCAGAGAACCTCTGTTGAGGTCATCAAGGAAGGTGAAAACACTTGGTTAGAGACACTTGTGATAATATTTAAAAGGGAAATAGGCCAGAGAGTCTTTAGGACCAAAATACGGTAGCGTAGGGAGTGAGTGACAAGGGCACCCTGATGCCTCTGGTCGGTATTTCTATACTTCATTATCCATCTGTAGTCTTCCATATCCACCTGCCTCTTCACTCCACACCACAGCAGCTACCTTACCAGACCTGGAACTGCAAAATTCCTTTTCTTAAAACCTAGTGAAGAAAGAGCAGTCGGAATAAACGTGTGTAGGCCCAAGTTAGACCCGTGAGTGTTAAATGAAAGAGGTACTGCCTACCTGTGTCTCTTGTCTTTTAAAATGTGCGTGTTGTTTTTCTTTTGGTCTTAGATGTAAAATGGGGTAAACTGAGAGATTATCAAGTCCGAGGATTAAACTGGCTCATTTCTTTATATGAGAACGGCATCAATGGTATCCTTGCAGATGAAATGGTATGTATTGGTAGCTTTTGTAGAAGTCCACATTTTATAATTTAAAACTTGGAACATCTTTTAGATTTATGCAAGTTACGCCTGGTAATGTATAGTTTACTGATTATACTCTAGAACAGTTAGCAAACGAATTATCTGTCACAGTATTTAAGCTCACTTTAGTTAAATGAGTGGGATCTATATCTATACTTCAATTGGGAGGAACTATTATCTATGAAAGTTTAAGAAATGTAAAAATGATACATTTTGAGAGACATGCCTTTGGTTGACTTCTGTAATGTAATGATTAGGCCACCCCTTTACCCCCGTAAGACCCAGGTGGGATTAATTGAATGTCATCAGTAAATATTTTCTCTGTGGGGTCAGCTTGTGGAGTTCGTTTTGGCCTGTGTGGGCCTCCCATGGCCCAGGGACTGGCTCTGGGCACATGCTCCAGAATGCTGGCTCCTAATTGGACACACTGGTCCAGCCACTCCGTAGCACATGGGATCCTCCCAGGCCAGGGATGGAACCAGTGCCCTTTGTACTGCAAGGCAAATTCTTTACCCACTGAACCACCAGGGCCTGGAAAACGATCTTTTAGTAATAATTTTCACTCACTCTTTGTTAGGAGAAAAACAATCCTCAGAGAACCTCTGTTGAGGTCATCAAGGAAGGTGAAAACACTTGGTTAGAGACACTTGTGATGATATTTAAAAGGGAAATAGGCCAGAGAGTCTTTAGGACCAAAATACGGTAGCGTAGGGAGTGAGTGACAAGGGCACCCTGATGCCTCTGGTCGTGTGTTTCTATACTTCATTATCCATCTGTAGTCTTCCATATCCACCTGCCTCTTCACTCCACACCACAGCAGCTACCTTACCAGACCTGGAACTGCAAAATTCCTTTTCTTAAAACCTAGTGAAGAAAGAGCAGTCGGAATAAACGTGTGTAGGCCCAAGTTAGACCCGTGAGTGTTAAATGAAAGAGGTACTGCCTACCTGTGTCTCTTGTCTTTTAAAATGTGCGTGTTGTTTTTCTTTTGGTCTTAGATGTAAAATGGGGTAAACTGAGAGATTATCAAGTCCGAGGATTAAACTGGCTCATTTCTTTATATGAGAACGGCATCAATGGTATCCTTGCAGATGAAATGGTATGTATTGGTAGCTTTTGTAGAAGTCCACATTTTATAATTTAAAACTTGGAACATCTTTTAGATTTATGCAAGTTACGCCTGGTAATGCATAGTTTACTGATTATACTCTAGAACAGTTAGCAAACGAATTATCTGTCACAGTATTTAAGCTCACTTTAGTTAAATGAGTGGGATCTATATCTATACTTCAATTGGGAGGAACTATTATCTATGAAAGTTTAAGAAATGTAAAAATGATACATTTTGAGAGACATGCCTTTGGTTGACTTCTGTAATGTAATGATTAGGCCACCCCTTTACCCCCGTAAGACCCAGGTGGGATTAATTGAATGTCATCAGTAAATATTTTCTCTGTGGGGTCAGCTTGTGGAGTTCTATTTTATAAAACATTTTATTTTATTTACTAGTTACATAATGATGAATGTTGTTTCCCTATAGCTACAGTGCAAAGACACTTGCTTGGGTGAAATACGGAGTCAAAAGAAATAGGTCTCACTGCTAGTTCTGAGTGACCTTGGGAAAGTAACATATATCTGAGCTTTGCGAAGATGATGGTGGTACATCCTTCACAGACTGGTGAAGGTTAAATGGCATAACACTTGTAAACTTGACATGTCACATTCTTGCCATTTGTTAGCTGCACTCATAGCTTTTCTTTTAAATATTTCTGTATATTCAAGGAGTATATAAATATGGAAGTTTTGCTTTTGTGTTTCATTGCTTTGTGGTTATTTTATCTTTCAGGGCCTGGGAAAGACTCTTCAAACAATTTCTCTTCTTGGGTACATGAAACACTATAGAAACATTCCTGGTCCTCATATGGTTTTAGTTCCTAAGTCTACATTACACAACTGGATGAGTGAATTCAAGAGATGGGTACCAACACTTAGATCTGTTTGTTTAATAGGAGATAAAGAACAAAGAGTAAGTTTCTCATATTTCATTACATTTTTTTATTTAAAAAAATTTGAATTTAGCTTTGAGGAGGTAACTAGAGGAGGGATAAAAGAAGAGGAAGGGTCTAGTAATAAAGTTTAGTTTTCATAAATATTAATAATTTATAAGTGGAATATTCTTTTGATGGTTAAGACTCATACTGGGGAAAGGGAGTTATAAACTGTAGAAATACCTTCTTAATATATCTCCTGCTTTGGGTGGGTGATTAGAAAGTCAAAGGCTGTGTTCCCATTCCAGCAGTGTTTTTGTAATAATTAAGTAGTAATTTGACATGTTGGTATGATTTCTGTCAGAATAAGTTAAAATATTGATCAGTTGGTACATCCTTTTTGGAAGAAGATATGGAGATCATGACACCATTAAGGCTTATAAACTTAGGATTGAAACTGTACTCATGCTGTATTGAAGGACCTAGAGCCTTATTTTTCCTCCTTCATTCAGCCATCAGTGATGACTTTAGAGGTCTTTTCTCTCTCTCTAGCTGCTTTGGGTATTTTAGGTTACAGAATTGCTTATGCTTTGAAACCCAATTGTTTAATCAATTTTTGCTTTAGTTTCTTCGTCTGTAGAATGAGAAAATTAATAGCAATGTCTTAACATAGATTACAAACATAAAAGGAGTAAAAAATGCTTACTGCAAGCTAGCCTTTAGTCCTTATCTATCTGTATGTCAGAGAACTTCCTGTGCTTCCCTAAGCCTATGTCCTAAGAATTTCAGTACCTAGTGAAATCAAGGAAAGAGGACATTATAAAAATTAGTCTATTGGCTTCCGCACCAAAGAATTGTCAGTTATTTATCACTAAATAACTCTGACATGTAATGTTTAATGAAGTTGACATGAGCTGGTTATAGCGACTTACATATAGATAATTACTTCTTTTTAGTATTCACACCTCCTTTGACATAAGGTAAAAAAGGCCATCTCCCAATGCAGGAGATATAAGAGATGCAGGTTCGATTCCTGGGTTGGGAAAATTGCCTGAAGGAGGAAATGGCAGCCCACTCCAGTATTCTTGCCTGGAGAATCCCATGACCAGAGGAGTCTGGAGGGCTACAGTCCATGGGGTTGCAAAGGGTTAGACTAGACTGAAGCAACTAAGCACAGCACACCTCCTTTTACACAGTAGATATGTCCTTGTCATCAGTAAATTTTAGGGTATAGTTTATTTCACGTGATGTAATATTTTTCTCTTATTACACAGGCTGCTTTTGTCAGAGACGTTTTATTAAGACTCATACTGGGGAAAGGGAGTTATAAACTGTAGAAATACCTTCTTAATATATCTCCTGCTTTGGGTGGGTGATTAGAAAGTCAAAGGCTGTGTTCCCATTCCAGCAGTGTTTTTGTAATAATTAAGTAGTAATTTGACATGTTGGTATGATTTCTGTCAGAATAAGTTAAAATATTGATCAGTTGGTACATCCTTTTTGGAAGAAGATATGGAGATCATGACACCATTAAGGCTTATAAACTTAGGATTGAAACTGTACTCATGCTGTATTGAAGGACCTAGAGCCTTATTTTTCCTCCTTCATTCAGCCATCAGTGATGACTTTAGAGGTCTTTTCTCTCTCTCTAGCTGCTTTGGGTATTTTAGGTTACAGAATTGCTTATGCTTTGAAACCCAATTGTTTAATCAGTTTTTGCTTTAGTTTCTTCGTCTGTAGAATGAGAAAATTAATAGCAATGTCTTAACATAGATTACAAACATAAAAGGAGTAAAAAATGCTTACTGCAAGCTAGCCTTTAGTCCTTATCTATCTGTATGTCAGAGAACTTCCTGTGCTTCCCTAAGCCTATGTCCTAAGAATTTCAGTACCTAGTGAAATCAAGGAAAGAGGACATTATAAAAATTAGTCTATTGGCTTCCGCCCCTAAAGAATTGTCAGTTATTTATCACTAAATAACTCTGACATGTAATGTTTAATGAAGTTGACATGAGCTGGTTATAGCGACTTACATATAGATAATTACTTCTTTTTAGTATTCACACCTCCTTTGACATAAGGTAAAAAAGGCCATCTCCCAATGCAGGAGATATAAGAGATGCAGGTTCGATTCCTGGGTTGGGAAAATTGCCTGAAGGAGGAAATGGCAGCCCACTCCAGTATTCTTGCCTGGAGAATCCCATGACCAGAGGAGTCTGGAGGGCTACAGTCCATGGGGTTGCAAAGGGTTAGACTAGACTGAAGCAACTAAGCACAGCACACCTCCTTTTACACAGTAGATATGTCCTTGTCATCAGTAAATTTTAGGGTATAGTTTATTTCTACGTGATGTAATATTTTTCTCTTATTACACAGGCTGCTTTTGTCAGAGACGTTTTATTACCAGGAGAATGGGATGTATGTGTAACATCTTATGAAATGCTTATTAAAGAGAAGTCTGTTTTCAAAAAGTTTAATTGGAGGTACTTAGTTATAGATGAAGCCCACAGGATCAAAAATGAAAAATCGAAGGTAATTTGATATTTAAACTTGAAAATCATTGTGCCTTAGTTTAGAATTTGATCATTATGCAGAAATATGCATTCTGACGATGAATTTATTCCTTTCAGTTGTCAGAAATAGTGAGAGAATTCAAGACTACAAATCGACTATTATTAACTGGCACACCTCTTCAAAACAACTTGCATGAGCTTTGGTCACTTCTTAATTTTTTGTTGCCGGATGTCTTTAATTCAGCTGATGTAAGTATTTCTTTTTACTGGTTGAAATAGTGTTTTTGTTTTTTTTTTTTTTAGTTTAAATTTTATTTATCTTTTGGAGGGTGGGGTGGGGAGGGAGGGGGATGGGCGGGCCACTTCTATTGGTCCTTCACTTATCTATTTTCATCTGTCTTTGTTCTTTGACTCCTGTGGGCCTCTCATCACGGTCGCCACTGTCGTCACAGAGCACTGGCTCTGGGCACATGTGCGCCACAGCTCCGGCTTGGTAATTGGACACATCAGTCCAGTCGCTCCGCGGCACATGGGATCTTCCCAGGCCAGGGATCGAACTGGCGCCCCTTGCACTGCAAGGCGGTGTCTTTACCCACTGAACCACCAGGGGAAGCCCCTGAAATAGTGTTTTTTTAACACTATAATAAAATGGGCCTGCTTTGAAAAAAACAAATGAACGAACTCATAGAATGAAGTTGGACTTCTGGTTACCAGGGGCAGAGAGAGGGTGAAGTTGAGAAGGGGAATTGATTGAAGGCAGTCAACTTAAGGCACAAAGTGAATCGCACTTACTTATCTTCCACTTATAAAATAAGTACTACATAGTAATGTATAGTGTGATAAATGTGGTTAACATTACTGTATATTTCATATGAAAGTTGTTAAGAGTAAATGAGGGACTAAGTAAAGAACAATAAATTCTAAATTTTTCATCACAAAAATACTTTTTTAAATTTCTTTGGTTTCATGTCTCTGTCAAATGATGTTCTCTAAACATAGTAATGATCATTTTACAGAAGAATTAAAAAAAAGAATTGGCCTGTCTTTCAGTACTGCTTGAGATGGTCATTACTTTTTTGTGCTTTTAGGTAGCTAGCCTCATGTGACCTACCTGGTTTTGTTTGCATTCTGAGAATTCACTTTTGTGCGTTTTGATTTCAGTCTAATTTCAGAAGTCCTTTTCTGAAATTTGTTCTCTCTAGAAAGGCATAGGTTTGCATTCTTACTTGGTGCTCATGTTGGCCTAACATTGCTTCAGTCACGCTAGGTAGACTGTTTACGTTTTTAAGGTGGTGCTCAGGGTATTCCCACCTGAATTTGTGTCTTCATATTGCGTGTGTTTTAGTCCCGAGGATGGCCTCTCCCCATGATGGCCTTCAAATTTGGTTAAGTCTGTCTAGCTATTCTTTCTTACGGTCTAACAAATACAGAGACTAATCCTTAACCTTTGATAGATTATTTGCAATTATGGAAATGATTAATTAACTATTTGAACTGTTGGTTGTACTTAGGGGCATAATGTACATTTATGTCGAGAGTCTGTGCTATTAGTAATTGCAGTTTTTTGTTAGACTTGAATTCGTGTTTGAACTTTTGTTCCCATTGTTGGAGTATGTGTGTGTCTTTGAAGAGCTTAATCAAGTAGCTTCCAAAAAGGTGTTAATTTTGGAGGTTGTGTGAAGTAAGGATCAGTTTAAGAGAGAAGATTGTATTCTTCAAAGACATTTCATCATTGTCAGAAAGCTCCTTTAGTTCTGCTTTTACGTATTTTGATTTTGCTTTTGAGATAATTTTTTTCTTACCACATTGACACTTCCTTCTGTTTAATAATCTCAGTAAAAGCTTTGTTTTAGTTAACATAATGAATTCTAAGATTATATTTCCCTTGAACAACAAATTTGAACTGTGTGGGTCCACATACATAGATTTTCTCTTCTTTTCAGTAGTAAAAGCTATAGTTCTGCATAATCTGTAGTGGGAGGGCTGATGATGTAGCATATGGATTTTCAACTCCATGGAGTATTGGTGCTCCTAACCTCTGTGTTGTTCACGGGTCTGTTGTATATAATCAATATGCTAAAGAAGTAAGGCCAGGGAAACTGTCTTTGTTCAGATCCTACCCAACTACTAATGAAATGCTGGTAATCTCAGTTTCACTTTTAGTAAGTGGAATGAAATGACATTGCTCTAGAGACTTTGTGTTCAAGTAATCTGAATGATCTTAGAGAACAAACTGTAAAGTAGTTTTTTTTTTTTTTTTAATGATTTATTTATTTATTTTGTAGGGGGTGGGGTACGGAGGGAGGGGAGCAGACGGGCCACTTCTACTGGTCTTTCATTTGTCCATTTTCATCCATCTTTGTTCTTTGGCCCATGTGGGCCTCCCATCGCGGTGGCCTCTGTTGTCGCAGAGCACTGGCTCTGGGCGCACATGCTCCAGAGCTCTGGCTCGGTAATTGGACACATCGGTCCAGCTGCTCCATGGCACGTGGAATCTTCCCAGGCCAGGGATCGAACCGGCGCCCCTTGCACTGCAAGGCGGCGTCCTTACCCACTGGACCACCAGGGAAGCCCTGTAAAGTAGTTTTAATTTTTAAGATTTTCTGAAACTGAAGGGTATTTTTTCCAAGAATATTAATTTTTCTAATTCTATAAAACTCAAATTTCCAACTACTTTCTTTTTACTCTGAAGCTTGTCATCTTTGTGTTTTTGAGAAAAATGTTTAGGATTCTCATGCTAGTTCTAAAATGAGTTGCCAGCAGTACCACACATAAAAAAAAGAATTGGACTATATTTTTTTTTGGTTCACTCAGTATTAAATTAGTCTTATAAATTCTTATATGCTGTGTAACTAGCATAAGAGGGTTTTTGTAGTTATCTCTGATCCTAATGTATTTTTTTGTTAATCTAGGATTTTGATTCCTGGTTTGATACAAACAATTGTCTTGGGGATCAAAAGCTAGTTGAGAGGCTTCATATGGTAAGTATTTTGTGGTAGAGTTAAAAAGCATATATCTAATGGAAAATTTTGCATATTACTTTCATCAATTTTTAATTTATTTTTTGATTGTCATATTTTTATAAACTAGAACAAAGGAAGATAAAAATAAAAGGACGTCTTTTGTAGCTATCATATAGTTTATTTTATTATGAAAATGAATGGCCTACGTATAGCATGGGTTTGTTTCACAAGTATATTGTGTAAAAGAAACCAGATATAAATATGATACTGTATGAGTCTTTGTGTAAAAGTTAAATACAGGCAAAGCTCATCTATGACATTAAAAAGTATGAATATTGCTTACCTTTGGAAAGAGAAAGAGAAAGAGTGCCTGAGAAGGTTACAAAAGGATTTATGAGATGTTCTATTTATCTAGGAGATGGTTACATGGGTGTGCTTATTAATTAAAAATCTATTGAACTATGTATTCACAGTTAGTTTATATTACATTTGTCTATTTCCGTAAGAAAAGGATACTAAATTTGGAAGCAGTAACCATGATGACATCTTAATGTGACCCTAGCCTTTTCTTAAGTAACTAGTTTTATATCTGAAAGGCAGTGATTGTAAAAAATACCATCTTTTAAAATTTACTATAACTTTTTGGCAGTATTTCTTTTTTTTTTTTAACTTTTATTTTGCTTTTAACTTTTACAGAGATGTGTTGTTTACAGATATGCATGTTCCCAGATTAGTCATATGTATATCACCCCTTCCCACCCCTCCCGACCATCACACGGTACCCCTGAAGGGTCTCCTTTTCTCACAGAGCAATGACTATAGCTATATTCTTCACTTATGATAGTACAGGCCTTCATGCTACTTCCTTTATGCCTTTGGCAGTATTTCAAGTATGTACTTATTATATTGAATGGTCGTCTTAACATACTCTTTAGGAAATCTGTAATAGTAAATTATATGTTTGGAAGAGAGAAGTCCTAAGAATCATTTGATACTCAAGAAGGCACATGTCTATTTTTTGAGATCCTTCAGTAATACTTGCATTACAGATAAGATTACCTCCATTTCTTTTTGCTATTTTAAGGTTTTGCGACCCTTCCTCCTTCGTCGAATTAAGGCGGATGTTGAAAAGAGTTTGCCTCCAAAGAAGGAAGTAAAAATCTATGTGGGTCTCGCTAGTTGAGAGGCTTCATATGGTAAGTTTTTTGTGGTAGAGGTAAAAGCATATATCTAATGGAAAATTTTGCATATTACTTTCATCAATTTTTAATTTATTTTTTGATTGTCATATTTTTATAAACTAGAACAAAGGAAGATAAAAATAAAAGGAAGTCTTTTGTAGCTATCATATAGTTTATTTTATTATGAAAATGAATGGCCTATGTATAACATGGGTTTGTTTCACAAGTATATTGTGTAAAAGAAACCAGATATAAATGTATGATACTGTATGAGTCTTTGTGTAAAAGTTAAATACAGGCAAAGCTCATCTATGACATTAAAAAGTATGAATATTGCTTACCTTTGGAAAGAGAAAGAGAAAGAGTGCCTGAGAAGGTTACAGAAGGATTTATGAGATGTTCTATTTATCTAGGAGATGGTTACATGGGTGTGCTTATTAATTAAAATCTATTGAACTGTGTATTCACAGTTAGTTTATATTACATTTGTCTATTTCCATAAGAAAAGGATACTAAATTTGGAAGCAGTAACCATGATGACATCTTAATGTGACCCTAGCCTTTTCTTAAGTAACTAGTTTTATATCTGAAAGGCAGTGATTGTAAAAAATACCATCTTTTAAAATTTACTATAACTTTTTGGCAGTATTTCTTTTTTTTTTTATTTTGCTTTTAACTTTTACAGAGATTTGTTGTTTACAGATATGCATGTTCCCAGATTAGTCATATGTATATCACCCCTTCCCACCCCTCCCGACCATCACACGGTACCCCTGAAGGGTCTCCTTTTCTCACAGAGCAATGACTATAGCTATATTCTTCACTTATGATAGTACAGGCCTTCATGCTACTTCCTTTATGCCTTTGGCAGTATTTCAAGTATGTACTTATTATATTGAATGGTCGTCTTAACATACTCTTTAGGAAATCTGTAATAGTAAATTATATGTTTGGAAGAGAGAAGTCCTAAGAATCATTTGATACTCAAGAAGGCACATGTCTATTTTTTGAGATCCTTCAGTAATACTTGCATTACAGATAAGATTACCTCCATTTCTTTTTGCTATTTTAAGGTTTTGCGACCCTTCCTCCTTCGTCGAATTAAGGCGGATGTTGAAAAGAGTTTGCCTCCAAAGAAGGAAGTAAAAATCTATGTGGGTCTCAGCAAAATGCAAAGGGAATGGTATGTGTTTTGAGACGTTTTGAAATCACTCTTAATTCTTCACTAACTTTCATTTGTATTTTGTTTTCATAAGTTGTGTTGTTAAGGAATTCAGTTTGCTGGATAACACTTAGACTGAAGGGTTTACCAGACATAGAACATAGGACTTCCTAATCAAGTTGGTGATACAAAGTCTGTTAAAGATGACAGAATCTTAATTTAAAAGACTGCATTTTGAGTTGATGTTTTATTTTAGGCGAGATTGAAATGGCCTCTTGTGAAACTATAATAATGATACATGATAGCTATTTTAAAAATACCTAAATAGGACATACTAAGAAAGTTGAAAACCTTGTAAGTTTCTATTATCTTTCTCTCTCTTTTTTTTTTTGGTTAGTTTTATGGGTGTATGAAATCCAAAAGGCTAGACACTGCTAGCTTTAGTGTTCAGAGGAGGGGGTAAGTCATCACTCTGTTCTTTCCATCTCAGGTATATTCAGTTCATACAATTGATAAGTATTTTCGAGGGGCTGGAGTTTTTGGTAAAAGGCTAGAAAAGATTCAAGGCAAAGAAATGGGCAAAACATAGGTCATTTTAAATGTCCTCAAAATTTTTGAAAGGTTTTTAATAGGGTAGCAAAGATGTTAAGCTTGTCTTAATATGATTCTAAAATAGGAATTAAGACATGAATCATTGCTGAGATAGACAGATTTTTCTAGTTATAATCACACTGGTGAATTTTATGTTAGAATTGTGATGGAAGGGTCTGCCTTAGATATTTTGTGCCCTGTAATTGGAATTGTTAAGCAAAGATGGCTTTGTTTGTTTAAGTTGTTGCTCAGAGGATTAAAGGTCCTGAAACTTTGGTATTTAGATAGATTACTCTTTCCTTGAGGATAATGTTTAACTTTTTAGTGTATACAGTCAAGGCTTTTCATAATCTGGCCTTAGCTTAACTGCTCCCTTCTCTCCCCACAGCCCGTGCACTTTAACTTATATTTATAAAGTGTATTCATTTTATTTTCATCATCATGCGGTATGCACTCATAGTTCTTTTTTCCTCCTTAGACCTTATGTTCTTACCCAAATGCTAGACTGGCTACACTGAATTATAATGAATAGTGGCATTCTTCTTTTGGAAAAGACTATAAGTTAAAATTATGCTCAAAACGTAACGCTTTTAATCATCTTAACAATTTTGTTTTGCTGTTGTTTAAGGAATTCAGTTTGCTGGATAACACTTAGACTGAAGGGTTTACCAGACATAGAACATAGGACTTCCTAATCAAGTTGGTGATACAAAGTCTGTCAAAGATGACAGAATCTTAATTTAAAAGACTGCATTTTGAGTTGATGTTTTATTTTAGGCGAGATTGAAATGGCCTCTTGTGAAACTATAATAATGATACATGATAGCTATTTTAAAAATACCTAAATAGGACATACTAAGAAAGTTGAAAACCTTGTAAGTTTCTATTATCTTTCTCTCTCTTTTTTTTTTTGGTTAGTTTTATGGGTGTATGAAATCCAAAAGGCTAGACACTGCTAGCTTTAGTGTTCAGAGGAGGGGGTAAGTCATCACTCTGTTCTTTCCATCTCAGGTATATTCAGTTCATACAATTGATAAGTATTTTCGAGGGGCTGGAGTTTTTGGTAAAAGGCTAGAAAAGATTCAAGGCAAAGAAATGGGCAAAACATAGGTCATTTTAAATGTCCTCAAAATTTTTGAAAGGTTTTTAATAGGGTAGCAAAGATGTTAAGCTTGTCTTAATATGATTCTAAAATAGGAATTAAGACATGAATCATTGCTGAGATAGACAGATTTTTCTAGTTATAATCACACTGGTGAATTTTATGTTAGAATTGTGATGGAAGGGTCTGCCTTAGATATTTTGTGCCCTGTAATTGGAATTGTTAAGCAAAGATGGCTTTGTTTGTTTAAGTTGTTGCTCAGAGGATTAAAGGTCCTGAAACTTTGGTATTTAGATAGATTACTCTTTCCTTGAGGATAATGTTTAACTTTTTAGTGTATACAGTCAAGGCTTTTCATAATCTGGCCTTAGCTTAACTGCTCCCTTCTCTCCCCACAGCCCGCGCACTTTAACTTATATTTATAAAGTGTATTCATTTTATTTTCATCATCATGCGGTATGCACTCATAGTTCTTTTTTCCTCCTTAGACCTTATGTTCTTACCCAAATGCTAGACTGGCTACACTGAATTATAATGAATAGTGGCATTCTTCTTTTGGAAAAGACTATAAGTTAAAATTATGCTCAAAACGTAACGTTTTAAGTTTGGCTTTATTACTTAATAATGTTGAATCATGTCTGTTTTGTTTCACTTCATCCCAAGAAGATGAATTTACTCTTTTGGACCTCTAAGAGGCCCAAACATTAAAGATGCACATTAGAACATTGAGGGTAGGGGCTAGAGGGAGGCAATAAAGAGGAACAGAAGAGAAAAGAAGTTGTTGGTGATAGACTTCTAACCACACTTTAGAATTTGATGGGTTGTTTCTTACAAATTTTTTTTGGGTTGAGATGGAGTTAAGTATATAAAGAGGCAGGGGATGTGTTGGGAACGTTTGAGCCTTCTTGAAATGTTTTTCTTCTCCTTAGGTACACTCGGATATTAATGAAGGATATAGATATACTGAACTCTGCGGGGAAGATGGACAAGATGCGGCTGCTGAACATCCTGATGCAGTTGAGGAAGTGCTGTAACCACCCCTATCTCTTTGACGGGGCTGAACCAGGTCCACCTTACACAACGGACATGCATCTGGTGACCAACAGTGGCAAAATGGTGGTGTTAGACAAATTGCTCCCTAAACTAAAGGAACAAGGTACCTATGTTACTGGTATCAAATGGAGAAGTAATAGGAACTGTATTAAGATCTGTTGCTAAAGTGAGAAAACCACCTTACACTGAGTTAGACTGCTCTGGCACTTTGTAAAGTTGATGTTTGGGACATTTAAAAACTCCTATCCATTATCTGAGCTTCACACCCGACCCCACCCCCTCCCAGTTTTAAGTCTTAGATTTTTTAGAAATTGATCAGTAATCAGTAATTCCAGGGTACACTCACTGGAATTTGGAGGAAGATTCTCATTTTATATGCGCTTTCCTAAAAATACCAGTTTTTTATTGCAACATGCCAAGAGTGTTCTTACTCCTACACAGTTCCCAGAGCCTTGGGTCCGTAGTATTGGATAGACTGTGGTGTTGGGTTCATGCTATTTTTCTTCAGTTATTTATGTGGGGCCTTAATTAAACATATGGATGGACCCAAAGCAGTTTTGTTTATAATTTGCTGACTTTTTATATGAAAATGAGTATGTATACAGATGTATGTAAATTGCGTGACTGTGGAGGGAATTTAATGTGAAGCCAGCTTCAGCAACTATAAACTAATGGCAAAACTTGTTTTCATTCCTTCCTCCTTTCAGAATATTTTGAACCGTATCCCAGACATGGTATTTCATACACAAATTATTCATTTTGTAAGATGAAGTACATAGACTTCAAATTTCTCCATTTGTGTTTCTCTGTGTACTTTTTTTAATTTTTTTTTTTTTTTTGGCCTTTTTGATTGGTTTCTTATTTATTTATTTTCATCTATCTTTATTCTTTGGCCTGCGTGGGCCTCCCATTGTAGTGGCCTCTCTCATCGCAGAGCGCCAGCTCTGGGCACACGTGCTCCAAAGCACTGGCTCGTAATTGGACACACCGATCCAGCTGCTCTGTGACACGTGGGATCTTCCCCGGCCAGGGATCGAACAGGTGCCCCTTGCACCACAAGGCGGACGCTTTACCCACTGAACCACCAGGGAAGCCCTCCCTGTATTTTGATAAGAATGATAATTGTACCAGTAGGTGGGTCTGCTTTAGGATATTGACTGTTGAAAACATCATTTGAGTTGTCAGTAAATTTGATTTCTTTTTATGCCTTTTTGGGAGGGAAATGTACTTTGTAAACTGTGTTCCTTAAAAGCATGAATAATTGAAGAAATTGAATGTTCAGGGAGATGTAACAAGAACTTGGTAGATGACTGAACATCCTTACGCATTTAAGAACATGAGAACTTGGAGCAAACACAGATTATGGGCTTCAGCTTCTGAGACGAGATGTTTTCATAATTATTATTTTCCAAAATGATTCTGTGTTGTTTGTACATCCTACTGAACGTGTTGTGCAGCTGACTGAAGAAATGAAAGTCACTGGATAATTTGAGTCATGGTCTAAGTGAAGGCTGGTGGTGCAGATGTGAGGCAGACATTGATGGGCCTTCCATCTGGAGTGGGTCTGCAGAACTAGAATGATATCAGGATATGGGGTGTGTGTTGGGGAATGCCTGGTGCTGTGCACAGGAAAAGAGTTGTTGTGGTGGAGGGTTATTTTGAGTATGTGGGATTTAATGATGCCTTTGGGGATGGCAAGACCTCCCAGCCTAGAAGCAAATACCTTTTTTTTGTTTACCAACGTGCTTATAAATATTACCCTTTTCTGTTTCCACCTTGATGAGAAAAATTGTGGGGAGTAACTGACCTGGATAATAAGTAATATATAGTTTTTTTCTTAAAACTGTGTAACCTGGAATTAAGGGACAGTTGGTTAGTCTTGGTTTTGATAACCTTAACTTTAAGTAATTTCTTTGTTCTTACTTTTGAAGCTTCTGATAATGGTCTGTTGTATTTACTAACAGGTTCACGAGTATTGATCTTCAGTCAGATGACAAGGGTACTGGATATTTTGGAAGATTATTGCATGTGGAGAAATTATGAGTACTGTAGATTGGATGGACAGACACCGCATGATGAGAGACAAGTGAGTCAAATCTGGGGAGGATAGATTACAGAATTATCAGGTAGAATAGTTTTCTGACTTCTGTTTAATTTATGTCACAGGACTCCATCAATGCATATAATGAACCAAACAGTACAAAGTTTGTCTTCATGTTAAGCACACGCGCTGGTGGTCTTGGCATCAATCTTGCCACCGCTGATGTCGTCATTTTGTATGACTCAGATTGGAATCCCCAAGTAGATCTTCAGGCTATGGTAAGAGATAGCAAATATATTCTGTGCTTAGTAAGTGTTTCATTTAGAGTAAGCTGATAGGCAGTCCACAAATGTTAGTGACTTAATCCAGTAGAATTGTATTGTCTGTAATTCAGTGAGGGGATTTTGCAGGTGATTGTCCATCTAAATCAGGGTATTTCCATCTTACATTTTTGCTATATCTTAGGACCTTAGAGTCTTGTTATATCCTTTGCATCCTTTTGGCAAAAGAGGGAGGAGAGAAAGCTGAGGATTGCCCAGGAAATTTCAGGGTGAGGGGTCAGAACTGACAATGTCCCCACATTCATTGGCCAGCAGTCAATCACATAGCATAACTTACTGCATAGGAGTTGGTAACTGATAGTATTGTTGTTCAGTTGATGGGCCTTCCATCTGGAGTGGGTCTGCAGAACTAGAATGATATCAGGATATGGGGTGTGTGTTGGGGAATGCCTGGTGCTGTGCACAGGAAAAGAGTTGTTGTGGTGGAGGGTTATTTTGAGTATGTGGGATTTAATGATGCCTTTGGGGATGGCAAGACCTCCCAGCCTAGAAGCAAATACCTTTTTTTTGTTTACCAACGTGCTTATAAATATTACCCTTTTCTGTTTCCACCTTGATGAGAAAAATTGTGGGGAGTAACTGACCTGGATAATAAGTAATATATAGTTTTTTTCTTAAAACTGTGTAACCTGGAATTAAGGGACAGTTGGTTAGTCTTGGTTTTGATAACCTTAACTTTAAGTAATTTCTTTGTTCTTACTTTTGAAGCTTCTGATAATGGTCTGTTGTATTTACTAACAGGTTCACGAGTATTGATCTTCAGTCAGATGACAAGGGTACTGGATATTTTGGAAGATTATTGCATGTGGAGAAATTATGAGTACTGTAGATTGGATGGACAGACACCGCATGATGAGAGACAAGTGAGTCAAATCTGGGGAGGATAGATTACAGAATTATCAGGTAGAATAGTTTTCTGACTTCTGTTTAATTTATGTCACAGGACTCCATCAATGCATATAATGAACCAAACAGTACAAAGTTTGTCTTCATGTTAAGCACACGCGCTGGTGGTCTTGGCATCAATCTTGCCACCGCTGATGTCGTCATTTTGTATGACTCAGATTGGAATCCCCAAGTAGATCTTCAGGCTATGGTAAGAGATAGCAAATATATTCTGTGCTTAGTAAGTGTTTCATTTAGAGTAAGCTGATAGGCAGTCCACAAATGTTAGTGACTTAATCCAGTAGAATTGTATTGTCTGTAATTCAGTGAGGGGATTTTGCAGGTGATTGTCCATCTAAATCAGGGTATTTCCATCTTACATTTTTGCTATATCTTAGGACCTTAGAGTCTTGTTATATCCTTTGCATCCTTTTGGCAAAAGAGGGAGGAGAGAAAGCTGAGGATTGCCCAGGAAATTTCAGGGTGAGGGGTCAGAACTGACAATGTCCCCACATTCATTGGCCAGCAGTCAATCACATAGCATAACTTACTGCATAGGAGTTGGTAACTGATAGTATTGTTGTTCAGTTGCTAAGTCGTGTCTGACTCTTCGCAACCCCATGAACTGCAGCATTCCATGCCTCTCTCTTTCATTATCTCCCAGAGTTAGTTAGCATAGTTTTGTCCTAGGAGGGAAGGGAAACAGGTTTGGGAAGCTGCTCACCTGCTTGCCACATTTGATGTGTGAAACTTGAGGTCCACACGTATGATTATTTTGGCCAGATCAAGGGCAATAATATGAAAACTTAAGAGTTCTTAAGTTTGACCTGTGGTGTTTACATCTTTGATGCTGTGCACTTTTCATCCTGTGACTCTTTGTAAAGGTGGCTGAGGAAAGTTAATCAATTAGAAATAGAGTTGCTGTACAAGAATGTGTTTTGTGAACTTACTAGAAGTGAAACAGAAAATGGAATTCGAATTTAACTACTTTTATATGTGGTTGATTGGGTACTGTTTAAAGACTAGGATGTTTATATTGTTTGTGAAATTCATCTATTCATGCCACTTTTATCCCTAATTGCAATGAAAATTTAGATATGATTTAGTAGGGAAACATTTTGAATTTAAACATGAAGAAATAATTTTTAAGAAACTTATCATCAGACTTAAAAATTATAATTTTGTCTTCTCTGGACAAACTATATGTACTTATTTCCATATTACCTGATAAAATTATTATGGTAGTTTCTCTATAGATTCAGCAGCTTGACATGGTCTATACTTCCTAAAAGGTTTTCTTGTGAGATAACTGATTAGTTTGACTGAAACTGAGAATTTAAGACACGTTAATGGAGTATGAATTCATTACAGTTGTTGGTTTCACATTTTTAAAACCATTTTGTACTTAGAATATTTTCATTTTGTTTCTTAAGACCTTAGAGTCTTGTTATATCCTTTGCATCCTTTTGGCAAAAGAGGGAGGAGAGAAAGCTGAGGATTGCCCAGGAAATTTCAGGGTGAGGGGTCAGAACTGACAATGTCCCCACATTCATTGGCCAGCAGTCAATCACATAGCATAACTTACTGCATAGGAGTTGGTAACTGATAGTATTGTTGTTCAGTTGCTAAGTCGTGTCTGACTCTTCGCAACCCCATGAACTGCAGCATTCCATGCCTCTCTCTTTCATTATCTCCCAGAGTTAGTTAGCATAGTTTTGTCCTAGGAGGGAAGGGAAACAGGTTTGGGAAGCTGCTCACCTGCTTGCCACATTTGATGTGTGAAACTTGAGGTCCACACGTATGATTATTTTGGCCAGATCAAGGGCAATAATATGAAAACTTAAGAGTTCTTAAGTTTGACCTGTGGTGTTTACATCTTTGATGCTGTGCACTTTTCATCCTGTGACTCTTTGTAAAGGTGGCTGAGGAAAGTTAATCAATTAGAAATAGAGTTGCTGTACAAGAATGTGTTTTGTGAACTTACTAGAAGTGAAACAGAAAATGGAATTCGAATTTAACTACTTTTATATGTGGTTGATTGGGTACTGTTTAAAGACTAGGATGTTTATATTGTTTGTGAAATTCATCTATTCATGCCACTTTTATCCCTAATTGCAATGAAAATTTAGATATGATTTAGTAGGGAAACATTTTGAATTTAAACATGAAGAAATAATTTTTAAGAAACTTATCATCAGACTTAAAAATTATAATTTTGTCTTCTCTGGACAAACTATATGTACTTATTTCCATATTACCTGATAAAATTATTATGGTAGTTTCTCTATAGATTCAGCAGCTTGACATGGTCTATACTTCCTAAAAGGTTTTCTTGTGAGATAACTGATTAGTTTGACTGAAACTGAGAATTTAAGACACGTTAATGGAGTATGAATTCATTACAGTTGTTGGTTTCACATTTTTAAAACCATTTTGTACTTAGAATATTTTCATTTTGTTTCTTAAGATACACATTCAGATGTTATTTATGTGAATTTTCACCTGGATTCAAAGTAACCTGGTTATTTTCCTAGGACCGAGCCCATAGAATTGGACAAACCAAGACAGTCAGGGTGTTCCGCTTCATAACTGATAACACTGTAGAAGAAAGAATAGTTGAGCGTGCTGAGATGAAACTGCGACTGGATTCAATCGTCATCCAGCAGGGTGAGCCTTAGGACTTTATAAACGTTTGTCAGGCTGAGTTTATATTTTCCCCTGGATTTTTAAGGGGATTCTTCCTATTAAACATGTATTGAGTCAAGCTACCAGGCAACAGTATTTACATTCCAGACTAAAGTAAGCTTTACTTTTCTTAAGAAGATCGGTTTGGGCTCAGGAAAGTTGAAAGTTGAATATTGACTCTGTTGGTTCACACTTCTTTGACACGATCTGAGCCTCTTCATCTGTGACATAGGGATACAGAGAACTACTGTTGAGGATTTTTAAGAATGAAAGGGGATCCACATGTATAAAATACCCAGCATTCAGTGTGATGCATATTAAATAAAGGTGTGATAGTATGATTTGTGTGCTAATAATAATTTTGACTACTCTTCAGGATACTGAAGAGATCACAATAAAATTTCAGATTTATTTTTCTAGTCCACAATTATTTATTGAGCACCCACAGATGCTGGACATTGTTCTTAGTACTGAGAATGCAAGGGTGACTAAAACCAACCAGGGTTCCTTCTTACTTTCAAGGAGTTTTATAATTTAGTGAAATCAAGATACAGAATAAACAGTTATGTAAATACAACTAGATAAGCAGAGTGGGATTTTATTTTGGATTAATTCAAGGGAACTGCAGTTTCTTTTGCCAGATCAGTTTTCAAGGAAGACATGCTTAAGATAGACTTAGTGATGGGATGTGTAAAATGAGAAACAACACACTCTCAACCTTTAGCCCATGTCTTTTCCTCCCAAATTGTTATGAGCAAATACAGTTTGTTTGTCTCTAAAACTAAGAGGTATACTGTCATGTCATCCACTGATTATTTCATTTGTGCGTTTGGTTTTGTCAGCTGATGTCTTAATTTCCTTGTAAGAAAGGGTATGTTACAGTTCTTTGATAGTCCATAATGCCAACCATAAAGTTAGCCATGTGTCATACATATAATTATAATACATGATTGCTTACTATTAGTTATTTTCGTAATTGCTTAGCATAGTAGAGTTATTTTATACCAAGCGATGTGCTCATTATTTAAATACTGAATATTATCTTTTAGTCTTCGTGCCAACCAGAGGTTGGCATCAGAAATAGAATCAAGCCATTTGTTTATAATTCATACAGCTAGGAAGTGACTCATCCAGGGCATCAAGAGCTATATAAATTATTACAGTGAAATATTAATTAGGAAAGTCTGGGGACTTCTGGGGCCTGCCCAGCAGTGGTGAGTGATATAATGGTCCTCACATTCATCCATGCTTTTAGAAAAACATCTGCCTCGTGAGTTTTTGTTCTCTTATTATTTTCGCTCTGAATCACTTTTTTTTCTGACATAGGGATACAGAGAACTACTGTTGAGGATTTTTAAGAATGAAAGGGGATCCACATGTATAAAATACCCAGCATTCAGTGTGATGCATATTAAATAAAGGTGTGATAGTATGATTTGTGTGCTAATAATAATTTTGACTACTCTTCAGGATACTGAAGAGATCACAATAAAATTTCAGATTTATTTTTCTAGTCCACAATTATTTATTGAGCACCCACAGATGCTGGACATTGTTCTTAGTACTGAGAATGCAAGGGTGACTAAAACCAACCAGGGTTCCTTCTTACTTTCAAGGAGTTTTATAATTTAGTGAAATCAAGATACAGAATAAACAGTTATGTAAATACAACTAGATAAGCAGAGTGGGATTTTATTTTGGATTAATTCAAGGGAACTGCAGTTTCTTTTGCCAGATCAGTTTTCAAGGAAGACATGCTTAAGATAGACTTAGTGATGGGATGTGTAAAATGAGAAACAACACACCCTCAACCTTTAGCCCATGTCTTTTCCTCCCAAATTGTTATGAGCAAATACAGTTTGTTTGTCTCTAAAACTAAGAGGTATACTGTCATGTCGTCCACTGATTATTTCATTTGTGCGTTTGGTTTTGTCAGCTGATGTCTTAATTTCCTTGTAAGAAAGGGTATGTTACAGTTCTTTGATAGTCCATAATGCCAACCATAAAGTTAGCCATGTGTCGTACATATAATTATAATACATGATTGCTTACTATTAGTTATTTTCGTAATTGCTTAGCATAGTAGAGTTATTTTATACCAAGCGATGTGCTCATTATTTAAATACTGAATATTATCTTTTAGTCTTCGTGCCAACCAGAGGTTGGCATCAGAAATAGAATCAAGCCATTTGTTTATAATTCATACAGCTAGGAAGTGACTCATCCAGGGCATCAAGAGCTATATAAATTATTACAGTGAAATATTAATTAGGAAAGTCTGGGGACTTCTGGGGCCTGCCCAGCAGTGGTGAGTGATATAATGGTCCTCACATTCATCCATGCTTTTAGAAAAACATCTGCCTCGTGAGTTTTTGTTCTCTTATTATTTTCGTCTCTGAATCACTTTTTATTTGTTTCTAAAGGTAAAAAATTACTAATTCTTTTATAATAAGCTTAGAAAAACTGAGTCTTTTGACGTGTTTTTATTTTTATTTCATTTTTAATTAAGGCAAATCTTAGAGCGAGATTTTGTGCTAGTAGCTTTGTTAATCCTATTTATAGACATTAATCAAACAACAGTCTTGGGTGTATGCCTGTTACTGTTTTGTGGACTAAGGAATATAACTGAAAACACAAGAATATACAGTACTTATGTCTGAAAAGTTTCCTCCTACCTATTGAAAGTAATTTCTGAAAACCTAAGGACGTTTTTTGTAGCATTGAGATAGCTCTTGAAGTTTGGCAATATGAAGGGGTTTTTTTTTTTTTTTAATGAAGGTTTTGTACTTTATTTTTCTAAGTGAAAAAGGCTAATTTGGGATTATTAGTAATAATACAGTCACTTTCTGCTTATCAGACACTTCTTGTCTATAATATTCTTACCTAACTCTTGGTAATAATATTGGTTTTCAAATATCCCAAATTACTGTTATGCTCATACAAGAATATATTTGTGTTTTATATCTAACATTTGAAATTCCAAGTTTTCAGTAATCTAAAATTTGTTTGATTAATGTTATACAACAATGTCTTCTTTCAGGAAGACTTGTGGATCAGAATCTGAACAAAATTGGGAAAGATGAAATGCTTCAAATGATAAGGCATGGGGCAACACATGTATTTGCTTCAAAGGAAAGTGAGATTACTGATGAAGACATTGATGGTATTTTGGAAAGAGGTGCGAAGAAGGTGAGATACAGATTAAGTGATCTTTCTAATATGTAAAATATTTTAAACTAGAACTGAGGAAATAGCTGTTTAAGTTTTACTTCCACAGAAGTTTTTAGGTACTGTAAGGCTCAGTTCATTTTGACTACAGTACTTGGGTTTTTTAAAAATTCTCAGTCTAATAGGATGTTTCTTTTGTTTCCTTAGACTGCAGAGATGAATGAAAAGCTCTCCAAGATGGGTGAGAGCTCACTTAGAAATTTTACAATGGATACAGAGTCGAGTGTTTATAACTTTGAAGGAGAAGATTATAGAGAAAAACAAAAGGTAATTTATGAAGAGATTTTGGTTACTTGAAGACTATTTTACTTAGAAATTGGAATTTTAAGTGTTAGGTGCAGTGTCTCAAACAGCAGTCAGTTCTGTTTACTCACATCTAAATTATTTTCATTTTTGTGTTAAATTTAATGCCAAATTAGGGGCTTCCCCTGTGGTCCAGTGGGTAAGGATGCCGCCTTGTTGTGCAAGGGGCGCTGGTTCAATCCCTGGCCTGGGAAGATCCCACATGCCGTGGAGCGGCTGGACCGATGTGTCCAATAACCGAGCCGGAGCTCTGGAGTGCATGCGCCCAGAGCCGGTGCTCTGCGGCAATAGAGGCCACTGCGATGGGAGGCCCACACGGGCCAAAGAACAAAGATGGATGAAAATAGGGCTTCCCCTGGTGATCCGGTGGGTGGGGGCACCGCCTTACGGTGCGGGGGGCGCCGGTTCGGGCCCTGGCCTGGGAAGATCCCACGTGCTGCGGAACGGCTGGTCTGATGTGTCCAATCACCGAGCCGGAACTCTGGAGCGCATGCGCCCAGAGCCAGTGCTCTGCACCAACGGATGCCACCGCGATGGGAGGCCCACAGGAGCCAAAGAACGAATACGGATGAAAATAGAGAAATGAAAGACCAATAGAAGTGGCCCGCCCACTCCCCTCCCTCCCCAATCCGACCCCTGCCCAAAGTAAATAAATAAATAAAACTTTCAAAAAAAAAAAAAAAAAATGGATGAAAATAGATAAATGAAAGACCAATAGAAGTAGCCTGCCCACCCCCCTCCCTCCCCAACCCTCCTCCCAAAAAAAAAAAAAATTTAATGCCAAATTAAATTTCAGTTGGTAAACACTGAAATGTTTTAAAAATTATGTCTGTTTTTATAGTGCAGTATAGTGTGTGGG
Source organism: Tragulus kanchil (assembly GCA_022376925.1). Classification (NCBI taxonomy): domain Eukaryota; kingdom Metazoa; phylum Chordata; class Mammalia; order Artiodactyla; family Tragulidae; genus Tragulus; species Tragulus kanchil. The sequence continues at coordinate 32,258,670 of JAIOJX010000025.1, forward strand.
GTGGTTATAGCAATTTGGAATATTTGAAAATTAAAACTATTGTCAAAAGTAAAATTTTTCACAGCCTTATTCTTTTTTTTTTAAAAAAAAAACATAATTGGCTGTTAATTAAAGTGACATACTTCCTAATTTCTAAAATATTACTTGCAGTTATATAGTGAAATTAGAAAATACTTGCAGGGCAGAAGAAAAATAATTCTAACTAATGATTTCCTTTTTAACATGTAGACATTTATATCCTCTGAATTTTTTCTAGGCTAAATGTTTACCTACATTTATCTACTAATTTGGGTTCTAACCTGTCTTCTATAGCATTTTATTTTCACCCAGTTAATCTGTTCAGGAGCTGAATGTTTATGCTCTTCACTGTGGGTAAGGATGCCGCCTTGTTGTGCAAGGGGCGCTGGTTCAATCCCTGGCCTGGGAAGATCCCACGTGCCGTGGAGCGGCTGGACCGATGTGTCCAATAACCGAGCGGGAGCTCTGGAGTGCATGCGCCCAGAGCCGGTGCTCTGCGGCAATAGAGGCCACTGCGATGGGAGGCCCACACGGGCCAAAGAACAAAGATGGATGAAAATAGGGCTTCCCCTGGTGATCCGGTGGGTGGGGGCACCGCCTTACGGTGCGGGGGGCGCCGGTTTGGGCCCTGGCCTGGGAAGATCCCACGTGCTGCGGAACGGCTGGTCTGATGTGTCCAATCACCGAGCCGGAACTCTGGAGCGCATGCGCCCAGAGCCAGTGCTCTGCACCAACGGATGCCACCGCGATGGGAGGCCCACAGGAGCCAAAGAACGAATACGGATGAAAATAGAGAAATGAAAGACCAATAGAAGTGGCCCGCCCACTCCCCTCCCTCCCCAATCCGACCCCTGCCCAAAGTAAATAAATAAATAAATCTTTTAAAAAAAAAAAAAAAAGATGGATGAAAATAGATAAATGAAAGACCAATAGAAGTAGCCTGCCCACCCCCCTCCCTCCCCAACCCTCCTCCCAAAAAAAAAAAAAACTTTAATGCCAAATTAAATTTCAGTTGGTAAACACTGAAATGTTTTAAAAATTATGTCTATTTTTATAGTGCAGTATAGTGTGTGGGGTGGTTATAGCAATTTGGAATATTTGAAAATTAAAACTATTGTCAAAAGTAAAATTTTTCACAGCCTTATTAGTTCTTTTTTTTGAAAAAAAAACATAATTGGCTGTTAATTAAAGTGACATACTTCCTAATTTCTAAAATATTACTTGCAGTTATATAGTGAAATTAGAAAATACTTGCAGGGCAGAAGAAAAATAATTCTAACTAATGATTTCCTTTTTAACATGTAGACATTTATATCCTCTGAATTTTTTCTAGGCTAAATGTTTACCTACATTTATCTACTAATTTGGGTTCTAACCTGTCTTCTATAGAATTTTATTTTCACCCAGTTAATCTGTTCAGGAGCTGAATGTTTATGCTCTTCACTAGACACCTTCCTGTGTGTTAGTTGCATAGTCCCTAGCCTCATACTTAGTCTAGAGTTTATGAATATCTTTGCATTTATAAATAACAGTTTTATTAATGTACACAGTAGGAGTTGCATGTAAGATTTGCAGCTATATAATAAAAGTTGGTGGTTTGACTTGTTTTTCATGCACTAGATTGCATTCACAGAGTGGATTGAACCTCCTAAAAGAGAAAGAAAAGCCAACTATGCTGTCGATGCCTATTTCAGGGAGGCTCTTCGCGTCAGTGAACCTAAAGCACCCAAGGTGAGTTGATAGAGCACAAATACCTAAATAACCTTGGAAATGTAAAATTTTTTTCTTCCTATATTCTTGCAGTAAAATTAGGTTGAGAAATTCTATGTGGTTTCTTACAGTATACTTCCTTCAGCTTTTGTTGAAAGTTTTCTAAAATTAATTTGAATGTAGGCATTTGAAGTTTGTTTAATGTGTGTTCAGTTTTAGTGGAAGATGCATTCATTCAGTTACTTGGAGAATGGGCTGTTGTGGTTTTATAGAGTACAAAATGATTTCAGATAGATTTAAAGCAAAATAGTGTTTTTTATGAGTGATAACTTTTTTTTTTAGGCTCCTCGACCTCCAAAACAGCCCAATGTTCAGGATTTCCAGTTCTTTCCTCCACGTCTGTTTGAATTATTGGAAAAAGAAATTCTGTATTACAGAAAAACAATTGGGTATAAGGTAACAGAAGTAACACTTTGTAACAAATCTGGTTTGTTCTTAGCTTATTAAATGCATGGTATCAATATGTTTTCTTGGATTAAAACTTGTGAAATTTCATGTAGTTAGCCGAGTTTAGTTTACCACATACTCCCTAAAATGTATTGGCAATGACACAGGAAAAATGTATGTATTTTTAGGTGCCTCGAAATCCTGACCTCCCAAATGCAGCACAAGCACAAAAAGAAGAGCAGCTTAAAATCGATGAAGCTGAGCCCCTTAATGATGAAGAATTAGAGGAAAAGGAGAAGCTTCTAACACAGGTATAACCTTCCGTTAGAACCAGTTGTTTTGTAGAGTACTGTGTTAAGTTGTGTTGGGATACACAGAAGTAAAGTGTTTGCTTTTAGAAGTGGAATGATTGGAGGTGATAAAACATGGGTATATGGGCTTTTGCTGCATTGTGTTTGTCATTAGTCATCCAGTCATAGAGAAGGTGATAGATTAGCACCAGTCTTTTGAAGTGGAGATCTTTGATCACCTTTATTCCAGCTCTCCCACCTTCCCTTTCTTTCTTTTTTTTTTTTTTTTAAAGATTTATTTATTTATTTATTTATTTGTGGGGGGTGGGGTGGGGAGGGAGGGGAGCAGGTGGGCTACTTCTATTGGTCTTTCAGTTGTCTATTTTCATCCATCTTTTGTTCTTTGGCCCGTGTAGGCCTCCCATCGCGGTGGCCTCTGTTGTCGCAGAGCACCGGCTCTGGGCGCATGCACCCCAGAGCTCTGGCTCGGTGATTGGACACATCAGTCCAGCCGCTCCGCGGCACGTGGGATCTTCCCAGGCCAGGGATCAAACCGGCGCCCCTTGCACTGCAAGGCGGTGTCCTTACCCACTGGACCACCAGGGAAGCCCCCACCTTCCCTTTCTTGTGAATCTTCTTGTTGCTACTGAATTATTATTCTCAATTACAGACACCTGTTTGCTGCTTTTTTTAAACATCTTTGAGAGTTTAATCAAGGCTTTCACAATCTGGCCTTAATCTACCTTTAAAGCTTTGTTTTTTCGTTTTCCCACTTGGCTTATGTATTTGCTCTTTATGTCATTCTTCCTGGCAAACTTCTTGAAAGCTCACTGAGAGTGTAAGTTTCTTATACAACATTCCTTACTCTCCCACTCAGACTTAGTTGCTTGGCAGTCTGAGTAATATATATGATGTATTGCTAAAAGTGTACATTTATGTACATGAAAAGTTACCTTTTTAAGATAACTTAAACTCAGCACCTGAAAACTTTCTATAATACTTAGCAGCATTAGTAAAGTTTAATAGCTTTTCTCCCAAGTTCATTGATTGTATATTTTGTTTCCACTGCTTTGAAGGGATTTACCAATTGGAATAAGAGAGATTTTAACCAGTTTATCAAAGCTAATGAGAAGTGGGGCCGTGATGATATTGAAAATATAGCCAGAGAAGTAGAAGGAAAAACTCCAGAAGAAGTCATTGAATACTCAGGTAATTCTCCTGTTATTTTAATAGGTATAGGAATGTTCTCAGACTTTTGGAGAGCTGTTGGAAAGTTCAGATTTTCTTGCACTGAATGATGTTTTTGTTTTTTTAAAAAAATTTTTGGCCATACCATGTGGCATATGCAGTCTTAGCTCGCCAATCAAACCTGCATCCCCTGTGTTTGAAGCAGACACTCTTAACCACTGTACCATTGGGAAGGCCCTGAATGATGTTTCGATAAGCTAAATTTTGCCACAACTTAGCACCTTGTTTTGTTATTGTTTTATTTATTTTTTAATTGAGTTAGGAAATACCCTTTTTTAAAATGGCATCATTAATTTTTCTCACCCCCCCCCCCCCCCTCGGTTAACTAGCTGTAGCCAAGAAAACAAGAATAGATCACTGAATTATAGAATTTTATTTTGACTTCATTTCTCTTTAAAACTTTTCAAATATTATATGCTCCTGTGTTTCCTGAAGTCTTACGTCTGGGCTTCCCAGGAGGCGCTAGTAGGAAAGAACCCTCCTGCCAATGCAGGAGACATTTTTCCCTGAGTTGGGAAAATCCACTGGAGGAAGGGCATGGCATCCCACTCCAGTATTCTTGCCTGGATTCATGAACAGGAGAGCCTGGCGGGCTGCAATCCATACGGTCACAAAGAGTCGAACATGACTGAAGCAACTTTGCAGGCACGTGGCTATGTGTAGTTGTGTTGAGATGACTGGTGCTAAGAGTTTCAGAATAGCAGAGAATTAACTGTTGGGGAATACTTCCTTAGATTATCCAATTTATCTAACTTTTTTGTTTTTACACTTAAGGAAACAGATAATTACATAACTTACCAGCATTTGATGTAGGAGAAATGGAAACGTTTCTTAGCAAATAAAATAGATCAGAGCATTTTTAAAAACAAGTTACTTACTCCTTTCCTCCACCTATCCTGTCTGCCCAACTTTGACAGCTGTGTTCTGGGAAAGATGCAATGAGCTACAGGACATAGAGAAGATTATGGCTCAGATTGAAAGAGGAGAGGCAAGAATTCAAAGAAGAATTAGTATCAAAAAGGCACTTGACACAAAGGTATGACTGTTAGTAAATAAGGCAGCTAGTAAAATAACTCTGTAAATATGAGTTAAAATAACTTTTAAAAAGGAAAAGAAATGATTTAAAATGAAAAATTTCTTCAGAGAACAGCATTCAGACTTTATAGGCCTTCTCAACAGAATTTACCTCTGTGTTTCAGTTGATATATGTGGGTCAGAGTTCCTCTGGCTAGCTCTTTGCTACATAGTACTAGAAATTCTGAGTATTTCTTTTTAGAATGATAAAGACTAAAGTTGTTTCAGGACAAAGATTATGAAGTAAAGTGCTTGGATAGAAAATTGATGTGAAATACATTTATAGTTAACTTTACTAAAACTGAGTTTGAAATAGAGATTAGGTAGGATTTGTATTTTATATAATATGAAATCTGATTTTCATAGATTGGAAGGTACAAAGCACCTTTTCATCAGCTGAGAATATCTTATGGTACTAACAAAGGAAAAAACTATACTGAAGAAGAGGATCGCTTTCTGATCTGTATGCTTCACAAGCTTGGGTTTGACAAAGAAAACGTGTATGATGAGTTGCGACAGTGTATTCGCAACTCTCCTCAGTTCAGATTTGACTGGTTTCTAAAGTCCAGAACTGCAATGGTGAGTACTGGGGACCTTTTTGTATAATATAGCAAACAGTTCAGAGGAAGGAGATTATCTAATACTTTCTAAGGTAACTTTTTTTACTTTGTTAGGGGAGAATTACATATCTTCGCAATAAACTTTTGTTGAAATACTGTTTGTATCATAGCTTAAAGAAGTTCCTTAAGTGACAGTATTCGCCTCCACAGTTAACCTAATGTCATAGGTAACTTACAAAGTTCATTTTTTCCATTGTTTAATGCCACATCTTTTAACATTAAGAAAACAGATAATTACATAACTTACCAGCATTTGATGTAGGAGAAATGGAAACGTTTCTTAGCAAATAAAATAGATCAGAGCATTTTTAAAAACAAGTTACTTACTCCTTTCCTCCACCTATCCTGTCTGCCCAACTTTGACAGCTGTGTTCTGGGAAAGATGCAATGAGCTACAGGACATAGAGAAGATTATGGCTCAGATTGAAAGAGGAGAGGCAAGAATTCAAAGAAGAATTAGTATCAAAAAGGCACTTGACACAAAGGTATGACTGTTAGTAAATAAGGCAGCTAGTAAAATAACTCTGTAAATATGAGTTAAAATAACTTTTAAAAAGGAAAAGAAATGATTTAAAATGAAAAATTTCTTCAGAGAACAGCATTCAGACTTTATAGGCCTTCTCAACAGAATTTACCTCTGTGTTTCAGTTGATATATGTGGGTCAGAGTTCCTCTGGCTAGCTCTTTGCTACATAGTACTAGAAATTCTGAGTATTTCTTTTTAGAATGATAAAGACTAAAGTTGTTTCAGGACAAAGATTATGAAGTAAAGTGCTTGGATAGAAAATTGATGTGAAATACATTTATAGTTAACTTTACTAAAACTGAGTTTGAAATAGAGATTAGGTAGGATTTGTATTTTATATAATATGAAATCTGATTTTCATAGATTGGAAGGTACAAAGCACCTTTTCATCAGCTGAGAATATCTTATGGTACTAACAAAGGAAAAAACTATACTGAAGAAGAGGATCGCTTTCTGATCTGTATGCTTCACAAGCTTGGGTTTGACAAAGAAAACGTGTATGATGAGTTGCGACAGTGTATTCGCAACTCTCCTCAGTTCAGATTTGACTGGTTTCTAAAGTCCAGAACTGCAATGGTGAGTACTGGGGACCTTTTTGTATAATATAGCAAACAGTTCAGAGGAAGGAGATTATCTAATACTTTCTAAGGTAACTTTTTTTACTTTGTTAGGGGAGAATTACATATCTTCGCAATAAACTTTTGTTGAAATACTGTTTGTATCATAGCTTAAAGAAGTTCCTTAAGTGACAGTATTCGCCTCCACAGTTAACCTAATGTCATAGGTAACTTACAAAGTTCATTTTTTCCATTGTTTAATGCCACATCTTTTAACATCACTATATACAATAGGATTAGCTTTGTGTATGAATTTTAATCAGGTTTTAAATAAAAGGAAATGTCACCATCAATTTTAACTTGTGAGTAAGATGATCACAATTTAAAATTTGACTTTTGGTTTTGTAAATGAGCACATTTTTATAAAGAAAAGACTTCAATTTGCTCATCTGTCCATCAGAATGCTGAGTTTGAGTTACTTAAAAAAGAACTTAGTATAGTAAGACACTGTACTGTTTCAATGCTAGGTTTTGTTTTTATTCCTAATATCAAGCTGTTTTCGATCAGCAAGTTACAGTTTTATGATCTAAAATTAGAATTGAGAAAAATTTAGCTGTAATGAATGGCTCTTCGCTTATGTATTTTACCACCTTTGAGTTTCTAGCTTCATCTTTTGTTCTTCTGGATGATGTTAATGCTAAAAAAGTTCTGTAGTCTTAATTTTCAGATACACTGGGATAGTAAACTTTAAATAACTTGATAGTGAAATTTACCTCAGTGTATTTAAAATACATTACTGTTCTTTGTACAGTCTTTAAATATTTGACCGTTGAAAGGTTTATTGTTTTTTTCCAATAAATATCAGTGGAGGCTAGTGTTTCATGAAACCCTCATTTGGAAAGTGTTGTACCATAAGTACATTAGAAGTATATAGTTAAAAAAGGTACATTAGAAGTAAAAACTATACTGAAGAAGAGGATCGCTTTCTGATCTGTATGCTTCACAAGCTTGGGTTTGACAAAGAAACGTGTATGATGAGTTGCGACAGTGTATTCGCAACTCTCCTCAGTTCAGATTTGACTGGTTTCTAAAGTCCAGAACTGCAATGGTGAGTACTGGGGACCTTTTTGTATAATATAGCAAACAGTTCAGAGGAAGGAGATTATCTAATACTTTCTAAGGTAACTTTTTTTACTTTGTTAGGGGAGAATTACATATCTTCGCAATAAACTTTTGTTGAAATACTGTTTGTATCATAGCTTAAAGAAGTTCCTTAAGTGACAGTATTCGCCTCCACAGTTAACCTAATGTCATAGGTAACTTACAAAGTTCATTTTTTCCATTGTTTAATGCCACATCTTTTAACATCACTATATACAATAGGATTAGCTTTGTGTATGAATTTTAATCAGGTTTTAAATAAAAGGAAATGTCACCATCAATTTTAACTTGTGAGTAAGATGATCACAATTTAAAATTTGACTTTTGGTTTTGTAAATGAGCACATTTTTATAAAGAAAAGACTTCAATTTGCTCATCTGTCCATCAGAATGCTGAGTTTGAGTTACTTAAAAAAGAACTTAGTATAGTAAGACACTGTACTGTTTCAATGCTAGGTTTTGTTTTTATTCCTAATATCAAGCTGTTTTCGATCAGCAAGTTACAGTTTTATGATCTAAAATTAGAATTGAGAAAAATTTAGCTGTAATGAATGGCTCTTCGCTTATGTATTTTACCACCTTTGAGTTTCTAGCATCATCTTTTGTTCTTCTGGATGATGTTAATGCTAAAAAAGTTCTGTAGTCTTAATTTTCAGATACACTGGGATAGTAAACTTTAAATAACTTGATAGTGAAATTTACCTCAGTGTATTTAAAATACATTACTGTTCTTTGTACAGTCTTTAAATATTTGACCGTTGAAAGGTTTATTGTTTTTTTCCAATAAATATCAGTGGAGGCTAGTGTTTCATGAAACCCTCATTTGGAAAGTGTTGTACCATAAGTACATTAGAAGTATATAGTTAGAGGAGACAGATTCAGTTGCTGTGAACTCTGTATTATGTCTTTTAAAGTAGGAACAATTTATTTTTTTAATAAGTGACTTTTAGAATGAGTGAAAAAAGATGCAGTGTCATACTGATTTACTGGTACAATACCATGATCTGAAACAATGTATCATTTCCTAATGTGTCGTATAGTAGTAAGGCATACATACAAAATGGTAATGTGTGTCCAGCCCCTTTTGATAAAACAGTTGAGCTGTAATCTTGGTTTAAGAGCCAAGCAGAGTCTTACCTTAGCACATCTGTAACACGTTCTGACCTGTGTCTATCTCAGTAAATATAGAGCTTCCATGTATTGTGCTACCTTCTGTCTGTAAATACTCTTGCACATATTTCCAAACCTTATATACTTGTATTCTATATGACAATATTTGTAAATGATTTTATTGTGATTGTGTAGTTACGTCACTTATGACCAGTTCTACTCAGTAAGTAGCCAGCAATGATACAGATGGACTCCAGTTCCCTTAAGGATTGTTTACTGTTTCTGCACTATACTTTAAAATCCTTTCTGGAACCTGTATAGATTGCCAGCGAGAGATGAGGTGAAAATCATCATAGATTTCTGACTGTTCTCAAAAAGTGGAAAAGATGACTTGTGGTACGTTGACTACCACAATTCTAGTGGTAATGCTTTTAAGGAGTGAGTACTTGGTGTATGTGTGTGTATATATATGTATAGTTTTGACCCTCAAATAATCAATATTGATTTGCAGTATTTTAAGTTTTGTATTATGGATGACAGTTCTCAGACTTAGGTGCCAGGTAGCAGTATTGGGTATATTAAGAGATGCTCATTTGTACTGCTTTAGTTCCTAAGTGAAGGAGGCATGTATGAAGAACACACAATAATGTGGCCTTAAATAATAAAGTGAAAGGTGTCCACATATCTTTTGTTTTGTCCTCCTATTATGGATTGTGTATGGAAATTAATAGTTCTTTTTTCATTGTAAAATTTTATGTATTGGGAGTATCTAAAATATATTATGCTATTAAAACATACCTTTGTTTTTGAAGTCATAATCATGAAAGCTTACAGATGGAGAATACACATTTATCATCTAAAGTTATATTTGTAACTCAGGAACTCCAGAGGAGATGTAACACTTTAATCACCTTGATTGAAAGAGAAAATATGGAACTAGAAGAAAAGGAGAAGGCAGAGAAAAAGAAAAGAGGACCAAAACCTTCAGTAAGTTTGTTTTCTGGGGAACTTAGCTTTTTTCAAGAATGAACATTACTTGGCCTATCACTGATGTATTAGTCTTTTTGGTAAATAGTGTGACCTTAAATTGCTTAAGAAGTTTAAAGAAACTTCATTACATTCTGTAAGTAAAATCATATTGTGATGGTAATTCACAATGTAGGGATTCATGAAAATTTGCAAAGTCTGTCTTGTGAATGCCAAGAGCATACACTTGACTTTGAGAATACAAGTTACAATTTTAGAGTATTTAAAATAATAAAAACAGACTTACAATTGTGATTGTGTAGTTACGTCACTTATGACCAGTTCTACTCAGTAAGTAGCCAGCAATGATACAGATGGACTCCAGTTCCCTTAAGGATTGTTTACTGTTTCTGCACTATACTTTAAAATCCTTTCTGGAACCTGTATAGATTGCCAGCGAGAGATGAGGTGAAAATCATCATAGATTTCTGACTGTTCTCAAAAAGTGGAAAAGATGACTTGTGGTACGTTGACTACCACAATTCTAGTGGTAATGCTTTTAAGGAGTGAGTACTTGGTGTATGTGTGTGTATATATATGTATAGTTTTGACCCTCAAATAATCAATATTGATTTGCAGTATTTTAAGTTTTGTATTATGGATGACAGTTCTCAGACTTAGGTGCCAGGTAGCAGTATTGGGTATATTAAGAGATGCTCATTTGTACTGCTTTAGTTCCTAAGTGAAGGAGGCATGTATGAAGAACACACAATAATGTGGCCTTAAATAATAAAGTGAAAGGTGTCCACATATCTTTTGTTTTGTCCTCCTATTATGGATTGTGTATGGAAATTAATAGTTCTTTTTTCATTGTAAAATTTTATGTATTGGGAGTATCTAAAATATATTATGCTATTAAAACATACCTTTGTTTTTGAAGTCATAATCATGAAAGCTTACAGATGGAGAATACACATTTATCATCTAAAGTTATATTTGTAACTCAGGAACTCCAGAGGAGATGTAACACTTTAATCACCTTGATTGAAAGAGAAAATATGGAACTAGAAGAAAAGGAGAAGGCAGAGAAAAAGAAAAGAGGACCAAAACCTTCAGTAAGTTTGTTTTCTGGGGAACTTAGCTTTTTTCAAGAATGAACATTACTTGGCCTATCACTGATGTATTAGTCTTTTTGGTAAATAGTGTGACCTTAAATTGCTTAAGAAGTTTAAAGAAACTTCATTACATTCTGTAAGTAAAATCATATTGTGATGGTAATTCACAATGTAGGGATTCATGAAAATTTGCAAAGTCTGTCTTGTGAATGCCAAGAGCATACACTTGACTTTGAGAATACAAGTTACAATTTTAGAGTATTTAAAGAAATAATAACAAAGCAGTGACCTTTACAACCTGTATTATACACTTCTAAACTTTGATTTATTGCCCCAGTGATCTCGTAGGAATGTGAGGGTAAAAATTATGAGAGAAAACATCATTTTGTTACTGTGTAATAACTTAAAAGGTCATGAGTAAATAAATTTCTGCCGAAAGTTTGGTAATCTAACCTCGCAAGGTGTTTCTCATTACTGCTTTCTTTGATGACAAGGGCATGTTATACATGTCAATATTTTGGCCACCTGATGCGAAGAGCTGATTTGTTGGAAAAGGTGATGAGTGATGAGCTGACTCATAACTCCCTGATGCTGGGAAAAATTGAGGGCAAGAGGAGAAGGGGGCGATAGAGGATGAGATGGTTGGATGGACATGTGTTTGAGCAAACTGAGGCAGATAGTGATGCGCAGAGAAGCCTGGTGTGCTGTAGTCCATGGGATTGCAAAGAGTCGGATATGACTTGGTAGCTAAACAACAAAAATACATTTGTGTGGTGTATCAACTTGCTGTTGCTAATTGTGAATTACTCACTTCTTTTATTATTAGCATTAAAGTTTTTGTATTAGTGAAATATGTAATTAAGATTATTTAGAGAATTCAGGTTATTTAAGAAAATTAATACCTGTTACTAAGTGGCAGTTATTAGTAAACTGCTATCAGGTGTCTTCCAATATATTTGTTTCATGTTAATATTACTCTTGTGATGAAGGTAACCCTTTTGTTTGTTTGTAGACACAGAAACGTAAAATGGATGGAGCACCTGATGGCCGAGGAAGAAAAAAGAAACTGAAACTATGAATACATATTTGTTTCATAATCACTAACTTTAAACCAGTAGTTGTTTAATTTACGGGTCTTTTGGTAAATAGTGTGACCTTAAATTGCTTAAGAAGTTTAAAGAAACTTCATTACATTCTGTAAGTAAAATCATATTGTGATGGTAATTCACAATGTAGGGATTCATGAAAATTTGCAAAGTCTGTCTTGTGAATGCCAAGAGCATACACTTGACTTTGAGAATACAAGTTACAATTTTAGAGTATTTAAAGAAATAATAACAAAGCAGTGACCTTTACAACCTGTATTATACACTTCTAAACTTTGATTTATTGCCCCAGTGATCTCGTAGGAATGTGAGGGTAAAAATTATGAGAGAAAACATCATTTTGTTACTGTGTAATAACTTAAAAGGTCATGAGTAAATAAATTTCTGCCGAAAGTTTGGTAATCTAACCTCGCAAGGTGTTTCTCATTACTGCTTTCTTTGATGACAAGGGCATGTTATACATGTCAATATTTTGGCCACCTGATGCGAAGAGCTGATTTGTTGGAAAAGGTGATGAGTGATGAGCTGACTCATAACTCCCTGATGCTGGGAAAAATTGAGGGCAAGAGGAGAAGGGGGCGATAGAGGATGAGATGGTTGGATGGACATGTGTTTGAGCAAACTGAGGCAGATAGTGATGCGCAGAGAAGCCTGGTGTGCTGTAGTCCATGGGATTGCAAAGAGTCGGATATGACTTGGTAGCTAAACAACAAAAATACATTTGTGTGGTGTATCAACTTGCTGTTGCTAATTGTGAATTACTCACTTCTTTTATTATTAGCATTAAAGTTTTTGTATTAGTGAAATATGTAATTAAGATTATTTAGAGAATTCAGGTTATTTAAGAAAATTAATACCTGTTACTAAGTGGCAGTTATTAGTAAACTGCTATCAGGTGTCTTCCAATATATTTGTTTCATGTTAATATTACTCTTGTGATGAAGGTAACCCTTTTGTTTGTTTGTAGACACAGAAACGTAAAATGGATGGAGCACCTGATGGCCGAGGAAGAAAAAAGAAACTGAAACTATGAATACATATTTGTTTCATAATCACTAACTTTAAACCAGTAGTTGTTTAATTTACGGGTCTTCATAAGATGTACTGTACAATGCTCAATTGTTACGTCATTCAACGACATCAGGTTCATCTGTTTACCGAGCTAGAAACATAGTATGTAGTTTCACTTTTTTAAATGCAACAGCTGTGCTGAAATTTTTTTATCATTAACACTTGAAGTAATAAAATAGGCTTCATTTATTAATAAATGTTTCATTTGATTTATTTTTCTATTATAGTTCCATTTGTGAGCATTGTGACTTTGTTTATGAGCTATAATTTCTATACTTGTAAGGCTTATAAAGAAGCAAACAAGTTAAAAAAAGAAAATTGCAGGTAACACTTGTCCCTTCCATCTTCACTTAGTTGTGTAACTGTTTAAATCACTTTGCCTTTGCAGAAGTTTGGGTATCTTTGTAGTGCTATTGAGTCTCATCCAGGAAGATTATGTACATTGCATTCTCTTTGCTTATTATATGGATAGAATGGGAAAAAAAAGACAAGACAAATTCTCATTAGATTCTATGCATATTTCTGTTGTGCTTTTTCTGTAGTTCTGAGGTGAATATGCCCTATTCTGTTTGGAAGAATGGCCTTTTAGTTGTATAGCCAAAGACATTTAGTATTTTCTGGTTCCTTGAGGTGTTGTTGTACCATTTTGTAAAAGGAATATTATTATTATTATTTTTTTTAATTGTTTGGTAAATATTTTTGACAAATTACCTTCTGAAGCAACTGCATCTTGGAAAGATAATGTCAAAAATAAGGTGATATTTTCTTTTTTAAAAGGACGCAGCCAAAATAAGGTGTGAATTTGTCATACTGTTAAATTGAAATTGGTAACAAAATGTATCCCCTTCTGGTTTAACCTTTTTTGGGTTTTAGAGTAATTGAAATTTTTATTTTATTATATTTAAAATAATTTCTAAGTGTGAACAGCAAGAATGACTATAATTCCAGTTTTTATTTTCTATGGACAGACTTGATAAACTGGAGACCCTGAAGCAGGATTACCCAAATTGTAGTGTCAGGATTTTAGCTGTACCAGAGGCCTTTATGTGCTACACATAATTTGTATAAAGTTTTATATGTGCAGATTGGGTACATAAATAGTTCTCCATTTTTCTAAGGGAATGCAATAAATGTAGCATCGTGAATAAATATAACTTTTATAATCCTTAAGTGGTCTCTTCTTTACATGTCTTTTTCTTTTCTCATTTGATTTTACTCACTTTTTTACTTAGGAAAAAGTTCTTTTTTCTTTAGATTTCTTACCCTCAAATTTCTATCAGTTCCTTTTATCTGCTCACACATAATTGAGATTTTTATTTATGATGCTTATTTCTAGAATATTACTGATAATGGTTACTTCTATGAAGTGGGATTGTTGCTGTCAGTCTCAAGCAAAATGCAGTGTTCATGGCAATTTGTGGAGTGATCTGAGATTGTTTTGTATTCCCCCCCAAATTGACTTCTCACCTTGGATTCTTAAAATTACAATTACGGATCTTATATACGCAAAAACTGAAGAACTCTTTCCATGAAAAAAGCTATTCTTAAGAGTAGAGGCTTTATTTTGGAAGAAATAATTAGGAAAATAAAAGGGTGAGGAAAACTTGAGAGGGCACAAAATAAGACATGATGTTTTCAAGACAGAAATAGTCTGGTACTGTGCGGGGAAGGTGGGAGAGGAGATGGGGGTAGGTAGAGAGTGGAAATAAAGAAGGAACCTAGAGCCAGCCCTTCAGAGCTCGGGGACCCTGGCATGTGTGTACAGGGGACCACTTGAGAAAGGTTCGAAAGAAACAGTATCCAAATTTAGCCCTGTGGTGTAGCCAGTGTAGTGTATGAGGCGTTTGTGTTTCACAGGTCAGTTAGGATATCACTGTTTCATGTTTATCTAGGGTAAAATAAAGCCAAGTTTTTCTATATACTGCTAGTTAAGGAAAGGAAAAATAAGGAGTAAGCCCATCCAGGCTTTTTGGGGTTTCCAACAAGCTATTTTAAAAGAGAAATTGGCCCAATCCAGGCTTTTTGAGGAAGTGTGAACAGCAAGAATGACTATAATTCCAGTTTTTATTTTCTATGGACAGACTTGATAAACTGGAGACCCTGAAGCAGGATTACCCAAATTGTAGTGTCAGGATTTTAGCTGTACCAGAGGCCTTTATGTGCTACACATAATTTGTATAAAGTTTTATATGTGCAGATTGGGTACATAAATAGTTCTCCATTTTTCTAA
Source organism: Tragulus kanchil (assembly GCA_022376925.1). Lineage (NCBI taxonomy): Eukaryota > Metazoa > Chordata > Mammalia > Artiodactyla > Tragulidae > Tragulus > Tragulus kanchil. The sequence continues at coordinate 32,273,918 of JAIOJX010000025.1, forward strand.
GGGAATGCAATAAATGTAGCATCGTGAATAAATATAACTTTTATAATCCTTAAGTGGTCTCTTCTTTACATGTCTTTTTCTTTTCTCATTTGATTTTACTCACTTTTTTACTTAGGAAAAAGTTCTTTTTTCTTTAGATTTCTTACCCTCAAATTTCTATCAGTTCCTTTTATCTGCTCACACATAATTGAGATTTTTATTTATGATGCTTATTTCTAGAATATTACTGATAATGGTTACTTCTATGAAGTGGGATTGTTGCTGTCAGTCTCAAGCAAAATGCAGTGTTCATGGCAATTTGTGGAGTGATCTGAGATTGTTTTGTATTCCCCCCCAAATTGACTTCTCACCTTGGATTCTTAAAATTACAATTACGGATCTTATATACGCAAAAACTGAAGAACTCTTTCCATGAAAAAAGCTATTCTTAAGAGTAGAGGCTTTATTTTGGAAGAAATAATTAGGAAAATAAAAGGGTGAGGAAAACTTGAGAGGGCACAAAATAAGACATGATGTTTTCAAGACAGAAATAGTCTGGTACTGTGCGGGGAAGGTGGGAGAGGAGATGGGGGTAGGTAGAGAGTGGAAATAAAGAAGGAACCTAGAGCCAGCCCTTCAGAGCTCGGGGACCCTGGCATGTGTGTACAGGGAACCACTTGAGAAAAGTTTGAAAGAAACAGTATCCAAATTTAGCCCTGTGGTGTAGCCAGTGTAGTGTATGAGGCGTTTGTGTTTCACAGGTCAGTTAGGATATCACTGTTTCATGTTTATCTAGGGTAAAATAAAGCCAAGTTTGGAAAGGAAAAATAAGGAGTAAGCCCATCCAGGCTTTTTGGGGTTTTTTTCCAACAAGCTATTTTAAAAGAGAAATTGGCGGTAGAGTAGACTCATAATTGGAACCCAGTTGATTTCCTCAATTTACCATTGAGGAATGCAAAGTTAAAATGGGTGGAATGAATGGTCCCTAAAGCCAGTTTAGAAGAGACTGGGTGTTTACCCAGGTAGTCACAATCAGTTGTTACTCAGAATATTTCACTTAATAAAGTCTATATTCTCTTGGGACGACCAGGTAAAACTAATAAAAGGTTAACTTCAATATTATTTTAAACGTTAAGTGTCATCTTGGAGGAAAAAAATGGAAATTTTTCTAATAAGAAACTTCTTTCTTAATTTAGGGTATTTCGAATTCATATAATAGACTTAAAAGTGTGTGCTTTAATTTTATTGCAGGGCTTACATATGCTCATTTTAATGTGTTACTCTGAACTAAACAGCCCTAATTTAGGGTAGTGGCATTTAGGGATATCTAAATGTCAGTCTTCGTGTAATGAGTACAACATGATAGTAAAAAGGGTTGGTATGTTAGTATTAAACCAGCTAATACCATTTGTTGGTGGTTTCAAGTAATTATTTCATTTGAGATTATGCTTTATAATTGATTCTGTGTTGATGTGTTTGTAAAAATTGTTTTTTTTTTTTTTTTTTAAAGATCCACATGTCCTTAGTGTTACGGATAAATTCAGGTGTAGTAACATTTTAGGAAACATTTATAAATTAAAGCCACCAGTCCTTAACACTCTTCCTGTCAGTTTCCCTATGGGAATTAATTCAGTGGGCAGGTTCAGATTAAAAAAGTGCAAAAAGATTGAATCAAATCCAGAATAATGCACTTGTTTCAGCATAGAACACAGTTGTCCTGGTTCCTATGACCATTTAAAAGGCAGGACCAACTCTTTGTATGTAGAAATAATAGCGTAGCCTGCCTCAGGCTATAGCCCTCACACTTTGTATCAGTTTTAGAGTTAGCACACATGGGTTGGCCAACACTCACCGAAAACTAGTGAACCTTGACAGCAAAAGTGGTGGGGTTAGCTTTGTGATACCCTCACCATGTGCACCTCTCTCTGAAACCACTTTTCTGCTTTGTCTCAGGCATCACTCAGGACTGCAAGTTTCACTTGGAAAAAAAAGTGCCACCCTGAACCTGATACATATTCTGAGAATGGAGAGCATGGTCATCTTTGGACTTGCAGTAGTAGACGAAAACGTTCACCTGGGAGCTTGTTAGAAATGTAGAATCTAAGGCCTCATGGCAGGCTAGAATTTGTGTTTTACACTTGATCTTAGCCAACAGGCTGAGAAGCAATAGAATTTATGTTTTATTAAAATGTTCAAAGGTGTCTCATACACAGGAAAATTTGAGAAGTATTGCTTTAAATACATTTTGCCAGAGCAAAATAAAATGGAACAATAGTTTTTTAACAGATACCCTCATTCTAACACGAAGATTAACATCGAATATCAGAATAACAGGTTTTCTAGGTGAGGAAGATCAGTAATTCAATGTGTGTTAAGTCCCTTCAGTCATGTATGACTTTGCACTATAGCCCTCCAGGCTCCTCTGTTCATGGGATTTTCCAGGCAAGAACACTAGAGTGGATTGCCTACCTTCCTCCAGGGGCTCTTCCAGACCCAGGGATTGAACCCACATCTCATGTCTCCTGCAGTTGCAGGTGGGGTTTTTTTTTTTTTTACCACTAGCACCACCTGGGAAGCCCAGAAGTGCTTTTATGTTGAATTTGGATCTGCAGGTAAGTTTTATCAGGGTTTCTCTGGGGAGTTGTAATGTACTAACATTTCAGTCATTGCCTCTCGGTTACGTTGGAGTAGTTGTGTGGTTGGAGGACTAGCGGCAGTGGCAGCACGGGGGCTTGTTAAAATTACTGATGCTCAGTGGTCTCCACCCTCCTGCAATCTGGGGGAGGCCTTGCATTTCTGTCTCAAGCTCTCTAGAGAGTGCTTACTGAGGTTTGAGATGCACTGAGTTAGTGCCTCTCATTATCCTTGTCGGGTTCTCTTTTCCTCTACACGGAACAAATGTTTCATAACTTTGAATTGCGACTTGTTTTGCTTTACTCAAATTTATAAATCCAGTGATGAAACTAAAAGCATGCTGAGTGCACGGGTCAATGAATGATGTCTGAGTCATCTCATTTTTTATAGCGATGAGATGCTCATTGGTAGAGTGATAAGCTGCCTCTCTTAGGGATGATGTACAGACAGTGGTCACCTAGACTTGGTGGCAGAATGATTTTGGCTGATTGTGTCATTTTGCACAGGAAGGATGTTTTTTTTACATCAGAAATTATTCTCAGCACACGTGTCCTGCTGTGTACTTTCGAGACATGGGTGATCTGGCTTGAAGTCAGAAACGTATCCCCCTGTAGGTGCACAGACAACAGTATCTGCTTCTCGGGATGGCCAGGGTCAAGTTGGAGAGAAGACCCTTCACATGGCAGCACATAGTGTAGGTTTCTGAGGAGTGACTGACTACCAAGTAGGGTTACTGTCTGGGCGCTGTTAAAGTAGCCTACAGATGGGTCCTTTTTCTCGTCTGTGCCGTCAGCCTAACATCTGGGTAGAAGGAAGAATGAGCTGTACCACCTGGAAACTAGTCTGGAAGGAAGTCTGGCTTAGAACGGTTTGGGGTGATATGCTGAGTATGAGTGCCCTTGTTCTTGTCAGCTCCTGCATCTGGAGAGTCAGGAACTAGTGCTAAGGGCATTCTCAGCACCATAACCTGAAAGGCTGAAAGAGGATGAGGGTATCTCTGTAGTTTAAAGTGGTTCTTGTCCCGCGTCAACTGACAAAGGTCAAGCCTTTTATTCTTAACTGTTGATTTAATTATTGACAGTAGGTTTCACTGGCCTTGGTGACAAAGCAGAAGAAAATAGAAAAACTTAAAGAGCAGTCTAATCCTTGTGGGCTTCTTCCTCTGTTGTCTATATGTTCATCCAGTTACATAAATTATACTTTCACATATCACCAGAATATATATAATACCAGTAACAGTACAATACCACTAATACCCCAGGGTTGCTGCGACCTGGAAACTTGTTACTAGGAGACCTGTTTTGGCTGTTACCTCTCCCTTTAAGAATTTCCGTCAAAAGGACCAGCACCCTGCTTGCAGTCAGTGACGGTGTCATTGATGAGAATCGTAGTCTTAGTGGGTTCTCCAAGTGCTGCGCCCACAGGCATTTGAAGCAGTAGTTCAAACCTCTCTGGACCCTCCAGGATGGGCTGTCCTGGGTCGTCAAGGATTATCACTCGGAAGGTCTGAAGCCGTACTCCAGGAGCGAAGTCCAGTTTTCGACTGACGCCAATATAATCTGTTCCAGCTAGTGGGAGAGGAAAAGCTAAGAGTGAGACTGTAGGACTCACAGCCCAAAGTTTTCCTTCAGAGAAAGAAGGCTGGTCCTCAGCATTCTCCGGTGTGTATGGCATTCAAGCTCTTATTTCTTGGTTTGACCTTCAGACGGGAAATTTCCACCTTCTACAAAATGTCACCACCACAGATCCATCATCCTGTGCCATGCCCACCAGTGCTCTCCATCAGCTTCCAGACACTTCCACAAAATCCCACCTGATATACTGAAGACCCTCAGAAGGCAGCCTCAGTTTGTAATGAAAACTTTTCCCTTTTCTATTTGGAGCTGTTAAGATGACGATTTTGACTTTTGTTTTGACTAGGTTTCGCTCACTCTCCTTTGCAAGACATCTAGCTTAACCTTACGTTTGGCTCAGTTTTACTCGGCCATGTAGTTTCTGCTATTTTCTCCATTGTTAATCGTTTGTAAGCTTGCTCACCTCACGGTATTGCTTCTTTGCTATTTATTTAAAATGTCATCCTACGTCATGACAAATTACAAGCAGGAGAACAGAGTAAGAAACTCGTGGCTGAGACATTAAAGAATCCGCCTGCATGTGGGAAACCTGGGCTGGATTCCTGGGTTGGAAGATGCCCTGGAGAAGGCAACAGCTACCCACTCCAGTATTATTGCCTAGAGAATTCCATGGACAGAAGAGACTGGCAGGCTACAGTCCAAAGAGGGTTGCAAAGAGTCAAACATGCAGCACTTCATAGTGATCAGAGTTAATATCACCAATAGTGGGGTAAATAGAAATTATGTGCCATTGACTCATACCCCAGTTTAAAAACAGTACAATACCACTAATACCCCAGGGTTGCTGCGACCTGGAAACTTGTTACTAGGAGACCTGTTTTGGCTGTTACCTCTCCCTTTAAGAATTTCCGTCAAAAGGACCAGCACCCTGCTTGCAGTCAGTGACGGTGTCATTGATGAGAATCGTAGTCTTAGTGGGTTCTCCAAGTGCTGCGCCCACAGGCATTTGAAGCAGTAGTTCAAACCTCTCTGGACCCTCCAGGATGGGCTGTCCTGGGTCGTCAAGGATTATCACTCGGAAGGTCTGAAGCCGTACTCCAGGAGCGAAGTCCAGTTTTCGACTGACGCCAATATAATCTGTTCCAGCTAGTGGGAGAGGAAAAGCTAAGAGTGAGACTGCAGGACTCACAGCCCAAAGTTTTCCTTCAGAGAAAGAAGGCTGGTCCTCAGCATTCTCCGGTGTGTATGGCATTCAAGCTCTTATTTCTTGGTTTGACCTTCAGACGGGAAATTTCCACCTTCTACAAAATGTCACCACCACAGATCCATCATCCTGTGCCATGCCCACCAGTGCTCTCCATCAGCTTCCAGACACTTCCACAAAATCCCACCTGATATACTGAAGACCCTCAGAAGGCAGCCTCAGTTTGTAATGAAAACTTTTCCCTTTTCTATTTGGAGCTGTTAAGATGACGATTTTGACTTTTGTTTTGACTAGGTTTCGCTCACTCTCCTTTGCAAGACATCTAGCTTAACCTTACGTTTGGCTCAGTTTTACTCGGCCATGTAGTTTCTGCTATTTTCTCCATTGTTAATCGTTTTGTAAGCTTGCTCACCTCACGGTATTGCTTCTTTGCTATTTATTTAAAATGTCATCCTACGTCATGACAAATTACAAGCAGGAGAACAGAGTAAGAAACTCGTGGCTGAGACATTAAAGAATCCGCCTGCATGTGGGAAACCTGGGCTGGATTCCTGGGTTGGAAGATGCCCTGGAGAAGGCAACAGCTACCCACTCCAGTATTATTGCCTAGAGAATTCCATGGACAGAAGAGACTGGCAGGCTACAGTCCAAAGAGGGTCGCAAAGAGTCAAACATGCAGCACTTCATAGTGATCAGAGTTAATATCACCAATAGTGGGGTAAATAGAAATTATGTGCCATTGACTAAAATGCAATGGAAGGGCAGTCCGGTCTGTGATATTCCTTCTGGAGATGCAGAGCCTAAATCCAATTATGAGGAGACATCAGACAAGCCCAGCCTGGTGGATATTTTACAAAACTAGTTTGTAGTATTTATTTTAAATTTTTATTTTATAGTGGAGGATAGGATAGTCGTGTCTGGCTCATAGGAGCCTGGATTCTCCCAGAAGTTTGCATGCCTGCTCAGCCATCACAGATATACCTTGGTCTGAAATAGTGTTTATAAGCAGCTTATAGTATCTACAAGTGCTCTTTCTTAAAATTAATTAACTTTTGGGCTGTGCTGGGTCTTTCTTGCTGTGGGCCGGCTTTCTTTAGTTGCGGAGAGTGGGGGCTACTTCGTAGTTCTGCATGGGCTTCTCCTTGCAGTGGCTTCTTGTTGCAGAGCACAGGCCCTACAGCACCTGGGCTCAGTAGTTGTGGCGCACAGGCTTAGTTGCTCTGCGGCATGTGCTATCTTCCCAGACCAGGAATTGAATCCATGTTCCCTGTGTTGGCAGGTGATTTTTATCCACTGTGCCACCAGAGAAGTCCTACACGTGTTCTTTGATTAATTCTTGATGGGAGCATATTTGCTTTATGATACTGTGGTGGTTTCTCTCATACATCAACATGAATCAGCAATAGATATACATATGTCCCCTCCCTCTTAAATCTCCCTCCCACCTCCCATTTCATCCTACAGTTCTCGGATGAGCAAATACTCTTTTTTCAAAAAAAATCAATCGATTGATTTTGGCTGGGCTGGGTTGTCACTCACTGTGTGGGCTTTTCTCTAGTTACAGCGAGTAGGGGCTACTCACTCACTGCAGAGCAGGGGCTCCAGGGCACACAGGCCCAGTAGTTGCAGCTCCCAGGCTTTAGCCCACAAGCTCAACAGTCGCGGCACACAGGCTTGGTTGCTCTACAGCATGTGGAATCTTCCTGGACCAGGGATTGAACCCATGTCCCCTGCATTGGCAGGCAGATCCCCATCCACTGTACCACCAGGGAAACCTCCACAGCAAATATTCTTAACTTTGGAAAATGAATTTGGGCCCAAACAAGTAGTTAATGAATGAATCAACAAGTCATAAGGCTGCTGTTTGAATGTTCTGTTTATTCTATAAATAGCAGAAGTCATTCTACATGCCCAGGTAGGAGGAACTTTTAAGTCAGAGCCCGTCCACAAGGACTTGGCATGTCACGCTTGAACCAACTACACCTCGCCCCATACAAATGTCACGATGACACATTTTTACAATGGCCTGCTCACCTTCTGCTGATGCCGGCTCTGTCCTCCTGGAGCGCACGGTGACAGAGGTCATTTGGGAAAGGTCCGTGCCTCTCCTCCAGACACAAACCTCCACAGAGCCAGCACGTTCATCAACATGATACTCAGCATCCCCAAAGTGCAGGGTAGGCTCTAAGGAGACATAAAGGAACAAACTAAGAATGCTTCAGCCTCCCAGGCCTCTTGTCTCCTCTGGCCCCTTGGGAGCCTGGGTGTCTGGACAATCATCAGAGTTGATAGGTCCCACGGGCTCATGGAGGAATGGGTAAAACACACACACACACACACACACACAGAACAAACAGAGGAGTCACATGTCACATGCCATGGCTTTGATTCCAGGAAATGCAGTGAGAGAAAATCAGAATTCTATTCATTTTCCTCCTGTTGCACAAAAGTTTCCCAGTTGGGGAAAACTGGCTAACTAGCTGTAACTCGGGGAAGCCAGCTATTGTTTGGGAAAAGACAGTCTGGAATTAAGGAGGCTTTTTTGTTTGTTTGTTTTTCTGGAGAGAAATGCCCTTCGTGTTGAGGTGCAGTCCAGCCAAGGGTCTGAACTTGGGGGCTGCTGCTGAGCCTTTTCCCATATATTTGCTTACCACAAAGGAAGACAAAAATTCTACTTCCGAAATGATACCCCTAGAAATACAAGGCTGAGGCAGCCAGGGTGGGCATCAGACTCAGGGCAGGTGGGATAGAGGAACACATCTAAAGGGAGGAAAAGTTTGACAAAGATAAAGTCAAGACTTGGCCAAGCAAGCATGCTCATCCACCTCCAGTTCTCTGTTCTAAAAAGTCACTTCCTATGAACTTAGCTGACTCGTCAAAGCTCGCACACTTTTCGACTGTTACAGTAGATAGACTGTCATGATAAAGGTTGGGAATGAGTGCTTTTCTTCAGACTGTGAAATTCAGAGGCAAACAAATGTAGACACTAGGCAGCAGCTTCACCACAGAGACATGGCCCCTGAGTTGGTAAATGGAAAATCAGCATGACAGAAATGATATCTGGGCAAGCACAATATGACACAGATGGGTATCAGCATGAAATTTGAACTTTGGAAGTAGAAACCCACTGTAATGAGCAGTATTTGTTCTGAATGTATTTTGCAGGTTTTGCAGATCTCTTCATGCTGCAGAGAGCTACCAAAAGTTTGACAGGGGTGTGCAAGAGCTCTCAGAATTTGACTGGAGTCCGTTCTTTCTGGAGTTGTCACTTATGTACCATACCTGACCCTGTGCCCTGTAGACCAGTTACACTTGAACAGCACTCTGGGCAGGCAGCACAGCACATGGGTAGGGCCTCCATCTTCACTGGTGGTGCCGTCTGAGCTGAAACTCCCTTCTCAATGTGTTAATTTCACACAGTCCTTCTGTAAGACCTGACTGAGTGACCTGCTCTGGGTGGCCATGTGCATGCGTTCTTGCTAAATTGCCTCAGTCATGTGCAACTCTTTGCGATCCCCTAGACTATAGTCCGCCAAGATCCTCTATTCATGGACTGTAGTCCACCAGGCTCCTCTGTCTGTGGGATTCTCCAGGCAAGAATACTGAAGTGGGTTGCCATGCCCTGCTCCAGGGGATCATCCCAACCCAGGGATCAACCTGCATCTCCTATGTCTCCTGCATTAGCAGGTGGGTTCTTTACCACTACCGTCACCTGGGAAGCTCCTGGGGGGCCGTATATGCCCTTAAAGGGTTAAGTTGTCCCTTATCCTGTGCTCCCCTGACACTTTGCATAGCTTGCTAAGTACAGTGATTGGTCACACTTGCTAGCTGCTGTTCTCAGACACCCGACAGGTGGGGTCCTGCACCCAGAAAAGGGTGTGTGGTGTAAGCCTCGCTTCACAAATTTATTTACTTACATTGGCTGCATTGAGTCTTGGTTCTGGCATACAGGATCTTTAGTTGCAGCACATGGGATCTAGTTCCCTGACCAGGGATGGAACCCAGGTTCCCTGCCTTGGAAATGCCAAATCTTGGCCACTGGACAACCAGGGAAGTTCCTATCCTCTCTTTGACCCACAAGTTTCACTCTACCTCCCCCATTGTTACTGACAGATATTTCTGATACCTCCAAGAGGGGAGAGTGGCAAGAGGAAGAGGCAAAGTCTTTTTTGATGAGTTTTTATCACGGTGAATACATTCTCGGATCGTAGAAGACGGAAGAAAGCAGACTCTGTTTCTCATGGGCACTTTGGTGTGTTCTTTGGAGATCTCTTATTCCTATAGTTGGAATCTGCGATCCTCTTGATAAGGGTGACTGTGTCCCTGTCCTGGCAGATCTCTTAATCCTCTCTGCTTCGGCGGTGATTTTTCTCCCCTCTAGATGGCGCTATTGGACAAGACCTAAGACAGGTCCATTCTGGATCTCTCTTGCATGCATGTCTCGTACCTGGACACAACCCTCTCACATCCTTTGCTTGATAAACCCTAGGCATACTGCCTAATCCTAAGGCACCCCTCTTGTTTGCTCATCTATCAAAACAGCCAGTCGGTGTATCTCCTACATTGAGATTTTTCAAGTAGAGTCAGGTTCTTCCACATTATCCTTACAAGCACCTCTTTAAAAAGCTAAATTGCCTCAGTCATGTGCAACTCTTTGCGATCCCCTAGACTATAGTCCGCCAAGATCCTCTATTCATGGACTGTAGCCCACCAAGCTCCTCTGTCTGTGGGATTCTCCAGGCAAGAATACTGAAGTGGGTTGCCATGCCCTGCTCCAGGGGATCATCCCAACCCAGGGATCAACCTGCATCTCCTATGTCTCCTGCATTAGCAGGTGGGTTCTTTACCACTACCGTCACCTGGGAAGCTCCTGGGGGGCCGTATATGCCCTTAAAGGGTTAAGTTGTCCCTTATCCTGTGCTCCCCTGACACTTTGCATAGCTTGCTAAGTACAGTGATTGGTCACACTTGCTAGCTGCTGTTCTCAGACACCCGACAGGTGGGGTCCTGCACCCAGAAAAGGGTGTGTGGTGTAAGCCTCGCTTCACAAATTTATTTACTTACGTTGGCTGCATTGAGTCTTGGTTCTGGCATACAGTATCTTTAGTTGCATCACATGTGATCTAGTTCCCTGACCAGGATGGAACCCAGGTTCCCTGCCTTGAAATGCCAAATCTTGGCCACTGGACAACCAGGGAAGTTCCTATCCTCTCTTTGACCCACAAGTTTCACTCTACCTCCCCCATTGTTACTGACAGATATTTCTGATACCTCCAAGAGGGGAGAGTGGCAAGAGGAAGAGGCAAAGTCTTTTTTGATGAGTTTTTATCACGGTGAATACATTCTCGGATCGTAGAAGACGGAAGAAAGCAGACTCTGTTTCTCATGGGCACTTTGGTGTGTTCTTTGGAGATCTCTTATTCCTATAGTTGGAATCTGCGATCCTCTTGATAAGGGTGACTGTGTCCCTGTCCTGGCAGATCTCTTAATCCTCTCTGCTTCGGCGGTGATTTTTCTCCCCTCTAGATGGCGCTATTGGACAAGACCTAAGACAGGTCCATTCTGGATCTCTCTTGCATGCATGTCTCGTACCTGGACACAACCCTCTCACATCCTTTGCTTGATAAACCCTAGGCATACTGCCTAATCCTAAGGCACCCCCTCTTGTTTGCTCATCTATCAAAACAGCCAGTCGGTGTATCTCCTACATTGAGATTTTTCAAGTAGAGTCAGGTTCTTCCACATTATCCTTATGGTCTCATGATTTAGCACCTCTTTAAAAAGCTAAAATGTTAAAGGCACCATTCTTACACACTGTTCTGCATTTTAGTCAGAGACCTACAAATACCTCAAGATCAGGGACCACATTCCACACATCTTTGTACCCTTAGAAGCAGTTCAGCTGGTGTGTGATGAGTACTCAAGAGTTTGCTGAGTGGCTAGTTTTAACTCACTTCTGATATACTTTGAACTTATTACAAAAGTTCTTTTCTTTTTTAAAGTTGGGATTAAGGGATCTGCTTATTTAGCAGAGAAATTACTCTGTGTGGTATTAGGGAAGGGAGAGAGGTAAGAAAGATAAAAAAAAAATTGACTTATGTCACTGTTCAGAAAGAAAAAGTGAGAACCAAGCCTGTCTGAATACATTAAGATACAGGATGTAAGAGGAGGACAGCATTACTTAGAAGAAAAGTCACTGTACTCATCTCAGATGCTCTTTATGTTGAGCATGAGGAGATTTGTTTAAATAGAGAAAAGAGATGCCCAGGAGTATCTCCCAGGAGACTTCACTGGAGCTCTGTTTAAAAAACTGAGATGCTGGCAGTAATTCTTATGGGTGGGCAGTTTTGATAGTAGGATGTTTTGGCCACTTGTGTTAAATGCATTCCACAACCATAGCCGTGTTTTTCTCTCCTTTAATAGAAAATGCTCTTTTGAATAGAATAGGAATGTTTGACACTGTTCATGATACCACCAGGGCACTGGTTTCTTTGGAGATCTCTTATTCCTATAGTTGGAATCTGCGATCCTCTTGATAAGGGTGACTGTGTCCCTGTCCTGGCAGATCTCTTAATCCTCTCTGCTTCGGCGGTGATTTTTCTCCCCTCTAGATGGCGCTATTGGACAAGACCTAAGACAGGTCCATTCTGGATCTCTCTTGCATGCATGTCTCGTACCTGGACACAACCCTCTCACATCCTTTGCTTGATAAACCCTAGGCATACTGCCTAATCCTAAGGCACTCCCTCTTGTTTGCTCATCTATCAAAACAGCCAGTCGGTGTATCTCCTACATTGAGATTTTTCAAGTAGAGTCAGGTTCTTCCACATTATCCTTATGGTCTCATGATTTAGCACCTCTTTAAAAAGCTAAAATGTTAAAGGCACCATTCTTACACACTGTTCTGCATTTTAGTCAGAGACCTACAAATACCTCAAGATCAGGGACCACATTCCACACATCTTTGTACCCTTAGAAGCAGTTCAGCTGGTGTGTGATGAGTACTCAAGAGTTTGCTGAGTGGCTAGTTTTAACTCACTTCTGATATACTTTGAACTTATTACAAAAGTTCTTTTCTTTTTTAAAGTTGGGATTAAGGGATCTGCTTATTTAGCAGAGAAATTACTCTGTGTGGTATTAGGGAAGGGAGAGAGGTAAGAAAGATAAAAAAAAAAAAATTGACTTATGTCACTGTTCAGAAAGAAAAAGTGAGAACCAAGCCTGTCTGAATACATTAAGATACAGGATGTAAGAGGAGGACAGCATTACTTAGAAGAAAAGTCACTGTACTCATCTCAGATGCTCTTTATGTTGAGCATGAGGAGATTTGTTTAAATAGAGAAAAGAGATGCCCAGGAGTATCTCCCAGGAGACTTCACTGGAGCTCTGTTTAAAAAACTGAGATGCTGGCAGTAATTCTTATGGGTGGGCAGTTTTGATAGTAGGATGTTTTGGCCACTTGTGTTAAATGCATTCCACAACCATAGCCGTGTTTTTCTCTCCTTTAATAGAAAATGCTCTTTAAGTGGAAATAAGAAAAAGAAATTCGACAAGGTGGGAAGTGGAACTGTTCGACACTGTTCATGATAACCTATCCACTGTCATCTATCAAATGGAGGCTCATCTGGGATCATCAAGACAAGGTAAGGAAACTCAGAGCTTCATTTCTTCTGTCCTCTCAACACATACTTTCTGCTTTACTTTACTAACCCTACAGTCATCCAGAATCTTCAAGACAAGGTAAGGAAACACAGCTCCAGTTCTTCTCTCCTTTTTTATGCATGTTATACAAATCTTATTAGCTCAGTACAAACCTAAGACTCTGAAATTGGACATCAATTCTTTTTGTGGCAGAACAAGAGTTTTAAAAACACATATTAAAAAAGTGCAGTGTCGGGACTTCCCTGATGGTCCAGTGGCTAAGACTCAGCGCTCCCAATGCTGGGGCCTGGGTTTGATCCCTGGTCAGGGAACTAGTTCCCACATGCCACGACAAAGAGTTTGAATGCCGAAACTAACACCCATACAACCAAATAAATAAATATTAAAAAACAAGCAAACAAACAAAAAAGTGCAGTGTCTTCAGCAGATAGGTGGAGACCTGCTATAAAGTGTTGACACAGAGAACAGACACAGTAGTGTCTTTAGTTTCATCGTGCCTCTGTTAAGCACAAGTGGAAACTCGAGTTTTAAGCCAGGTAAATGCATAGGAAGCTTGCTATGCATTAGTTCAGTTAACAAGTATTGGCCATATTCTGTGGCCTCTGCCTGTATAGAGTTGATGTATCATGGTTTTCATGTCAGTGTGGGGCCAGAGTCTTGAGTGGTTAAGATTTTCTCTGCTCCTGCACAATTTCTTTGCTTAGCTTCACTCCAAGTAGTTGTCTTTACAAAGACATTCCTGCAGGTGACCCATTTGACAAGGGGATAGTTGATCTCTATTTAAGTTGCTCTCTATTTAAACACTTCTCAGAGCCTAGCTAAGTAGAACAAAACCATCTCATCTCAATTCTAACTCTTGAGGTGCTTGGGTACATCTTTATGTTGCTAGAGATCATGCCATCACTTGGGCTAAAGGAAAACATGCTTTTGCCATGGGGTGGGCAGTTTTGATAGTAGGATGTTTTGGCCACTTGTGTTAAATGCATTCCACAACCATAGCCGTGTTTTTCTCTCCTTTAATAGAAAATGCTCTTTAAGTGGAAATAAGAAAAAGAAATTCGACAAGGTGGGAAGTGGAACTGTTCGACACTGTTCATGATAACCTATCCACTGTCATCTATCAAATGGAGGCTCATCTGGGATCATCAAGACAAGGTAAGGAAACTCAGAGCTTCATTTCTTCTGTCCTCTCAACACATACTTTCTGCTTTACTTTACTAACCCTACAGTCATCCAGAATCTTCAAGACAAGGTAAGGAAACACAGCTCCAGTTCTTCTCTCCTTTTTTATGCATGTTATACAAATCTTATTAGCTCAGTACAAACCTAAGACTCTGAAATTGGACATCAATTCTTTTTGTGGCAGAACAAGAGTTTTAAAAACACATATTAAAAAAGTGCAGTGTCGGGACTTCCCTGATGGTCCAGTGGCTAAGACTCAGCGCTCCCAATGCTGGGGGCCTGGGTTCGATCCCTGGTCAGGGAACTAGTTCCCACATGCCACGACAAAGAGTTTGAATGCCGAAACTAACACCCATACAACCAAATAAATAAATATTAAAAAACAAGCAAACAAACAAAAAAGTGCAGTGTCTTCAGCAGATAGGTGGAGACCTGCTATAAAGTGTTGACACAGAGAACAGACACAGTAGTGTCTTTAGTTTCATCGTGCCTCTGTTAAGCACAAGTGGAAACTCGAGTTTTAAGCCAGGTAAATGCATAGGAAGCTTGCTATGCATTAGTTCAGTTAACAAGTATTGGCCATATTCTGTGGCCTCTGCCTGTATAGAGTTGATGTATCATGGTTTTCATGTCAGTGTGGGGCCAGAGTCTTGAGTGGTTAAGATTTTCTCTGCTCCTGCACAATTTCTTTGCTTAGCTTCACTCCAAGTAGTTGTCTTTACAAAGACATTCCTGCAGGTGACCCATTTGACAAGGGGATAGTTGATCTCTATTTAAGTTGCTCTCTATTTAAACACTTCTCAGAGCCTAGCTAAGTAGAACAAAACCATCTCATCTCAATTCTAACTCTTGAGGTGCTTGGGTACATCTTTATGTTGCTAGAGATCATGCCATCACTTGGGCTAAAGGAAAACATGCTTTTGCCATAAGTTGATGGACTTAATGCTTCTGGACAAAGGAAGCATTACTGCTATTTAATATGTGCTCAGACTGTGGCATACTGGACCCAAATACTAACCCTGGAAAATGAATGTGGACTTTTCCCATTTTTTAAAAGTAGTCAGTTTCATAGGACACATATTTTCATTCCTGGCTGAAAGGGCAAAGAAACTACTTCCTGAGATGTGTTACAATTTGATCAATGCTTATTGCTTAAACACTGAATTAGGGGATTTGTCATTTCACAACGGTAGTCCAAAAAATTATAATCATGTGGTAGGTGTGCTAATAATCACTGTGGTTGTTTCCTCAAGGCCAAAATATAATGGCAACATTCAAAGGAACCATTAGTATCAGGAATGGCAAAATCTGTGACTACCTTTAGTTTAGACACTAAAGTGGAAGTTTGTTTAGAGACTGAAGTAGAAGTAGCCTGTAGAGGTCATTCAAGGACAGTGACTTACTGAGTGCATCTGCTGGGTACTTTCACTGGAGGATGGAGGACGGAGGACAGATGGAGTATGTCACACCTTCCCAGTTTACAGAATTAATACCTGGTTTGAAATAGCATTAATTCTGGCCATGAAGATTGAGATGTTATAGGATGATCTCTCAGTAGAGGGCTTCCCAGATGGTATAGTGATAAAGAACCTGCCTGCCCATGCAGGAGACACAAGAGATGAGGATTTGATTCCTGAATCAGGAAGATGCCCTGAAGAAGGAAACAGCAACACACTCCAGTATTCTTGTCTAGAAAACTCTATGGGCAAAGAAGCCTGGCAGGCTACAGTCCATGGGGCTGCAAAGAGTCAGACACAACTCAGCACACTACAGGACTTAGTCATGCTGGGCCTAATGGAATGTGATCTTGCAGGTTCAGGAGAGTGGAGCTAAGTTAGCATGGCCACACCTGTAACATAGCCAACTGTTTCAGCTCAAGTTCACTCTGCATGGAGCAGAGGAAAGAGAAGGTAGCCAAAAGAATTTTTTTTTAATGGGCTGCTGGTTTTTCACCATATTAAGAGAAAGAATATTTTGACTGGACCTTGAGTGTCTACAATCCTCGGTAATTATTTTTGGTCAAGCTAGCAGAGGTTCTTTTGACTTGATGGAATCTCTGGGACCCCATGTTCATCAGACAGTATCCTGGTTATGAAGTCGTCATCCGTATGGAGTTTCCCTTAAGAAGAGGATGCCAACTAGAGGATGCTGGCTTTTTCTAGGCTTAGCAAGGTATCTGGATCCTCAATATATTTTATAGAATCCAAATACAAGCTCCCTGTATCCAATAATAATTAACAGAGACTTGCTCAGAAAAGTATGTAGCAGTTAAGATTGTTTACACTGAGCCGAGACTCTTCTATCACTATTTCTGTATGTGACTTTTTCCTCCAATTAAAAAGTCTTACATGACTAATCTGAGAACATACATTTCTGTAAACAACAAAACTCTGTACAAGTTAAAAACAAAACAAAACAAAACAAAAAAAGTCTTCATGAGTTTGAGAATAATCTAATTAAGGACCAAGTCAGATGGAAAAGAAGGTAGGGAGAAGAGTTTATTTGACTTTGGGGTCCTATACTAAGCCCCCAGTAGGACCCTATGAATGTTTCTTAAATTGCTTGTCAAAAATATACTAAAACCATGTCAAGCAATATTGGAAGTAAACTATTGGCTCATGTACTGAATTCTGTGTTGTTTTCGTTTATTTGTTGTCTTTTTTACTTTTCATATTTGGTATTGAAAATTTTTACAACTTCTGGTATTGGAAATTTTTGCAATTTCTGAACATGGGAAGATAAAACAAGTGAGGTTTTAAAGAGAAAGTAATCGGAGATGTTGCAGGGCTCAGGGAGAAAACATATCCTCAAGAAATAGATCTTACAACTTTTATTTATTTTTGTATCTTCCTGCATTTAGCTATTCAAGCTCATCTTACTTTGTGGTTCACATAATGACTTTGTAGTTCATATAAGCCTATGGCCTAACAGAATATATTTTAGTTTCTAGGTTTACACAGCCTGTTTTATGGATTGGGAAACTGAACCTCAATGACTCTGCTTGCGGAGGTTGCCCAGGATGGTAGTGGTGCCCCAGGCTCACGCACCACATCTCCAGGTCCTTCCCTCCAAGGTTTCCTCATGCTATCATTCTGCTTCCCCATTTTCTCTTTTTTCCCACCCATTTTTTTCCTTGTGTACTTTGACCAATAACTAGGTTCAGCAGAGAAGGACCGTGGCTGTTACACTGGCATTGCTCTCTGGCTATAGAAAAAGTTGCAACAGTGAAAGGGAAGGAATTTGAAGCTCCATGTATACAGATTTCAACTTTTTCACATTAATTTCTCATCACCCTAGAAAATTGAGAACTGGCTATAAAAGGAAAGAGCTATTAGGAAGAAGAGTACATAGAATAATGTAAACAAGGTTCCCACCTCCCTAACTTTGCTTCTTTCTAATCTCATTTTGCCTGGTGAACAACTTCTGAGTCTCTAGAACTTGGTTCAGGCAAACCTGCCCCAACCTCTCAGTAAGGTACAGGTGCTCTAGTTATAATCCTAATCAGAATTTTGATATTTTAAAAAAAATCTAATCTTTCAGTTAGGCTTTAAAAATTACATAACACCATATTGTCATTCTATTTTTTTTTTCCAGAATTTTTCTATTCCTTGGTTTGCTCCTCATTATCAAAAACTTTTTGCTATGGTAGGAAAGAAGGGGGTTTATTTGACTTTGGGGTCCTATACAAATCCTGGAAGTTAAATTTTGCAATATTGGAAGTAAACTATTGGCTCATGTACTGAATTATGTGTTGTTTTCGTTTATTTGTTGTCTTTTTTACTTTTCATATTTGGTATTGAAAACTTTTACAACTTCTGGTATTGGAAATTTTTGCAATTTCTGAACATGGGAAGATAAAACAAGTGAGGTTTTAAAGAGAAAGTAATCGGAGATGTTGCAGGGCTCAGGGAGAAAACATATCCTCAAGAAATAGATCTTACAACTTTTATTTATTTTTGTATCTTCCTGCATTTAGCTATTCAAGCTCATCTTACTTTGTGGTTCACATAATGACTTTGTAGTTCATATAAGCCTATGGCCTAACAGAATATATTTTAGTTTCTAGGTTTACACAGCCTGTTTTATGGATTGGGAAACTGAACCTCAATGACTCTGCTTGCGGAGGTTGCCCAGGATGGTAGTGGTGCCCCAGGCTCACGCACCACATCTCCAGGTCCTTCCCTCCAAGGTTTCCTCATGCTATCATTCTGCTTCCCCATTTTCTTTTTTTTCCCACCCATTTTTTTCCTTGTGTACTTTGACCAATAACTAGGTTCAGCAGAGAAGGACCGTGGCTGTTACACTGGCATTGCTCTCTGGCTATAGAAAAAGTTGCAACAGTGAAAGGGAAGGAATTTGAAGCTCCATGTATACAGATTTCAACTTTTTCACATTAATTTCTCATCACCCTAGAAAATTGAGAACTGGCTATAAAAGGAAAGAGCTATTAGGAAGAAGAGTACATAGAATAATGTAAACAAGGTTCCCACCTCCCTAACTTTGCTTCTTTCTAATCTCATTTTGCCTGGTGAACAACTTCTGAGTCTCTAGAACTTGGTTCAGGCAAACCTGCCCCAACCTCTCAGTAAGGTACAGGTGCTCTAGCTATAATCCTAATCAGAATTTTGATATTTAAAAAAAAATCTAATCTTTCAGTTAGGCTTTAAAAATTACATAACACCATATTGTCATTCTATTTTTTTCTTCCAGAATTTTTTCTATTCCTTGGTTTGCTCCTCATTATCAAAAAGCTTTGATTAGGCAGTGATTTTTCAGAATTTCAGATGTTAAATTTACTCAAATTGTTCTTCTCTTCTTTTGGGAAAATAACAAATAATTTATATATAAGATGTGAGTAACCTTTCTCTTTTAAAAAAAAAGTCAGACAATCAAGATTAACATTCTTCATAGTCAGTCACTAATATCTCTTTGGTTTCATAGAGAATATAATAAAAATTTTAAATTTCTATGGAATATACTCAAAATTCATATGCACTTATTATTATTATTTGAATTGAACTCATATAGGTTATATAAAATATAGAGTTCCCTGTGCTATACAGTAGGTCCCTGTTGCTAGTCTATTTTATACATAGGAGTGTGTATATGTTAATCCCAAACTCCTCCCCTGCCCCTTTCCTCTTTGCTAACCGTCAGTTGGTTATCTATGTCCGTAAGTCTATTTCTATATTGGAAATAAGTTCATCTGTATCATTTTTTTAGGTTTCACATATAAGAAGTATCAGAAAATATTTGGCTTTTGTTAGGCTTACTTCACTTAGTATTATAGTCTTTAAGTCTATCCATGTTGCTGCAGACAGAACTATTTCATTCTTTTTTTTTTTTGTAGAGAATTTTTATTCATATATTAGTACAGTGAACTGCAAAGTACATCCACCTTTTTTTATTTTTTATTTTTTTAATTTTTACATGTATGTTCCCAGATCATTCATATGCATATCCTTGGACCCTCCCCCCACCCAGTTCCCCCTCTCCCATCCCTCCATACCATCGCCCCAAGTGGTTGTAGGTACTCCTATTCCCCTAGCACAATGACAATAGCTATCTTTTCCACACATGACAGTATAGGTTTCCATGTTACTCCCTCCATGCCTCTATTTCATTCTCTTTTACAGCTGAGTAATATTCCATTGTACACACTACATCTTTGCCCATTCATCTGTTGATGGGCATTTAGGTTCCTTCCATGTTTTGGCTGCTATAAGTAGTGCTACAGTAAACAACTGAAAGCATGTATCTTTTTGAATTACAATTTTCTATGGATATATGGCCAAGAGTACAAATGCAGGATCATATGACAACTGTGCTTTTGGCTTCTTAAGGAACCTCCATACTGTTCTCCATAGTAGCTACACCAATTTACATTCCCGCCAACAGTGCAGAAGGGCCCTTTTTCTCCACACCCTTTCCAGTGTTTATTACTTGTATTTTTTGATTATGGTCATTCTGACTGGAATGAGGTGATGTCTCATTTTAGTTTTGATTTGCATTTCTCTAATAAGTAGTGATGCTGAGCATTGTTTCATGTGCTTATTGGCCTTCTGTATGTCTTCTTTGAAGAAATGTATATTTAGATCTTTTGCTTGCTTTTTTATTGGCTGTAAGCTTTCTTTGATGTTGAACTGTCATATGCATTATTTTAAGAAAAACAATAGTTATCTTATACATAGGAGTGTGTATATGTTAATCCCAAACTCCTCCCCTGCCCCTTTCCTCTTTGCTAACCGTCAGTTGGTTATCTATGTCCGTAAGTCTATTTCTATATTGGAAATAAGTTCATCTGTATCATTTTTTTAGGTTTCACATATAAGCAGTATCAGAAAATATTTGGCTTTTGTTAGGCTTACTTCACTTAGTATTATAGTCTTTAAGTCTATCCATGTTGCTGCAGACAGAACTATTTCATTCTTTTTTTTTTTTGTAGAGAATTTTTATTCATATATTAGTACAGTGAACTGCAAAGTACATCCACCTTTTTTTATTTTTTATTTTTTTAATTTTTACATGTATGTTCCCAGATCATTCATATGCATATCCTTGGACCCTCCCCCCACCCAGTTCCCCCTCTCCCATCCCTCCATACCATCGCCCCAAGTGGTTGTAGGTACTCCTATTCCCCTAGCACAATGACAATAGCTATCTTTTCCACACATGACAGTATAGGTTTCCATGTTACTCCCTCCATGCCTCTATTTCATTCTCTTTTACAGCTGAGTAATATTCCATTGTACACACTACATCTTTGCCCATTCATCTGTTGATGGGCATTTAGGTTCCTTCCATGTTTTGGCTGCTATAAGTAGTGCTACAGTAAACAACTGAAAGCATGTATCTTTTTGAATTACAATTTTCTATGGATATATGGCCAAGAGTACAAATGCAGGATCATATGACAACTGTGCTTTTGGCTTCTTAAGGAACCTCCATACTGTTCTCCATAGTAGCTACACCAATTTACATTCCCGCCAACAGTGCAGAAGGGCCCTTTTTCTCCACACCCTTTCCAGTGTTTATTACTTGTATTTTTTGATTATGGTCATTCTGACTGGAATGAGGTGATGTCTCATTTTAGTTTTGATTTGCATTTCTCTAATAAGTAGTGATGCTGAGCATTGTTTCATGTGCTTATTGGCCTTCTGTATGTCTTCTTTGAAGAAATGTATATTTAGATCTTTTGCTTGCTTTTTTATTGGCTGTAAGCTTTCTTTGATGTTGAACTGTCATATGCATTATTTTAAGAAAAACAATAGTTATCTTAATTTAAGGGAACAGTTTTTGAAAAAAAATTATGTAATTACGAATTCATGGAGATCAGAGTCTATATTTCCTGTTAGCTATTGAGACTTGTAAAAATATAGCTGGGAACTCAACTTAGTCCCTGGAAATTTTTTTTTTTCAGTAGAACAAAATTGACCTCTCATATCATTTGAAGATCTTGTCGACAGGGTGAACTGTTAACAAACAAATTTAGGAGACCAAACAAACTAGCAAAAATAAAACCAACTTTAATCTCACTCATATTTTCCTTTGTCCTACAACAATAAGACCCCACCATGCTCCTCTGTCCATGGGATTCTCCAGGCAAGAATACTGGAGTGGGTTGCCATTTTCTTCTCTAGGGGATCTTTCCCACCCAGGGATCAAACCTGGGTCTCCTGAACTGCATGCAGATTCTTTACCATCTGGGCCACCAGGGAAGTTCAAGGATGATTAAATACATGATAAATTTTCATCCCTAACTAAAGAGCACATATACTATTCAACTTTTGTTCCATCTGGTTTATCTCTTGACCTAGCTCTCAGTTTCATGGAAGCTCTGTTCTGTATCTATAAATTCACACAAATTTTGGGTCTGTAGTAGCTTCCCAGTCTAATCCATCTAGATCTGAACACAGCAATTCACAATCAAATCTTGACAGGTATATTTGAGAGATGAAATAGTCAACCTAATTTGAGACTCAATAAAATAGTTTGATCTTGTCCTTGTCCTTATCAATATTTTCTCCTAAAATTGCCTCTTGTAGAAAGGGCAATGGAGACCTAAGAAAGTAATACTAGGCTTGGTACTTGAGTCTGGGGTTGTGAGAGGTTGATTTTGAGGAGTGAAGAAACCCCTATTCTTTTCTGGCTCTGCATTTCATCTGGGACTGGAGCCATATGCCCTGCTGCATAGGGCTGGGAAGATAGATCTGAATGCCTACACAAGGGAGCTTCATGGCACCCTTGTACTCTTGTAGAATCAGGTTTTGGTGTTGGAAGGGAGGCTTCTTGGGCCACTAAGATGAGCATACTGTGGGGCAGTCCTGGTTGGGTGATCAGACACTTAACCTAGGTCCTCGTCTCAACTTCCTTATGAGTCTTAGTTCACTTCCTTGGGATGTGCTTTAAAAATTTTTTTAATGCATTCATACACAAGTATTTAATCTTCCAGCATTTCTGTATTGTCCTTGGTGCTGGTGATACCCATGTATCTGAAAAGCCACTTAGAGATGTAATTACGAATTCATCTTTTGTTAGCTATTGAGACTTGTAAAATATAGCTGGGAACTCAACTTAGTCCCTGGAAATTTTTTTTTTTCAGTAGAACAAAATTGACCTCTCATATCATTTGAAGATCTTGTCGACAGGGTGAACTGTTAACAAACAAATTTAGGAGACCAAACAAACTAGCAAAAATAAAACCAACTTTAATCTCACTCATATTTTCCTTTGTCCTACAACAATAAGACCCCACCATGCTCCTCTGTCCATGGGATTCTCCAGGCAAGAATACTGGAGTGGGTTGCCATTTTCTTCTCTAGGGGATCTTTCCCACCCAGGGATCAAACCTGGGTCTCCTGAACTGCATGCAGATTCTTTACCATCTGGGCCACCAGGGAAGTTCAAGGATGATTAAATACATGATAAATTTTCATCCCTAACTAAAGAGCACATATACTATTCAACTTTTGTTCCATCTGGTTTATCTCTTGACCTAGCTCTCAGTTTCATGGAAGCTCTGTTCTGTATCTATAAATTCACACAAATTTTGGGTCTGTAATAGCTTCCCAGTCTAATCCATCTAGATCTGAACACAGCAATTCACAATCAAATCTTGACAGGTATATTTGAGAGATGAAATAGTCAACCTAATTTGAGACTCAATAAAATAGTTTGATCTTGTCCTTGTCCTTATCAATATTTTCTCCTAAAATTGCCTCTTGTAGAAAGGGCAATGGAGACCTAAGAAAGTAATACTAGGCTTGGTACTTGAGTCTGGGGTTGTGAGAGGTTGATTTTGAGGAGTGAAGAAACCCCTATTCTTTTCTGGCTCTGCATTTCATCTGGGACTGGAGCCATATGCCCTGCTGCATAGGGCTGGGAAGATAGATCTGAATGCCTACACAAGGGAGCTTCATGGCACCCTTGTACTCTTGTAGAATCAGGTTCTGGTGTTGGAAGGGAGGCTTCTTGGGCCACTAAGATGAGCATACTGTGGGGCAGTCCTGGTTGGGTGATCAGACACTTAACCTAGGTCCTCGTCTCAACTTCCTTATGAGTCTTAGTTCACTTCCTTGGGATGTGCTTTAAAAATTTTTTTAATGCATTCATACACAAGTATTTAATCTTCCAGCATTTCTGTATTGTCCTTGGTGCTGGTGATACCCATGTATCTGAAAAGCCACTTAGAGATGTTGGAGAAGGAGCAACATCAATAATTCCTTAAATAGATCATTTAAGCTTGGTTTGTCTTTCCACTGTTCATGGAAAGGTTGAGAAGAAAGCAGCTATTGCCAAGAGTGGGAAGCAGGAAATGGACTTACCATCATCATGATCAGCCAGGATAGTCACCTTGGCAGTGGGGAATTTGGCCCCCAGTTGCCCTCCCATTGGCTGGCTCAGTGAAACGCTGAAGGACTCCTCCTCTTCATAAAGAGAGTCATTGATGATCAGGACCTGGCAGGTGTGCTCAGCCTCATCCTTGTCAAAGCGGAGGATGCTGGTGTGGTCTTTTGGACGCGAGATGTAGTCAGAGAAAGACAAGGCTGTGGAAGAAATGGTGCCTGTGGCAGAACCTACGGAAACATGAGATTGAACAGAGAAGGTGAGAAGCAATGGAATTCTAAACAAGAGACCTGTTCCCCACAGGGTCTTCTTCAAACTCTTTTTAGATAACAGAGAATGACAATAGTCACTCAGTCATGTCTGACTCTTTGCAATTCCCTGGACTGTAGCCCGCCAGGCTCCTCTGTCCATGGGATTCTCCAGGCAAGAATACTGGAGTGGGTGGCCATTCCCTTCTCCAGGGGATCTTCTTGACTCAGGGATTGAACCCAGGTCTCCTGTATCACAGGCAGATTCTTTACCATCTGAGATACCAGGAGATGGCGTTTTTAGATAATAGCTCTCTGAATTATAAGGCACACTCTCATCATAGTCACAAAGGTGAATATTGTTATTAGAAGACTCTTAGAACAGACCCGGGCATTTTGACATGATTCACAGTTAGTAGTCTTTGAAATGTTGTTCATTTGCTCAGTCATGTCTAACTCTTAGTGATATCATGGACAGCAGCACACCAGGCTTCCCTGTCCTTCACTATTTCCCTTGGTGTTGGAAGGGAGGCTTCTTGGGCCACTAAGATGAGCATACTGTGGGGCAGTCCTGGTTGGGTGATCAGACACTTAACCTAGGTCCTCGTCTCAACTTCCTTATGAGTCTTAGTTCACTTCCTTGGGATGTGCTTTAAAAATTTTTTTAATGCATTCATACACAAGTATTTAATCTTCCAGCATTTCTGTATTGTCCTTGGTGCTGGTGATACCCATGTATCTGAAAAGCCACTTAGAGATGTTGGAGAAGGAGCAACATCAATAATTCCTTAAATAGATCATTTAAGCTTGGTTTGTCTTTCCACTGTTCATGGAAAGGTTGAGAAGAAAGCAGCTATTGCCAAGAGTGGGAAGCAGGAAATGGACTTACCATCATCATGATCAGCCAGGATAGTCACCTTGGCAGTGGGGAATTTGGCCCCCAGTTGCCCTCCCATTGGCTGGCTCAGTGAAACGCTGAAGGACTCCTCCTCTTCATAAAGAGAGTCATTGATGATCAGGACCTGGCAGGTGTGCTCAGCCTCATCCTTGTCAAAGCGGAGGATGCTGGTGTGGTCTTTTGGACGCGAGATGTAGTCAGAGAAAGACAAGGCTGTGGAAGAAATGGTGCCTGTGGCAGAACCTACGGAAACATGAGATTGAACAGAGAAGGTGAGAAGCAATGGAATTCTAAACAAGAGACCTGTTCCCCACAGGGTCTTCTTCAAACTCTTTTTAGATAACAGAGAATGACAATAGTCACTCAGTCATGTCTGACTCTTTGCAATTCCCTGGACTGTAGCCCGCCAGGCTCCTCTGTCCATGGGATTCTCCAGGCAAGAATACTGGAGTGGGTGGCCATTCCCTTCTCCAGGGGATCTTCTTGACTCAGGGATTGAACCCAGGTCTCCTGTATCACAGGCAGATTCTTTACCATCTGAGATACCAGGAGATGGCGTTTTTAGATAATAGCTCTCTGAATTATAAGGCACACTCTCATCATAGTCACAAAGGTGAATATTGTTATTAGAAGACTCTTAGAACAGACCCGGGCATTTTGACATGATTCACAGTTAGTAGTCTTTGAAATGTTGTTCATTTGCTCAGTCATGTCTAACTCTTAGTGATATCATGGACAGCAGCACACCAGGCTTCCCTGTCCTTCACTATTTCCCAGAGGTTGCTGAAACTCATGTCCATTGAGTCAATGATACTATCCAACCATCTCATCCTTTGTCACTCCCTTCTCCTCTCACTCCTTCCCAGCATCAAGGTCTTTGAATAGGGTATACACAGAATAAGTTTTGTTTTGATTAGGGGCTAAATAAACAGAAGGATCACAGTGTGGTTTAGTTTAATTTGTTCATATAATACACTGGAAAGCTGAGGTACAGATAAATTATGACCAGAGAATTTATACCATGATAAAGTATAGATCTGTCCCATGCCTGCCCTTCCCATGGCAGCACAGCCTAAGTAGCGTTTTAGTAATCTGACTCTCATGCCCTGACTAGAGTTCTTTGAGTGACACTAAAATACAGTCACAGGATTACTTGTTATTTTGTAAAGAGTACAACATTGGCTGAATTTCAGTTTAGAGACTGCATTTAAAATTTTATTATAACAATTTACATACACTAAGATTCCCCAATTTAAATGCACTATTTGATGAGGTTTGACAAATACATATAATCATTACCACAAGCATAGTATGGAATATTTTTATCCACCCACATATGTACCCTTTAAAATCCATCTTCTTCCCTGTCTCCAAGCCCTGGAAACCATTCATCCATTTTCTGTCACTACAGATTTATTTTCCTTTATAAGAATTTCATGTAAATGAAATCATGTTGTTTTTAGTGTTTTGTGTCTGATTGTTTCCTTTAGCACAATGTATTTAAGATTCATCAATGTGTCAGGATTTTATTCCTTTTTATTCCTGAATAGGGTTCTCCATTGTGTGGCTACATCATGATTTGTTTTTCCTTTTGTCAGTTGATAATTTAGGTTGTTCCCAGTTTTTTAGCTATTCTGAATAACACTGCCATGAATATCGAGTTCAGGTCTTTGAATCAGCATGTCATCTAATTTCTCTTGAGTATATACTTAGGAGTGGGATTTCTGGGATGTAGGGCATTATTTTCCATGTGATAAAATAAACATAACCTAAATGTACCATCTTAACTATTTTTAAATGTACAGTTCAGTAGGGTTGTGTATTCATGTTATTAAACAGATTTTCAAACTGTTTTCCTCTTGCAAAAAAATTGAAACTCTGTACCCATTAAACATCTCGCCATTCCCTCCTGCCCCTAGTCTCTGGAAGCCATCTTTCTACTTTCTCTCTGAGTCTGTCTACTCTAGGTACTTCAGGTAAGTGAAACCTACAGTGCTTGTCTTTTTGTGACTGGCTTGTTCCACTTAGTGTAATGTCCTCAGGTTTCATTCATGTTGTAAGAATTTCCCTCTTTCTTAAGTTTGAACAGTGTTTCATTGTATAGATCTACCACATTTTGTTCATCTCATCATCCAGTCATGTATACTCGAGTGGTTTCACCTCTTGGTTGTTATGAATAATGCTGCTACAAACTCAGATGTAGGTCTCTGTCTTGAGACCTTGCTTTTAATTTTTCTGGATAAACACCCAGATGTGGGATGGCTGGACTATATGGTAGTTCAATTTTTAATTTTTTGAGGCCCCTCTATACCATTTTCCATAGTGGTTATATGCCATGCTACATCCCACCAACAGTGCAATTTAATGCATTTTTTTTGCAGTGTTAAAAACATAGCAACCCACAAGTACAGGGCTAAAATTAGAGCAAAGAGCAGTTACAGTAGCTGAAATATTTAGACAGAACAGGTTTGGGAGACACAGACTGTATAAAATAACTCAATGGGGACTTCTGTGGTGGTCCAGTGGTTAAGACTCCATGCTTGCACTGCAGGGGGCACAGTTTTGATCCCTGCTTGGGGAATTAAGACCCCACATGACATGTGTATCTTGTAGATGAAGATATGTGTAGAGGAAGATACATGTAGAGGAAGATACCTGACAAAATTCTGTCTCCAGAATATACAGTAAACTCCTAAAATCCCATATCAAAAATGGAAATACCCCTTAAAAATAAAAATAACTCAATATAGCAAATAAACCATTTTAGTAAAGCACAGTTATTTCCCACCACACTTCTTAGCAAGATGGAATGGGACATGACAGTGAGCTTCTAGATGGGATATTCTAGGTCCTGTTAGGGCCCCTCTTGCTTATAGATAAGGAATATGCATATATGCATGCTGACACCAATGTCCACCTTAACTATTTTTAAATGTACAGTTCAGTAGGGTTGTGTATTCATGTTATTAAACAGATTTTCAAACCGTTTTCCTCTTGCAAAAAAATTGAAACTCTGTACCCATTAAACATCTCGCCATTCCCTCCTGCCCCTAGTCTCTGGAAGCCATCTTTCTACTTTCTCTCTGAGTCTGTCTACTCTAGGTACTTCAGGTAAGTGAAACCTACAGTGCTTGTCTTTTTGTGACTGGCTTGTTCCACTTAGTGTAATGTCCTCAAGTTTCATTCATGTTGTAAGAATTTCCCTCTTTCTTAAGTTTGAACAGTGTTTCATTGTATAGATCTACCACATTTTGTTCATCTCATCATCCAGTCATGTATACTCGAGTGGTTTCACCTCTTGGTTGTTATGAATAATGCTGCTACAAGCTCAGATGTAGGTCTCTGTCTTGAGACCTTGCTTTTAATTTTTCTGGATAAACACCCAGATGTGGGATGGCTGGACTATATGGTAGTTCAATTTTTAATTTTTTGAGGCCCCTCTATACCATTTTCCATAGTGGTTATATGCCATGCTACATCCCACCAACAGTGCAATTTAATGCATTTTTTTTGCAGTGTTAAAAACATAGCAACCCACAAGTACAGGGCTAAAATTAGAGCAAAGAGCAGTTACAGTAGCTGAAATATTTAGACAGAACAGGTTTGGGAGACACAGACTGTATAAAATAACTCAATAGGGACTTCTGTGGTGGTCCAGTGGTTAAGACTCCATGCTTGCACTGCAGGGGGCACAGTTTTGATCCCTGCTTGGGGAATTAAGACCCCACATGACATGTGTATCTTGTAGATGAAGATATGTGTAGAGGAAGATACATGTAGAGGAAGATACCTGACAAAATTCTGTCTCCAGAATATACAGTAAACTCCTAAAATCCCATATCAAAAATGGAAATACCCCTTAAAAATAAAAATAACTCAATATAGCAAATAAACCATTTTAGTAAAGCACAGTTATTTCCCACCACACTTCTTAGCAAGATGGAATGGGACATGACAGTGAGCTTCTAGATGGGATATTCTAGGTCCTGTTAGGGCCCCTCTTGCTTATAGATAAGGAATATGCATATATGCATGCTGACACCAATGTCCACCTTCTTCTTGCTAATATGAATCAACACACTGACAGGCTGACATCTATGAATATGTGCTACACATATGAATATAGTTTGTTCAAAAATAGAACTGCTTCCAAATTGACTTCAGAGGACTTACTCAGAAGAGCACTGACGTCTCAGGAAGATTCTTCAATAGAACAAGTTTTAGAATTATTAGGAAACAACACTAATAATTCTTAGATGGCATCACTGAGTCAATGGATGTGAGTCTGAGCAAGCTCCGGGAGATGGTGAAGGACAGGGAAGCCTGGTGTGCTGCAGTCCATGGGGTTGCAAAGAAATGGACAAGACTCAGCGACTGAACTGAACTGACTGAGGAAACAGCAAATAAATGATTTTGTCATTCCAGGAACATAGAAAAGGTTAGAGCTGGAGAAATCGATGAGCATAAAACATATTGGCCAGGGAAGAGAGGGAAACCATTAAAAATGGACCGCTTACAAGGAGGATTATCACTTGGTGGGGAAACCAGCCAAGTTCCAGTGCCAAACTGTGCTTTGAAACTCTATTCCTCTATGACATTCCCTCCCTATTCAGTCCTGGGAAATCTACACATGAAAGAGCTCTCTGGGCTCAAGTCAGGAAGGAGGGGCTGAATCTAAGGGTGTCAGAGGCAAGAGGAACAGACAGGCAGTCCCCAAGTAAATGAAAAAGTGGCTGGCAATCTAGAAAGCCCATAGGAAGAAATGAGAAACCCTCTCAAGGAAACTTTTTATACTCCAAGATACACACCCAAATGGAAAAAAAGGTCATACATTCTTATAACAATTTAATTAAGTAACAAGCAACTGAAGAGCCTGAAGTTTCAAAACACTCATACGTTGGACTATAGACTTTTTAATTTTCCTCTAGTCATCCAGAATGAAGAATGCTGGGATACAGGCAGTATAAGCTAGTTCTTCTCAGAAACTATATATTTAGCCCTTCTGAATAAATATCAAAAGTAGATAAGCACTAGACTTGCAGAGTAAGTGGTGGTGGTGGTTTAGTCACTAAGTTGTGTCTGATTCTTGTACCCAATGGACTGAATAGTACCCCACCAGGCTCCTTTGTCTGTGGGATTTTCTAGGCAAGAATACTGGAGTGGTTTGCCATTTCCTTCTCCAGGGGATCTTCACAGCTCAGGGTCTGAACCCAGGTCTCTGGCACTGCAGCCAGATTCTTTACTGACTGAGCTACCAGGGAAGACCTAGTACCCAACGCTATCTTCATAAATCTTTATTAAATATGTTTCTCAATACATTTTACCTAATAAATAGTCAAATATTGATTTAGCACAATTGATGAAACAAAAGTGATATTTTTCCCTTTGCTAATCTTCTTTCAGCTGACAGTTCTACTGGTTGAAATAGACATGCTTTCAGTAGGTAAATTCCTGGCTTAAATAAAAGACTGAAATATAACTCTTAATGAAAAATCATTTGACTTGTGAAATTTTACTAAAACAGAAAGCAAAACAACACATACAAGCTTTTAACAATGAGAGTTGATGGGAAAAAGAGATAATTTAATTATGTCTCATATAATCAAAATATTTAGTTTACCTAAATGGCCCATTCCTCCTAGGATTCTGGAAATTTTACTTTGAGAAACCATTTGATCAGTTATACGGAACAGTCAAGAATATGGAACATTGGTATTTATTTTAGTTATAAAATCCCTCTATTTTATTGATAGCAAGTTAAAAATCCCCACGAGTTAGGGAGAAAGTTCTGTTCCCAAAATGTCAAATGTAAGATATAAACAGGTCTCTAGTGATGGCCTGGACAAATCCCTTATTTAATAGAGACTCCAGGGAGTACTGATATGTGATTTCCAGGTTGTTTTCATAAAGATGGTTTAGCAGTTGGGCCTCAAGTCTTATAAGGGTAGTTTCCCAGGTGGCACTCATGCAAAGAATCCACATACAAGTTCAGGAGATGCAGGAGACATGAGATCAATCCCTGGGTCGGGAAGATACCCTGGAGGAGGAAATGGCAACCCACTCCAGCATTCCTACCTGGGAAATCCCATGGACAGAGGAGCCTGGTGGGCTACAGTCTGGATGGTCATAAAGAGTTGGAAATGGCCAAGCGAGTAAGCATAAAGGGTACTCTATCACTGAAGAAACTGAGGCAGAGAACACCCCAGTGTCTTGTCCAAGAGTCAGTCACATCTCAGAGTTTTTTCTTTTTTTTAAATTTTGGCCTCTTTAATTTTTTGTTTTTAATTTATTTATTTTCATCCATCTTTATTCTTTGGCATGTGTGGGCCTCCCATCGCAGTGGCCTTTCTCATCACAGAGCACCAGTTCTGGGCACATGCGCTCCATAGCGCGGGCTCCTAATTGGGTAGCCCCGTCCAGCCGCTTCTGCAGCACGTGGGATATTCCCAGGCCAGGATCAGACCAGTGCCCCTTGTGCTGCAAGGCGGACTCTTTACCCACTGGACCACCAGGGAAGCCCCCTGATAGAGCATTTTTAACTTCCCTACCTTATCCTTTGTTATTATATTACTTGATTACACATTCTTTTAAGAATACAAATTTCCTTTAATATGTATTTTAAATAGTGCAGCAAAACTAGAAATTACCTTTCTTTAAAAGCAAGCATCTAATTCCTGACTGAAGCAGACAGAGTCAGAAGCCCACAGCACAGTTCATTTCATGCCCAGGAAGGTCCATGACTGGGGTGGAACTGGGGGACCAGAGCAGCATGGAACTTTCTGGCTAGAGGAGCCTCTGGGACTTCAGTCCCCAGCAATTTGGCTGCCTAGATATTCTGGGGTGCTCTCCCACTACAAAATATCTAGAAGAAATAATTGCTCTGTCTTTTCTGTGCTCCCAGGAAATAAAAGAAATCATCAAGGGGCAAACAAAACCAAAGCCTTAAAACCCCTTAACCCCAACCTCTCTACAGCTAGAGAAGAGAATCCACTGAAGCTACAATTCAGAGTCAGCACTGAAGGGAGACTAGGCTATGGCCAGTCAGGGAGCAGGGCCTAAAACTCAGGGATTTGGCTCGGGATACAGGGGAGTAGGAGTGTTTCAGGGTCAGCATTGACCTTGGATCCCAGGAGAAGCAATGCAAATCCTCCTTGGAGGAAAACTTCTCCAAGCAAAACCCCCAGATCTTTCACAGATTCAGATCGAATACATGTGAGAATATCTTAAATGCACAGAAAAAATAGGTCATTACAAAGATGTCAGACTAAGAGCAGACTTCTTAACAAGGCAATGGAAGCTGAAAGACAATGGAATAATAACCAAAATGCTGGGAGATAGTAACTGTCAACCTATTTTGTAGGCAGAGAACACCCCAGTGTCTTGTCCAAGAGTCAGTCACATCTCAGAGTTTTTTCTTTTTTTTAAATTTTGGCCTCTTTAATTTTTTGTTTTTAATTTATTTATTTTCATCCATCTTTATTCTTTGGCATGTGTGGGCCTCCCATCGCAGTGGCCTTTCTCATCACAGAGCACCAGTTCTGGGCACATGTGCTCCATAGCGCGGGCTCCTAATTGGGTAGCCCCGTCCAGCCGCTTCTGCAGCACGTGGGATATTCCCAGGCCAGGATCAGACCAGTGCCCCTTGTGCTGCAAGGCGGACTCTTTACCCACTGGACCACCAGGGAAGCCCCCTGATAGAGCATTTTTAACTTCCCCACCTTATCCTTTGTTATTATATTACTTGATTACACATTCTTTTAAGAATACAAATTTCCTTTAATATGTATTTTAAATAGTGCAGCAAAACTAGAAATTACCTTTCTTTAAAAGCAAGCATCTAATTCCTGACTGAAGCAGACAGAGTCAGAAGCCCACAGCACAGTTCATTTCATGCCCAGGAAGGTCCATGACTGGGGTGGAACTGGGGGACCAGAGCAGCATGGAACTTTCTGGCTAGAGGAGCCTCTGGGACTTCAGTCCCCAGAAATTTTGGCTGCCTAGATATTCTGGGGTGCTCTCCCACTACAAAATATCTAGAAGAAATAATTGCTCTGTCTTTTCTGTGCTCCCAGGAAATAAAAGAAATCATCAAGGGGCAAACAAAACCAAAGCCTTAAAACCCCTTAACCCCAACCTCTCTACAGCTAGAGAAGAGAATCCACTGAAGCTGCAATTCAGAGTCAGCACTGAAGGGAGACTAGGCTATGGCCAGTCAGGGAGCAGGGCCTAAAACTCAGGGATTTGGCTCGGGATACAGGGGAGTAGGAGTGTTTCAGGGTCAGCATTGACCTTGGATCCCAGGAGAAGCAATGCAAATCCTCCTTGGAGGAAAACTTCTCCAAGCAAAACCCCCAGATCTTTCACAGATTCAGATCGAATACATGTGAGAATATCTTAAATGCACAGAAAAAATAGGTCATTACAAAGATGTCAGACTAAGAGCAGACTTCTTAACAAGGCAATGGAAGCTGAAAGACAATGGAATAATAACCAAAATGCTGGGAGATAGTAACTGTCAACCTAGAGTTTCAAGTTTGAGGTTGAAATAAATACATGTTTTGATGTGCAAGAGCATTTGCCCCCAGCAGACCTATAGTCAGTTTCTAAACCATCCAGAGAACTTCTCTGAGATGCAAGGTATAACTTCTATAACTAACATACACATCCATGACCAAACAAACATTTATTTTTAAGAAAGAAAAAAAGAAATTTTTTCTAGATGTGCATGGAGACTATTTTTCAGCTCCTACTTAACTTGACCCAAAGAAACAGCCAATCAGA
Organism: Tragulus kanchil; assembly: GCA_022376925.1. Lineage (NCBI taxonomy): Eukaryota > Metazoa > Chordata > Mammalia > Artiodactyla > Tragulidae > Tragulus > Tragulus kanchil. The sequence goes on from JAIOJX010000025.1 coordinate 32,307,926, forward strand.
GAAGTGGGGTGGCCCATGGCTGTGGCTTACCACACCATCCCCTTCAATTGGATAAAGCTGATTATTTAAAAACCTCAGCATGTTTGACTTGGGGTTGACCAAAACCACAGGATGATTCAATACTGTTCCTGTTCTCTTGGTGTTACATCCTGTGGTTTGCTCTTCATTGGTTGCTTTTCCAATAAGAGCAATTTCCTAACAAGAAAGTGACTAATGAGAAGGAAAAAGATGACATTTATCTTGAGAATAAGACAGGGCTAAGAAGTATCTAATTTGCACATCCTCTCCCAACATATTAACCAACACAGGAGTGTTTATTCCTCCAGCTCTTTTCCTTTACTAAACAATTTTTAAAAAATTCAATACCCATATGTCATTGTCTGAGAACACTGATGACATTTCGGGACCTTGAGGGCCCCATAAATCACAGCATAAAGCTAGTCACTTCTTTCACCTGCTTATAAGTATAACACATATTTGTGCTAAGTCACTTCAATTGTGTCTGACTCTTTGTGACCCTATGGACTGTAGCCCACCAGGCTCCTCTGTTCATGGGATTCTCCAGGCAGGAATACTGGAGTTGGTTGCCGTTTCCTCCTCCAGGGGATCTTCCCACTCCAGGGACTGAACCCACACCTCTTACGTCTCTTATGACAGGTGGGTTCTTTAGCACTAGCACCATCTAGGAAACCCATAATACAGGTTTAGCATCTGTAACCTGTTACTAATGTAGGGAGCATAATTCTGCATTCTATTCAACTGTTTATACAACAGCTCATGCTTATTTTATTCATGAAAATGAGTAATTGGTAAGCATTTATTTTAACAAGACTTCCAAACTGAACTTTCATGTACTGAGATATTTAAGTATCTATGGAGAGTAGATGATGACAAATACCACAGTGCTACTGGAATGTGCATGCAAACTGTACAAGTTCTCACCAGCCTATAATCTCACAGGAGTGTATGAGAATTAGGATGCAACTGTGCATGTCCTGTCTTTGTACTCTAGGCTAGGACCCTGATTCTGTTATACTCTCTCTCTCTAAACTTTTTATTGCAAATGTGAAAACAGTCCTTCGTGTGAGGAATCAAAGGTTGCCAAAGTGCCAAGCAGTCTGAGTTGTGTGTCAGCTCTGCAGGGAGTTTTCTGGGAAGGCTAGCTCTCTTGAACCTGAAGCCCTTATGGGGAGGCGAGCTGGTGTGTAACTTTTCCCACTCGAGGTGGAGGCATCCTCATATCACACTGTCAGACCCTCTCAGCTCTTGAGTTCCTTGTGCTTGTCATCCCACAGGGTAGCACTTTCCAGAGGCAGAGGGATGGTCCCTCCCAGTTTAGCAATTACACATAATCTTCTGAACTGGGCAGTTTATCACTTCATTTCTCCCATTCACAGAACCATTGTCTTCCAGACACTCTGTTGTGGACAGGAGATATGCCACTGGTACCGTAAAGAGTGCAGCTGGAATCCTGAGCAGAGGATGAGGGCACTTCCTTCACAAACTGCTCTGCCTTGCAGACCCAGGCCCTTATTCCTTTGCAAAGCCTCTGACTGGAGCGTGCTTAGGGCTGGCACACCCTCCTGAGGTTCCACTGGCCAAGAAGTCCTCAAGGACTGCCCCACCTTGCTTATAAGTATAACACATATTTGTGCTAAGTCACTTCAATTGTGTCTGACTCTTTGCGACCCTATGGACTGTAGCCCACCAGGCTCCTCTGTCCATGGGATTCTCCAGGCAGGAATACTGGAGTTGGTTGCCGTTTCCTCCTCCAGGGGATCTTCCCACTCCAGGGACTGAACCCACACCTCTTACGTCTCTTATGACAGGTGGGTTCTTTAGCACTAGCACCATCTAGGAAACCCATAATACAGGTTTAGCATCTGTAACCTGTTACTAATGTAGGGAGCATAATTCTGCATTCTATTCAACTGTTTATACAACAGCTCATGCTTATTTTATTCATGAAAATGAGTAATTGGTAAGCATTTATTTTAACAAGACTTCCAAACTGAACTTTCATGTACTGAGATATTTAAGTATCTATGGAGAGTAGATGATGACAAATACCACAGTGCTACTGGAATGTGCATGCAAACTGTACAAGTTCTCACCAGCCTATAATCTCACAGGAGTGTATGAGAATTAGGATGCAACTGTGCATGTCCTGTCTTTGTACTCTAGGCTAGGACCCTGATTCTGTTATACTCTCTCTCTCTAAACTTTTTATTGCAAATGTGAGAACAGTCCTTCGTGTGAGGAATCAAAGGTTGCCAAAGTGCCAAGCAGTCTGAGTTGTGTGTCAGCTCTGCAGGGAGTTTTCTGGGAAGGCTAGCTCTCTTGAACCTGAAGCCCTTATGGGGAGGCGAGCTGGTGTGTAACTTTTCCCACTCGAGGTGGAGGCATCCTCATATCACACTGTCAGACCCTCTCAGCTCTTGAGTTCCTTGTGCTTGTCATCCCACAGGGTAGCACTTTCCAGAGGCAGAGGGATGGTCCCTCCCAGTTTAGCAATTACACATAATCTTCTGAACTGGGCAGTTTATCACTTCATTTCTCCCATTCACAGAACCATTGTCTTCCAGACACTCTGTTGTGGACAGGAGATATGCCACTGGTACCATAAAGAGTGCAGCTGGAATCCTGAGCAGAGGATGAGGGCACTTCCTTCACAAACTGCTCTGCCTTGCAGACCCAGGCCCTTATTCCTTTGCAAAGCCTCTGGAGCTCTTGTGGACTTGGAAGAGAGGGCTGGCACACCCTCCTGAGGTTCCACTGGCCAAGAAGTCCTCAAGGACTGCCCCACCTTGTTATTTCTTCTTGTTGCTTTTCTCACATTGGGTAATAAATACCAGGAAAAACACTTGAGTCATCCTGGACTGTGAAGTCAAGTAGGCCTTAGGAAGCATTACTACAAACAAAGGTAGTGGAAGTAATGGAATTCCAGCTGAGCTATTTAAAATCCTAAAGGATGATTGTGTTACATTCAATATGTCAGCAAATTTAGAAAACTCAGCAGTGGCCGCAGGACTAGAAAAGGTCAGTTTTCATTCCTATTTCAAAGAAGAGTAATGCCAAAAATGTTCAAACCACTGTACAATTGCACTCATTTCATATGCTAGCAAAGTAATGCTCAAAATTCATTGGGGGTAGGCTTTAGCAGTGCATGAAACAAGAAATTCCAGATGTACAAACTAGGTTTCAAAGAGGCAGAGGAACCAGAGATTAAATTGCCAACATTCGTTGGATCATGGAGAAAGCAAAGGAATTCCAAATAAGCATCTATTTCTGCTTCATTAGCTATGCTAAAGCCTTTAACTGTATGGATCACAAGAAACTGTGGAAAACTCAGAAAGAGATGTGAATACCAGGACCCCTAACCTGCCTCCTGAGAAGCCTGTATGCAGGTCAAGAAGGAACAGTTAGAATCAGACATGGAACAACAGACTGGTTCCAAATTGGGAAAGTAGTATGACAAAGCTGTGTACTGTCACCCTGCTTATTTAACTTCTGTGCAGAGTGTATCATGTGAAATGCTGGGCTGAATGAGTCACAAGCTGGAGTCAAGATTGCTGGGAGATTTATCAACAGCTTCAGATATAGCATTCTAATGGCAGAAAGTGAAGACGAACTAAGGAGTCTCTTGATGAGGGTAAAAGAGGAGAGTGAAAAAGCTGACTTAAAACTCAGCATTCAAAAAACTACGATCATGGCATTCAGTCCTATCACTTCATGGGGGCAGATAGAAGGGGGAAAAGTGGAAGCAGTGACAGATTTTATTTTCTTGGGCTCCAAAATTACTGCAGATGGCGATTGCAACCATGAAATTAAAAGATGCTTGCTGCTTGCAAGGAAAGCTATGACAAGCCTAGATGGCATATTAAAACACAGAGACATCACTTTGCTGATAAAAGTCCACATAGTCAAAGCTATGGTTTTTCCAGTAGTCATGTATGAATATGGGAATTGGACCATAAAGAAAGCTGAGCACCAAAGAACTGTTGCTCTCAAACTGTGGTGCTGGAGAAGACTCTCAAGAATTTCTTGGACTGCAAGGAGATCAAACTAGTCAGTCTTAAAGGGAATCAACTCTGAATATTCATTGGAAAGACTGCTGCTGAAGCTGAAGCTCCAATACTTTAGCCACATAACGTGAAGAGTCAACTCTCTGGAAAAGATCCTAATGCTGAGAAAGATCGAAGGCAAGAGGAGAAGGGTGGCCAGCTCATTTCATATGCTAGCAAAGTAATGCTTAAAATTCATTGGGGTAGGCTTTAGCAGTGCATGAAACAAGAAATTCCAGATGTACAAACTAGGTTTCAAAGAGGCAGAGGAACCAGAGATTAAATTGCCAACATTCGTTGGATCATGGAGAAAGCAAAGGAATTCCAAATAAGCATCTATTTCTGCTTCATTAGCTATGCTAAAGCCTTTAACTGTATGGGTCACAAGAAACTGTGGAAAACTCAGAAAGAGATGTGAATACCAGGACCCCTAACCTGCCTCCTGAGAAGCCTGTATGCAGGTCAAGAAGGAACAGTTAGAATCAGACATGGAACAACAGACTGGTTCCAAATTGGGAAAGTAGTATGACAAAGCTGTGTACTGTCACCCTGCTTATTTAACTTCTGTGCAGAGTGTATCATGTGAAATGCTGGGCTGAATGAGTCACAAGCTGGAGTCAAGATTGCTGGGAGATTTATCAACAGCTTCAGATATAGCATTCTAATGGCAGAAAGTGAAGACGAACTAAGGAGTCTCTTGATGAGGGTAAAAGAGGAGAGTGAAAAAGCTGACTTAAAACTCAGCATTCAAAAAACTACGATCATGGCATTCAGTCCTATCACTTCATGGGGGCAGATAGAAGGGGGAAAAGTGGAAGCAGTGACAGATTTTATTTTCTTGGGCTCCAAAATTACTGCAGATGGCGATTGCAACCATGAAATTAAAAGATGCTTGCTGCTTGCAAGGAAAGCTATGACAAGCCTAGATGGCATATTAAAACACAGAGACATCACTTTGCTGATAAAAGTCCACATAGTCAAAGCTATGGTTTTTCCAGTAGTCATGTATGAATATGGGAATTGGACCATAAAGAAAGCTGAGCACCAAAGAACTGTTGCTCTCAAACTGTGGTGCTGGAGAAGACTCTCAAGAATTTCTTGGACTGCAAGGAGATCAAACTAGTCAGTCTTAAAGGGAATCAACTCTGAATATTCATTGGAAAGACTGCTGCTGAAGCTGAAGCTCCAATACTTTAGCCACATAACGTGAAGAGTCAACTCTCTGGAAAAGATCCTAATGCTGAGAAAGATCGAAGGCAAGAGGAGAAGGGGTGGCCTGTGATTGGAGGGAATTTTTAGTTGTTGGTTGGGGTAGAGGGAGGAAAAGAAAGAGACTGAGTATATATAGACCGTTTCACATTGTTTCCTAGATACAAAGATGACTATTAAAATTGAGAATCCTGATTTGTATTTTCTATTAGCATATACAAACTAGTTTACGTTAAACATCTCATTTTATCCTCACAAAATTCTGTGAGTAGTCATAACAGAAGTTTTTATTATTATTATTATTGGCTGCATTGGGTCTTTGCTGTGGCTAGTGGGCTTCTCTACTTGTGGCCCCTGGGGCTTAGTTGCTCTCTGACCTCATTCTCTGCATTAGAAGCTCAAAGTCTTGATGACTGGACCATCAGGGAAGTCTCACAACAGATGTTATTTATTTTAGTTTGAGGATAATTACTTTGCAATATTGTGATGGTTTTTGCCATATAGCAGTATGAACTGGCCACAGGCATGCATGAGTCCCTTCCAACCTGAACCTCCCCTCTCCCTCCTCATGGCTTCCCTCTAAGTTGTCACAGAGCACTGGGTTGGGGTGCTCTGCATCATACATCAAACGTCCCCTGGGTATTTTACACATGGAAATGGAATATGATTCTATTTGAAATACGATTTTATCCCTGATTGAGGAGACCAGGGCAGAGGTGTTTGGACACCTGCATGGAGTGGCCCGGGAGTCCCTGAGAATGGCTGAGGCTTCCTTGTCCTCCCCAGCATTTGACTCACCACTCCCACCATTGCCTCAGTCCTACACTAGGGACCCTGTGCCTGGATATCAGTACCCACAAGCCTCATACCTTGATGTGTAGAGCAAATAACTGTGAGCTCCTGGCTTAGATCTCCAGACCGTCTTACAGGAATCAAAATCTCCCCAGCGTCCTCCTTTATTTTGTATTCTGCCTCTGGAATATAAACTGTTGATTCTAGAAAAGAGGATAGGAAACGATTTATCAAGACTTAAGTTTGGTGGTAGTGGTGATATTTTAACTCAAGTGGAAATCTACATAATCTTGATTTCTCTATATTCCAACTCTATGAAATACAGTAAGAAATAGGAAAAATTTATCATTAACTGGAGCCAGAGAAGTAGTGAAATTAAGTTTAGGAGATTCCTTTTGAAATGTTAAAAGGGCTATGTAGCACTAAGATGGAAAGGAATATCAACAATTTGGTCTCTTTTCTTCTGAGATCACATTTTAGGTTTTTTAAAATAAAGATCATAGATTTGCATGTTTTACTTATAATTTTTTTTAAAAAATGCTTTTAGCATTCAGGTAATCTAATTCATTAGTGGAAATTTTTCTTTTGCTTTTTTCAACAGACATTTGATTCAACATTTATTGAGCAGACCCTATGTGTAAGAGACAGGACTGGCTACTTAATTGCTGAGAAAAATAAGCTACTCATAATACTCTTAATTCTTTTTTTTTTTAAATGCATTTATTTATTTATCTATTTGTTTATTTTTGGCTATTCTGGGTTTTCACTGCTGCTCCAGGCTCTTCTCTAGTTGCAGGGACTGGGGACTACTCTCTAGCTGAGATGAGCAGGCTTCTTGTTGTGGTGACTTCTCTTGCTGTGGAACCCAGGGTCTAGGGCACACAGGCTTCAATAGTTGCAGCATATGGTCTCAATAGTTGTGACTCCGAGGCTCTAGAGCACAGGCTCCATATTTGTGGCTCACGGACTTAGTTGCTCCAGAGCATGTGGGACTTTCCCGGATCAGGGATTGAACTCATGTTTCCTGCATTAGCAGGTGAGCTCCTCACCAATGAGCTACCAGAGAAGTCTCTTAATTCTTCAAATAATATTTCCATTGAACTTTCTGGAGCTGTGTGTGTGTGTGTGTGTGTGTGTGCACATTTGTTTCATTATCATTCTCTATCATGCAGTTTGGGACATAAAAACAAATATGCATCATAAAAACAGTCGCTGAAAATAAAGAGTATGAATACTGGTCATCTCTTGTGTGTACTATTTTTCTTTGGATTTTTCAGTGTTTTCCAAGTCTTTTCATTAAGCATGCATTATATAGTTAAAGTATATGTGTTTGCTTAAAAAGATAAAAATTTGAAGTGGCGGTTGTTCCTAGCCACAAAGTGGAGAATTGAACTTTCTGAATCAAACTACATTTAATAGACTGAGATATTTCTGCTGTATTATATACATTATACATAACACACACACACACAGTGCTCAGTCCACTCAGTCATGTCTGAGTCTCTGTGACCCCAGGGACTGTAGCCTGCCAGTCTCCTCTGTCTGTGCATTTTCCAGGGAAGAATACTGAAGTTGGTTGCCATTTCCTACTCCAGGGAATCTTCCCCACCTAGGGATCGAACCCAAGTCTCTTGTATCTCCTGTATTGGCAGGCGGATTCTTTTCCCTACACTTCCACTCTCCCTGACAAATTCTTCCTCTTGGCAATGGAAGTAAGAAGGAAAAATACTGTAGTAGACTGTCCTTTCTTCTTTTGGAACTATTACTAAGAGTTTACCCAGAATTCAATGTTGAATTATCCAGTTATCATATATTAATTTTTTCTCCTTTATTTTCCTGCCTAAATTGATCTCAACAGACACTAGTATCAGTCTTTAGAAAACACTTGGCCAAATTACAGAGGGAAAAGACTGGTGATCATTTTCATTCTGCCATTTACCTCCCTATAGTATTCTACTGTCTGCACATGTCTTGATTCAAAGATTGTCATCATGGAAGACGCTGAAGGTAAAGTTATTAATGTTAAGTGAAAGAAATGGATATATTAGGACTGGGTTGTTCAGTCATGATCTCTGTTTTCCCATTCTGAAGCACCTGCTCCTATCCATCTACGAATCCAAATTCCGTTTTATTCTTCAAGACAGCTCAAATCCTGCCTACTCCAAAAAGCTTAGTGGTTTGAAATGATGGTGATCTTTCCACTTTCTTAGCTTAGAACTCTGTTTTTGCCATGGATCCTCACATATAGCTTTCTTAATTGATTCATGTGTTTAAGCATTGGTATCAGCAGAATTAGTGAAATACCTTGTTCACTGGGCGGTGAGAGCAATGTTTTCTACTTTTGCTTACTGGAATACAAAGCACGTAAAACAGTGTTTCTTAAATTATGTTTCAAGAACACTAAAACTTAGAGATTTTAAAAGCTATTTCTTGGGCATAGCAAATTAAAAAAAGATCTCTAGTCTAAGAAAACTGGTTAAGCAGTTAAACAGATTTCTTTCTTTTTTTTTTTAATTGAGATATAGCTGATTTACAATGTTGCCTTCATTTAAACGATTTCTTTATAGAATAAGAACTTTTCTCAGAAACCTTAATAAGCTAGTGTGAATTATGATGTTTCAAAAGAGATACGTGAAATCTTTCCTAGACTTCTTTGGTCCATAAAAAGTTCACTGATCCTATTGTAGGAATTGTATTGTATTTTCTGCTTTGCAATTTGGGAAACGCTGATACAGGAGATTCTTCAAAGATGCTTGTGGCATTTAACTAAGACTTCCTGATCATTAAGTCACTCGCTTCTGGGGAATATGCAAATTCCTTCAACTCTCATAATAATCAATGTGTCTACTTAACATTCAGATACAAATACTAACATTTTCCTTTAGGGACTATTGTACTTTCCCAAAAAGAGGTAGAAAATAGCGGAATCAATGGTTAATTTTTTAAAAAAATCTGCTGAATATATCTGCTGAATGAATGAATCAATAAATGAACTGATAATTCAAGACTGTGATGTAGAACTATAGCAGAACTTTGTGGAACGTATGCTAAAGTGACCCAGCTGGCTGGCTCCCAGTGGCCACATCTAGGGAGAGGGATATCTGAGGTCCTCACCGGATCTGGAGGAGCTCCCAGAAAATTGTGAGAAGATGGAATGAGCCCTGAGGATTAGCCATTTGGGGTCAAAGCTGTGCCATACTGAGTGTGCAGAGAACTGAGTGAGGACTTCAATATTTGTTAAAAGAAGGTTGGCAAAGTTTTGTCTATTTTACTCTCCTATGTCCCTTTTCAAAGAGCCTAAGAACAAAGGAAAAGACACTGCCTTGAGGTGGTTTACTTAATTTGAAATCCTAAATGGTATGAATGTGTCCAGTGGCTTATGGAGCTTGGTGGAGGTATGAATGCCTGAAATGAACCCAGGAATCTGTTAATAGATTGTGCCAGTAGGAACCACATACCGTCTTCAGGGTCCACAATTTCAACAGTTGCCATTTCTGGAAACTCCAGGGCAGCCCTGACAGGGTTTGTCAGAATGATCTGGAAGGTCTCTGAAGCCTCGTATTCATCGTCTGATAGGATTTTCACTCTCCACGTGGCTCTAGTCTGTCCAGGATTGAATTGAACTTTTTTCTGGGCTGTTCCTTTAAAATCTTTATCATGTTTTGCAGTTCTGTCTTTGGTTACAAGGCCTAAACAAAAATCAGGAAACAGTAAATAAAATCAAGTAACTAAAGGGAGTTTTCAAATACCTTAATAAGCTAGTGTGAATTATGATGTTTCAAAAGAGATACGTGAAATCTTTCCTAGACTTCTTTGGTCCATAAAAAGTTCACTGATCCTATTGTAGGAATTGTATTGTATTTTCTGCTTTGCAATTTGGGAAACGCTGATACAGGAGATTCTTCAAAGATGCTTGTGGCATTTAACTAAGACTTCCTGATCATTAAGTCACTCGCTTCTGGGGAATATGCAAATTCCTTCAACTCTCATAATAATCAATGTGTCTACTTAACATTCAGATACAAATACTAACATTTTCCTTTAGGGACTATTGTACTTTCCCAAAAAGAGGTAGAAAATAGCGGAATCAATGGTTAATTTTTTAAAAAAATCTGCTGAATATATCTGCTGAATGAATGAATCAATAAATGAACTGATAATTCAAGACTGTGATGTAGAACTATAGCAGAACTTTGTGGAACGTATGCTAAAGTGACCCAGCTGGCTGGCTCCCAGTGGCCACATCTAGGGAGAGGGATATCTGAGGTCCTCACCTGATCTGGAGGGAGCTCCCAGAAAATTGTGAGAAGATGGAATGAGCCCTGAGGATTAGCCATTTGGGGTCAAAGCTGTGCCATACTGAGTGTGCAGAGAACTGAGTGAGGACTTCAATATTTGTTAAAAGAAGGTTGGCAAAGTTTTGTCTATTTTACTCTCCTATGTCCCTTTTCAAAGAGCCTAAGAACAAAGGAAAAGACACTGCCTTGAGGTGGTTTACTTAATTTGAAATCCTAAATGGTATGAATGTGTCCAGTGGCTTATGGAGCTTGGTGGAGGTATGAATGCCTGAAATGAACCCAGGAATCTGTTAATAGATTGTGCCAGTAGGAACCACATACCGTCTTCAGGGTCCACAATTTCAACAGTTGCCATTTCTGGAAACTCCAGGGCAGCCCTGACAGGGTTTGTCAGAATGATCTGGAAGGTCTCTGAAGCCTCGTATTCATCGTCTGATAGGATTTTCACTCTCCACGTGGCTCTAGTCTGTCCAGGATTGAATTGAACTTTTTTCTGGGCTGTTCCTTTAAAATCTTTATCATGTTTTGCAGTTCTGTCTTTGGTTACAAGGCCTAAACAAAAATCAGGAAACAGTAAATAAAATCAAGTAACTAAAGGGAGTTTTTTTCACAGTAAGTTTTACTGTTGATGAAACACAAATAACATAGAAATTGCTTCTTTTAAAATGCCCAAAAAAAAAAAAAATGCCCAGCAGACACTTATACACTATATATATATATGTTGGCCATGTGGCTTGTGAAACCTCAGTTCCCCAACCAGGGACTGAACCCAAGCCATAGCAGTAAAAGTTTAGAATCTTAACAACTAGGCCACCAGAAACTCCCACTTTTTATGTTTTTTTTTAATTGAAATATAGTTGATTTGTAATATTGTGTTAGTTTCTCATGCATAGCAAAATTATTCAGTCATAGATATACATATATATATAGTATATATTTCAGATTATTTCCCATTATAGATTATTATGAGATATGGAATATAGTTCCCTGTGATATACAGTAAATCCTTGTTGCTAATCTATTTTATGTGTAGTTGTTTGTATCTGTTAATCCCATATTCTTAATTTATTTCTCCTCACTCCCTTTCTCTTTTGGTAAATATAAATTTGTTTTTTTGTGTCTATATTTCTATTTTATATATAGTTTCATTTACATTATTGATTTATATTATATATTCATTCATATTATTTTTAAAATTGCATACATAAGTGATATCATATAATATTTGTCTTTGTCTGACTCACTCAACCAAGTACAATATTCTCTGTGTTCATCCATGTTGCTGAAAATGGAAGTTAGGTGGTTTACTTATTTTGTCCTAAATGGTATGAATGTGTCCAGTGGCTTATGGAGCTTGGTGGAGGTATGAATGCCTGAAATGAACCCAGGAATCTGTTAATAGATTGTGCCAGTAGGAACCACATACCGTCTTCAGGGTCCACAATTTCAACAGTTGCCATTTCTGGAAACTCCAGGGCAGCCCTGACAGGGTTTGTCAGAATGATCTGGAAGGTCTCTGAAGCCTCGTATTCATCGTCTGATAGGATTTTCACTCTCCACGTGGCTCTAGTCTGTCCAGGATTGAATTGAACTTTTTTCTGGGCTGTTCCTTTAAAATCTTTATCATGTTTTGCAGTTCTGTCTTTGGTTACAAGGCCTAAACAAAAATCAGGAAACAGTAAATAAAATCAAGTAACTAAAGGGAGTTTTTTTCACAGTAAGTTTTACTGTTGATGAAACACAAATAACATAGAAATTGCTTCTTTTAAAATGCCCAGCAGACACTTATACACTATATATATATATGTTGGCCATGTGGCTTGTGAAACCTCAGTTCCCCAACCAGGGACTGAACCCAAGCCATAGCAGTAAAAGTTTAGAATCTTAACAACTAGGCCACCAGAAACTCCCACTTTTTATGTTTTTTTTTAATTGAAATATAGTTGATTTGTAATATTGTGTTAGTTTCTCATGCATAGCAAAATTATTCAGTCATAGATATACATATATATATAGTATATATTTCAGATTATTTCCCATTATAGATTATTATGAGATATGGAATATAGTTCCCTGTGATATACAGTAAATCCTTGTTGCTAATCTATTTTATGTGTAGTTGTTTGTATCTGTTAATCCCATATTCTTAATTTATTTCTCCTAACTCCCTTTCTCTTTTGGTAAATATAAATTTGTTTTTTTGTGTCTATATTTCTATTTTATATATAGTTTCATTTACATTATTGATTTATATTATATATTCATTCATATTATTTTTAAAATTGCATACATAAGTGATATCATATAATATTTGTCTTTGTCTGACTCACTCAACCAAGTACAATATTCTCTGTGTTCATCCATGTTGCTGAAAATGGCATTATTTCATTCATTTTTATGGCTGAGTAATATTACATATACATGTATACATACACATACACACACATATATATGTATAGTACATCTTCTTAATCCAGTTGTGTTTTGATAGGCACTTGGGCTGTTTCTACATTTTGGCTATTGCAAATGGTGCTGCTATGAACACTGGGATGCATATAACTTTTTGAATTTGATACAAAGAAGTTTTGGCTAACCGAGAGTGTCTAAGCAGAGGGGTATGAAAGTGAAAGGAAAGGAGGGAAGGAAGAGTGGCAGAAAAGAAGGAACAGGCATTCACTTCATTATTATAGCAAATATCTACCAAGGACATCAGATGTGCCACATTCTGCCAGGTGCTTGGGATTCAGAAATGAGAAAGAAACTGTCCCAGCCCAAGAAAGCTCAGATTCTGGGAAAAAAACAGAACCCTAGAATGTGAACCTCATGGAGGTAGAGCTATTTGGCTCACTGATGGACTCCTGGTGATCACAACAGTGCTGAGCATGGAGTAGGTAGTTTAATAACTATTTCTGAGTTAATATTTTGTATCTGATCATTTCAGTTTCTGCACTCTCTGGGAGAATTTTAAAACTGGCAGTCATATTTTAAAAGAAAAACCTTACTTTTACTTATTTATTTATTTGGCAGCACTGCATGCAGGATCTTAGTTCCCCAACCAAAGACTGAACACTTACTCCTGCAGTACAAGTGTGGAGCCCTAACCACTGGATTATCAAGCAATTCCCCTGTGTGTGATTTTCTTTTTTTTTTTTTTGGCCTCTTTTATTGTTTTTTTTTCATTCATCTTTATTCTTTGGCCTGTGTGGGCCTCCCATTGCAGTGGCCTCTCTTTGCTGTGGAGCACCGGCTCTGGGCACATGTGCTCCAGAGCACTGGCTAGTAATTGGACATACTGGTCCAGCTGGTCTGTAGCACATAGGATCCTCCCAGGCCAGGGATTGAACTGGCGCCCCTTGCACTGCAAGGTGGACTCTCTACCCACTGGACCAGCAGGGAAGCCCTGATTTTTAAAAATCATTTTAAAAATTGAAGTATAGTTATTTTGCAGTGTTATATGTTTATTGATTTTTGATGGTGAGAAAATTGTTAGTAATTTTCCAAACAATTAGGGCATCTTTGGTGGGATGGAGAAATAGTGATAAATTTTAGCAATGTTAGGAAATAGGAATTAACAAGTTACTGAAGCAAGTAAAGAACACAATAGTGTTAAAATGCTCACTGTGAGTGGTTAAGACACTACCTTCCAATGTAGGGAGTGTGGGGTACATCCCTGGTCAGGGGATTAAGATCCTGCATGCTGTGTAGTACGGCCGAAAATAAACATATAAATACATTTAAAAAAATCAGAGGGCATCCCTGGTGGCTCAGTGGTGAAGAATCTGCCTGCCAGTGCAGGAGACACAGGTTCAATCCTTGATCTGGGAAGATCCCACATGCCGCAGCATCGCTACACCCATACGTTATATTCCATTACACTGTAAGTCTGTTTCATTTTTGTTGTATTCACTAGCTTGTTGTATTTTTTAGATTCCACATATAAGTGATATCATACAGTATTTGTCTTTCTCTGTTTGACTTATTTTACTTAGCATAATGCCTTCCAAGTCCATCCATGTTGCTGCAAATAGAAAGGTTTCACTTTTTTATGGCTGAGTAGTATTCCATTGTATATATGTATATATATATGTATGTGTGTGTGTGTGTGTGTGTATTTATATATATACCACTAGGTGCCTCTAGTAGTAAAGAGTCCACCTGCCAATGCAGGAGACTTAAGAGACTCAGGTTCAATTCCTGAGTCAGGAAGATCCCCTGAAGGAGGTCAAGACAACCCACTATGGTATTTTAGCCTAGAGAATCCCATGGACCAACGAGCCTGGTGGGCTACAGTCCATAGGGTCACAAAGAGTTGAACATGGACATACACACACACACACACACACACACACACACACATCTACACACATCAAATCTTTATCTAGTCATCTTTTGATAGACACTTGCGTTGCTTCCATGCCTTGGCAATTGTAAATAAGCTGCTAAGTACACTGGTGTGTGTGCATCTTTTTGAATTAGTTTTTGTCTTTTTCCAGGTGCATACTCAGGAGTGGAATTGCTGGGTCATACAATAGTTCTGTTTTGCTTTCTTTTTTTGAGAAACTTCCACAATGTTTTCCACAGTGTTCAGCCACAGTTTAGACAGAGCTAGAGGGCACTGCTATATAAATTGTGTGGGCAGTTGACTGTCTATTAATTTTTGGTGGATACTGGCTGTGTACCAGGTGCTGAGGATTAGATTTTTTAAAGCAATGTTAGGAAATAGGAATTAACAAGTTACTGAAGCAAGTAAAGAACACAATAGTGTTAAAATGCTCACTGTGAGTGGTTAAGACACTACCTTCCAATGTAGGGAGTGTGGGGTACATCCCTGGTCAGGGGATTAAGATCCTGCATGCTGTGTAGTACGGCCGAAAATAAACATATAAATACATTTAAAAAAATCAGAGGGCATCCCTGGTGGCTCAGTGGTGAAGAATCTGCCTGCCAGTGCAGGAGACACAGGTTCAATCCTTGATCTGGGAAGATCCCACATGCCGCAGCATTGCTACACCCATACGTTATATTCCATTACACTGTAAGTCTGTTTCATTTTTGTTGTATTCACTAGCTTGTTGTATTTTTTAGATTCCACATATAAGTGATATCATACAGTATTTGTCTTTCTCTGTTTGACTTATTTTACTTAGCATAATGCCTTCCAAGTCCATCCATGTTGCTGCAAATAGAAAGGTTTCACTTTTTTATGGCTGAGTAGTATTCCATTGTATATATGTATATATATATATGTATGTGTGTGTGTGTGTGTGTATTTATATATATACCACTAGGTGCCTCTAGTAGTAAAGAGTTCACCTGCCAATGCAGGAGACTTAAGAGACTCAGGTTCAATTCCTGAGTCAGGAAGATCCCCTGAAGGAGGGCAAGACAACCCACTATGGTATTTTAGCCTAGAGAATCCCATGGACCAACGAGCCTGGTGGGCTACAGTCCATAGGGTCACAAAGAGTTGAACATGGACATACACATACACGCACACACACACACACACACACATCTACACACATCAAATCTTTATCTAGTCATCTTTTGATAGACACTTGGGTTGCTTCCATGCCTTGGCAATTGTAAATAAGCTGCTAAGTACACTGGTGTGTGTGCATCTTTTTGAATTAGTTTTTGTCTTTTTCCAGGTGCATACTCAGGAGTGGAATTGCTGGGTCATACAATAGTTCTGTTTTGCTTTCTTTTTTTGAGAAACTTCCACAATGTTTTCCACAGTGTTCAGCCACAGTTTAGACAGAGCTAGAGGGCACTGCTATATAAATTGTGTGGGCAGTTGACTGTCTATTAATTTTTGGTGGATACTGGCTGTGTACCAGGTGCTGAGGATATAAAGTGGATATATACACCACTACACTGAAGGGTGTACAACTGAGGTGATTTCAGTTCTGTTGTATGAAAGCCATGAAAGAATAATGGAAGATAACATTATTGAATATTTCATGTGTGCTATGGACTACATTAGATTGTTTTATATCATTATACTTAATATTATTAACATTTAATACGCAAACAAATCTTGAGATAGACAATTTACAGATAAGGAAATTGAAGTCATTAGAGTGTCACAAAAAAATATATGTCTGAGCAGGAATTCAAAGCCCACAGTTGTTTTATTTTGTCTTGTTTTCGTCTAGATTCTATGCTTATGAAATGGAGTAGGATCCTATGGTCCTTGTAGCCAACCCCCGCCCCCACAACCCCCACCCCCAACCACTGTCCACTGCCCGACTTTTGTCTGTGGATAAAAGTTTAGCCAAAGAATGAGTTTAATTAGAGAAGTGAGAAAATGCAGAAACAAAGGGAAAAAGTCAAAAAAGACCAAATAATACTAATGTAGTTACTAAGCAAAGTCAAGAACCTTTAGTTCCTTCTCAAGGGCTACAGGTAATATTCTGAGCCATATCCGGGGAGCTGCCTTATAGAGACTAAAACCCCTATCAGATGGAAGAAGTTAACCACAAGGTGACCAGGCTGTAGCCATGACACAAGCTGCCACAATTCCAAGAACTGACCTCAAGAAATGGAAACAAATTGATCCTGCAATTGAAGATTAACTCTACCTAAAACAAGATGATGCTGGTCAGACCACCAATGACCAATTTCCAGATGACTGTCACAGCTGACTGTGCCATTTCTGCATGTAGCCCCCTCCCTCTATCTATAAAAGCCTTTGCCCTCTGATGGTCAGTGGGGCAAATGGCCTTTGGACAAGCATCAGCACCTCCCCCCACTTCCACCATCATTGGCATCCAAAACAAAGCAAGCTTTCCTTTCCATTAAACTGCCTTCTTTCTTGGCTTTTGAGCAGTGAGCAGCCAGACCCTGTGCTCGATAACAGCTTTCTGCACCCTGCTAACACTTAGACCACTAGCCCCAGCATGGGGTGGGGTAAGAGGCTTAGAAGGGCTTCCTAAAGCCCTGAGTAAAGCATTTTGTAGATTCTCTTCTGTGGTTTGATGTAGTTTTTAAAAATATTTATTTGGCTCCACCAGGTCTTAGTTAAGACATATGGGATCTTGTTCCCTGATGAGGGATCAAGTCCAGCTCCCCTGCATTGGGAGTGTGGAGTCTTAGCCACTGGACCACTAGTGAGGTCCCTGTTGTGGTTTTAAGTGGTATTTTAGAGAACAAAAGAGCTGACTGTAATTCACTACAAATACGGGGTGACTACCACATGCCCCAGGCTGCTCTGTTGGTTGACCATCACCCAACCCGTAGTTCCTACCATTATGGAGACGGAAATCTGCTGAGGAAAACAGACAGTGGACAAATGGGCCTGAGACGCATGTCACGGTTAGTGGCATGAAGGAAAAAATGAAGCAGGGCCAAAGGATAGTGTATGTGGAGGTGCTGGCTCAGATGGGAGGACCTGCACTATCTCTCTGAGGAGCATTGTTACTCTACAAATATCCTAATGGTTCTGAGCAGATAGCAGACATTTTTCCCTGAGCCAGGCAGAATGTGAAAATACTTGCTGACATAATAGCCTAAATCTTTGCCTATGATAAATCCCTAAGATAAAGAACGGTGGAGATGGAACCCTACAAGAGAAGGGAGGCATGTTTCAGCTGAAGTTTTTGGCAGCAAGTTGCACTGAGTGTTGACAAAGTAAACTGTGGGTAGACTGAGGCTGAGGGCAATGTAGAAATCAGGGTGCTATCTGGCTGGCCTCTTCTTCTAGAACTGTCCTAACTCAGAAGCCCCAAGCCTGGACACCACCATGACCAATTTCCAGATGACTGTCACAGCTGACTGTGCCATTTCTGCATGTAGCCCCTCCTCTATCTATAAAAGCCTTTGCCCTCTGATGGTCAGTGGGGCAAATGGCCTTTGGACAAGCATCAGCACCTCCCCCCACTTCCACCATCATTGGCATCCAAAACAAAGCAAGCTTTCCTTTCCATTAAACTGCCTTCTTTCTTGGCTTTTGAGCAGTGAGCAGCCAGACCCTGTGCTCGATAACAGCTTTCTGCACCCTGCTAACACTTAGACCACTAGCCCCAGCATGGGGTGGGGTAAGAGGCTTAGAAGGGCTTCCTAAAGCCCTGAGTAAAGCATTTTGTAGATTCTCTTCTGTGGTTTGATGTAGTTTTTAAAAATATTTATTTGGCTCCACCAGGTCTTAGTTAAGACATATGGGATCTTGTTCCCTGATGAGGGATCAAGTCCAGCTCCCCTGCATTGGGAGTGTGGAGTCTTAGCCACTGGACCACTAGTGAGGTCCCTGTTGTGGTTTTAAGTGGTATTTTAGAGAACAAAAGAGCTGACTGTAATTCACTACAAATACGGGGTGACTACCACATGCCCCAGGCTGCTCTGTTGGTTGACCATCACCCAACCCGTAGTTCCTACCATTATGGAGACGGAAATCTGCTGAGGAAAACAGACAGTGGACAAATGGGCCTGAGACGCATGTCACGGTTAGTGGCATGAAGGAAAAAATGAAGCAGGGCCAAAGGATAGTGTATGTGGAGGTGCTGGCTCAGATGGGAGGACCTGCACTATCTCTCTGAGGAGCATTGTTACTCTACAAATATCCTAATGGTTCTGAGCAGATAGCAGACATTTTTCCCTGAGCCAGGCAGAATGTGAAAATACTTGCTGACATAATAGCCTAAATCTTTGCCTATGATAAATCCCTAAGATAAAGAACGGTGGAGATGGAACCCTACAAGAGAAGGGAGGCATGTTTCAGCTGAAGTTTTTGGCAGCAAGTTGCACTGAGTGTTGACAAAGTAAACTGTGGGTAGACTGAGGCTGAGGGCAATGTAGAAATCAGGGTGCTATCTGGCTGGCCTCTTCTTCTAGAACTGTCCTAACTCAGAAGCCCCAAGCCTGGACAGGAGACTTGAGAATAGCTTGTCTCTCCTTGATAGCCTGTTCCCAGCCATCTCTCTCCTGGTTTCTCGCCAGTGGTTTTGGCAGGACTCTGACTGGACCCTGAATGGCTAGGAAACTCAAAATGCCCATTTGCAAAATGAAGGTAGAACAGTTCTGTCTTCCCAATGGATGATGAAAAAGAAAGAAAAAATGATCTCTGAAAGTTCTGGCAACAAAAGATGTTATCAAAAATGTAAGGCATCATAGAGCAATTATTATTGATTATTAATGATGATAGAGGGACATATTATGTAGGTGTTACATATCTATTTGCCCCAAAGAGGAACAAGTCTTTGTAGAACACAGAAAAATGTCATGATGTACATAGCTTGGAGGAATTTATAACCTAATAGCAGGTGGAAAACAATTATACATAATCAAAAGAAATAGCTTAGTTGCTTTACAGCATAATAATGTATCTTGTATTCATAAATGACTTTTCAAACATAATAGCTAGAACTGAGCACAATAATTTACTCTTTGCTTAAAAACAATTTTGAAAGAAATTGAGTGACTTGGGGATTGTGATACACGTCTATGAAATGTTGTAATTTTCCTAGAGTACTTTATTTGAAAAAAGGGTGGGGAATAGAAGGAGAAGAAAAAATCCCTATATGTAATCCTGTAGCTCACATGGAGTGAAAATCATGGCATAATTTCACATACTTTTTAGAAGTTCCCCCAAATCTGTTATTTTATTTATTTATTTTTAAAGATTTATTTATTTATTTATTTTTGGTGGGGGTAGGGAGGGAGGGGAGCAGGCGGGCTACTTCTATTGGGCTTTTTTATTTGTCCATTTTCATCCATCTTTGTTCTTTGGCCCGTGTGGGCCATCCATCGCGGTGGCCTCTGCTGTCACAGAGCGCCAGCTCTGGGCGCATGCACTCCAGAGTTCCGGCTCGGTAATTGGACACATCAGTCCAGCCGCTCCGTGGCACGTGGGATCTTCCCAGGCCAGGGATTGAACCGGCGCCCCTTGCACTGCAAGGCAGTGTCCTTACCCACTGGACCACCAGGGAAGCCCCCAAATCTGTTATTAATTCTCTTCCAATCTATCCTCTTATAAGCCTAGCTTTCATGTTTCTGTTGCCTTTTGCCAAAAACCAGTTCAAAAATACTTACTGATAAAGGATGTTTGTCCAAGAGATCCCCTGCGTGCCAGGGTCACTTCTAAGAACATGGAGTCTTCATTGACAATGTAATACTCTTTCTCCAAAGCTATCCAAGCCCAAGATAGGTGAAAAGGTTGATTGGTCAGCTTATTTCCTCCTGTAATTGACAGGGGGTAAAAGAGATGTTAGAGGGACTACTGGATGAAAAAAAATGAATAACTGGAGTTTGCATTTTGCTTCTGAAGCCAAGGATTTTTAAAAATAAGTGCTCCTTTATTATACAGAGAGGAAAAGAGTTTTGCTTTTTCAGAGTGCTATGAGCACCAATTAGAGCCCTGTTCCTCTGCTTAATGTGGGATTATTCATGTGAGCCTGTTCCCGAAACTTCTAGGTTAACAGAATTCCAAAGAGCTATAGCTTGATAGTTTTATTTTATTTTTTAAAAGATTTTTTTTTTCCGGTGTGGGCAGTTTTTAAAGTCTTCATTAAATTTGTTACAATATAGCTTCTTCTTTATGTTTTGGTTTTTTGGCCAAGAGGCATGTGGGATCATCGCTTCCTGACCAAGGATTGATCCCACACCCCCTACATTAGAAGGCAAGATCTTAACCATTGGACCACCAGGGAAGTCCCACGTGTGGTAGTTTTAAATTTGGTCACTCAACGCCTCCTTCCTTCCCTTTTTGCCTCCCTTGTTTGCTTTTTTTCTCCCTGCCTCCCTCCTTTGCTCTCTTCCTCTGGTCTCTGACTTACTGCTTTGTACTATTTGTGCATCTGTTTACTCTCACATTAGTCTAGAAGTTCTTTGAGGACAGTGCCCATATTATATTTTCTTATTTTATCACTGTAGAAACCTAGTACCATGTCTTGAGCTTGGATGTGTAAATATTTAAAAATTATGCAAGTAGAGGGCAGCAGACAAGGCTCTATCTATTTTTTCTCATTCAACTAGGTCACGGGCCTCTGTTGATGGTCCGCCTTATTGGGGATGTGTAATGTGTCCATGCATGTCTGCTCAGTCATTTAGTCATGTCCAGCTCTTTGTGATCCCATGGACTGTTGGCCACCAGGCTCCTCTGTCCATGCAATTCTCCAGGCAAGAATAGTGGAATGGGCTGCTATTTCCTTCTCCAGGGGATCGAACTTGAGTCTCCTGCATTGGCAGGCAGATTCTTTACCAATGAGCCACCAGGGAAGCCTAATGTAATAGATACCTGATACCAAAGTGAGTGCAGACAGATCACCATATGCAGACTTGACAGGGGAAAGCTTTACTAACTAGTTCCACAACTACTGAAGCTGAATATCAGGTCAAGCATGTCAAAATCACCAGCATGAGGGCAAGAAATGAGCCTTTGTGAAGCAAGTATTTTAGAAAAAGCTGGCACTTGGGGGAATCTCTACCACCATCCTAGAAGGGTGTGGTCATCGGGTGGGCTGGAGTCTTATCCTTCAGCCTGGAGGGAGCGTACTCCAATGAACCTCTTGAAGAGCTGACATATTCTGCAGTCAAGAGACCCCACTGTGAAGCATTCTTTTTTTTTTTTTTTTTTAAAGATTTATTTATTTATTATTTATTTTTTGGGCGGGGGTCAGGTTGGGGAGGGAGGGGAGCGGGCGGGCCACTTCCATTGGTCTTCCATTTCTCCATTTTCATCCGTCTTTGTTCTTTGGCCTGTGTGGGCCTCCCATCGCAGTGGCGTCCGTCGCTGCAGAGCGCCGGCTCTGGGCGCATGCGCTCCAGAGCTCCGGCTTGGCAATTGGACACATCGGTCCAGCCGCTTCACGGCACGTGGGATCTTCCCAGGTCAGGGATCGAACCGGCACCCCCTGCACTGCAAGGCGGTGTCCTTACCCACTGGACCACGAGGGGAAGCCCCTGAAGCATTCTTTAAAAAGCTTAAGCGGTCCTGGTAGGTTAGATAGTAGAGAGGGCTGTATTTAGGAAGTAACTGTAAAAACTATCCCAATGAGCGAGACAAAGGATGCATGTATGTGGATCAGAGGTGTAGGAAAGTGTGGGCAAAGTGTCCTTAACATAGTTTAAGTTATTATCATTATGTTCCTTATTGTCCTCAGCCAACAGGAGAATAAATTGTTTTAAAAGAACCATGTAGACAAAATTGATATTTTAATGTTCTGAAAAGAGAATGCAAGCTCATATTAGGTTAAGAGGGAGAACAGGCACCGTCTATGTGCCAGGCAATGAGCTAGGCAGTATAGTTTATAGACAAAGAAGAAAAAGGAAAAAGGGAGGCAAGTAGGATGAAAGAAACAGGAGTCAGTAAAGAGGCAATGACAGACCCACTAGGACAAGGAAAGGACCTGAGGGTACAGAAGGTAAATTTTGGAAAAGCAATGGTTTTAAAAAGCAATTATTAAAATAATAATGGAAGAAAACATCCAAATGTGAAATTTCTAATTTATTGAGTTTGAAGAGTATAATGCATTTATGTTTCACAATTATATCCCATTAGGTTTAAGAAAGGAAAAATAGCAAGTATTTTATCTAAATACTGTATTCAGGAAGATTTCATTTTGATATAATTTAATATTTCTTCAGAAAGGAAATGATGTAAAATTTAAAAGTAAAAATTTAAAACCAGAGATTATACACTGCTGAAGACAACTTTAAAAGTGCATTTAATGATAGCTGATTCTCAAGTAGGCAAAATCAAATGCTGAATGATAAAGTAGCAACCATTGCTAAATGTTAATGGTTTATGACCCTGAATTTCTAAAAAGATTTAATTGAATAGGATATTTGATCTTAAATGTTTAATAATTACCCAGTGAAAATGTTCTTTGGCCTGTGTGGGCCTCCCATCGCAGTGGCGTCCGTCGCTGCAGGCGCGGCTCTGGGCGCATGCGCTCCAGAGCTCCGGCTTGGCAATTGGACACATCGGTCCAGCCGCTTCACGGCACGTGGGATCTTCCCAGGTCAGGGATCGAACCGGCACCCCCTGCACTGCAAGGCGGTGTCCTTACCCACTGGACCACGAGGGGAAGCCCCTGAAGCATTCTTTAAAAAGCTTAAGCGGTCCTGGTAGGTTAGATAGTAGAGAGGGCTGTATTTAGGAAGTAACTGTAAAAACTATCCCAATGAGCGAGACAAAGGATGCATGTATGTGGATCAGAGGTGTAGGAAAGTGTGGGCAAAGTGTCCTTAACATAGTTTAAGTTATTATCATTATGTTCCTTATTGTCCTCAGCCAACAGGAGAATAAATTGTTTTAAAAGAACCATGTAGACAAAATTGATATTTTAATGTTCTGAAAAGAGAATGCAAGCTCATATTAGGTTAAGAGGGAGAACAGGCACCGTCTATGTGCCAGGCAATGAGCTAGGCAGTATAGTTTATAGACAAAGAAGAAAAAGGAAAAAGGGAGGCAAGTAGGATGAAAGAAACAGGAGTCAGTAAAGAGGCAATGACAGACCCACTAGGACAAGGAAAGGACCTGAGGGTACAGAAGGTAAATTTTGGAAAAGCAATGGTTTTAAAAAGCAATTATTAAAATAATAATGGAAGAAAACATCCAAATGTGAAATTTCTAATTTATTGAGTTTGAAGAGTATAATGCATTTATGTTTCACAATTATATCCCATTAGGTTTAAGAAAGGAAAAATAGCAAGTATTTTATCTAAATACTGTATTCAGGAAGATTTCATTTTGATATAATTTAATATTTCTTCAGAAAGGAAATGATGTAAAATTTAAAAGTAAAAATTTAAAACCAGAGATTATACACTGCTGAAGACAACTTTAAAAGTGCATTTAATGATAGCTGATTCTCAAGTAGGCAAAATCAAATGCTGAATGATAAAGTAGCAACCATTGCTAAATGTTAATGGTTTATGACCCTGAATTTCTAAAAAGATTTAATTGAATAGGATATTTGATCTTAAATGTTTAATAATTACCCAGTGAAAATGTAATATTATATATACTTTTGTTTCTACTCCATGCCATTTTCAAATAGCTTAAACGTCATAAGCGTTTAGCTTCTACAGCTACCTACATAATATAACTTGATAATGTGTTTGACTCCATAATCACCTATTTATCATGCGTTTGGAGATAATACCTATAACTAATGATTGTCACAAAGTGTCAGTTATGTAAATATCATTAGTCATTTGGAAAATGCTTTGAGCTGCCTCATGGGGAGGAAACGTGCTGTTGTGGGTTTTGACTTGACATGTACAACTCCAGATGCAGTTCTGTACATTACAAATATAATGGGTTTTTAAATTAGAGTTATATATTCAGGGAAATGTAAGTAACTTGAGATAGAAGAATTAGAAAATTGGGTAAGAGAAAAAGTCAAATTCTATATCAGGCGGCTCTCCATTTTCTGCCCCTGGCTGTCTCCCTTTGATCTTGGACCTGTAGGTGGTAGTTTTAAAAATGTGCTTTGTTAGGTGAAATATGCCACGTTTCCTTCCTGCACAAGAATATTCATTATTCTGCTCCCATTTATTTTGTGTAATTCACTTCTATTTGGTAATTCCTTGGCCTATTATCTGGTTGTCTCCTTCAGTGGGTACAAACACCCATGTTCTGGGACTGGGAAGGAGAACTGTCTCCTCTTGAGGCTTCCAGCCACATAGATTCATGCCCATTCTCTTTTGAGAAGTGGTTGGCTGTTTTGTGTAAGCTCACATCAGGTTTTTCAGAAAAGAGTCAGCGAGGGAACCCAGAGCAAACAGATATAGCCAGCCCCGTTCTTAGTAGTTTACAGCTCCTAAATCCCCTTAGGTTTAAGAAAGGAAAAATTTTTTCTAAATACTGTATTCAGGAAGATTTCATTTTGATATAATTTAATATTTCTTCAGAAAGGAAATGATGTAAAATTTAAAAGTAAAAATTTAAAACCAGAGATTATACACTGCTGAAGACAACTTTAAAAGTGCATTTAATGATAGCTGATTCTCAAGTAGGCAAAATCAAATGCTGAATGATAAAGTAGCAACCATTGCTAAATGTTAATGGTTTATGACCCTGAATTTCTAAAAAGATTTAATTGAATAGGATATTTGATCTTAAATGTTTAATAATTACCCAGTGAAAATGTAATATTATATATACTTTTGTTTCTACTCCATGCCATTTTCAAATAGCTTAAACGTCATAAGCGTTTAGCTTCTACAGCTACCTACATAATATAACTTGATAATGTGTTTGACTCCATAATCACCTATTTATCATGCGTTTGGAGATAATACCTATAACTAATGATTGTCACAAAGTGTCAGTTATGTAAATATCATTAGTCATTTGGAAAATGCTTTGAGCTGCCTCATGGGGAGGAAACGTGCTGTTGTGGGTTTTGACTTGACATGTACAACTCCAGATGCAGTTCTGTACATTACAAATATAATGGGTTTTTAAATTAGAGTTATATATTCAGGGAAATGTAAGTAACTTGAGATAGAAGAATTAGAAAATTGGGTAAGAGAAAAAGTCAAATTCTATATCAGGCGGCTCTCCATTTTCTGCCCCTGGCTGTCTCCCTTTGATCTTGGACCTGTAGGTGGTAGTTTTAAAAATGTGCTTTGTTAGGTGAAATATGCCACGTTTCCTTCCTGCACAAGAATATTCATTATTCTGCTCCCATTTATTTTGTGTAATTCACTTCTATTTGGTAATTCCTTGGCCTATTATCTGGTTGTCTCCCTTCAGTGGGTACAAACACCCATGTTCTGGGACTGGGAAGGAGAACTGTCTCCTCTTGAGGCTTCCAGCCACATAGATTCATGCCCATTCTCTTTTTGAGAAGTGGTTGGCTGTTTTGTGTAAGCTCACATCAGGTTTTTCAGAAAAGAGTCAGCGAGGGGAACCCAGAGCAAACAGATAAGCCGCCTGCAGCCATTGTTCTCCGTGTGCTCTGCTAAGGTACAGCAAGCTTCCTTCCATGCAATGCTCCTAAATCCCCTTCTTCAGTCTTTGGAAATGTGGGGACAGGTGGTGGAAGGAGAGATCTTTGGACTCACTTGCTGGGCAGGTGAGAGTGGAAGGGGGGTAGCAGTTTTAAAGTGTTTTAAAAAGAGGTGTTGGTATATTCTTTTCAGAGATGTCCCCAAACTGTCTTGATGATACATTTGGTTCTCTACTTCAAAGACTATGAACCAACATGTTACTGCTGTGGATAACAATACAATTTTCTGTATCCTTTGCCTCTTTCTTAGTGATTTCAATATAGACTCAGTGGAGCACTGTGAGAAAAATACAGATTATGAGCTTTTCTTAGATTTTCTTAGATTCTTTGGTATGCCTCAATGCCTCAATATGTTGCTTTTGACACAAAATAAAATTACCCCAAAATTCTCACAACAAGACTTTAGATTATAATAAGAGTAAATTTTAAAAAGATGTTTTATGCTGATTATATGGTTACACAAATCTACATATGTGATAAAATGACACAGAACTATACAGACCCAATATATCAATGTAAATTTCCTAGTTTCCAACTATTAATAATAGGAAAGTAGAAATACACTGATTGCATTACCATTTGCAATGGCCCCATCTGTTTTGGCGTTGGGGCTCCATATGGTTTAACTGGGCTTTCCTAGTAGCTCAACTGGTAAAGTATCTGCCTATAATGAGGGAAACTTAGGTTTGATCCCTGGATTTGGAAGATCCCCCAGAGAAGAGAATGTATTCCTGCCCGGAGAATTCCATGGATAGAGGAGCTTGGCAGTCTATAGTCTGTGGTGTCGCAAAGACTTGGACACGACTGAGTGACTTTCACACACACACACACATACACATGGCTTAATTGGAAGAGAGAAAACATTGTGTTTCCCTTCTCTAGAGTGTACAGGATTCAAGGAAGATATGAAAAATACTTTTCATTCCAGAGAATGTAATGTAATGCAATGTAATGTAATATAGCAACTTCCTATTTGGTGATCAGGTAATCATTCTCATATTTGGATACAACCTAGATAGATCCAGACAAAGTGTCAGGGTAATATCATGTACTGAACTAAAGAATCTTTTCTTCTAAATTTATCTCACTCTATTTTCTTTTCCCTCCCTGTTGGAGGTGGACATTATGTTTGAATACTATGCTTTAAGTTGGGGATGCTAGGGTTCTTTGTTCACTAAACAATCTAGCAATTCAAATAAGCTGTCCACACCAGAGTTCTGATTTATTGTTAGCAAGTAGATGTGGCGAATTCTAGTTCCATCCACCAGACTAATGGGGGTCTTGAGGCAGCAAGAGGGGTCGTGGCCCTCAGTATCCTGGAGAGACAGTCAGTGCCTGACTAGGTAAATAGCACATCCAGGTGCATCAGCTACATATCACGTATTTCATATGCATGCTTCTGATTACTGACTGTCGAAACAATCCATTCACACTCATTTCCAAAATGTTTATTTGGCGATATCTTAATACAACTTTTCTTTCAGGGATTCATCCCTCTGTGTTGAGATTGTTATGAGGATCAAATGTGATAATAGATGTGAAACCTTTGGAAAAGTTTGAATTTCCCCAAACTCAAGTTGGCAGGGATCTGAGTGGGAAAAGAGCCTCCTCCATGGGCAGAGGTCATAGAGGAAAGGATTTGGGCAGCAAGCTGGGCAAGTGCTGCTATTAGGGAAATAGAAAGCCATTTTCCTTTCCATGGGCAGAGGTCTAAGTTGGAAGCATCCCCCATATGGTTTAACTGGGCTTTCCTAGTAGCTCAACTGGTAAAGTATCTGCCTATAATGAGGGAAACTTAGGTTTGATCCTGGATTTGGAAGATCCCCAGAGAAGAGAATGTATTCCTGCCCGGAGAATTCCATGGATAGAGGAGCTTGGCAGTCTATAGTCTGTGGTGTCGCAAAGACTTGGACACGACTGAGTGACTTTCACACACACACACACATACACATGGCTTAATTGGAAGAGAGAAAACATTGTGTTTCCCTTCTCTAGAGTGTACAGGATTCAAGGAAGATATGAAAAATACTTTTCATTCCAGAGAATGTAATGTAATGCAATGTAATGTAATATAGCAACTTCCTATTTGGTGATCAGGTAATCATTCTCATATTTGGATACAACCTAGATAGATCCAGACAAAGTGTCAGGGTAATATCATGTACTGAACTAAAGAATCTTTTCTTCTAAATTTATCTCACTCTATTTTCTTTTCCCTCCCTGTTGGAGGTGGACATTATGTTTGAATACTATGCTTTAAGTTGGGGATGCTAGGGTTCTTTGTTCACTAAACAATCTAGCAATTCAAATAAGCTGTCCACACCAGAGTTCTGATTTATTGTTAGCAAGTAGATGTGGCGAATTCTAGTTCCATCCACCAGACTAATGGGGGTCTTGAGGCAGCAAGAGGGGTCGTGGCCCTCAGTATCCTGGAGAGACAGTCAGTGCCTGACTAGGTAAATAGCACATCCAGGTGCATCAGCTACATATCACGTATTTCATATGCATGCTTCTGATTACTGACTGTCGAAACAATCCATTCACACTCATTTCCAAAATGTTTATTTGGCGATATCTTAATACAACTTTTCTTTCAGGGATTCATCCCTCTGTGTTGAGATTGTTATGAGGATCAAATGTGATAATAGATGTGAAACCTTTGGAAAAGTTTGAATTTCCCCAAACTCAAGTTGGCAGGGATCTGAGTGGGAAAAGAGCCTCCTCCATGGGCAGAGGTCATGGAGGGAAAGGGATTTGGGCAGCAAGCTGGGCAAGTGCTGCTATTAGATCAAACCACAGGAAATGATCATTTTCTTTAGATCAAAAGTGTCTGCAATTTTGTGTAGTTCAACGTGACATGTAGTAAGGTGCCAGAATGCAGTGGGAAGACAGCCAGACTCAGAGTGAGGACACAGGGGCTGCGGTCTTAGAGGCACCATTAACTAGACATGTAGCTCTTGAGGAAATGTCTCCTTCTCAGGACCTCATTTCTTCTTCTCTCAAATGAGGGAATAGAATTAGAAACTTTCCTTGCCAGGTTTAATACTTTATGATTTTTCTGCCCTACCTAGCAGTGGGCACTGTCACAATGATAGAGAAAACATATTAACTTATTATGTCCCAGTTTGGATAAACAGTAAATATTACTGAGTCTCAGTTACTGCTGTAACTTGATACACTAAATGTGAGTGGTAAGTTCTCTGGAGTCATAAGCACAGTCAAGGAGAAGGAATTCTCTGGCAGGCACACAAACTATCTGGGCACAGAAGAGCACTGGCTCATCTAGAGGGGTGATCATTACCCCAACTCCTTTCATATCCATTATCTCACGTGAAAATCCAATCCATGCAACAACCTTGAAGAGGAGTGAGCACACTTGATGTTACACAAATGAAGGACCTGCTTGACAAATGAAGGACCTACAGCTCAGTAACTGTGCACAACTTCCTACAATCTGGATCCTCTATATCTCTTCATCATCTCCTACTCTCTTGCTGCGTTGGAATGTATAAATTAACTATACTAGGCTATGTATATTTTGCTAGCTCATGGTGCTGTTTCTGAGTTCAGCTCTAAAAATTCGTATTCATGCTTCAAATCCCAGATTGAGCGTTGCGTTTTGATGAGGCTTCCCTGGGAGATTGCTCGGCTCTGTCCCTCATATACAAAATGTTTATTTGGCGATATCCTCATACGACGTTTCCTTCAGGGATTCATCCCTCTGTGTTGAGATTGTTATGAGGATCAAATGTGATAATAGATGTGAAACCTTTGGAAAAGTTTGAATTTCCCCAAACTCAAGTTGGCAGGGATCTGAGTGGGAAAAGAGCCTCCTCCATGGGCAGAGGTCATGGAGGGAAAGGGATTTGGGCAGCAAGCTGGGCAAGTGCTGCTATTAGATCAAACCACAGGAAATGATCATTTTCTTTAGATCAAAAGTGTCTGCAATTTTGTGTAGTTCAACGTGACATGTAGTAAGGTGCCAGAATGCAGTGGGAAGACAGCCAGACTCAGAGTGAGGACACAGGGGCTGCGGTCTTAGAGGCACCATTAACTAGACATGTAGCTCTTGAGGAAATGTCTCCTTCTCAGGACCTCATTTCTTCTTCTCTCAAATGAGGGAATAGAATTAGAAACTTTCCTTGCCAGGTTTAATACTTTATGATTTTTCTGCCCTACCTAGCAGTGGGCACTGTCACAATGATAGAGAAAACATATTAACTTATTATGTCCCAGTTTGGATAAACAGTAAATATTACTGAGTCTCAGTTACTGCTGTAACTTGATACACTAAATGTGAGTGGTAAGTTCTCTGGAGTCATAAGCACAGTCAAGGAGAAGGAATTCTCTGGCAGGCACACAAACTATCTGGGCACAGAAGAGCACTGGCTCATCTAGAGGGATGATCATTACCCCAACTCCTTTCATATCCATTATCTCACGTGAAAATCCAATCCATGCAACAACCTTGAAGAGGAGTGAGCACACTTGATGTTACACAAATGAAGGACCTGCTTGACAAATGAAGGACCTACAGCTCAGTAACTGTGCACAACTTCCTACAATCTGGATCCTCTATATCTCTTCATCATCTCCTACTCTCTTGCTGCGTTGGAATGTATAAATTAACTATACTAGGCTATGTATATTTTGCTAGCTCATGGTGCTGTTTCTGAGTTCAGCTCTAAAAATTCGTATTCATGCTTCAAAGCCCAGATTGAGCATTGCTTTTTGATGAAGCTTCCCTGGGAGATTGCTCATCTCTGTCCCTCATATACAAACTTTCTTCACTAACTTTTTAAGAAATATTATTATTTTATTTTATTTTTGGATATTCTGGCTTTTCACTGCTGCCACAGGCTCTTCTCTAGTTCAGGGAGTGGGGGCCACTCTCTAGCCAAGGTGAGCAGGCTTCTTGTTGTGGTGACATCTCTTGTTGTGGAACTCAGGCTCTAGGGCACACGGGCTTCAGCATTTGTGGCACATGGGCTCAATAGTTGCAGCTCTGAGGCTCTAGAGCACAGACTCAATTGTTATGGCTCATGGGCTTAGTTACTCTGCAGCCTGTGGGATCTTCATGGATCAGGGATTGAACTTGTGTCCCTGGCACTGGCAGGTGGATTCTTTACCACTGAGCTAACAGGGAAGCCCATAAAAACTTTCTTAGTAGTGGCTGTCGTGATACTGCATTTAATTGCTTCCATGTCCATATTTGGAGTTGATTGATTGTGGCTTTTCACCATGGAGTCCCTAGCATGTAATATAGTTCCAGCAATTAATTGGGATTCAATAAATATCTATTGAATAGTAAATACCTTCCTGAAGGAAAACTGACATAAACGTAGATTTAAAGAATAGAATGAAGACTACTGATAATTTAACCTGTGTACAGTCTGTAAGTATATTCCTTCTATTACCTTGCTTCTTAAGAATATAGATAATGGTTTAAAAAATCCATTACTATCATAGTATACAGCTGTAGTTTTATTCTACATGATTGCATTCCAGACTTTTAGATTGTTATCTTTGAACTTTTTTTCTACAAAATACTAGGCATATGAAGTAATAAACAATTTTGAAGTTTGACGGTCTTGTTCTACAGAAATATTTAAAATGATAAAAAAAACAATGCTTTGCATTTCCATAGTACCTATTATTTAAACTTCTCCTCATGGTCCAGAACTCTTCTCAAGTTCTAGAAATTGATCCCATTATGCCAGTCATATAAATTTGCTCTTGGTTGGCATTATAAATGAGATAATATAAGGAAAGAAGGAAGGAAGGGAGAGAGAAGGAAGGAGAGAAGGAAAAGGACCATGTTCTAAAGAGCCTCTAATGTACTGTACACCTTGGGAAGACATCATCCCTTATTAAACCATACCCCTGAAGCTCCTTGTAGTTGTCCAGCAACAGGACACAGGCCCCAGTGTGGCTCTGCCGAGGTCAATGACAAGTAACTCTGAAATAGGAGGCCTAACACACAGAATCACCTATTATCTTAAGAAGAAAGAGATCATTGTCGCATCCCATCCCAGCTTATACCTCATGTGCTCAAAAGAGATACCAGACTGTTCCAACAGCAATCTGATTCGTACATATTATTAAGGAAAGGAGGAGTCACATGAAGGTTCACATCAAAAGAAAAGGAGAGCAAAAGGAAGCCTTGTGGAGGTATAGAAACAAACTTCTAGTGATCAGAGTCCATATTTTAGAACCAAGTGTAATGGACATGATATCGTAAATGGATTTGCTTGAGACTTGGAGCCTTCCAAACAAACCTCTAAATGAATGGAGGATGACCTCTGGTTGAGAGCTCTTTTTGAGGTTTGATAAAACACTAATTAGGGAGGAAAGACTGGGAGTTAAAGTAAACCACAGCTACAGCTCTGTAGCAGTCATTTCCATTGTTAGACAACGCTTTACAGAAATGGTCAAGCCAGACAGCCAACAGATGTCATTAGCCTTGTTCTTGGCAAGCACTTATCAGGAGAATAGAAGCTGAACTTTTCTTTCCAGGGAAGCCTTCCATTTGTCAGCAGTTCTTTTTTGCCAGACCATCAGTTAACAATTGCTAGATAAATGACAGGCTTCCACTCAACTTAAAAACTCTTGGGTAGAATACTCATTTTCTAGAAAGTAAAATGCTTTTTAAAATACTAGGCATATGAAGTAATAAACAATTTTGAAGTTTGACGGTCTTGTTCTACAGAAATATTTAAAATGATAAAAAAAACAATGCTTTGCATTTCCATAGTACCTATTATTTAAACTTCTCCTCATGGTCCAGAACTCTTCTCAAGTTCTAGAAATTGATCCCATTATGCCAGTCATATAAATTTGCTCTTGGTTGGCATTATAAATGAGATAATATAAGGAAAGAAGGAAGGAAGGGAGAGAGAAGGAAGGAGAGAAGGAAAAGGACCATGTTCTAAAGAGCCTCTAATGTACTGTACACCTTGGGAAGACATCATCCCTTATTAAACCATACCCCTGAAGCTCCTTGTAGTTGTCCAGCAACAGGACACAGGCCCCAGTGTGGCTCTGCCGAGGTCAATGACAAGTAACTCTGAAATAGGAGGCCTAACACACAGAATCACCTATTATCTTAAGAAGAAAGAGATCATTGTCGCATCCCATCCCAGCTTATACCTCATGTGCTCAAAAGAGATACCAGACTGTTCCAACAGCAATCTGATTCGTACATATTATTAAGGAAAGGAGGAGTCACATGAAGGTTCACATCAAAAGAAAAGGAGAGCAAAAGGAAGCCTTGTGGAGGTATAGAAACAAACTTCTAGTGATCAGAGTCCATATTTTAGAACCAAGTGTAATGGACATGATATCGTAAATGGATTTGCTTGAGACTTGGAGCCTTCCAAACAAACCTCTAAATGAATGGAGGATGACCTCTGGTTGAGAGCTCTTTTTGAGGTTTGATAAAACACTAATTAGGGAGGAAAGACTGGGAGTTAAAGTAAACCACAGCTACAGCTCTGTAGCAGTCATTTCCATTGTTAGACAACGCTTTACAGAAATGGTCAAGCCAGACAGCCAACAGATGTCATTAGCCTTGTTCTTGGCAAGCACTTATCAGGAGAATAGAAGCTGAACTTTTCTTTCCAGGGAAGCCTTCCATTTGTCAGCAGTTCTTTTTTGCCAGACCATCAGTTAACAATTGCTAGATAAATGACAGGCTTCCACTCAACTTAAAAACTCTTGGGTAGAATACTCATTTTCTAGAAAGTAAAATGCTTTTTTAAAATAACGTAAGCTATAAACAGTCCCAGTGGGATCCCACTAAAGAAATCCAATGTGTCAAATCAATAAATCTTATGGATCCCTAAGGAAAAGGAAAATGGGATGATTGGCAAGAATAAAAGATGGGAGACTAGGTCATACCTCACAGGTCTGTGACAGTCTGGACTGAATCCCAGATACTGTTTATATTAATGGTAAAGGAAAATTCAGTTTAGTAAATCATTTACAGTATATTATATTAAAACAAAAATTATTTTGATGGCTATGGATTATTATTTTGTGAATTATGTTGCTGCATAATTGTATGTAGGATACTATTAGATAATGATCAGGGTACATTTAAAATGGAAAAAATTGTAACTGAGGCCAAACACACAAGAGAATAGTTTAGGCTTCCTGTCTTTCTGTGTCTTTCTGCTATTCTTATTCCCTTCCTGGTGTGAGTGTGTCTGTGTGCGTGTGTGTGTGATTTTTTTTTTTTTTTTTTTTTTTTGGACAGAGTCTCTCTCCTCTGTCTCTTTTATCTTGCCCTGCTACCATGTATTTGCCTCTCCTCTGTATTTCTAAATCTTTGTTTTTGTGTAACCATAAAGCCTCCCCAGCTTCTAGAAAATGAGTGAGTATTTCTATACACTCTTTAAACCTTTAAGACATAAGGAATGACTATTTAATAAACAGTGTCTACAAAGAGGTCTCATTTTATTTGCCTTTATCCTATCACTGGAATCAAACCTAGCAGTTTCCTTGAAGTTTGTGACAAGATCCCAAGGTAAATCTCTTATCTTTCATTAAACAAAGAAACAAAAATGGATACAATCTCTGAAGTCATGTCCATTCTTTAGGCTTGTGATTCTAAGTCAGTATAATAATAACAGTATCTGTAATGTTGATTCTTTTTAAACAAAAAAATGAAAACTCAATCTGAAAAGCATATAATTTCTTTGGAAAAGTATTTCTTGGAGTCTGGAAGGAAAAGCAACAAATTCCCACTTAAAGCATTTGATTTTTAATCATACGCTGAGCTGTGCTAAGTTACTTCAATCATGTATGACTATAAGGCTGTATGGATCGTAGCCTGCCAGGCTCCTCTGTCCATGGGATTCTAAAGGCAAGAACAGTGGAGTGGGTTGCCATTTTACTCATATGACTGTCTAAAGAAATCCAATGTGTCAAATCAATAAATCTTATGGATCCCTAAGGAAAAGGAAAATGGGATGATTGGCAAGAATAAAAGATGGGAGACTAGGTCATACCTCACAGGTCTGTGACAGTCTGGACTGAATCCCAGATACTGTTTATATTAATGGTAAAGGAAAATTCAGTTTAGTAAATCATTTACAGTATATTATATTAAAACAAAAATTATTTTGATGGCTATGGATTATTATTTTGTGAATTATGTTGCTGCATAATTGTATGTAGGATACTATTAGATAATGATCAGGGTACATTTAAAATGGAAAAAATTGTAACTGAGGCCAAACACACAAGAGAATAGTTTAGGCTTCCTGTCTTTCTGTGTCTTTCTGCTATTCTTATTCCCTTCCTGGTGTGAGTGTGTCTGTGTGCGTGTGTGTGTGATTTTTTTTTTTTTTTTTTTTTTTGGACAGAGTCTCTCTCCTCTGTCTCTTTTATCTTGCCCTGCTACCATGTATTTGCCTCTCCTCTGTATTTCTAAATCTTTGTTTTTGTGTAACCATAAAGCCTCCCCAGCTTCTAGAAAATGAGTGAGTATTTCTATACACTCTTTAAACCTTTAAGACATAAGGAATGACTATTTAATAAACAGTGTCTACAAAGAGGTCTCATTTTATTTGCCTTTATCCTATCACTGGAATCAAACCTAGCAGTTTCCTTGAAGTTTGTGACAAGATCCCAAGGTAAATCTCTTATCTTTCATTAAACAAAGAAACAAAAATGGATACAATCTCTGAAGTCATGTCCATTCTTTAGGCTTGTGATTCTAAGTCAGTATAATAATAACAGTATCTGTAATGTTGATTCTTTTTAAACAAAAAAATGAAAACTCAATCTGAAAAGCATATAATTTCTTTGGAAAAGTATTTCTTGGAGTCTGGAAGGAAAAGCAACAAATTCCCACTTAAAACATTTGATTTTTAATCATACGCTGAGCTGTGCTAAGTTACTTCAATCATGTATGACTATAAGGCTGTATGGATCGTAGCCTGCCAGGCTCCTCTGTCCATGGGATTCTAAAGGCAAGAACAGTGGAGTGGGTTGCCATTTTACTCATATGACTGTCCCTTAAGTCAAGGTCCTTTCTTTGCTTTTCATGGAACTTCCACAGTTATGAAACTGCTCCATAGTTCTATAGTTATGCAGAATAGGTGGATTTGGGGTTTCTCCTGGCAGGCTCAGGAAGGAGTCATGAATCAAGAATTAAAATATAATGGGCATAGAGAATGGACTTGTGGACATTGTGGGGAGGGAGGAGTGGAGAAGTATGGAAAAAGTAACATGGAAACCTACAGTACCACATGTAAAAGAGACAACCATTGTGAATATGTTGTAAGACTAAGGGAACTTACATGGGGGCTATGCAACAGCCTGGAGGGGTGGGACGGGGAGGGAGGTGGGGGGCAGTTCAGGTGAGAGGAGTCAAGGGTATACCTATGACTGATTCGGGTTCACGTATAGCTGTAACAACAAAACTCTGTACAAATAAAATAGAAATAATTTTATATATATATATATATATATAACCCCAATTTCATTGAAAAGTTTAAAATCTCTCTCTCTCTCTCTCTCTCTCTATATATATATATACATATATATATATAATGGGGACTTGTTTGGTGGTCCAGTGGTTGACTTCACCTTCCAATGCAGGGAGGGCAGGTTTAACTGATGTTTGAAGAGTAACATGCCTCCAGGCCAAAAAAACCAAAACATAAGACAGAAGCAATATTGTAAAGACTTTAAAAATGGTCCACTTCAAAAAAAAAATCTTAAAAAAAGTATTATTTGTCTCAAGACTGGAATCAAACCTAGCAGTTTCCTTGAAGTTTGTGACAAGATCCCAAGGTAAATCTCTTATCTTTCATTAAACAAAGAAACAAAAATGGATACAATCTCTGAAGTCATGTCCATTCTTTAGGCTTGTGATTCTAAGTCAGTATAATAATAACAGTATCTGTAATGTTGATTCTTTTTAAACAAAAAAATGAAAACTCAATCTGAAAAGCATATAATTTCTTTGGAAAAGTATTTCTTGGAGTCTGGAAGGAAAAGCAACAAATTCCCACTTAAAGCATTTGATTTTTAATCATACGCTGAGCTGTGCTAAGTTACTTCAATCATGTATGACTATAAGGCTGTATGGATCGTAGCCTGCCAGGCTCCTCTGTCCATGGGATTCTAAAGGCAAGAACAGTGGAGTGGGTTGCCATTTTACTCATATGACTGTCCCTTAAGTCAAGGTCCTTTCTTTGCTTTTCATGGAACTTCCACAGTTATGAAACTGCTCCATAGTTCTATAGTTATGCAGAATAGGTGGATTTGGGGTTTCTCCTGGCAGGCTCAGGAAGGAGTCATGAATCAAGAATTAAAATATAATGGGCATAGAGAATGGACTTGTGGACATTGTGGGGAGGGAGGAGTGGAGAAGTATGGAAAAAGTAACATGGAAACCTACAGTACCACATGTAAAAGAGACAACCATTGTGAATATGTTGTAAGACTAAGGGAACTTACATGGGGGCTATGCAACAGCCTGGAGGGGTGGGACGGGGAGGGAGGTGGGGGGCAGTTCAGGTGAGAGGAGTCAAGGGTATACCTATGACTGATTCGGGTTCACGTATAGCTGTAACAACAAAACTCTGTACAAATAAAATAGAAATAATTTTATATATATATATATATATATAACCCCAATTTCATTGAAAAGTTTAAAATCTCTCTCTCTCTCTCTCTCTATATATATATATATATACATATATATATATAATGGGGACTTGTTTGGTGGTCCAGTGGTTGACTTCACCTTCCAATGCAGGGAGGGCAGGTTTAACTGATGTTTGAAGAGTAACATGCCTCCAGGCCAAAAAAACCAAAACATAAGACAGAAGCAATATTGTAAAGACTTTAAAAATGGTCCACTTCAAAAAAAAAATCTTAAAAAAAGTATTATTTGTCTCAAGACTACCCTTTCCACAATGATTATTTTCATAATTACCCAGAGACTAGCTCTCTCCCTGCACATCAATAATGGGTGACATGACAAACGAAATAAGTATCACTGGGGAAAAGAGGAGAAACACTTTTTGAGCCACACGTGTGCATGGTAAGTTGCTTCAGTCATGTCTGACTTCTTGTGACGCTATGGACCATAGCCTGCCAGGCTCCTCTGACTTCATGAGGCTGCCTTTCCCAAGGGCCGGCAGTGGATGTGTCCTCTGCCCCAGCATCAGGGCAACAGTGCTCTGGGCAGGTGAGATGATTAGGGAAGGCATTTCCCAGCAAAAGCCCAGAAGAGCTCAGTGCTCTCTGAACCTACTCATCAGCTCTTCACCCCTAGCAGTGAAGCTTGAGAAAAAGAGACTGATTTACCTGATCTTTTCATCAATGAAGGTGCTTTTCTTTGCTTCAAAAATGGTTATAAGTTTTTGACAGAACCATCACTGTTGATGGTTACTTTTGTGTTAATCTGGTGAGGCTAGGGTACCCACTTGTTTGGTCAAACCCAGTTGAGATGTTGCTGTTATCTGTAGATGTGATTAACACATCAGTTGACTTTTTTCAATTTTATTTAGTTATAGATTGAAGTATAGTTGATTTAAAATGTAGTGTTAGTTTTTGGTATATAGCAAAGTGATTCAGTTATGCATATATATACATACACACATATACATATCCTTTTTCAAATTATTTTCCATTATGAGTTGACACAAAATTGTGAACATAGTTCCCTGTGCTATACAGTGGATCCTTGTTGATTATCTATTCTATGTATAGTGGTGTGTATCTGTTAATCCCAAACTCCTTATTTATGCTTCCCTCTCTTAAAATTTGGTAACCATAAGTTTATTTTGTTTGTCTGTGGGTCTGTTTCTGTCTTGTAA
The DNA here is from genome assembly GCA_022376925.1 of Tragulus kanchil. Classification (NCBI taxonomy): domain Eukaryota; kingdom Metazoa; phylum Chordata; class Mammalia; order Artiodactyla; family Tragulidae; genus Tragulus; species Tragulus kanchil. The sequence goes on from JAIOJX010000025.1 coordinate 32,347,087, forward strand.
ATAAGTTCATTTGTATCATTTTTTTAGAGTCCACATAAAAAAGATATATGTTATTTGTCTTTGTCTGACTTACTTACTATGTACATCTCTAGGCCCATACATGTTGCTGCAAATGGCATTATTTCATCCTGTTTTTTGGCTCTGTAATACTCCCTTGTGTATGTATGTACACACACACATTCAGCTGTGTCTGACTCTTTGTGACCCACAGACTGTAGTCCACTAGGTTCCTTTGTCCATGGGATTTCCCCAGCAAGAATACTGAAGTGGATAGCCATTCCCCTTTTCAGGGGCCTTCCAACCCAGCTGACTGAACCAGTACTGTCCTGCATTGCAGACAAAATTGTATTCTTTTTTAATGGCTGAGTAGTATTCCATTGTCTATACCACATCTTCTTTATCCATTCATCTGTTGACAGGCACTTAGGTTGCTTCCAGGCCTTGCCTATTGTACATAGTGCTGCTATTCAGTTGACTTTAAGTAAAGCACAATATGGGTGGATTTCGCCCAATCAGGTGATGACCCAAAGAGTACAGATTGAGGTTTCCTTAAGAACAAGCAATTCTGCCTCAAGACACAGAAACCCTGCCAGAGTTTCCTACTTGCTGGAAATTTCAGATTCACAGTTCCACAACTGTGTAAACCAATAAACCTCTGTCTCACACAGACTCAGACACATACATATACACACACACACACACACACCCTCCTATCGTTCTGTTTCTCTGGAGAACCCTGGCTAATACAGTCACCGCAATATTTTCCTCTGACTCTTTTTCCCTAATACAATGCCCATTGTCTTGAGATATTAACACTTCATGCTGAGCACAATTTCCTCAGTAGGTGGGACTTCCTGGAAGGACTGAAGACCTTCCACACTTCCCATGAGGCTTTCTTCCTTGGCTCTGACTAGTTGAAATGGAAAGCTGTGTACACACCATTCTCTCACCTTGCCTGTCAAATGAAACTCTATTCACAGTACAGATGTGACCAGACAGCCTCCACAGTCTTGCTGCGATGCACTAGGCAACAAAATTGCTCCATGCAATTTACCAGCAAATCAAGGCTCTGCTTCCGTGCTGGTTAATACATTCTGTTGCTTCTGGATGAATGTTTCAGGAGCAGGTGAGAAATTTCATAAAATTTAGAGTCCACATAAAAAAAAATTTTTTTTTTACTTACTATGTACATCTCTAGGCCCATACATGTTGCTGCAAATGGCATTATTTCATCCTGTTTTTTGGCTCTGTAATACTCCCTTGTGTATGTATGTACACACACACATTCAGCTGTGTCTGACTCTTTGTGACCCACAGACTGTAGTCCACTAGGTTCCTTTGTCCATGGGATTTCCCCAGCAAGAATACTGAAGTGGATAGCCATTCCCCTTTTCAGGGGCCTTCCAACCCAGCTGACTGAACCAGTACTGTCCTGCATTGCAGACAAAATTGTATTCTTTTTTAATGGCTGAGTAGTATTCCATTGTCTATACCACATCTTCTTTATCCATTCATCTGTTGACAGGCACTTAGGTTGCTTCCAGGCCTTGCCTATTGTACATAGTGCTGCTATTCAGTTGACTTTAAGTAAAGCACAATATGGGTGGATTTCGCCCAATCAGGTGATGACCCAAAGAGTACAGATTGAGGTTTCCTTAAGAACAAGCAATTCTGCCTCAAGACACAGAAACCCTGCCAGAGTTTCCTACTTGCTGGAAATTTCAGATTCACAGTTCCACAACTGTGTAAACCAATAAACCTCTGTCTCACACAGACTCAGACACATACATATACACACACACACACACACACCCTCCTATCGTTCTGTTTCTCTGGAGAACCCTGGCTAATACAGTCACCGCAATATTTTCCTCTGACTCTTTTTCCCTAATACAATGCCCATTGTCTTGAGATATTAACACTTCATGCTGAGCACAATTTCCTCAGTAGGTGGGACTTCCTGGAAGGACTGAAGACCTTCCACACTTCCCATGAGGCTTTCTTCCTTGGCTCTGACTAGTTGAAATGGAAAGCTGTGTACACACCATTCTCTCACCTTGCCTGTCAAATGAAACTCTATTCACAGTACAGATGTGACCAGACAGCCTCCACAGTCTTGCTGCGATGCACTAGGCAACAAAATTGCTCCATGCAATTTACCAGCAAATCAAGGCTCTGCTTCCGTGCTGGTTAATACATTCTGTTGCTTCTGGATGAATGTTTCAGGAGCAGGTGAGGGAAATTTGCATAAAATTTAAGAACAAACCAACTGGTATTTCAAATTGGGCAAATAGTCAATGAAAAAATGTTACCTACCATATTAATTATAAAGGATATTGTAGCCATCAGCCCATCACACGGCAGACACCCTCAGTGCTGTGTCCTAAGGATGTTCTGGATAAGAATTCACAGGATACTGGCCCCAGATGGCTGAGAGGCATGTGAAAGGAATGATTTCAGTGAGCCCACATTCTTGCATTTTCCCATACATAGAAAAGGACTAAATTTCTTAATTTGAAATGTCTCTGTGTTTGTGTGAATATATGGTCAGTTATGTCCAACTCTTTGCGCCCCCAGTGACTGTTGCCCGCCAGCCGCCTCTGTCCGTGGACTTCTCCAGGCAGGCGTACTGGAGTGGGTTGCCATTCCCTTCTCCAGGGTAGCTTCCTGATAGAGTCGAGTCTCCTGCATGGCAGGTGGATGCTTTACTGCTTGAACCCATCTGTGAAACTGAGACATCTGCTTTTCTTTAATTAACAGTACTCTCTGACATTCTAATAACCTGGTCTTTCTTATAAAAACATCTTTATATACCCTGGACCCTCTCTTATCTCTCTGGGGCAGTCCCTAAGAGCTAACTGAAAGACTGCCTTTCAGACTTAAGTTCTCAGTTTTGTGCACTGAGTAAAACATAACTTTCAACTTTTAGGTTGTGACTTTTTTTTCAGTCATCAAAACCTATCCATGACATCTATGTTCATGGCCTGGGTTTGGCAAAACAAGAAGCTAGTTGGGGGTATTCTATCCAGATGAGCTACAGTGCTTCTATTCTTGTTCCTCATCATTGCTGTGGTCAGGTCAGCTGCTAACAAAGTCATAAAGGTAATAGCACAGTTGCTTTTCCATCTATTCATACGACTGATGATTCTACAATGAAAGCACTCTGGAGTGACTCTGACAAAGGCAATGATATTGGGTGAATTTAGCCCCCGTTGTCCCATCAAAATAGTGGTGTAGACTTGAAACTTTGATAATTTGCCTATCCTGAAGTCATCTTTTCTCAAATACAACATTCCAGTCCTCAAATACTTGATAACTTCACATAGAAATGGTCCAATAAACCAATAGACAATCCTGTTGCCCTTGATGGGGATATGGAAATGCAGAAGCACAGAACAGGATGCTATGGGGGTGATGAAGGGCTTAGAATTCATTCACCACCAGAGGGTAATTTAGCTTTCACTTCAGTGATTACTGATTAGTAAAGTGGTCAAATAAAATTCTATAAATCTATTTCTTTATTAAGAAGTTGATCAGACCCTAGAAAGGATCTAGCTGCTACATAATTAGAACTGCGTGCAGCCAAGGAGAACATCAGAAAATATTCTGACCCGTGAGAAAGCAATTTCTCTCTATATCTCTAGGAGGATAAAGGAGGTGAGGGAGGTAAAGATGGCATAGGTAGCTTTCATACAGAAGAATCAAGTGAGTGTTGAATAAAACTGTGTAATTTAATAGCATCAATATTTTCACTTCATTGGAGCTACCTTTTTTTTTTAGTCTCTGAGAAACAAACAATTTACATTTTTTTTCATGTTTTCTATTTCTGTGTCTCCAGCTGTGTATAGTATCTCACCATTTTGTGCTTAATTTTAAATGTTGCCAATTTCTTCTCTGTTTATTCATTTTTTTCCTGGTGTGCCCTGAAGACATAGTTTTAAAAATAACTAAGCTATTCATTCAAAAGTGCTTTTATCTGCCTTATTGAGAAAATACTAAAACATGAGCGTTCTAAAAGCCATAATGAATAATAGAAAATAAAGCAGGCAGATGAAATGGAGTATAGAAATGAAGCCCATCCAGCCCCTTTGGATCTTGTGAGTTAGGTAGATTGAGGTAAAGACTATGCTTGTTATGATTCTGACACCACTTTCAAGGTCTGTTTTTCCCAACACCACCAAACAACTCTTTGACCCTAGCTGGATGTTCAACCATTCAACTCAGTTCTGAAGCTGCTGTGCTGTGCAAAGTCACTTCAGTCATGTCCGACTCTGTCCATGGGATTTCTCAGACAAGAATAATGGAGTGGGTTGTCATTTTCTTCTCTGGGGGATCTTCCTGACCCAGGAATCGAACCCGTGTCTATTACCTCTCCTGCACTATCAAGTGGGCTCTTTGCCACTAGTGCCACCTGGGAAGCCCACTTCTGACACTGTCTACCTCTACCTGGGAATAGTACAAGACTGCACAGATAAAGGACTCAGTTCTACAAGACTGCTCCCCCACCCCCACCTCTGCCACAAGTCCATATTGTCTGTGTTTCTGATTGACCAGCTATAGACCGAAGATTCCAAAGAACCTGTTCCTTGGGTTTTATTAACTTGATAGAGAGGACCATGGAACGCAGAGAAACATTTTCCTAGATCATCAGTTGATAACAAAAGGAAATAACTCAGGACAGCCAGATGGAAGAGCTATGTAGGGCAACATATAAGGAAGAGGGATGGAGTTCATAATCTCTGGATGTACCACTCTTCCCAAATTTCTACATGTTCACCAAATGGGAAGCTCTTCAAATACAGTTCTTTGGGCTTTATGGAAGCTTCATTACACTGGCATGACTGAATCAATCACTGGCCACTGGTGATGGATTCAGCTCCTCTCCCTTCTGCAGAAGTCAGGAGAGTGGTACTGAAAATTCCAACCCTCTAGAATCATATGATTGGCTCTCTGTGTAAGTATGTTAGTTGCTCAGTTGTGTCTGTCCCTACTTGGGACTCTCTTTCCTAACAAAGGAATTCACGGAGAGAAAATCAAAGCTATAAAGTAAAATCAATTTAAAGCATGAAAGGTGAAATTATGTAGAAAAATATCACCCTTTCATGCTTAATAAATCAAAGAAAATACATTTGCCAGCATGAAGCTATTTTATTAGAAAATAGCCCAGGTGAAGCAGTTAAAGGAAAGAGCTTTACCAAATCCAACTCTGTCACACATGACAAACTGAGAGAAGAGAACCTGCAGATAAATACAACTGTGTTCAGACATTCATAAAATTGGAGGATTTGAAAGTATCAATAACCTCAGGTATGCAGATGACACCATCCTTATGGCAGAAAGTGAAGAGGAATGAAAGAGCCTCTTAAAGGTGAGAGTTGAGTGAAAAAGCTGGCCTAAAACTCAACATTCAAAAAACAAGGAGTATGGCATCCAGTCTTATCACTTCATGGGAAATAAATGGACAAACAATGGAAACAGTGCCAGACTTTATTTTCTTGGGCTCCCAAATCACTGTGGATGGTGCCTTGCAGCCGTGAAATTAGAAGGTGGTTACTCAACCTAGATGCCCGTCAATGAACAAATGGATACAAAAGCTCTGGTGCATATATACAATGGAATACTATACAGCTATAAAAAGAAATGCAGAAGAATCAGCCCTAATGAGGTGGCTAAATCTAGAATGTATCATAAAAAGTGAAGTCAGTCAAAAAGAGAAGGACAAGTAGAATATACTAACGTACATATATGGAATCTAGTAGGATGGTAATGATGGCACATGCAGTGAAGCGACAGAAAGACAGACATGGACAGTGGACATATGGACATTGGGGGAATGGGCGTGAATGATGGCACATGCAGTGAAGCATGGAATCACTGTTTGGGAAGCTCTTCAAATACAGTTCTTTGGGCTTTATGGAAGCTTCATTACACTGGCATGACTGAATCAATCACTGGCCACTGGTGATGGATTCAGCTCCTCTCCTTCTGCAGAAGTCAGGAGAGTGGTACTGAAAATTCCAACCCTCTAGAATCATATGATTGGCTCTCTGTGTAAGTATGTTAGTTGCTCAGTTGTGTCTGTCCCTACTTGGGACTCTCTTTCCTAACAAAGGAATTCACGGGAGAGAAAATCAAAGCTATAAAGTAAAATCAATTTAAAGCATGAAAGGTGAAATTATGTAGAAAAATATCACCCTTTCATGCTTAATAAATCAAAGAAAATACATTTGCCAGCATGAAGCTATTTTATTAGAAAATAGCCCAGGTGAAGCAGTTAAAGGAAAGAGCTTTACCAAATCCAACTCTGTCACACATGACAAACTGAGAGAAGAGAACCTGCAGATAAATACAACTGTGTTCAGACATTCATAAAATTGGAGGATTTGAAAGTATCAATAACCTCAGGTATGCAGATGACACCATCCTTATGGCAGAAAGTGAAGAGGAATGAAAGACCTCTTAAAGGTGAGAGTTGAGTGAAAAAGCTGGCCTAAAACTCAACATTCAAAAAACAAGGAGTATGGCATCCAGTCTTATCACTTCATGGGAAATAAATGGACAAACAATGGAAACAGTGCCAGACTTTATTTTCTTGGGCTCCCAAATCACTGTGGATGGTGCCTTGCAGCCGTGAAATTAGAAGGTGGTTACTCAACCTAGATGCCCGTCAATGAACAAATGGATACAAAAGCTCTGGTGCATATATACAATGGAATACTATACAGCTATAAAAAGAAATGCAGAAGAATCAGCCCTAATGAGGTGGCTAAATCTAGAATGTATCATAAAAAGTGAAGTCAGTCAAAAAGAGAAGGACAAGTAGAATATACTAACGTACATATATGGAATCTAGTAGGATGGTAATGATGGCACATGCAGTGAAGCGATGGAGAAACAGGCATGGATAGTGGACATATGGACATTGTGGGGAAGGAACAGTGGGTGGGAGGCGTAAAGAAAGTAGCATGAAGGCCTGTACTATCATATGTGAAGAAAATAGCTATAGTCATTGCTCTTTGAGAAAAGGATATCCTTCAGGGGTGCTGTGTTACAGTCTGGAGGGGTGGGATCAGGGGGATATACATATGACTAATCTGAGAACATACATATCTGTAAACAACAAAACTCTGTAAAAATTAAAATAAAGGTTTTTTTTTTTTTTTTTAAAAGGTGCTTACTCATTGGAAGAAAAGCTATGACAAACCTAGACAGCATATTCTAAAGCAGAGACATGACTTTGCAGACCAAAGTCTGTATAGTCAATGCTATGGTTTTCCCAGTAGTCATGTATGGATGTGAGAGTTGGACCATAAAGAAGGAGGAGCACTGAAGAATTGACACCTTTGAACTGTGGTGTTGGAGATGACTCTTGAGAGTCCCTTGGACTGCAAGGAAATCAAACCAGTCAGTCCTGAAGGAAATCAGCCCTGAATGCTCGTTGGAGGGACTGATGTGGAATCTGCAGTTCCAATATTTGACCACCTGATGCAAAGAGACAATTCATTGGAAAAGAGCCTGATATTGGGGAAAATAGAAGGCAAAAGGAGAAGGGGATGACAGAGGACAAGATGGTTGGATGGCATCACTGAGTCAGTGGACATGAGTTTGAGCAAGTCCCAGGAGATGGTGAAGGACAGGGAAACCTGGAGTGCTGCAGTCCATGGGGTCACAAAGAGTCAGACACAATTGAGCGACTGAACTGAACTGCACATCTAGAGAGTATTTTTTCATGAATCTCTTCTCAGTGCACCAAAATTAACCTTTGGGATGTTAATTGTTCCAGTCTAGTTAATTGTTCCAGTCAACTTAACGTTTGAAATGAAAGGCAAAGGTGTAAACTCAGAAAACAACCTCATTTACAATTGCAAAAAAAGAAGAAGAAGAAAAAGAAGAAGAATAAAATACCTAGGAATAAATTTAACCAAATAAGTGAAAAAGTTGTACACTAAAAACTGTAAGACATTGTTGAAAGAAATTGAAGATGACTGGATGAAATGGAAAGACATTTTGTGCTTGTGAAGTAGAAAGTTTAACATTGTTAAAATGTCCATAATATCTAGAGCAATCTATAGATTCAATGCAATCTCCATCAAAATCACAATGACATTTTTCACAGAAATAGAACCAAAAAATCCTAAAATTTATGTACTTAGTTGCTCAGGGGTGTCCAACTCTTTGTAACCCTTTGGACTGTAGCCTGCCAGACTCCTCTATCCATGGAGTTTTCCAGGCAAGAATAGGTGGGTTTATATGGAACCACAAAAGACCTTGAGCCAAAACAAACATGAGACAAAAAGAACAAAGTTGAAGGTATCACAATGTAACATATTCACATTGTATTACAAAGCTATAGTAATCAAAATAACATGGTATTTGGCAGAAAAAACAGACACATAGACCAATGGAACAGAACTGAGAGCCCGGAAATAAATCTACAATACATGAACAATTAATTTGCAACAAAAGAGAAAAAAACATACAATGGATAAAGGTCAGTCTCTTCAATAGAGGGTATTGGAAACACTGGACAGCCACATGCAAAAAAAGTGAAACTAGACCACTGTCTCATACAATACATGGAAGTCAACTCAAAATAGATTAAAGACTGCAATGTAAGACCTGAAAGAATAAAACTCTTAGAAGAAACCTAGGCATTACATTCTTTGACACTGGTTTTGCATCTTTCTGTATATCTCCTAGTCAGGGGCAACAAAAGTAAAGATAAACAAATGGAACTACATTGAACTAAAAAGCTTCAATGAAACTATCAATGAAATGAACAGACAACTTACTAAATATGAGAAGAGATTTGTAAATCATATATCTGATAAAATGTTAATATCCAAAATATATAAAAATCTCAAACATATCAACAAGATAATAAGAAACAATCTGATTTAAAACAACTGGGCAGAGGAGGTGGAATAGATATTTTCCCAAAGAAAACATACAGAAGAAATAAGTAAAATAAGTCAGAGGAAGAAATACAAATACCAGATCTTCTGTGGTCATTAAGACTGAGTACTTCTCCTGCAGGAAGCAAGAAGAGTACTGAGTACTTCTCCTGCAGGAAGCATAGAGTATGATCAAGAACTAAGATCAGGAACTAAGACCCTGCATGCCACACAGTGCAGCCAAAAAGAAAAGGAAAAGAAAACAATACTGTATGACTTCAGTCATATGTGAAATATAAAAAAAATAAATTCTTTAAAAAGTGAACAAACTAAACCAAACACATAAATACAGAGAACAGAGTAGTAAGTACCATAAGAGAAGTTGGAGTAGGGATAGGTGAGGAGGATGAAACAGGATCAACTGTATTGTGACAGACAGAAAATAAACTTTGCCTTGTGAGCACCCTGCAGTGTATACTGAAGCAGAAATATCGTACTGTACTCACAAAACGATATGTTAGCCCTCACTTACCCAAAAAAGGCAAAGTTTACTTTTGGTGAAATACTTTTCAGGTGCGTGGGCTACTGACAGTGGTCACAGTTTAAAGACTGTACCAGGTGGTTCTAGATCTTTCATTTTGAGAAACAGCTAAGAGACTCTCTCTGCCATCTGAGAAGTTTGAAATTAAAAAGAAAAAAAGCTATACATTTGGTAAACCATACTTAAACACATAATTTTTTTTCTCTTTTAACGCAACCCCTTTTAACAACTAGTTCTACAGGACTCCATTCAGAAAATAACATCTAAATTATTTTGAAGTCATGTCAAAACTACCTGAAGAAAACAGACTCATTCCATCAGTCTCAAAACAAGAATAACCCTCAGGACATATGAAAGTGAAACTGTCCTGAGGAGAGGCAGGGAACAGGATCTGGGGCATAGCCACAGGCTATGAGCTTTGATGTCTCAGAGATACCTTTAAAAGTTTCTTATGAATTTTTTTGCTCTGCTTCATAATATAAGCATTTGTATTCAAAGAAAAGTAAAACTCAGCTTGCTGGATTTGCGTCATCTTTACTGAGTCTTTCCATACCCCCTTGCTCATGGACACAATCCTTTTATTAAAGACCAATGAAGGGCTTCCCTGGTGGCTCAATGGTAAGGAGTCTGCTTGCCACTGCAGGAGACATGGGTTCAAATCCTGGGTGGGAAGATTCCCTGAAAAGGAAATGGCAACCCACTCTGTATTCTTGCCTGGGAAACCCCATAAACAGAAGAGCATGATAGGCTACAGCTCCCTGGGATTGCAATGAGTCAGATATGACTTAGCAACTAAACAGCAACAAGAAGAGTTTGTAATAAGTGTTACTGAAGCTTAAAAACATCACTATATACACACACACACACACACACACACACACACACAAACATATATATATATGTTATGTGCGTAAATGTATAATGAGTAATATTCCTATACACTCACACACACACATCACATCTTATCAATCATCTGTTGATGGGCATTTGTATTTTTCCATGTCTTGGTTATTGTAAATAGCCTAAGCTCACTCTTATTCAATAATATAGAGTTTACATAGCCTTTTAACTTATCTCCAGTTAAACTGCAAATTCCTTGATAGCAGGGACTATTTTTCTTTCTGTCATATCCCATGTGTCTGGAGTAGAGTGGGTACTCAGCAAATATTTGTTTTTCCCAAGTGGCTCAATGGTAAAGAATCTACCTACCAAGGCAGGAGGTGCAAGAGACACGAGATTAAAAAGAAAAAAAGCTATACATTTGGTAAACCATACTTAAACACATAATTTTTTTTCTCTTTTAACGCAACCCCTTTTAACAACTAGTTCTACAGGACTCCATTCAGAAAATAACATCTAAATTATTTTGAAGTCATGTCAAAACTACCTGAAGAAAACAGACTCATTCCATCAGTCTCAAAACAAGAATAACCCTCAGGACATATGAAAGTGAAACTGTCCTGAGGAGAGGCAGGGAACAGGATCTGGGGCATAGCCACAGGCTATGAGCTTTGATGTCTCAGAGATACCTTTAAAAGTTTCTTATGAATTTTTTTGCTCTGCTTCATAATATAAGCATTTGTATTCAAAGAAAAGTAAAACTCAGCTTGCTGGATTTGCGTCATCTTTACTGAGTCTTTCCATACCCCCTTGCTCATGGACACAATCCTTTTATTAAAGACCAATGAAGGGCTTCCCTGGTGGCTCAATGGTAAGGAGTCTGCTTGCCACTGCAGGAGACATGGGTTCAAATCCTGGGTTGGGAAGATTCCCTGGAAAAGGAAATGGCAACCCACTCTGTATTCTTGCCTGGGAAACCCCATGGACAGAAGAGCATGATAGGCTACAGATCCCTGGGATTGCAATGAGTCAGATATGACTTAGCAACTAAACAGCAACAAGAAGAATTTGTAATAAGTGTTACTGAAGCTTAAAAACATCACTATATATATATATGTATATATATATATATATATACACACATACACACAAACATATATATATATATATGTTATGTGCGTAAATGTATAATGAGTAATATTCCTATACACTCACACACACACATCACATCTTATCAATCATCTGTTGATGGGCATTTGTATTTTTTCCATGTCTTGGTTATTATAAATAGCCTAAACTCACTCTTATTCAATAATATAGAGTTTACATAGCCTTTTAACTTATCTCCAGTTAAACTGCAAATTCCTTGATAGCAGGGACTATTTTTTTTTTTTCCGTCATATCCCATGTGTCTGGAGTAGAGTGGGTACTCAGCAAATATTTGTTTTTCCCAAGTGGCTCAGTGGTAAAGAATCTACCTACCAAGGCAGGAGGTGCAAGAGACACGAGTTCAATCCCTGGGTTGGGAAGATTCTCCTGGAGGAGGAAATGGGAACCCACTCCAGTATTCTTGCTTGGGAAATCCCATGGACTGAGGAGCCTGGCCACAGAGTTACAAAGAGTCAGACATAACAGAGTAAGTGAACACACACATATAATTGAATGAATGATGGTATATTCAGGTCAGAACAGGACTATGCCTAGTATAAAATTCAGGTCCAAGTTCTAGCTGTGTTTCTTTTTTTTTTTTTTTTTTAAAGGTTTCACAGAGTTTTGTTGTTCACAGACATGTATGCTCCCAGATCAGTCATATGCATATCCATGGTCCCCACCGCCCAGATCCCCAAATCCCACCCCTCCAGACCTTCGCCCCAAGCCATTGTAAGCACTCCTATTCCCTTAGCACTATGACACTAGCTATCTTTTCCACACATAACAGTATAGGTTTCCATGTTACTCCTTCCATGCTTCCCCCTCCCTATTTCTTCCCCACAATGTCCCTATGTCTATGCTCTGTCTGTTTTTCCATGAGTTCCCTGCATGTGTTATCAAGACTATCCTACTAGATTCCATATATGTGTGTCAGTATACTGTATTTGTCTTTCTCTTTTTGACTTACTTCACTTTTGATGATAGGTTCTAGAGCCAGCCACTTCATTAGGGCTGAGTCTTCTGCATTTCTTTTAACAGCTGAGTAGTATTCCATTGTATATATGTACCAGAGCTTTTGGATCCATTCATTCGTCGATGGACACCTAGGTTGCTTCCATGTTCTAGCTATTGTATAGAGAGCTGCAATGAACATTGGGGTACAGGTGCCTCTTTCAGTTTTGATTTCGTCAGGGTATAAGCCTAAGAGTGGGATTGCTGGGTCATATGGTGCTTCTATTTTTAGTGTTTTAAGGAATCTCCATACTGTCTTCCATAGAGGCTGTATCAATCATCTGTTGATGGGCATTTGTATTTTTTCCATGTCTTGGTTATTATAAATAGCCTAAACTCACTCTTATTCAATAATATAGAGTTTACATAGCCTTTTAACTTATCTCCAGTTAAACTGCAAATTCCTTGATAGCAGGGACTATTTTTTTTTTTTCCGTCATATCCCATGTGTCTGGAGTAGAGTGGGTACTCAGCAAATATTTGTTTTTCCCAAGTGGCTCAGTGGTAAAGAATCTACCTACCAAGGCAGGAGGTGCAAGAGACACGAGTTCAATCCCTGGGTTGGGAAGATTCTCCTGGAGGAGGAAATGGGAACCCACTCCAGTATTCTTGCTTGGGAAATCCCATGGACTGAGGAGCCTGGCCACAGAGTTACAAAGAGTCAGACATAACAGAGTAAGTGAACACACACATATAATTGAATGAATGATGGTATATTCAGGTCAGAACAGGACTATGCCTAGTATAAAATTCAGGTCCAAGTTCTAGCTGTGTTTCTTTTTTTTTTTTTTTTTTAAAGGTTTCACAGAGTTTTGTTGTTCACAGACATGTATGCTCCCAGATCAGTCATATGCATATCCATGGTCCCCACCCGCCCAGATCCCCAAATCCCACCCCTCCAGACCTTCGCCCCAAGCCATTGTAAGCACTCCTATTCCCTTAGCACTATGACACTAGCTATCTTTTCCACACATAACAGTATAGGTTTCCATGTTACTCCTTCCATGCTTCCCCCTCCCTATTTCTTCCCCACAATGTCCCTATGTCTATGCTCTGTCTGTTTTTCCATGAGTTCCCTGCATGTGTTATCAAGACTATCCTACTAGATTCCATATATGTGTGTCAGTATACTGTATTTGTCTTTCTCTTTTTGACTTACTTCACTTTTGATGATAGGTTCTAGAGCCAGCCACTTCATTAGGACTGAGTCTTCTGCATTTCTTTTAACAGCTGAGTAGTATTCCATTGTATATATGTACCAGAGCTTTTGGATCCATTCATTCGTCGATGGACACCTAGGTTGCTTCCATGTTCTAGCTATTGTATAGAGAGCTGCAATGAACATTGGGGTACAGGTGCCTCTTTCAGTTTTGATTTCGTCAGGGTATAAGCCTAAGAGTGGGATTGCTGGGTCATATGGTGCTTCTATTTTTAGTGTTTTAAGGAATCTCCATACTGTCTTCCATAGAGGCTGTATCAATTTACATTCCCGCCAGCAATGCAAGAGGGTTTCCTATTATCCGCACCCTCTCCAGCATTTATTGCCTGCAGATTTGTTGATGATGGCCATTCTGACGGGTGTGAGGTGGTATCTCACTGTAGTTTTAATTTGTATTTCTCTAATAATAAGCGAGGTTGAGCATTGTTTCATGTGCTTTTGGGCCATCTGTATGTCCTCTTTGGAGAAGCGTCTCTTTAGATCTTTTCCCCATTTTTTGATTGGGTTGTTCATTTTTCCTGTGCTGAGTTGTCTGAGTTGCTTGTAGATTTTGGAGATTAATTCTTTGTCTGTTGTTTCATTTGCTATGATTTTCTCCCACTCTGTGGGGTGTCTGTTGAACTTTTTTGTAATTTCTTTTGCTGTACAAAAGCTTTTAAGTTTCATGAGGTCCCACATGTTCATTTTTCTTTTCAGTTATGCTATTTTAGTAGGTGGATCAGAGAAGATCTTGCTTTGATTGATGTCCTTGAGGGTTTTTCCTATATTCTCCTCTAAGAGTTTGATGGTTTCTGGTCTTACATGTAGGTCTTTAATCCATTTTGAGTTGATCTTGGTGTATGGTGTCAGGGAAAGAATTGTACACAGAAAATTATAAGACACTCATGAGTAGTATTCCATTGTGTATATGTACCAGAGCTGCTGTATCCATTCATTCCTCGATGGACATTTAGTTTGCTTCCAGTGCTGCGATGAACGTTGGGGTTCAGGTGCTTGTTTCAGTTTTTTTTTTTTTTTAGAGATTTATTATTTATTTTGGGTGGGGGTCGGGGTGGGGAGGGAGGGGAGCGGGCAGGCCACTTCTATCGGTCTTTCACCTCTCTGTTTTCATCCATCTTTGTTCTTTGGCTCCTGTGGGCCTCCCATCACGGTGGCGTCTGTTGTCGCAGAGCGCCAGCTCTGGGCACATGGGCTCCAGAGCTCCAGCTCGGCAATTGGACACATCGGTCCAGCCGCTCCGCGGCATGTGAGATCTTCCCAGGCCAGGGATCGAACCGGCGCCCCCTGCACTGCAAGGCAGTGTCCTTACCCACTGGACCACCAGGGGAAGCCCTTCTTTCAGTTTTGATTTCATCAGGATATAAGCCTAATAGTGGGATGGCGGGGTCATAGGGTGCTTCTATTTTTAGTTTTTTAAGAAATCTCCATACTGTCTTCCATAGAGGCTGTATCAATTGACATTCCCACCAGCAATGCAAGAGTGTTCCCTTTTCTCTGCACCCTCTCCAGCATTTATTGTCTGCAGATTTGTTGATGATGGCCATTCTGACGGGTGTGAGGTGGTATCTCATTGTGGTTTTAATTTGCATTTCTCTAATAATAAGCGAGGTTGAGCATTGTTTCATGTGCTTTTGGGCCATCTGTATGTCCTCTTTAGAGAGGCGTCGTCTTTAGATCTTTTCCCCATTTTTTGATTGGGTTGTTCATTTTTCTGGTGCTGAGTTGTCTGAGTTGCTTTTAGATTTTGGAGATTAATTCTTTGTCTGTTGTTTCATTTGCTATGATTTTCTCCCACTCTGTGGGGTGTCTGTTGAGTTTTTTTGTAATTTCTTTTGCTGTACAAAAGCTTTTAAGTTTCATGAGGCCCCACATGTTCACTTTTCTTTTCAGTTCTGCTATTTTAGTAGGTGGATCAGAGAAGATCTTGCTTTGATTGATGTCCTTGAGGGTTTTTCCTATATTCTCCTCTAAGAGTTTGATGGTTTCTGGTCTTACATGTAGGTCTTTAATCCATTTTGAGTTGATCTTGGTGTATGGTGTCAGGGAAAGAATTGTACACAGAAAATTATAAGACACTCATGAGAGAAATTAAAGAAGACTTAAACAGATGGAGGGATATTCCATGTTCCTGGGTCGGAAGAATCAATATTGTGAAAATGACCATACTACCAAATATCATCTACAGATTCAATGCAATACCTATTCAACTACCATTGACATTTTTCACAGAACTAGACCAAAGAATAACACAGTTCATATGGAAACACAAAAGACCTCGAATAGCCAAAGCAATCCTGAGAAAGAAAAATGGAGCTGGAGGAATCAGCCTCCCTAACTTCAGACTCTACTACAAAGCAACAGTCATCAAGACAGTATGGTACTGGCACAAAAACAGAACTATAGACCAATGGAACAAGATTGAGAACCCAGAGATAAACCCATGCACCTATGGGTACCTTATTTTTGACAAAGGAGGAGAAACTATAAAATGGGACAAAGACAGCCTCTTCAACAAGTGGTGCTGGGAAAATTGGACAGCTACATGCAAAAATGAAGTTAGAACATTCCTGTTAACTTTTTCATTTGAGCCACTCCAAAACAAAGAGGCTTCCTGCTGTAATACCGCCAGCCTCTGAAGGCCCTGCCCCGAGGATGGCTTAGTGCCTTCCATGACTCCTCAACAGAGGGTGGCTGGCTCCTTGAGGTTCACTGAACAATGGAAACATCTAGCGTACCCATCTCAAAGGGAATTCACCTTCTCTCTCTTTCCTAGGACTTTATTGTCTAGGACAGTTCACTAATATTCTTGGCTTTTGTAAGTATCACAATGACACATCTGTTTCAGAGAAGGTTTACTTCTAAATATAAATACATCAAAGACTTCCCTGGTGCTCCAGTGGTTAAGAATCCACCTTGTTTTGCAGGGGACTTTGGTTTGATCCCTGGTGGGAGAAGTAAGATCCCACATGCCCCAAGACAACAAAGCCCGTGTGCTGCAACTAGAGAGTCCGTGTGCCACAAGAAAAGATCCTACATGATGCAAAGAAGATCCTGTGTACTGCATCTAACACCTGATACAAACAAATAAATATTTTAAAAATATTAAAAATAATATATCACTTATTTTCCTCCACCTATTTTTTAGCTATGGCTCAGGTCAGATAATTTTACGCCAGGATTATTTTAATAGTAGAGTCATTAGCTTTCTATAAACACTTTTAATAAAGTCATCAAAGGATGCTACAGTGTCTGAAAACTATTTTGCAAAGTGGAAAACTGGGCATAAGTAGAACTGAGAAATGTGAACAAAATCACAGGTGGAGTGCTGATGGGGCTGGAAAGAGAAGTAAGACGAGTGGCGAGGGTGAACACCATGCACACCCAGAGCTCATCCTACACACTGGGCTAAAGAAGCAAAAGTGAGGGAGAAAACAAGAATAAGGAATAGTAAGAGAGTTAGGAAAAGAAGACTAAAAGCCAGAAACTAGAATACCAATGAGCTCATGAACCATGATCTGGAGCCCTAATGCTCCCGCTGCTACGCCACACTGAGTGGCAATAACTTCTGTATTCACCGTCTCAAATAATTGTCAAGAAGCAAAGGCAGAACATTCTATTTGCATGTCAATGACATAATGCTGTGTTGCTTGATCACCTAACCATTTATACCTTACCTTTAGCGTGGGCTTGAGCTTTTATCAAGAGGCCGATACCATATTACTACTGACTTTCTAGTTTATTTATATTGCTAGGGCACTGGTCTCTAGAGACTCAACCAGGTTAAAAATACCAGCTCTATTTTACATGTTTTACTATATGTTAATGAAACCAGGGTTTGATATCCCTTCAGTGCTTCTTACATATGTTTGATTTCTCTGCCAGTCTCATCAATTTAGGCTGAGGCTGTACACACACATTCATTCCTATTCTTTTCTTTTCTTTTTTTTTTATAAATCACTTTAGAAGAGCCCGAGTCATTGCTATACAAGGAGACAACCCAGTGTGTCTGTGTCCTGGTGAAGAAAGACAAGCAAAATGCCCAGTAGCTTGATTAATTTGAAGCTTAGTCAGAATGCAATCTGTAGATAATTTTTCTATTAAAAATATTGTCTTACATGGCTCCAGTCATTCAAAAGTATGGATGGGTCATCTAACCCATTGTAATTTCTGGTTTCTGAAAGTGGCAATGGCATCATTTATGCATTCATGCTCCTTGTCATCTCCTTACCAAAGAATCTGTTTCATGCCTCTGTTGCATATAAACATCAGCCTCAGATGTTAGCCTGTAATTTTTTTGTAAAGTAAATGTCTTCTGCATTCCAGAGAAACATGTAATTTTAAAACAAAGACTAGATCAATGCATTTAAGGATAATTTTAATAGTGACTTAGTTTCAGAAGAATTAGGATTTTGTGATGTTCTTATCTTTCCACATGACTCCTTGATAATGTTCAAGTGCTAATAACTTCATTACTAACAAGCATTTTAGTCAATGGCATCAAGGTTTACCTTCTTTATCCATAAAATGGAGAATAATATCTATCTCATGATTGTGGAGATTAAATGAGAAGTAAGGTATTTAAATGTCTAGCATGATACCTGGGACAAGAGTTGCTGTTTAGTTGCTAAGTCCTGTCTGACTCTTTGCAACTCCGTGGGCTATAGCCCACCAGGCTCCTCTGTCCATGGGATTCTCCAGGCAAGAATACTGAAGTGGGCTACCATTTCTCCTCCTAAGGATTTCTCAATCCAGGGATTGAACCCTGCATCTCTTACATTGGCAAGTGGATTCTTTATCTGTAGTGCCACTGAGGAAGCCATATATACTCCCGTGGGTGGAATTTAAGATTTAATCTTGAGGTTGTAAACTTATTATTTTTTTTAAACCTTTATTTTACTTTTAACTTTTACAGAATTTTGTTGTTTACAGATATGTATGTTCTCAGATTAGTCATATGTATATCCCCCCCTTCCCTCCCCTGACCATTATTTACATATTTATTCCTATTCTTTTAGGCTGAGGCTGTACACATTCATTCCTATTCTTTTCTTTTTTTTTTTTTTATAAATCACTTTAGAAGAGCCCGAGTCATTGCTATACAAGGAGACAACCCAGTGTGTCTGTGTCCTGGTGAAGAAAGACAAGCAAAATGCCCAGTAGCTTGATTAATTTGAAGCTTAGTCAGAATGCAATCTGTAGATAATTTTTCTATTAAAAATATTGTCTTACATGGCTCCAGTCATTCAAAAGTATGGATGGGTCATCTAACCCATTGTAATTTCTGGTTTCTGAAAGTGGCAATGGCATCATTTATGCATTCATGCTCCTTGTCATCTCCTTACCAAAGAATCTGTTTCATGCCTCTGTTGCATATAAACATCAGCCTCAGATGTTAGCCTGTAATTTTTTTGTAAAGTAAATGTCTTCTGCATTCCAGAGAAACATGTAATTTTAAAACAAAGACTAGATCAATGCATTTAAGGATAATTTTAATAGTGACTTAGTTTCAGAAGAATTAGGATTTTGTGATGTTCTTATCTTTCCACATGACTCCTTGATAATGTTCAAGTGCTAATAACTTCATTACTAACAAGCATTTTAGTCAATGGCATCAAGGTTTACCTTCTTTATCCATAAAATGGAGAATAATATCTATCTCATGATTGTGGAGATTAAATGAGAAGTAAGGTATTTAAATGTCTAGCATGATACCTGGGACAAGAGTTGCTGTTTAGTTGCTAAGTCCTGTCTGACTCTTTGCAACTCCGTGGGCTATAGCCCACCAGGCTCCTCTGTCCATGGGATTCTCCAGGCAAGAATACTGAAGTGGGCTACCATTTCTCCTCCTAAGGATTTCTCAATCCAGGGATTGAACCCTGCATCTCTTACATTGGCAAGTGGATTCTTTATCTGTAGTGCCACTGAGGAAGCCATATATACTCCCGTGGGTGGAATTTAAGATTTAATCTTGAGGTTGTAAACTTATTATTATTATTAAACCTTTATTTTACTTTTAACTTTTACAGAGTTTTGTTGTTTACAGATATGTATGTTCTCAGATTAGTCATATGTATATCCCCCCCTTCCCTCCCCTCCTGACCATCACACAGCACCCCTGAAGGATCCCCTTTTCTCACAGAGCAATGACTAGAGCTATTTTCTTCACTTATGATAGTACAGGCCTTCATGCTACTTCCTTTACGCCTCTCACCCACTGTTCCTTCCCCACAATGTCCATATGTCCACTGTCCATGTCTGTCTTTCTGTCACTTCACTGCATGTGCCATCATCACCATCCTACTAGATTCCATATATATGTGTTAATATACTGTATTTGTCCTTCACTTTCTGACTGACTTCACTTTTGATGATACGTTCTAGATCCAGCCACCTCATTAGGGTTGATTCTTCTGCATTTCTCTTTACAGCTGTGTAGTATTCCATTGTATATATGTACCAGAGCTTTTGGATTCATTCGTTCGTCGATGGGCATCTAGGTTCCTTCCATGTTCTAGCTATTGTATAGAGAGCTTCAATGAACATTGGGGTACAGGTGCTTCTTTCAGATTTGATTTCGTCAGGGTATAAGCCTAAGAGTGGGATTGCTGGGTCATATGGTGCTTCTATTTTTAGTTTTTAAGAAATCTCCAGACTGTCTTCCATAGAGGCTGTATCAATTTCCTCTCCCACCAGCAATGCAGGAGTGTTACCTCTCCTCCGCCGCCCCTCCAGCATTTATTGTCTGTCGATTTGTGGATGATGGCCATTCTGACGGGTGTGAGGTGATATCTCATTGTAGTTTTGATTTGCATTTCTCTAATTATTAGTGAAGTTGAGCATCGTTTCATGTGTTTTTGGGCCATCTGTATGTCCTCGTTGGAGAGGTGTCTGTTTAGGTCCTTTTCCCATTTTTTGATTGGGTTGTTCGTTTTCCCTGTGCTGAGTTGTCTGAGTTGCTTGTAGATGTTGGAGATTAATTCTTTGTCTGTTGTTTCATTTGCTATGATTTTCTCCCACTCTGTGGGCTGTCTCTTCAGCTTTTTTGTAATTTCTTTTGCTGTACAAAAGCTTTTATTTTACTTTTAACTTTTACAGAGTTTTGTTGTTTACAGATATGTATGTTCTCAGATTAGTCATATGTATATCCCCCCTTCCCTCCCTCCTGACCATCACACAGCACCCCTGAAGGATCCCCTTTTCTCACAGAGCAATGACTAGAGCTATTTTCTTCACTTATGATAGTACAGGCCTTCATGCTACTTCCTTTACGCCTCTCACCCACTGTTCCTTCCCCACAATGTCCATATGTCCACTGTCCATGTCTGTCTTTCTGTCACTTCACTGCATGTGCCATCATCACCATCCTACTAGATTCCATATATATGTGTTAATATACTGTATTTGTCCTTCACTTTCTGACTGACTTCACTTTTGATGATACGTTCTAGATCCAGCCACCTCATTAGGGTTGATTCTTCTGCATTTCTCTTTACAGCTGTGTAGTATTCCATTGTATATATGTACCAGAGCTGTTGGATCCATTCGTTCGTCGATGGGCATCTAGGTTCCTTCCATGTTCTAGCTATTGTATAGAGAGCTGCAATGAACATTGGGGTACAGGTGCTTCTTTCAGTTTTGATTTCATCAGGGTATAAGCCTAAGAGTGGGATTGCTGGGTCATATGGTGCTTCTATTTTTAGTTTTTTAAGAAATCTCCAGACTGTCTTCCATAGAGGCTGTATCAATTTACACTCCCAACAGCAATGCAGGAGTGTTCCCTTTTCTCTGCAGCCTCCCCAGCATTTATTGTCTGTCGATTTGTGGATGATGGCCATTCTGACGGGTGTGAGGTGATATCTCATTGTAGTTTTGATTTGCATTTCTCTAATTATTAGTGAAGTTGAGCATCGTTTCATGTGTTTTTGGGCCATCTGTATGTCCTCGTTGGAGAGGTGTCTGTTTAGGTCCTTTTCCCATTTTTTGATTGGGTTGTTCGTTTTTCCAGTGCTGAGTTGTCTGAGTTGCTTGTAGATGTTGGAGATTAATTCTTTGTCTGTTGTTTCATTTGCTATGATTTTCTCCCACTCTGTGGGCTGTCTGTTCAGCTTTTTTGTAATTTCTTTTGCTGTACAAAAGCTTTTAAGTTTCATTAGGTCCCACATGTTCATTTGTCTTTTTAGTTCCACTATTCTAGTAGGTGGGTCAGAGAAGATCTTGCTTTGGTTGATGTCCTTGAGGGTTTTGCCTATATTCTCCTCTAAGAGTTTGATGGTTTCTGGCCTTACATTTAAGTCTTTAATCCATTTTGAGTTGATCTTTGTGTATGGTGTCAGGGTATGTTCCAACTTCATTTTTTGCATGTAGCTGTCCAATTTTCCCAGCACCACTTGTTGAAGAGGCTGTCTTTGTCCCATTTTATATGTTCGCCTCCTTTGTCAAAAATAAGGTACCCATAGGTGCGTGGGTTTATCTCTGGGTTCTCAATCTTGTTCCATTGGTCGATATTTCTGTTTTTGTGCCAGTACCATACTGTCTTGATGACTGTTGCTTTGTAGTAGAGTCTGAAGTTGGGGAGGCTGATCCCCCCAGCTCCATTCTTCTTCCTGAGGATTGCTTTGGCTATTCGAGGTCTTTTGTGTTTCCATATGAACTGTGTTATTCGTTGGTCTAGTTCTGTGAAGAATGTTATTGGAAGTTTGATAGGGATCGCATTGAATCTATAGATGACATTTGGTAGTATGTTCATTTTCACAATATTGATTCTCCCGACCCAGGAACACGGAATATTTCTCCATCTGTTTAACTCTTCTTTAATGTCTCTCATGAGTGTCTTGTAATTTTCTGTGTACAGTTCTTTTGTTTCTTTGGGTAGGTTTATTCCTAGATATTTGATTCTTTTGGTTGCGATGGTGAAGGGGATTGCCTCTTTGATTTCGTTTTCTGATTTTTCATTGTTCATGTATAGGAATGCCAGTGATTTCTGTATATTGATTTTGTATCCTGCGACTTTGCTGAATTTGCTGATTAACTCTAGTAGTTTTGTAATAGTGTCTTTGGGATTTTCTATGTATAATATCATGTCATCTGCAAATAGAGAGAGTTTGATTTCTTCTTTTCCAATCTGGATTCCTTTGATTTCTTTCTCTTCTCTTATTGCTATTGCTAGAACTTCCAGGACTATGTTGAATAAGAGTGGTGAAAGTGGACACCCTTGTCTTGTTCCTGATCTTAGAGGGAATGCTTTGAGTTTTTCACCGTTGAGGATAATGTTCGCTGTGGGCTTCTCATATATGGCTTTCACTATGTTAAGATAAATTCCTTCTATGCCCATTTTTTGAAGAGTTTTTATCATAAATGGATGCTGTACTTTGTCAAATGCTTTTTCTGCATCTATTGAGATGATCATGTGATTTTTGTCTTTCAATTTGTTGATATGATGTATCACATTGATTGATTTGTGGATGTTGAAGAATCCTTGCATGCCTGGGATGAACCCAACTTGATCGTGATGAATGAGCTTTTTGATGTGTTGCTGAATTCTGTTTGCTAGGATTTTGTTGAGGATTTTGGCATCTAGATTCATCAGTGAAATTGGCCTATAATTTTCTTTTTTTGTGATGTCTTTGCCTGGCTTTGGTATCAGGGTGATGGTGGCCTCGTAGAATGTGTTTGGAAGTGTTCCTTCCTGGGCAATTTTTTGGAAGAGTTTTAGAAGGACAGGCATTAGCTCTTCTTTAAATGTTTGGTAGAATTCACTTGTGAAACCATCTGGCCCTGGGCTTTTATTTTTGGGTAGATTTTTGATCACAAGGTCGATTTCTGAGCTTGTGATTGGCTTGTTCATAGTTTCTATTTCTTCCTGGTTGAGTCTTGGGAGATTAATCTTCTCTAAGAAACTGTCCATTTCTTCCAGGTTGTCCAGTTTGTTGCCATAGAGTTGTTCATAATAGTCTCTTATAATCCTTTGGATTTCTGCATTATCCGTTGTAATCTCTCCTTTTTCATTTTTGATTTTGTTGATCTGGTTCTTCTCTCTCTTTTTCTTGATGAGTCTGGCCAGTGGTGTGTCGATTTTATTGACTTTTTCGAAGAACCAGCTTTTTGTTTTATTTATCTTTACTATTGCTTCTTTTGTTTCTTTTTCATTTATTTCTGCTCTGATCTTTATGATTTCCCTTCTTCTGCTGGCTTTGTGGTGTTTTGTTTCTTCTTTCTCCCGTTATTTTAAGCGTAAAGTAAGGTCATCTGTTTGAGATTGTCTGTATGTATTTGTTTACCTTGAAAAATAAATTTGTATCAACCTGGATCAGAAATATTCCTTCTAAGGTCCAACTGCCCATTTGCAATTTTGCTCATTGGCATGTTTCCAAAGAAATAGTCAATCAAGTCCAAGAAGCACAAAGAGTACCATACAGAATCAATCCGAGAAGAAACACACCAAGACACATATTAATGAAGTTAACACAAATTAAACACAAAGATAGAATTCTCAAAGCAGCAAGGGAAAAGCAACTAGTGACATACAAGGAAAGCCCATCTGTTTAACAGCTCACCTTCAAACAGAAGCTCTGCAGGCCAGAATGGAACGGCAGAACACATTTAAACGGCTGAAAGAGAATAATCTGCAACCAAGAATCCTCTACCCTGCAAGGATCTCCTTCAAAATTGATGGAGAAATCAAAAGCTTTACAGACAAGCAAAGATTAAAAGAATTTAGTCACACCAAACCATTCCTACAACAAATGTTAAAGGGACTTATATAGAAAACAAGTATAAAAGGAGAAGATCCACGAAACAAACCCATCATAACATCTAAGAAGATGACAAGAGGATCATATGTATCAATAATTACTTTGAATGTCAATGGACTAAGTGCTCCAACCAAAAGACACAGAGTGGCTGAATGGATCCAAAAACACGACCCATACATATGCTGCCTCCAGGAAACTCATTTCGGACCTAGAGACACTCATAGACTGAAAGTGAGAGGCTGGAGAAAGATATTCCATGCAAATGGAAATCAAAAGAAAGCTGGAGTAGCAATCCTCATATCAGATAAAATAGATTTTAAAGTAAAGAAGATTCTAAGAGACAAGGCAGGTCACTACATCATGATTAAGGGATCCATCCAAGAAGAAGACATAACAATCATAAATATCTACGCTCCCAACGCAGGAGCACCCCAATACATAAGACAAACACTTTCAGACATAAAAGAAGACATTGACAGCAACATAATCATAGTAGGAGACTTTAACACTCCTCTCACACCAATGGACAGATCATCCAAACAGAAAATTAATAAAGAAACACAAGCCTTAAATGCCACACTAGAAGAAATGGACCTCATTGATATCTTTAGGACTTTCCATCCAAAAGCAGAAGAATACACTTTCTTCTCAAGTGCTCACGGAACATTCTCCAGGATAGACCACATCTTGGGCCACAAATCAATCCTCAGTCAATTCAAGAAAACTGAAATTCTATCAACCATCTTCTCGGACCACAATGCAGTGAGACTAGAGATCAACTACAGGAAAAAAACCGCTAAAAACACAAACACAAAGATAGAATTCTCAAAGCAGCAAGGGAAAAGCAACTAGTGACATACAAGGGAAAGCCCATACGTTTAACAGCTGATCTTTCAACAGAAACTCTGCAGGCCAGAAGGGAATGGCAGGACACATTTAAACGGCTGAAAGAGAATAATCTGCAACCAAGAATCCTCTACCCTGCAAGGATCTCCTTCAAAATTGATGGAGAAATCAAAAGCTTTACAGACAAGCAAAAATTAAAAGAATTTAGTCACACCAAACCAGCCTTACAAAAAGTGTTAAAGGGACTTATATAGACAACAAGTATAAAAGGAGAAGATCCACGAAACAAACCCATCATAACATCTAAGAAGATGACAACAGGATCATTTGTATCAATAATTACTTTGAATGTCAATGGACTAAATGCCCCAACCAAAAGACACAGAGTGGCTGAATGGATCCAAAATACAACCCATAAATATGCTGCCTCCAGGAAACTCATTTCAGACCTAGAGACACTCATAGACTGAAAGTGAGAGGCTGGAAAAAGATATTCCATGCAAATGGAAATCAAAAGAAAGCTGGAGTAGCAATCCTCATATCAGATAAAATAGATTTTAAAGTAAAGAAGATTCTAAGAGACAAGGCAGGTCACTACATCATGATTAAGGGATCCATCCAAGAAGAAGACATAACAATCATAAATATCTACGCTCCCAACGCAGGAGCACCCCAATACATAAGACAAACACTTTCAGACATAAAAGAAGACATTGACAGCAACACAATCATAGTAGGACACTTTAACACTCCTCTCACACCAATGGACAGATCATCCAAACAGAAAATTAATAAAGAAACACAAGCCTTAAATGCCACACTAGAAGAAATGGACCTCATTGATATCTTTAGGACTTTCCATCCAAAAGCAGAAGAATACACTTTCTTCTCAAGTGCTCACGGAACATTCTCCAGGATAGACCACATCTTGGGCCACAAATCAATCCTCAGTCAATTCAAGAAAACTGAAATTCTATCAACCATCTTCTCGGACCACAATGCAGTGAGACTAGAGATCAACTACCGGAAAAACCGCTAACAACACAAACACATGGAGATTAAACAACACATACCTAAAAAACCAACTGATCATTGAGGAAATCAAAGGAGAAATTAAACAATTCCTAGAAGAAAATGACAATGAACACACGACAGTGCAAAACCTATGGGATACTGCAAAAGCAGTTCTAAGAGGGAAGTTTATAGCAATACAATCCCACCTCAAGAAACTAGGAAAATCTCAAACAGACGACCTTACCTTACGCTTAAAACAACTGGAGAAAGAAGAACAAAAACACCCCAAAGCCAGCAGAAGAAGAGAAATCATAAAGATCAGAGCAGAAATAAATGAAAAAAAAACTAAAGAAACAATAGTAAAGATAATTTTTAATTTTTAAAAATTAAAAAGTGAAGTATAGTTGATGTACAATATTATATGTTTCAGGTAACAATATAGAGATTCACAATTTTTAAAAGATCAGTATTCTTGTTTAAATCACAGTGACAATTATGCATTCAACCTCTATCAGTCACAAAATGAATTTACCTTTGGAATTTTTCACAAATTTGTGTTTATTCTTCTGTCAGTCAACATGTTTGCACACTATTTATAGGGAGACATTTCAATTCTCAAACAGCTCATGATCAGCATTATATTATTTCACTATTCGGATCAATTTAATTAGCCTGATTATCTCTTTCTTCTTTTCCTGGTATACATAGGTCAAGATATGATTCTAAACAGTTCCTCTTACACTAAGATTAAAACTTTGACAGCAACACAATCATAGTAGGACACTTTAACACTCCTCTCACACCAATGGACAGATCATCCAAACAGAAAATTAATAAAGAAACACAAGCCTTAAATGCCACACTAGAAGAAATGGACCTCATTGATATCTTTAGGACTTTCCATCCAAAAGCAGAAGAATACACTTTCTTCTCAAGTGCTCACGGAACATTCTCCAGGATAGACCACATCTTGGGCCACAAATCAATCCTCAGTCAATTCAAGAAAACTGAAATTCTATCAACCATCTTCTCGGACCACAATGCAGTGAGACTAGAGATCAACTACAGGAATACCTAAAAAACCAACTGATCATTGAGGAAATCAAAGGAGAAATTAAACAATTCCTAGAAGAAAATGACAATGAACACACGACAGTGCAAAACCTATGGGATACTGCAAAAGCAGTTCTAAGAGGGAAGTTTATAGCAATACAATCCCACCTCAAGAAACTAGGAAAATCTCAAACAGACGACCTTACCTTACGCTTAAAACAACTGGAGAAAGAAGAACAAAAACACCCCAAAGCCAGCAGAAGAAGAGAAATCATAAAGATCAGAGCAGAAATAAATGAAAAGAAACAAAAGAAACAATAGTAAAGATAATTTTTAATTTTTAAAAATTAAAAAGTGAAGTATAGTTGATGTACAATATTATATGTTTCAGGTAACAATATAGAGATTCACAATTTTTAAAAGATCAGTATTCTTGTTTAAATCACAGTGACAATTATGCATTCAACCTCTATCAGTCACAAAATGAATTTACCTTTGGAATTTTTCACAAATTTGTGTTTATTCTTCTGTCAGTCAACATGTTTGCACACTATTTATAGGGAGACATTTCAATTCTCAAACAGCTCATGATCAGCATTATATTATTTCACTATTCGGATCAATTTAATTAGCCTGATTATCTCTCTTCTTCTTTTCCTGGTATACATAGGTCAAGATATGATTCTAAACAGTTCCCTCTTACACTAAGATTAAAACTTTGACAATAAGTAAAGTCTAAGTTTATATGCTATCCTTCAGGTTTCCAGGGCTTTAAAATGGAAGATTTAATTACAGCTAGAACTATGTATGTGTATGTGAGTGCATATGTTCACATGCACAGAGTTTTTGGTTCCTCTAGAATAAGATCGTGAAAGATAACTTTGGCTTTTCATTTTATACTCTTCTGGATTATTTGAATTTATTTTATTTGAACACATATTTTAATTTTTTAAAAAATACTGTAAGACCGAGTCTGTCTTTGATCCCTGGCTCTGGAGGATCCCATATGCTGCAGAGCTGCTGATCTGATGTATTCAATTACAAGCCAGCGCTCATGGAGCGCTTGTGCCCAGAGTTGGTGCTGTGCGAAGAGAGAGGCCACTGCAATGCTAGACCCACACAGGCAGAAGAACAAAGATAGATGAAAAATAAATAAATAATCAATATAAAGAGACCAAAATTAAAAAGAAAAATGTTTCAAGACCAACAGGGTTTAGCACTAGCAGAATGAAACAGAGAACAGAGAAAGTTCTCTGGAAATCACCTCACATTTACCTCAAAGAACAAAGAACTTTTATCTCAAATCCCCACTTAAATTTCCACGTGAAAACTGAGTCTAAAGAACTCTAATTGCTATAAGGAAATGGGAAATCAGCTTTTTTTTTTTTCAGGCATTGGCAAGCTACATCATATAAAATAAAACATGGGCACTGATTCAAATTAGAAGATTTCAGATCCATTTGTTCTTACGTTATGAATCAGGCACAAGAGTCAGGCACCCAGGATTGATGTGTAACATTTTATAAAGTGTTGTGACCACATCAACTCCTCTATGTGATGTGTAAATGGATGAGGTTCTCCGGTCTTTCTCATTGTCACTGTACAGGGGTGCCCACGACCCTACTGACTAATGAGCCAGAAATGACCAAACCTTGTTCTGACCTGTACTCAGACAAGCACTCCATCTTGGGGCAGTTCGCTCTAACTGTAGACTTGATTCTAAATTTGCGTTTAGAATCTTAGCTTACATTCAAGTATAAATGCATACTTTCATTTAGCAGTGAAGATGCTGATTTAACCAGGCTATTTGGAAAGGTTCAACATGATATACCTCGAAAATACCAAAGATAGAGACCCTTCCAGGGGCAGCCCTGGCAGAGCCAGATTCTTGGTGTTTCTAACAGCAAAATGACTTTGCTTATTTTTCCTTTGCCCATACTTTTTGTTTTACTTCTAAGGATTAATAGTTAATTTTGGAATAAACTGCTCTCATATTTTCTGTTCAGTTTTATGCCTGTCTGGGTATGCTTGTATGAAAAGTCTTCTAATGTTTGAAGCAGGGATGATATTAAAAATGCGAGGATGTTTTAGACATTCAAATAGCCTGGTTAAATCAGCATTTTCACTGCTAAGTGAAAGTATGCATTTATATTTGAATGTTGGCTTAGATAAAGCTCATAGTAGCATTGAAACTGAAAGAGGAAAGAAATGCCTTTCATTAGATAACCAGTTAATTAACCAAAGTACAGCCACAAGATGAAAAATTATATAGCTGTTAAAAGAATAAGGCTGTTAAGGTCTATTTGTGCTAGTTCATAATTAATATGTATATATACATATATTTTAAGTTAAAGCAGGCAAGGCTTAGAACCAAGAATAGAAAACAGTCTCTTTTGTGTAGACAATAAGGATATTCTGCTATAGATAATTTCTTTTTGTAAAGAAATATAATGTACAATTTCTCTTTGGGGAAAGGGACTAGATATCAATGCAGTTTCATTTTTATTATTCTTTCTTTAAACTTTATTGATTTAAAAATTTTTTGGCTTGTGAGGATCTCATTTCCTGGAGTAGGGATTGAAACCATGCCCTTGGCAGTGAAAGCTTGGAGTTCTAACCACCGGACTGCCAGGAATTCCTTATTATCATTCTTTAACCATAGGCATGCATTTTTTTAAAGATTTATTTATTTATTTATTTTGGGCAGGGGTCGGGCTGAGGAGGGAGGGAGAGGGCAGGCCACTTCTATTGGTCTTTCATTTCTCCATTTTCATCCATCTTTGTTCTTTGGCTCCTGTGGGCCTCCATCGCGGTGGCGCCTGTCGCTGCAGAGCGCCGGCTCAGGCGCATGTGCTCCAGAGCTCCGGCTTGGTAATTGGACACATCGGTCCAGCCCGCCCCGTGGCACGTGGGATCTTCCCAGGCCAGGGATTGAACCGGCGCCCCTTGCACTGCAAGGCGGTGTCCTTACCCACTGGACCACCCGGGAAGCCCCATGCATTTATTTTTAAAAATATTGGTAAGAGTCATTTGGAGGAATTATAAGTACTTAGTTGTTTTTAGACTAGGTATACTATAAATACTTGTGCGTTCAGGCATTTTTATGCAAAATTTTAGATGTAAAGCTTTCAGTTGCATGTATAATTAGCATTGTTAAAACAAGGCTGTAGTAGTGTGCCATTAAGGTTGTTAACAATACTGTTCTTTATTATCCTCCCATTCATTGAATGGGCTCCCCAATATGACTCAATCTTTGGTATTGTCAAAAGGTGTTGTCACTGCTAAAATGATTAATCTGTTGCAGAAAGAAACAAAAATATGCCAGCAGCAACAGCTGGACTCTAGCCCTGGCCTCCATAACAGAAGCAGGAAGCTGAGGCTGAGGGAAGACTCTGAATAGCTTTTAAGAGGATCAAAAGATAAATAGGAAGTACCCTTTTCATCTTTCTATAGAGAATCATTGGTTTCTAATCTATAAGGAAAAGAATCTAAAATAGGTAGTAGGTAGGTATACCTAAAAGTAGGTATATATATATATACACACACATATGTATGACTGAGTCACTTTGCTGTACACCTAAAACGAATGCAACACTGTAAGTCGACTACAATAAAAATCAATGGTTTCAGTATAAAACAAAATGAACAAAGTCCAACTGAATCACAAATGACACAAAGAGAAGTTCTCTATCATATAGATAGTGTGATAGCTGATACAAAGCTACGTTTGCACAGAATTAGCACATGTGGCCCTTTGTAGCTGTGAATTTCATGCTATGAACAAATGCTTCCAGAGACTGGCTCTACCGCACATGGGAACACTGGTGGGGAGCCTGGTCTGCCCTTCTTGCTGTCTTCTCTGTTCCTGCCTTGCTTGTAGCTTGCCCAAGGGCCGGCAACTCATTTTTGACCACTGTTTGCAAAAGAATTAAAGAAACATCCAGGAAGGGCTCCTGAAGGAAAGAGTCAGCAAGTCTAATTGTTGATTCCTTCCTGCCTGAGAAGAATTTGCCTTGATTCTCTTTTGTTTGAATTTTTGAATTCTTTGCATTATTAAGGGGACATTTTTGAATAATTCATAAGCTCATATAACATGGTTAGCCACTTAGACCTATATTATTGAACCAGCTGGTTGTGATGTATTCAATAATGCATTTTTCTTAAATGGAAATTGAACTTCTCAGATAATAAACATAGTCATTGAAAAGCATTTACCCAAGAAAATGTAAAGAAAAATCAAAAGAAATTAAAACAACTTATAATTCATCACTGCCATTGTAAACATCATTCTATATATGTTTTAGACATTTTCATTTTCATATATAAATATATTTTATATGAAAATGTAATATCTTTTATATCTTTACATTATTTTCCACTGGGCTTTCTTCATTTAGCAATACATTGAGAACCTCTTTTCAATATAGCTTTATTATGACATTATCTCAAAGGCCTGCAAAATGTGTTTTAGTCTTACTACAGTTCTGATTTCTGCTATATGTATTATAAGTAGCTATGGACACACATTGAGATTTGTCCCATCAAATTGAATTCTCATGGATTTGAATTCTTTATCTGCTTATTTTAACATATGTCTTCTGCATTCTGTAACTTTTTTTTTGCTTTTAATTCCTACTCTCTTTTTCTGCTGTTTTTGTTCAAAATCAAATTTTACTTGTTTGGGAAATATGAGGAAATAGACTCTAAGTAAAGGCTTCTTTGAGTCAGGTGTGAAAATTTCAGGCCACAGATTTTGATAATTTGACTACTCAGTGACATTTCTGCCTTGCATTTAAATTTTCCAGTGGATTTTAGAGATTAAAGTTATAAATAAATGTGACATTACCTTAACTGCATGCTAGGCAGATACACTGGATTTATGATTAGTTCTATTATTGTTCCCCAAACCTTTTATCTCTTATCACGTATTTTATTTTCACAGTTGCTTGAAAAAGCAGGTCATTGAAACAGAAAATTGGTACTCACATGGACCATGAGACAAATATCAGGTCAAATTCAAATCTTAAAATGCATAGTGTTGATCAAATTGGTTTTAAATACTGAATAATTTAAACAAAAATGAAATGATCTGTTTTTGGTCTTATGAACACACCCCACCTATTACAACCCCAAACTAAAAGTACCTCACTGCCACAAAGCTATTTAGATTGACTTATTAGAAAGAATTGACTTGGCTCCTCTCCTTTCTATGAATGCTTTAACTCCTCAAGGTCATATCCTCATCTTAAAATCTGAAATAACTATCCATCTCACAGGTTGTGGTGAGGATCAAATAGAATAACAACTGTGAAACACTGTAGAAATATTATTGTTGTTGTTTAGTGACTCAGTCATGTCCACCTCTTTTGTGACCCATGAACTATAACCTACTAGACTCCTCTGTCTAGGGATTTCCCAGGCAAGAATACTAGAGTGAGTTGTTATTTCCTGCTCCTAAGGATCTTCCTGACCCAGGATTGAACCTACATCTCCTGCTTGGCAGGCGAATTCTCTACCACTGAGCAACCTGGGAAGCATAGAAATATTAAGTCCCATGTAAGTTTAAGGTAATATTATTCCAGGGTAAGTGGAAAAGACCATTCATCATTATATATAGTAGAGTCATGCAAAACTTCAACATAAATCTGTGACTGTAATAACTTCAGGAGAGGATGATAAATGAACTTGACACTTTGCTTAATTGGCACAGTTCAGAGCTTTAGAAATCTAAAATGTATTCCCCATTTTACCAGTGGCTTTCACTATAACCTTGAACATAATGAAATTTGCTAATGATGTTACAAAGTAGATGGTGGTCTTACACTGAAATAATCTTAGGCTGGATAATTCTAAACTGCAGAAATTGATTGAATCTACAAAGTAGGTACATTGCAAAAATTTTTGTTTGAATTCCCAGTTTATCTGTGTACACAAGTATAGTTATGTTCATAAGTATGTGAAAGGAGAAAAGAGGAAAAATTCAAATTTATTAGGGAATAATAATGCTAGGCCACATCTTATATTTTGGGTTATGTTACTTCATTGACTATAGCATGGCAGACAGGAAAAGGTACAACTGAGAGAGAGAAAAGATAACAGGCAAGCTATTCCTGGGTGAAGCAACTGAGGGTGGAGTGGAAAAGATGAGAACAGTGGATTTAAATTACTTCCTCTTCTTCCTTTGGCCCTTACTGAACTTCTAATAAATATGAAATCAGTTTAAAAGTAGGCAGAGAAAAGAGATGTTTCCCAGGCAGCACCTCAACAAAGAAATTTACTGTAATAATTTAAAAGTTAACCTTCCATAATCAAGTGCTCTTATTAGAGATTTCCAGGAATAAATTATTAAACTTCTTTCTATTTAGAAGAGAAGTGCAAAATTTGATACGCCAACTAATAATTCTAAAGATAATAATGTTTACTGAGTGCTTGCTCTATGCCAGGAATTCTTAAGTGCTTGATATGTGTTGATTCCCTAAATACACGTGGTATGCTCAATAATGGCCCTCTACAGATGTCTGGGCTTCCCAGGGGCTCTAGTGATGCAGAACCCACCTGCCAATGCAGGAGACAATAAGAGATGTGGGTTCCATCTCTGGGTCAGGAAGATCCCTGGAGGAAGGGCATTGCAATCCACTCCAGTATTCTTGAGGATTCTTGAGTATTCTAGAGAAATCCATGGACAGAGGAGCCTGGCAGACTATAGTCCATAGGGTTGAAAAGAGTCAGACATGACTGAAGCGACTTAGCACAAAGATGTACATATCTTAATCTCTGGAACCTGTGACTATGTTACACTATGTGGCGCCAAGAACTTTCAGGGTGTGATTAAATTGAGAATTTTGAGATGAGGGAAATTCAGCTGAATTCCTAAGTGAACGTAATGTAACTATGGGGTTTTGGTAAGTGAAAGAGGGAGGCAGAAACATGTCTGTGTGAAGCAGCTTGAGAAAGACCCAGCTGTTTCCAGGTTCAAAGATGGAGGAAGAGAACAACCTTTAGAAGCTAGAAAAGGCAAGGAAATGGAGTCTCCCTAGAGTCTCCATAAAGAAACACAGCTTTGTCCAAACCTTGGTTTTAGCCCAGTAAAAGCCATATTGGACTTCTCACCTGTAGAACTCTAAGATGATAAATTTGCATTATTTTAAGCCACTAAGTTTGTGATAATTGGTTATAGTAGCAGTAAGAAACTAAAACTATCCTCATAGTTATCCTATGAAGTACATGCAATAATTACCTCTGGTTCACAGGTGAGCAAACCAAAGCAGAGTTTCTCAAAGATACACAGCTATTAAGCAGTGAAGCTAGGACTTGAACCAAGGTAGCCTGGTTTCAGAGCCTATGAGTTAGAAACCTTCCTGCTGTCAATCCTTGGGTTTCAAGAAGGTGTTGCTCTAGAGTCATCTTGCCAGTACTTCTGCCTAAAAGGTCTTCTATGGACATGACTATTGCACAGTCCTAGAGACAAGGCATAGACTTCTAATGGCTCCAATGTCAATGTCACAAACAACAACAAAGTCTACTTCAAACTCAGTGGTGAAAAAAATATCCCTAGAAGTGTGTCCATCCCAAATACCTTAAATAACTGGGAAGCATGGGCTTCCCCTGTGGCTCAGTGGATAAGAACCCATCTGCCAATGCAGGAGACACAGGTTCGATCCCTGATCTGGGAAGATCCCACATACCGCAGAGCAGCTAAACCCACACATCAACAAAGACCCAGCACAGCCCCCAAAATAACTGAGAAGCAATACTTTCTGCCAGTTCTGCCTGCTATCAGGAAAGACACACACAATAGATCACATTGTGTTCATTGCAGCACTATTTGCAATAGTCAAGACGTGGAAGCAACCTAAATGTCCATCAACAAAGAAAAGGGCTTTCCTGGTGGTCCAGTGGGTAAGGACACCGCCTTGCAGTGCAAGCGGCCAGTTCGATCTCTGGCCTGGGAAGATCCCACAGGCCACGGAGCGGCTGGACTGATGTGTCCAATTACCGAGCCAGAGCTCTGGAGCGCATGCGCCCAGAGCCGGTGCTCTGCAACGACAGACGCCGACGCAAGGGGAGGCCCACAGGAGCCAAAGAACAAAGACGGATGAACATAGAGAAACGAAAGACCAATAGAAGTGGCCCGCCTGCTCCCCTCCCTCCTCAACCCGACCCCCGCCCAAAATAAATAAATAAATAAATCTTTAAAAAAAAACAAAGAAAAGGATAAAGAAGGTAATAAAGTACATACGCAATGGAATACTACTCAGCTATAAAAAGCTATGAACTAAGGCCATTTGAAGCAACATAGGTGAACCTGGAGTTTATCACACTAAGTGAGGTAAGTCATAAAGAGAACACAAGCATCATATGATGTCATTTTATAAACCATAATTGAAATATGGTGATAAATCATAATTGAAAAGAATACAAAAAGAATGTAGATATGCATATGTATAACCAGATCATTTTGCTGAACAGTAGAAATTAACACAAGATTGAAACTCAAGTATGTCTCAATAAAATAGAATAAACAAGCAAATATAGATCACACTGTAAGTTTCATTAAACATTCTATTTGGGAAATAACTTAAAAGTGGGGATATTTTAGTCCTTCTAAAACTCTTTTGAAAATTTCCACAGGAAGGAAAACTTCCAAACATTCTATGAGTCCACCATCACCCTGATACCAAAGCCAGGCAAAGACAACACAAAAAAAGAAAATTATAGGCCAATTTCACTGATGAACTTAGATGCCAAGATCCTCAACAAAATCCTAGCAAACAGAATTCAACAACACATCAAAAAGTTCATACATCATGATCAAGTCAGGTTCATCCTGGGCATGCAAGGATTCTTCCATATCCGCAAATCAATCAATGTGATACACCATATCAACAAATTGAGAGACAAAAATCACATGATCATCTCAATAGATGCAGAAAAAGCCTTCGACAAAGTACAACATCCATTTATGATAAAAACTCTTCAGAAAATGGGCATGGAAGGAACCTATCTCAACACAGTGAAAGCCATATATGAGAAGCCCACAGCGAACATTATCCTCAATGGTGAAAAACTCAAAGCATTTCCTCTAAGATCAGGAACAAGACAAGCGTGTCCACTTTCACCACCACTATTCAACATAGTCCTGGAAGTCCTAGCAACAGCAATAAGAGAAGAGAAAGAAATCAAAGGAATCCAGATTGGAAAGGAAGAAGTCAAGCTCTCTCTTTTTGCAGATGGCATGATATTATACATAGAAAATCCCAAAGACACTATTACAAAGCTACTAGAGTTAATCAGCGAATTCAGCAAAGTCGCAGGATACAAAGTCAACACACAGAAATCACTGGCATTCCTCTACACAATGAAAAATCAGAAGACGAAATCAAAGAGGCAATCCCCTTCACCATCGCAACCAAAAGAATCAAATATCTAGGAATAAACCTACCCAAAGAAACAAAAGAACTGTACACAGAAAATTACAAGACAGTCATGAGAGACATTAAAGAAGACTTAAACAGATAGAGAGATATTCCATGTTCCTGGGTCGGAAGAATCAATATTGTGAAAATGACCATACTACCAAATATCATATACAGATTCAGTGCAATCCCTAACAAACTACCAATGACATTCTTCACAGAACTAGACCAAAGAATAACACAGTTCATATGGAAACACAAAAGACCTCGAATAGCCAATGCAATCCTAAGGAAGAAAAGTGGAACTGGAGGTATCAGCCTCCCAACTTCAGGCTCTACTACAAAGCAACAGTCCTCAAGACAGTATGGTACTGGCACAAAACAGAAATATTGACCAATGGAACAAGATTGAGAACCCAGAGATCAACCCACACACCTATGGGTACCTTATTTTTGACAAAGGAGGCGAACATATAAAATGGGACAAAGACAGCCTCTTCAACAAATGGTGCTGGGAACATTGGACAGCTACATGCAAAAAATGAAGTTGGAACATTCCCTGACACCATGCACAAAGATCAACTCAAAATGGATTAAAGACCTAAATGTAAGACCAGAAACCATCAAACTCTTAGAGGAGAATATAGGAAAAACCCTCAAGGACATCAATCAAAGCAAGATCTTCTCTGACCCACCTACTAAAATAGTGGAACTGAAAAGAAAAATGAACATGTGGGACCTCATGAAACTTAAAAGCTTTTGTACAGCAAAAGAAATCACAAACAAGCTGAACAGACAGCCCACAGAGTGGGAGAAAATCATAGCAAATGAAACAGACAAAGAATTAATCTCCAAAATCTACAAGCAACTCAGACAACTCAGCACAGGGAAAACGAACAACCCAATCAAAAAATGGGAAAAGGACCTAAACAGACACCTCTCCAAAGAGGACATACAGATGGCCCAAAAGCACATGAAACGATGCTCAACTTCACTTATAATTAGAGAAATGCAAATCAAAACTACAATGAGCTATCACCTCACACCCGTCAGAATGGCCATCATCCACAAATCGACAGACAATAAATGCTGGAGAGGCTGCGGAGAAAAGGGAACACTCCTGCATTGCTGGTGGGAATGTAAATTGATACAGCCTCTATGGAAGACAGTCTGGAGATTTCTTAAAAAACTAAAAATAGACGCACCATAGGACCCAGCAATCCCACTATATATTAGGCTTATACCCTGATGAAATCAAAACTGAAAGAAGCACCTGTACCCCAATGTTCATTGAAGCTCTCTATACAATAGGTAGAACATGAAAGCAACCTAGATGTCCATTGACGAACGAATGGATCCAAAAGCACCGGTACATATATATAATGGAATACTACACAGCTGTAAAGAGAAATGCAGAAGAATCAGCCCTAATGATGTGGCTGGGATCTAGAGTGTATCATAAAAAGTGAAGTTAGTCAGAAAGAGAAGGACAAATACAGTATATTAACACATATATATGGAATCTAGTAGGATGGTGATGATGGCACATGCAGTGAAGCGACAGAAAGACAGACATGAACAGTGGACATATGGACATTGTGGGGAAGGAACAGTGGGTGAGAGGCGTAAAGGAAGTAGCATGAAGGCCTGTACTATCATAAGTGAAGAAAATAGCTCTAGTCATTGCTCTGTGAGAAAAGGGGATCCTTCAGGGGTGCTGTGTGATGGTTGGGAGGGTGGGAAGGGGGGGATATACATATGACTAATCTGGGAACATGCATATCTGTAAACAACAAAATTCTGTAAAAGTTAAAAGTAAAATAAAGGTTTAAGAAAAAGTGGGATATTTTAAAAGAATAAAGATTAAGTTGGCTATTGCAAAGATACAGATTCATAAAATTCAAAAGTATCAGATACAAAAACATTTAAAGTGAGTCTTTCAGCAACACTTGCAAGCTAGTCCAAGAATGCTCATCATAGATAGAGGTGGATCTTAGCTCTGTGCACTAGACAATTAAAAACATCCACTGAATAAATGAATGGAAGAATATTTAATTAGCTTATGGAGATGCATATGTTTCAAGATCCAACTATGAGCAAGCATGTCCTCAAATGCTCTGGAGTCTGTGTGTCACCGTCTGACTGCTTGAATTTACAAGATATTTTTTTCCAGGCTAGGCAGGGCTGTCTTTATCCTATCCTCTGACTTTTGTCTGAGTTCAGTTTCCCGTAACAAAGGGAGCATAGCCTTAGTGGTTAGGAGGGCTGGGTTTGGAATCTATGAGATCTTAATTCCAGTTCACCTCCTTATTACCCATATGACTTCAGGCAAGTTATTCAGCCTCCATGTATTCATTTAAAAATGGGCCTCTTAACATTTGTTTTGCTGTGATAGGCCCACAAAAGCAGTGAACAATGGTAGCTATAAAAAATTCACATTATTTTATCATCACAGATCTACTCTTGTCTCTGATGTAGCCCAGATAGCACAATATCCAAGTTATATGTGCATCTTTTTATGGTATCATTCTTCTCAAAAACAGAAAAAGAAATCATTATAAACTATTTGCATCTTACATATGCTTTACTTTAGTGGATCAGCTGGGAAGACTTAAATTCATCTTGAGTTTTGTAGTAACTTTTTTTTTTTTAATATTTATTATTTATTTATGGGGGGGTTGGGGAGGGAGGGAGCAGGCGGGCCACTTCTATTGGTCTTTCATTTATCTATTTTCATCCGTCTTTGTTCTTTGGCCCGTGTGTTCCTCCCATCACTGTGGCCTCTGTTGTTGCACAGCACTGGCTCTGGGCGCATGCGCTCCAGAGCTCTGGCTCGGTTATTGGACACATCGGTCCAGCAGCTCCGCGGCACGTGGGATCTTCCCACGCCAGGGATCGAACCAGCGCCCCTTGCACTGCAAGGCGGTGTCCTTACCAACTGGACCACCAGGGAAGCCCTGTAGTAACTTTGATTCTTGAGAACTTAAGGAAAGAAGGAAAGTTCTGTTAATCTTTAAGTGAGAAGATGCAGTGGAGGGATCAGCGGTTGCCACTGTCA
Source organism: Tragulus kanchil (assembly GCA_022376925.1). Lineage (NCBI taxonomy): Eukaryota > Metazoa > Chordata > Mammalia > Artiodactyla > Tragulidae > Tragulus > Tragulus kanchil. The sequence continues at coordinate 32,386,882 of JAIOJX010000025.1, forward strand.
GTCTCATCAGAAAGGGAGATGCCTAACTCTTATTAAGCATCTGCTATGAGCCAAGTGCTTTACATATATTATCTCATTTAATCCTCTTAGTGACCCTTTGGAGGAGGTATGAAGACCATTATTTTATCAGTGCGGGAAATGAATCTCAGAGAGGACAAGGTAACTTGTTCAGGTCACACAGGACAAGTTGGGTCAAAGTCAATATACCAAATTGCCTCTCATCTGGACCTAAAAATGAATTTACAAGATATTTTTTTCCAGGCTAGGCAGGGCTGTCTTTATCCTATCCTCTGACTTTTGTCTGAGTTCAGTTTCCCGTAACAAAGGGAGCATAGCCTTAGTGGTTAGGAGGGCTGGGTTTGGAATCTATGAGATCTTAATTCCAGTTCACCTCCTTATTACCCATATGACTTCAGGCAAGTTATTCAGCCTCCATGTATTCATTTAAAAATGGGCCTCTTAACATTTGTTTTGCTGTGATAGGCCCACAAAAGCAGTGAACAATGGTAGCTATAAAAAATTCACATTATTTTATCATCACAGATCTACTCTTGTCTCTGATGTAGCCCAGATAGCACAATATCCAAGTTATATGTGCATCTTTTTATGGTATCATTCTTCTCAAAAACAGAAAAAGAAATCATTATAAACTATTTGCATCTTACATATGCTTTACTTTAGTGGATCAGCTGGGAAGACTTAAATTCATCTTGAGTTTTGTAGTAACTTTTTTTTTTTTAATATTTATTATTTATTTATGGGGGGGTTGGGGAGGGAGGGAGCAGGCGGGCCACTTCTATTGGTCTTTCATTTATCTATTTTCATCCGTCTTTGTTCTTTGGCCCGTGTGTTCCTCCCATCACTGTGGCCTCTGTTGTTGCACAGCACTGGCTCTGGGCGCATGCGCTCCAGAGCTCTGGCTCGGTAATTGGACACATCAGTCTAGCCGCTCCGCAGCACGTGGGATCCTCCCAGGCCAGGGCTCGAACCGGCGCCCCTTGCACTGCAAGGCGGTGTCCCTACCCACTGGACCACCAGGGGAAGCCCCCTGTAGTAACTTTGATTCTTGAGAACTTAAGGAAAGAAGGAAAGTTCTGTTAATCTTTAAGTGAGAAGATGCAGTGGAGGGATCAGCGGTTGCCACTGTCAGTCTCATCAGAAAGGGAGATGCCTAACTCTTATTAAGCATCTGCTATGAGCCAAGTGCTTTACATATATTATCTCATTTAATCCTCTTAGTGACCCTTTGGAGGAGGTATGAAGACCATTATTTTATCAGTGCGGGAAATGAATCTCAGAGAGGACAAGGTAACTTGTTCAGGTCACACAGGACAAGTTGGGATTCAAAGTCAATATACCAAATTGCCTCTCATCTAGGACTGTTTTCCAATAAATACAGCCCTGACTGATTGCACATGATTTAGGTAGAAAATTGTTATTTTCTGAGTATGAGTATTGATTTATACTGAAAGAGGTTATGGAGTGGCGAGTGGTACATGGATATAATTTCTGCAATTATCTTGTCTTACTGCAAAATGATTGTTCTTTGATCACATAATCAGCATATCCCTGGCTGAGTAAAGAAAGTGCCTTCTGTTAACTAGTTTCTGCCTGCCAAGTATGCTACTTTGAAGATACCGTACATACACAGAGGTGTAACATGCTTTTAAAAGCAAGTTTTCCTCTGTGCCAGTAAGTATATTTTTCACCCTACCCAGGAAGATTATGATTCTAAGATTGGGGAGCCACAAAGATTCAGTTTTGGAACTAGAAGTACTAACAAAATCTAATGATCAATTTTTGGATTTGTTTTATTTGTTTTTTCCTTTCTTTTTTTTTTTTTTTTAGTAGCGCATAATTGCTTTATAATGTTGTGTAAGTTTCTGCTATACAGCAAAGTGAATCAGCTATATGTATATATATAGAGCCTTCCACTTGAACCTCCTCACCACTCCCCCATCCTACCCCTCCAGGTCATCACAGAGCATGGTGCTGAGCCCCCTGTGCTACACATCCACTTCCCACCAGCGATTTTACACATGGAAGTGTGTATATGTCAATGCTACTCTCTCAATTCATTCCACCCTCCTCTTCTGTAGATTTGTTTTAGAATGATAGAAACTGCCAGCTAGAGTCTCAGATTCTCCTGAAGAAGAAATTTACTTGTCTATAAGATGCCATACATAATCCCAGTCAGTAAAATATTTCATATTAGTTATTGAGATTCTTCATTGCTTTCCCTTTCTAGGAAGTGATTTTTCAAGGATGCTTTGGCAGAAAACTACAAATAAAACCAAAAAATTTGTTTGTTGATACTGACACATTACTGATGGTGATTTCTATGTAAATGATTTAATTCTTTTCCTTCTCATACTGATTTTAGTTAGCCAATTAATTAACCATATCGACTGCCTTGTATGCCTTCAATGTTGACTCACCATTGTCTTCAACAGAGAAGTAGAAGATGTCTTTGGTTGTCTTGCTGTTGCTGTCTTGATGTAGTAGATCTTCATGTCATCAACATCAGCTAGTAAAAGAGCCAGCATAATACATGCATCATATTGGCACACAGAAAATGAATATGAATATCAATGCTTTTATAGGGCATGAAAATACCACAACTAGTAAACTTAAAAATGATCAAACGAACACATATCTAACTTCTTAAAAATAATGAAGCAAATAAGAATCTAACTTTTCTTAAAGTTACAATAGCAAAAAATAGAACTTTATAGTTTTAAAATTCCATTATTGTGCTACTCTGTATATGATCTCTGGAATGATGCCCAAGAAGGATGCCCAGGTTCTAGCTATGCATGCTTCGCAATACCCTGGTCCTGTACGGACAGCCAAGTCAAACTGGTGTTCAGTCTTCTGTCCAAGTGAGGAGGTTGGAATACTTGAATACTCATGAACTATTTGTCAAAATGAATTTAGATGAGAATAACTATTTCATCCTCAGAAAAAAGGAAGTGACAATAAAACTGTGATGTGTTTCTACTGCCCATTCTCTTGAATATTTGAGAATGTGTCAGTTAGATCTGTAACTGTGATTTTGTACTGCTGAGTACTAGTATTTTCAAGGCAATTTGTATTTTGGGGAATTTATTCATAAGAACAGTTTTTTAGAACCTCATATGATTTCATTTGCTTTAGAATCAATTCTGAAAATGTAAATACACTGTTTTTAAGCAACCTTCATTAGCTTTACTCTAAGAATGCATCCAGCTTTGTATGTATGAGCTATCTAAAACTCCATGTTTCTCTTCACATCTCATGCACAGAGCTATAGGAAACAGTTTTATGACTATGTGAAGAGCAGCCCATGGTATCAAGTGTCACATCACCTGGGAAAACAGAGAGACCTGTCTTTAGTTCACCATTAGTAGTAGCAACAATGGAAAATGATCATTAAAACATATACCCCTGGGACTTCCCTGGTGGTCCAGTAGCTAAGACTCCACATTCCCAAAGCAGGGGTCCAGGTTTGATCCCTGGATCCTATATGACATAGATAACAGTTCTCATGCTGTAAGTAATGGTCCCATCTGGTGCAACTATAACCTAGCTAAACAAAAAAAATCATATAAACTTAAAAATGAAAGAAAATGTACACTCCCCAACACTTAGGCAAACTTATTTCTATGCAATTTTAGATGCAGAAATTGCATTTGAAAGTACAATAAAATGTGCAGTGTGATTTTATATCTGAAACCTAGACATCAAACACTACCTTCAGAAATCAAGACTTACTGATAAATTATGCAAGTGATTCCTAGTTATGTCATTCTTTAGTTAAATTTCAAAGCTAAACTGATCTTTCTGAAATCAGTGTAATCCTACAGTATTTCAGAAGCAGAAGCTGTCCACTTATGTTTTGCAGTTTTAAGGTGGAACTACTAGCCTGATCAAATGAGGGTGCGGGTTTACAGGGCATGCTGATGAAATAGCTGATAATGGACTTGTTGCCTTTCTTTGTTAATTTCTCATTCCGGTGTATTTCATTAAAATTAGAATCTGTCTACTAAAGGACTAAAGGCAGGACAATTGTATATGGAGCTGGGAGATCAGATCTACTCAAGGAGAAAGACAAAGGCATCAGGGGACACTGTGTACTAACCTTGTGTAAAAGCTCGAGTGCTCTCATTTCCAAGGCCAGTGTTGATAATAAAGCCATGCACTGGTCCTCTGGTCACTTTATACTTCTGAAGTCCATAGGAATTGTCCAGATTCTCTCTCTTTAGAGACCTGCTGGTAATCAAGAAGCCCACATGTCCAGTGTGTAGGTGTTTCAAGGCCAGGACATCCTTGTTAAAGGCAATCCTGGGGAGCCTGTTTTCTAGGGAGTTTCTTATGTGGATCCTCATTACCTGAGGTCTGTGAGTCTCCACACCAGGGTCTGGGAAGACATAGAAATCAGCATGAGTGCCATCTGTCACTGTCAAGGAGAAACTGTCTTCAGTTGTCTTACTGCCATCGTGCCAGTAGCAAATCAAGTTCTCCTTCAGGTCCTTCTTGGTGAAGGTGGTCAACGGACGGCTGCCATTATACCAAATCCTGCCATGGATGGGGACCTGGATGATGGTAAAAAGGAGTAGATCATCAGGGGTATCCTCGTCTTCTGCTGTCAACTCAAAGGGAGTGATGCATTTTCTTTCTCCTTCTTGCAGTATCAGTTTATGAATGGTCATGATAGGTTTCTTATTATTCACATTCACGATGTAAATCCTGAATGTTCGCAACATGAGGCTATGTCCATAAGTCACTTGAAACTCAAAGTTGTCCATCTTTATCTTATCATTTGAAGTGTGAACATAAAATATCTTGTTGCCAGCCAACTGCCACTGAGTGAAAGAGGCAATAGGCTCCCCGGGGTGGTCAGAGATTTCCAAGTGCCCCAGGCTAGGAGCCTGGTTGATGCTAAAGAGCAGCTGTTCATCAGAGCTGTTGATGTCATTGGTGCTAAGCAGATCCATGGTGAGAGTCACTCTGCCACTTTCTGTCAAGGGGACCCCTTTGCTCACCACTTCAGGGAATAAACCCCCATCCCTGTTGTCAATGGTGACATTGAAGTAGCAGTCTAGCAAAAGGTTAATCCCGTCAGTCACATCAAACTTGATGAGGTCATGAAGTCCTTGGCCTGTGTGGGTGTAACAGATGAGCCCTCTGTCAATCTCACCCTGGGTGAAGTTCATTCCCAGAGTGATATTGCTCCTCCCCTCCCCTCTGGGTTTTCTTAGTCGCTGTAGAAGTCCTTGTTGAGGCCCAGAACGGAGGACAAAACTGAGGCTCCTATCATCTGAGTCAAGATCTGTGGCCTTGAGGACCCGATTGGTGATGACTTCAGTATGTCCAGTTTCTACTTCCAGCCCATTGTTGATGGTCAGCCGAGGGGTTTCGTCATCCACCAGGATCACCACAATGGGTACCTTCCTGTGGGTGGTATGCTTGCCGTCACTCAGCCAGACCTCAAAACTGTCCTCTGTGGTCTCAGAGTCATCATGTTCATACACAATGGTGGAGGCCTCCTGGATCTCCTGTAAGGTGAAGCTGTGGATGGGATGGCTGCCTGTGGCCAGTTGCTGTATAATTCGCCCATGCTGAGGGAGGGCTGTGAGCTGAAAGTGAAGCTCATTTGGTGGCAGGTCTGCATCGGCTCCATTGAGCAGTGGAGTGTCTATGACAAGGCTCATCCCCTCTAATACCACAAATTCGTGGGCAGAAAGTGCAGGCGGCTCATCATTGGTGGGTAAGATCATTATAGGAAAGAAGACATTTGGGGAGAAGTTGATGCCATCAGAGCAGTAAAATGTGAACTTATCTTTTTGTGGTTCTACCCCCTTGTGGATACTCTGTACATAGTTGATATGTCTTAGCCGGACATCTCTGAAGGAGAAAGCACTGATGGGGTTACCAGCCCATGACTGTTCTGATCCAGGAGCTGGTGCCATATTTTCCAGATAGCCAGAGACTGGTTGACCAGTTATTGTGCAGAGAATTTCACCTTGGGGAGTGTCTGCATCTTCAATGCTGAGATGTTGTAAGGTCAAAGGGCTCTTCCCACCTTCATGGACAATGTAGGGCTCCCTGACCAAGATCTTGGGGGCCACATTGTCTACAGGCAGCACAACCACTTGCACTTGTACTCATTCCACTATGCTGTCCTCTAACCCCCACTGATAAGAATCCTTGGAGAGGGCAAGCCTGAAGGCATCGTGTTGCTTCTGGAGTCCAACTTCACCTCCTTTGTGGACATAGACTACTCTCCCACTGATGAGGTCCTCTTGGGTAAATTGTTCTGTGGGTAAACCATTCACCAGAATAGTGCCCAATTTGGGGCTGTCTTCCACAGTGAAAGAGAGCATCAAGTCATCTGTGTCCTTTTGGCCATGGATGATGCCCATGGTGATCTCCATGGCAGTATTCTCTAGTACATCTATGGACACATCTAATAATGGAAGATCTTTAACAGACATCCTGGGGCTTTTGCCAGCTGCTACAGGTTGCAGAGAAATATGGACAGTGATGGGTATATGATGCACTCTATCACTTACCTCCAGAAGAAAGATATCACTAGTGGTCTGGTTTCTGTGGGGCTGGTAAGAGATACTCCCATTAACAATATCAGCTTGCATGAAAGATTCCCCTGGGACCATACATTTTTTTAAGTACTGCAAATGTCCATGTTGGGGACCCCAAACTAATGTGAAGATGATCTGATCGATGTCTGTGTCAGGGTCTGAGACTTCCAGCTCATTACTACTGAGGATAAACCTTTCTCCTTCTAAGACAGTAAAACCTCTGTTGGTGATTTGGGGAGGCTGATTGTCTATAGGCTTCAGGAATAATGTGAACGTGCCAGGTATGCTATTGCCTGCAGCATCCTCTACCTAGTAGGTGAACTGCACAACCCAAGGTACAATACCCAGCTTCTTCTGGGGAGGTTGGTAGGCAACTTTGTGGTGATTTACCTGGGCCTGTGTGAAGTGTACAATGGGTGTGACTGGCGCATCAGTGAGCACAATTTCTCCAGCCCGGACTTGGTGGTTGTCATCGGTGTCAGTAGGGGACGTCAGGAGGGTGTACCACAGATGCCAATCGTCTGAGATCTGGTCAGTATATTGGAGGAATTTCTTCTGGAATTGAGTGAGTTGGTATTGGTGCACGGTCATTTCTAGAGTAGTTCCTGGAAACAGCTCTGGACTCTGGAGATCCACCTGTTGGACTTTGACGGTGAAGACATGGTTGTTGGATAGATTGGGTGGGTCATGGTCATCCTGCACGTGGAAAGTCATCCTGGCAGTCACAGATTGAGGGCCAAGGGGTCCAAGATGGCGGTAGAAGAGTCTCCCTTGCACTATGTCTTGCTGAAGCCACTCCCTCACCACCTTCTCATAAAGTCCTTCCTTTCTCACATAACACCAACCTTCCTCTTCAGGGAACTGAGGTGATTCAGATTGCCTCAGCAGCATCTCCCCTTGATGCTGACTTGAGTGGGAGGAACCAGGGGCCAGATCCCACTCTCTTTCTTCCTCTCCTTCTTCCGGAGGCTGGTCCTCCAGCACAAAGCGGATGGTTGAGTCCTCAGAGTCAATATCTGTAGCGCTCAGGACAAAGTGGGAGATCTGGACCATCTTCCCTTCAGTCACTGAGAGCCCAGTGTTGGTAGTGACCATTGGTGGCTCATCATCAACAGGGATGATGGTGAGAGGGAAGAGGAATTCCACCTGATGGTGCCCATCCTCCATCCGGAAGATGATGTTGTCGCTGTAGGTGTCGCTGCCATCATGCTGGTATACCACTCGCCCTGCAGCCAGGTCCGCTGGTGTGAAATGCTTGGACCCTGCAGGTGCCCCAAGCACCACCAGCTGCCCATGTCTCAAGCCCCTGACGGCAGACACTTTCACTTCTTCCAGATTATCACTATCACTGATCTGAAGGCTGTGGGCACTGGATAGGGGCTTTGATTGACCTTCAAAAAGCTGTAGTCCCCTGTCATAGTGAGCCATTGGGGCCAGGCTGTTCAGGGGCTTCACGACTACCATGAAGGCAAAGGAGTCTGAGGTGGCCGCGTCTCCATCGACCACCTCCATCTCCAACTGGAAGAGGCGCTCCCCAGCCAATTTCTCTATAGGGGGCCAATATGCAATTTTCAGTTTCCGCAGCTCCCGCTGGGTGAAGAACGAGACCGGAAGGCCCAGGGGGTCGTCAGTACTGACCACGTAGCCCTCGTACCCTGTTGCAGTGATGGGGGCATTGAGAATGTTGAAGACTAGGTCATCAGGGTCAGACTCAGTGTCCTCCGCAGCCAGTGTGTCGGGCGTCAGGGCTGTCAGCATGAACTGATGGGCCTCCACCACCATTGGAGCCTGGAAGGTGGGCCTGGGAGCCGTGTTCTCGGATCCCTCGTGGATCTTCACCAGCAGCTGGAAATGCTCGTGGAGTAGCAACTCCCCTGATCCAGAGCCTGGGTCCCTGGGCCCTAGCAGTTCCGCCACAAAGGGCACATAGTCCCGGTTGGCCGAGAGGGTAGTGGCGGTGTGCTGGTAGCGCACCTCAGCCAGGATAAAAGCCTCACAGTCTATCGCCTTGGCCCTGGGGAGAGGGGCCCCCAAAGCATCCACCAAACGCCCATACTTGGGCAGTGGGCCACCCTCGGAGGGAAGAGGGGTGAGCCGGCACCTGTGGGTGGCTGTGGTCTCAGGCTCCGGGAAGGCAAAGGCCAGCACTCTCCTGTCGATGGCTTGGCTCCAGCCGCGCAACTTCTCCACCGCCAAAGGCCTGTTGAGAGTCACCAGCTTCAGTTGGGGGAAGATCAGGTCCACCGCCAGCGTGATGGGAAGCACCAGCGTGGAAGTCCCGGAGCTGTAGCGTAGCTGCAGCCGCACACGGGCGCGTCCGGGGCTGCGGGCGCCCAAGTGAGTGTACCGGACCTGGCGGGGACCGAAGGCGCACGGGAAGCAGCGCGGGGGAAAATGCGCCATGGCGCGGCGGCAGGGCGTCCAACACTGTCACCTGGCACCAGTCCCCCGGCTGCACTCTAATCACCAGGTCCCGGAGCGGGTCGAGCCAAAGCGAGCGGCTCACGGGTACCTGGAGCCCCGGGTTGGCGATCAGGATGCTGGAGCCGTTCGGGCTGCTGCCGCCGAAGGCGCCCCAGGTGGGCAGGTGGAGTGCCCGAGGGGGCTCGGCCTCAGGCGAGGGGGCCTGCCCCTGGAGGGCAGGGCAGCTCAGGAACAGGTAGGCGAGCGCTGCGGCAAGCTGCCGGGGCGTCCCAGCAGTGCCAAAGGGCAGCCATGGGACACTGGAGGCGGTCGTCAGTACTGACCACGTAGCCCTCGTACCCTGTTGCAGTGATGGGGGCATTGAGAATGTTGAAGACTAGGTCATCAGGGTCAGACTCAGTGTCCTCCGCAGCCAGTGTGTCGGGCGTCAGGGCTGTCAGCATGAACTGATGGGCCTCCACCACCATTGGAGCCTGGAAGGTGGGCCTGGGAGCCGTGTTCTCGGATCCCTCGTGGATCTTCACCAGCAGCTGGAAATGCTCGTGGAGTAGCAACTCCCCTGATCCAGAGCCTGGGTCCCTGGGCCCTAGCAGTTCCGCCACAAAGGGCACATAGTCCCGGTTGGCCGAGAGGGTAGTGGCGGTGTGCTGGTAGCGCACCTCAGCCAGGATAAAAGCCTCACAGTCTATCGCCTTGGCCCTGGGGAGAGGGGCCCCCAAAGCATCCACCAAACGCCCATACTTGGGCAGTGGGCCACCCTCGGAGGGAAGAGGGGTGAGCCGGCACCTGTGGGTGGCTGTGGTCTCAGGCTCCGGGAAGGCAAAGGCCAGCACTCTCCTGTCGATGGCTTGGCTCCAGCCGCGCAACTTCTCCACCGCCAAAGGCCTGTTGAGAGTCACCAGCTTCAGTTGGGGGAAGATCAGGTCCACCGCCAGCGTGATGGGAAGCACCAGCGTGGAAGTCCCGGAGCTGTAGCGTAGCTGCAGCCGCACACGGGCGCGTCCGGGGCTGCGGGCGCCCAAGTGAGTGTACCGGACCTGGCGGGGACCGAAGGCGCACGGGAAGCAGCGCGGGGAAAGTGCGCCATGGCGCGGCGGCAGGGCGTCCAACACTGTCACCTGGCACCAGTCCCCCGGCTGCACTCTAATCACCAGGTCCCGGAGCGGGTCGAGCCAAAGCGAGCGGCTCACGGGTACCTGGAGCCCCGGGTTGGCGATCAGGATGCTGGAGCCGTTCGGGCTGCTGCCGCCGAAGGCGCCCCAGGTGGGCAGGTGGAGTGCCCGAGGGGGCTCGGCCTCAGGCGAGGGGGCCTGCCCCTGGAGGGCAGGGCAGCTCAGGAACAGGTAGGCGAGCGCTGCGGCAAGCTGCCGGGGCGTCCCAGCAGTGCGCGGAGAAAGGCCAGCCATGGGACCTTGGCTCTGGGAGGGTACCCAGTCTTCAGAGTGGCCGGTTCAGCGGCTGGTGCAGGCGGTGGAGGCGGCGGCTGCTGTCCACTCTGGAGCGGGTGGGCGGACTTAACGAGAGCCAGGGGCAGAGCCAGGGGCTGCGCTTTGGCAGTGACAGGTAAAAGCAGCGAGGGATTGGCGGGCGGGGCGGGGAGGGGCGGGGTGGTGGCGGAGGGTGGCGGGAAGGGGCGCAGCCACCAGTCCTTTCTTCTCTTAGGTCTGTCCTCTGAGGGCACCAGGGGCCGCCCAGATGTGCTCCAGCGCTCAGAGACCTAGGAGCGTGCAGGAGTTCTCCCCTCTGCTCCCTAGTGCCTATCTTACTAACCTTCGAGCCTGGAGGGGTGGCCGGCCACTCTGCAATCCTGGGCTGCCTGCTGCGGACCAGCCGGTCTGGACACTCTCTTCTCCTGGCGACCCAAAGGGCTTGTCCTCCAGGGCTGGGAGACAGTGACCATAGCCGGGCGAGTTCTGCGCCTGAAAGGCACTGTGCTCCCGCAGTCCATTGATCCAGGCGACGGTCTTCCTGAGAGGGCGGACAAACACCATTCCTCTTCCTTACCGCTGACAAGGGTGCATTTTCTAGCCCAAATTGAGTCTCACTTCGGACATAAAAGAAGCTAGCGGGAGCTATTTTGCAAATAGGATTTTCTAGCTGTCTGCCTGATAAAGCAGCTTATTCGGGATCCTGTAATTCGGTGCTTACAAAATAACCCTGACATTTCTCTTGTGCTCAGTTTTTGGGGAGGAAGAGCCCTGGCATCCAGACTGGCCAACTTGCATGGTTTTTAATTTGTTCCTAGTCAATGCTTCTCAATACCATACAACCAGATGGTCAGGGTGGCTTTTATTTTCTTAGGACATGGTTTCCATACCTGATCAACTGAGACTGCCTGTGACTTTATTAGCTATGCTATTTCCTAATTACTTTCTTTGTAGAAAAATAAATCGTCGCCAGGGGGGAAGATGTCAAGAAAAACAGTTAACAGAGAAAGTACCCCACTTAACTTGGATCAATTTCTGTGAATTAATCTATTTAACATTAGTAATGGAATTTGACTTTCAGATGAGGGACAGGTGCCCTTCATGGTGTGGGGGTTAGGTTCTTACCTTCGTACTAATGTTTTAAGTATTAGAGATGTCCAATTAGTCACAGGGCAGAGTAATTTTCTCCTATAAATAAAATGGTAGTTAATGTGATTTTTAAAAAGCAATTCATGTGAATGTGAGACATTCTGATGACAGTAGAAATAGGTACATCTCAAACTACTGATGAAAATGGTTTAAAGGAAATATAAATCTGTAGAACGTCATCCTTAGACTATTCTTTTGATTTTTTTACAGTTATTATTTACACATTATTTTTTATAGCCTGTTTTATTCACTTGAGCAGCAGCAGCAGCAACAGACTGACTCCTAGAGCAGGAATAAACTGCTAGCGGGTTGAAATAATTAATTTTCTCCCTAAATATTTAATTTAACCACCTAGTGATGTGTTATACATCTATATAATCCAACTAAGTAGAATACTACTTAGCACATAGATCTATTCTTAAACAGAATATTAAGAGACGGTAAATTTGAACAATATGTGTTTAGCCTAATTTTGCAGAGCAACTCTGGTGTGTCTTGGAAGTATTATTTAAAGTATTTTTTAAATTGAAATATAGGTAACATTTCACTGTAAATGAAAGAGGTACTACGTTTTATAAAGCTCCTACCTTGTCCAATTTTTAAAAAATTAATAAAACTGTCATTGGGTTCCATATATTAAATTTTATCAAGTGAGTATTTTTGTGTGAGTGTAATTTTGATTCCCGTTCAAGCATCCCTCTGTCTGGGCAGCTGTCTTGTCCATGTGCTGTTTTCACTGGAGGCAGAGACAGAGATGGGGAGGGCTGTTGAGCCAACAGTTAAACTGTGTTGATATTTTTGTTCTCTGATCTGCTCCCTCCAGTTAACATTCCTCTTCCTCTTCTTCACTATGAAGTTTCTTGAAAGTGGTATTTTTTGATCTTATGTTTTGTTTGTGTTTGCTTATTATCTCCATTTCTTAACTTCTCATCAACTCCCTCTTAGAATGCTTCCATTTCAACAAAACTCTTGCTGAGGTCATTAGTAACCTCTGTGTGGAAAAATCCAGTGGCCATGCTTGGTAGCGTCCATTTGTCACACCTTCTGGTTTTTCTTTTTCCTCTCAGTTAAGATCCTACTCCTTCAAAAAGCCTTTTCTGATGCTCCCCAAGCCATATTATATCTATACAGTTTTACATTTATGGACCATTTGATTAAGATGTGTTTTTCCACTAGACTTTAAGCTCTGTGAAAGCAGGGAATGTTTGATGTTCACCCCTGCTACCTAGGGCTCCCCTCAATACTGTCCACCCCATCACAGGTACATGCTAACTATTTGTTGACTGATTGAATGAATAAAAGAATGAAAGTCTCAGAATTAGTCATTGACATACTATAAAGCCAAGGTGTTAGGTGGAAAAAACCAGTTTGAATGCACAGTTAGTTCTTTCTTTCTTCTTCAGACTAAGATACTTTATTAGAGGCTGATGACGACTCTGCTTAGAGAACACAAATTAGATTTCTAACCAAATATTTATTTTATTAGAGTTTTCTTTCCACAGGGCAATTTCATTAATCCATATTGTATTTATTTTATCTCTTACCATCCCAAATTTCTCTTTTAATCCTGAGCTGAATTTCAATTCTATGTTGAGTGGAAAAGAAAAGAACTACTATATATATATATATGCGTATATATATATATATATATATATATATATATATGCATTTTATAATCTAGAAAAATGGTACTGATGAACCTATTTGCAGGGTAGGACTAGAGAAGCCAACCTAGAGCACAGACTTGTGGACAGGGGCGAGGTTGGGGAGAAGGAGATTGGGACAAACTGAGAGAGTAGTACTGACATACTACCATGTGTAAAATAGATAGCTAGTGGGAAGCGGCTGTATAGTTCAGGGATCTCAGCTTGGTGCTCAGCAATGACCTAGAGGGGTGGGATAGGGCAGTAGAAGGGATGCTCAAGAGGGAGGGGATGTAGCTGATTCCCTTTGTTATACTGCAGAAACTAACACAACACAACATTGTAAAGCAATTATAGGGAAAAAAAGAACTTCAGATTGTGTGCTGTGCTGGTGGTTTTCATATGCCCTATGTCACTGGATCCTTTTGGAACCCTGCAAGGTGACTATGTATCTTATTTCTAATTTATATATAATAATAGGTCCCATCTCATACAGCTATTATAACAATGAAATAGATTACTGCACATAAAAAGCTTTGAACAGTACCTGGAACACAGTTAATGTTCAATAAATGTAAGTTACTTTTGCAATTATAGATGGGAAATGGAGATTTACAGGAGTTAAGTAGAAACATTTTACCTTGTAAATTAATTGAACTATCACTAAAAGTGTGTTCTTCAGAGACAAGTCCTTACACGCCCCTGTCATCTCAGGTGACTATCGGTCAGGCCCACTCCATAAATAACTGACTCTGCCTGAAGTACATAAATGGTACTTACCAGGTCATAGAAAGGAGACCATGTGTGCAAATACTGTGCTTCTGCTTTGGCAGAGGGACAGTCCATTTTCAGGAAAATCACATCCAACTTCTGCAGAAATGACTGAGAACAGGTGGAAGGCTCTGCCTCAGGAGCTAGGAAGGTCAGCATCAGTATTTCTGCTCCTCATTCAAGGCTAGTGGAACCCAGCTATTCAACCTGATCTTTGCTGAAGCTTTCTTCCTTTACAAACTGGAGAAATAAAAGGGCCTAAATCCTAAATTTTGCAAGATGAATGCCTTGCTACAGTAAAACCTACCCAGAAGCTTTCCTCTTGGGGCCAGTAATGGACTCTTGGACATTAAAGAGCATGTTCCAGAAAGGCTAAAGGTTAAAAAAACCCTTCCCTCTCAAAACACAGTAAATATCTGTGGTGATCTGGAGGGATGGGGTCAGGAGGGAGATGGGGCGAGGTCGGGAAGGGGGTGACATATGTATACTTATGGCGGATTCAGGTCAATGTGTAGCAATGTGTAGCAGTAAACAACACAACTCTAAATACATAAATGAATAAGATCAAATTTAAACATGACCTTCTTTGGGTGTGTAGGTCCTATGTCATCTGTCAGGGGAGCAGCTTCAAGAGGGGTAAAGCACATAGTCTAGCACTGGCCAAGCCAACTTTGCCCCCATTACCCATGGAGTCAGTGGGCGTCTATGCTTCTTAGCAGTCCCTCCCAGCCTGAAGAACGCAGCTGGAGCCACAGCTCCACCTCAATGACTGTAGCCCATGTCTTCCTTTGCATACTGGAAAAGGGTCTCCCTGCCTGCAGCACGGGCACCACTGGTTTCTGTGCCTTCGCAGACTACAGGGTCTTAAAGGTAGGCTCCACCCAGTTGGGTTACCCAATGGGAGTAGCCACATGGCTTGTAAGATAGGATGCTACTCATTTGTTGTGAGTTTTAACTTCTCAAACTCACAACAAATACTGCTGGTTATGCTATTAATGTAAAGTCAGAGCACTTGGGAACTGGTTGGTGTGGGGAAGGAGAGAGAAGAAGGGAATCAGAATATACTTTCCTGCTCTTCTGAGATTCCAGTTAACATCTGGAACAGAGCAGCTGTCCCTGGCTCTTTCACTCTGGAGAAAGTTGCCCTTCAGCTGTTAGGTTCATGATCTCCAAACAGGCAGGGCTCCTATGCAGGTTGTAGCTGCTCAGGGAAAACGCTGGGAGGCAAGGACTCAAGGCCAGGGGAGCTTCTGGGAGGTAAGTGAGGAAAGGTCTCTTCTCTTCTGCACCAGGACAAAGAATGATTCAAATGTTTTCACTCTTGGTTGAAAATAAGACCTTGGAAGACAGAGATTCTTCAGTGCTAATCTGCCACATGATAATTAACTTACTTTAAATCATTCGACATTTAAAAAAAGTAACTATTTTTACTTCAAAGGAAGCCATTAAGAGCACATGTTACAATCACCAGTGATCCTTAAGACCCCTATGCCACTCCTTAGACCCTGGCTATAAAATGAATCAGCGACCCCTGTTCAATGTCTGTTCTCCCTTGAGCCGGCCCGCTGTACTGGCAGCAGCTCTCCCTTCCCCCAGTTTAATAAAGTCTACTTTCCTTTCAAAATAAAAAAAATGTTATAAAAGAATCAGAGCTAAAAGACTGAGTGTTTTTCTGACCTAAGTGGTATTCTTTGCTCCTTGATAGTGTGTATCAGTATCATGTCTATTTAGCAGTGATTTCCTTTAAAGTAGTTTCAAAGCTTTAGTAGCCAAAGCTCACATGATGATGAACAGTGATACTATTTAACTGGCAGTGTTGTTTTTGGAGAAGTCTTAGTCAAATCTGATGTCAGAATGACTTAGAGATGGCAACATTTTATTCTTGATTTTGTTTTTCTGTTAATAGAATTTGGATAAGTTAATAGTCTGACTTTTAAATATAATTCTGTTTGTATACAAGTTTTACGTGGAAATGATTTACTTTTAATGTCAGCATTTCTCTCTTAAGCATTGATCTATTGCATATTATAATTGTTGTTTCTGCTCTTAAATTTACGGCTAAGCCAAATTCTAAAAATGATTTGTTACTATATTTATCAATTACATATTATTACTATTGTTGTTCAGTTGCTAAGTCATGTTATCTCTCAGCTATTTTTTCTTTTGTTTATGCTTTCAGAGTGTTCTATTTTGACATTTTGCTTTTAGTCAATAAGGTAAGTTTGAAATATGCATAGGAAATAAAGAATTATTAAGAATGATTCTACCTTTATTAAATATTTAATAAAGAAATGAAAAATATGCTATCTTGCTGGAAAAAAATGAATAATAGCTATTAAACAGACATCCAAATGTCACAAAAACTCTGATTAAATATCAACATGTTTTTATGTTGAATTGTTATAATTAAGTGGTGTTGTGCTAGTTTCCTTGGGATGCTATCCCATAGTACTGTAGACTGGGTGGCTTAAACAACAGAATTTATAGTCTCACAATTCTGGAGGTGAGAAGTCGGAAATCATGCTTGGTGCCTTCCAACGGTTGTCAGGGAAGGCTCTATTGCAGGCCTCTCTGCATAGCTATCTCTTCCCTGTGCATCTTTTTAAAAAATTCATCTGGTTGCACCAGGTATTACTTGAGGCACACAGGATCTTTAGCTGCAGCATGAGGGATCTAGTTCCTCTGATCAGGGATTGAACCCAGGCCCCCTGCACTGGGAGTATGGAGTTTCAACCACTGGATCACCAGGGAAGTGCCTTCCCTGTGCATCTTTATAGCATCTTCTCTTTACATGTGTTTCTGTGCACAGATCCCTCCTTTTTTTGGTATACCAGTCATACTGGATTAAGGTACACTTTAAGGACCTCACTTTAAGTTGATTACCTGGGCAGAAATCCTGTCTCTAAAGATCATATCCTGAGGTACTAGGGTTAGGACTTGAACATGTGAATTCTGGGCACAATTTAATGCAGAACACTCATGTTTTGGCCCCTCTAAATTCATATTCTTTTCATATGCAAAACACATTCACCCCATTTCACCATCTCCAAAAGTCTTTAACCCATTGCATTATCAGCTCTAAGTCCAAAATATCCAAATGACATCTAAATCAGTTATACAGGGGAGACATCAGGTCTGATTCATTTTGGCAAAATTCCTTTACATCTGTGGACTTATAAAACGGAAACTGAGCATGACCCGGACCACGCAGGAAACAGACATCCCGTGCTTGTAGAAAAGTGTTAGCTTCCTAAACTTCCCCCAGGTTCCAAAGAGCAAATTTAATCAAAGAAGTGAGAAACTGCAGAAACAAAGGAAAAAAAAATCAAACAAGATAAAATAGTAGTTTAGGCATAAAGCAAAGTCAAGGCCCTCTAGTTCCTTCTCAACTTGTACTGATAATACCCTGAGCCATATCCTTGAGTGATTCTGCAGATACTAAAATACCCACCAGGTGGAGGAAGTTCATTGTGTGCTAACCCCCAGGACGTAGACCCTAGACTGGTCGGAACTAGGAGGTTGATGACCGAGATTGGTGAAACATACCCTGTTACCTCAGTCAGAGAGCTGAGCACAAGCTGATTTTGCATACTGTAACCGTCTCTCTCTCACATGGCTTTTAAAACACTTCCCTGAAAACCATTGAAGAGTTTGGGTCTTTTGACCATGAGCTGCCCATTCTCCATGTCGGTTCCTTCCAATAAACACTATACTTTCTATTACTAAAATCTTGCAATAGTAGATTGGCTTTGAAATATAGTTGAAGTATAGTACAATGTTACATAAGTTATAGGCATACAACATACTGATTCCAATACAATTTTTAAACACTGAATTATCCCAAAGTTTATGTTCAGCTATCATAGGCCATAAAATTATACAGTATTTAATATGTGGATTTTTTTCTACACTTGGCCTTATGCTTTTATAATACACAGAAGAATAAACATGGTTTATATTTTGAAGATTGTTTCTATTTTTCTCCTCAGAACTTTTGGAAACAGAAACCTTATAAACAGATGAAATATGCAGTATACGAATTGTATTGTTTAAACTATCTGTTTAATATATTTGAACATGTAGACATTGCAATATGAACACTGCAATAGAACAGTTAATGTTTATGTTTTCAAGTTTAAAAAATTATATTTTTGAGTTCTGAGGGAAAATGGTTAAAGTAGTGCAAATGAATATCAGATTTTGAAAAGTGTAGATTGCTCTTGTGTTAGTTGCAAAATATAAAATGCTAATAATATGAAGCAGCTGCAGTGGAAGAGAAGCACACTGTACCAGCTGCTTTCTTTTCTTTTGTTATTGTTGTTGATGTGTTTATTTTTGGTAATGTGACACATTTATTATTCATTTAAAGTAATTGCAAGAGCAAATTTTGAATAGATGCTCTAAGCGCATGTATAAATTCTCTACAAGTTTTCTTACTGCACACATTATCTTGAGTAATGTTTTTATTGGTTTATTTGTTCTCAAGACACTTATGGTGTTGGATACTATTACTTTCACTTGTATGCCTTATAAAGTCAGATGCTCTAAATTAAAGATGTGGTTGATAATTACATAGTTATTTGAATTTGTGAGATAAGTTTGCAAACTGTGGGCTTTGTGAGAAAGAGTTGGATAGTATTTTCAGACTTAGTAGAAATAGAGAATGTCCTTTTATATAAAAAGGACCACAGAAGCATTAATAGAAAATGATGAACAACTGAGAGAATGCTTCCAACTAAATACTCTGTTTTTTGGAATTAAAAAAAATCTTATTTTGGCTTTAAAATAGTTGAATTCACAGGTAGGACTCACTGAGTAACAGTTTAACCACTTCTCTGTGGTGCAGTTCAGGACATACGGGATACACTTTATGTTTGGCATAATTATAGGTCCTTGAAATCTGAAGTCTGTAAAATCATTGCCAGGGTTATCTTTTATCTCCAGTGTTTAATATGGCAAGATGGCACACCCACCTATTCAGCCCTTTTGGGTGCTACAATTTTAGGCAAAGCACAGTCAGTACTTTTTCCCACTTCAGCTTCTTGATTACTTCATAGAGTCACAGAAGTTTTAAAGGGTTCTAGGAACTTAGGAAAGAAAGGAATAACTCAGATTATTGCAGAAATGGTAGAGCCTAAGAATGATATGATTGATAGGTCAGTTATAGATAATGTGTGTTTAAGGGGGCATGTTAAGTTGCTTCAGTTGTGGTCGAGTCTTTGCAATGCAATAGACTGTAGCCAGCCAGGCTCCTCTGTCCATGGGATTCTCCAGGCAAGGATACTGGAGTGGGTTGTCATTTCCTCCTTCAGAAGATCCTCCAGACTCAGGGACTGAACCCATGTCACCTGCATTGGCAGACAGGTTCTTTATCACTAGTGCCACCTGGGAAGCCCGTTGAAGAAAATAGGACAGCAGAATTACTCCTAGTCTACATCATCACCAAATTTCATTATAGTTTTTTAAATCAAAATTTTCTCACCACTAGTTTTTCCCATTTTAATGAACAGTGACTCCTTCTTCTAACTGGCCCACATTCAAAAGGGCAATTGTTAAAATCCTTTCCCTCCTTTGCTTTCAGCAGATGTCCAGAGCTTGCTAAGTGTCTGGCATTGGTTAATACAATATACCTCCGTCTTGTAGGGTGCGAGAGTCTACTCAGAATTTTGGCTAGTTATTACTTCATTTTTCTCATATCTTTGCCTCCCTTTCTTTCCTTGAAACTACCCTCTTTCAGAGGTTTTTCCGGTAGGAAAAAGTCTTACTCCAGAATTTTGGGCTAGTTATTAAATTTCATTTTTCTCATATTTTGTCCTTATTAATAGAAAATGATGAACAACTGAGAGAATGCTTCCAACTAAATACTCTGTTTTTTGGAATTAAAAAAAATCTTATTTTGGCTTTAAAATAGTTGAATTCACAGGTAGGACTCACTGAGTAACAGTTTAACCACTTCTCTGTGGTGCAGTTCAGGACATACGGGATACACTTTATGTTTGGCATAATTATAGGTCCTTGAAATCTGAAGTCTGTAAAATCATTGCCAGGGTTATCTTTTATCTCCAGTGTTTAATATGGCAAGATGGCACACCCACCTATTCAGCCCTTTTGGGTGCTACAATTTTAGGCAAAGCACAGTCAGTACTTTTTCCCACTTCAGCTTCTTGATTACTTCATAGAGTCACAGAAGTTTTAAAGGGTTCTAGGAACTTAGGAAAGAAAGGAATAACTCAGATTATTGCAGAAATGGTAGAGCCTAAGAATGATATGATTGATAGGTCAGTTATAGATAATGTGTGTTTAAGGGGGCATGTTAAGTTGCTTCAGTTGTGGTCGAGTCTTTGCAATGCAATAGACTGTAGCCAGCCAGGCTCCTCTGTCCATGGGATTCTCCAGGCAAGGATACTGGAGTGGGTTGTCATTTCCTCCTTCAGAAGATCCTCCAGACTCAGGGACTGAACCCATGTCACCTGCATTGGCAGACAGGTTCTTTATCACTAGTGCCACCTGGGAAGCCCGTTGAAGAAAATAGGACAGCAGAATTACTCCTAGTCTACATCATCACCAAATTTCATTATAGTTTTTTAAATCAAAATTTTCTCACCACTAGTTTTTCCCATTTTAATGAACAGTGACTCCTTCTTCTAACTGGCCCACATTCAAAAGGGCAATTGTTAAAATCCTTTCCCTCCTTTGCTTTCAGCAGATGTCCAGAGCTTGCTAAGTGTCTGGCATTGGTTAATACAATATACCTCCGTCTTGTAGGGTGCGTAGAGTCTACTCAGAATTTTGGCTAGTTATTACTTCATTTTTCTCATATCTTTGCCTCCCTTTCCCTTTCCCTTGAAACTACCCTCTTTCAGATAGTGTCATTTATGCCTGGAGTAGGACATTATTTTCCAAATGTCTAATCATCTGGCACAGTTACTGCTCTGATCATGCTTCTCTCTCTCCTCAAAGCTTCCTGGGCTCTGTCTTATCTCTCAGATGTAGTTCAAACTATGGAGTCTCTGAAATTCTGACTCCCCAAAGAAGGCTATAGCCTGTCTTTAGAAAAATTATTAATTTTTTTCGTATGAAGTAGTTTGAGATATTTCCTTTGCTGGCAAGTTCTTTCTCCATTTTTTCCTGTGAGTTCAGTTTCAATCCAATTGTCTATCAAGGATGAGCTGAAGTCCCACTACAATAAAGCTTTTATTGAGTCCCAGAATGGAAGTGACTTCTTCTTCTTCTAAACCTCTTGTTTACTCATGGTTCGGAGTACTCTCAAGGTATGAATCATTTACGTCTCTGTAAGGTGGCTCCTGTTCATACTAGGGCTTCCCTGGTGGCTCAGATGGTAAAAAAAAAGAAATCCTCCTGCAATGCAAGAGACCTAAGTTCAGTCCCTGGGTTGGGAAGATACCCTGGAAAGGGAAAAGGCTATCCACTCCAGTATTCTTGCCTGGAGAATTCCATGGCTGGTCTGTGGGTTGCAGAGTCAGACGTGGCTGAGTGACTTTCACTTCTCAGCTTCTATTGAGGTTGTGTCTTAAAATCCCCTTCACAGCACTGTACTTTTTGCAAGCAAAAGTTACTAAGTAAATATTTCTGGATTTATTGCTTCAAATAAAGATGAATTAATTCATTTGTTTACTTATCCATTCACAAAACCACAGACACAGGAATATAATTACCTAAAGTCAGTTCTACAACATTGTAAGCCTCTATTATGGCCTTTTTATATAATGCAATTAATTCCTGTTGATGAAATCATCTGGCTATTTTCTCTTGTCTTTTCAAAGACTCAGAGCAAACTTTGGCAGTATAGACTTAGCATAATACCTTGTTTTCCAAACACTTGATTCTAATTTTGTCATTATGTGTATATGTAGCTTGGGGTTCCCAGATGGCACAGTGGGTTTGAACCCTGGGTCTGAAAGATACCCCGGAGGAGGAAATGGCAACCCACTCCAGGATTCTTGCCTAGAGAATCCCATGGACAGAGGAGCCTGGCTGGCTTCAGGCCATAAGGCTGTAGAGTTAGACATGACTGAGGGATGAGCATGCATGCATGTATGCGTATCTTTATGTGCATCTGTATATATGAACATATACATATGTATGTGTGTACATATGGATGCTATTTAAACCATGTTACAAAAACAACAGGTGCATTAAATTGAATTCTGTACCTTCATTATTGAAAACAATCAAGGCTAAAATATATGCTGCTGGCTTATCTCAATTTTGTGCAATTATTGGAAAAATGCTTTTCCTGCAATTTTTGTTCATGTGAATTTTCCTGAAATTGCAATGGGAGCTATTCAAAAACTGTTATAATTTACAACTATGTTTGAAACAGATTTCTTTCCAGTAGAATAAAGAAACAAACAGGTTCCCAAGCCAGTGAAACATCTAGAATTTACCTGGTAAGTAAGAGAAGGTGTGGTAGTTGCCAACAGTAAAGTGTAGTGCCTCAGGCAATGACCATGGAGTCCAAATCTGGGCTACTAGAAACAGCCCTGGGCTTAGATCTGGATTTTGCTTATTAGTGATGTTCTTGTAGGCAAATGCCACAGCTCACCGTCCCCTTCTGAGTCTCTGTCCTACTGATGGCAGTTTGTAGTTAATAATGCCTGAAAGTGAAGGTGTTAGTCACTCAGTTGTGTCTGACTCTTTGCAACCCTGTGGACTGTAGCCCACCAGGCTTCTCTGTCCATAGGATTCTCCAAGCAAGAATACTGGAGTGAGTTGCCATTTCCTTCCCCAGGGGAATCTTCCTGACCCAGAGATTGAACTTGGGTCTCCTGCATTACAGGCAGATTGTATATCATCTGGATCACCAGAGAAGCCCTAACAATGCCTGCCTCCATACAATGAATATGGATAACGTCATCTATGTAGAAGCTCTTCTATAATATAAATGACAACCATCTGGAGCCCTGTTTTCTACATACTTTCCCATGTCTCCTTTGAGCAGTGACCCCTGTCCTCTGGGACTGGCTTCTCGTCTCTGACCTGACCTGGCTGTTGGGAATTTCTCTGCTGCCCTTGGTGTTCCTGACTTCTCTCAAAAAATTGACTCCTCCCTACAGCCTGCCCTCCTTCTCCCTGACAGATAACATCTGGGATGAGTCTTAATGTTGAGCTATGGATCTGGGGCATGAGCTGTGTTATATTTGTGAGATGAGACATTCAGTAAAGGGTTGTGAAATGCTTCCCTTATCATATGTCTTCTTTGCTCTTACGAGGTAACAAAATATTTAGTTTACATATTAGCATTAGAATGATGGATTATAGGGAGAATTGTTTGTCTCTGGTCACCCATGTCTGGTACTTAAATTCTACCCAATGCCAGAAAATATGCTGGAAATAGTCCATCCTTTATGAGTTTTAAATTCAGAGATAGTCTCTTGAAGAGAAATTCAATATTTCTGAATCTTTGGTGGAGATAAAGAATTTCAGTTCCTCTAAAGATAATGATAGTGCTAATAGTTAAAAATCAATGCTTTCAAATTGGAGTGCTGGAGAAGACTCTTGAGAGTCTCTTGGACTGCAAGGACATCAAACCTAGAGGAAATTAGCCCTGAATATTAATTGGAATGACTGATGCTGAAGCTGAAGCTTTGATACTTTGGCCACTTGATGAAAAGAGCTGATTCACTGAAAAAGACCTTGATGCTGGGAAAGCTTGAAGGCAAAAGGAGAAGAGGGCAGCAGAGGATGAGATGGTTAGATAGCATCACTAACTCAATGGACATGAACTTGAGCAAATTTTGGGAGTTAGTGAAGGACAAAGAAGCCTGGTATGTGGCAGTCAGTGACATTGAAAAGAGTTGGACACAACTTAGTGACTGAACAACAACAGTGGAAAAGAAGGTAATGGGGTCTTTGTTTCAGTTTCTATATTTGAAAAAATATAAATGAGTGAGAATTCTCACTATATGTTGGGAGGAGATGGGGTTTTGGTTTAGAAAGAACAGAAACTAATTCTAGAAGCTGAAGCAAGAGAAATTATATGTCAAGTGTGTGCTGAAGGAAAAATTGTCATAATTGTCTCCTCAGTGTACCATGGAGAAATAATTTTTTTTGTTTGTTTTCTTTTTATTTATTTATTTATTTATTTATTTTTGTACATGTATGTTCCCAGATCAATCAGATGCATATCTCTTGACCCTCCCCCCCCAGGTTCCCCCATCCCTCCAGACCATTGCTCCAAGTGGTTGTAGGTACTCCTATTCCCCTAGCACAATGACAATAGCTATCTTTTCTACACATGACAGTATAGGTTCCCATGTTACTCCCTCCCATTGTTCGGTCTCCACAATGTCTTTATGTCTATTCTCTGTTTTTTCATGAGTTCACTGTGTGTGTTATCATGACCATCTTACTAGATCCCATATATATGAGTTAGTATACTATACTTGTCTTTCTCTTTTTGACTTACTTCACTTTTTATGATAGGTTCTAGAGCCAGCCACCTCATTAGGACTGAGTCTTCTGCATTTCTTTTAACAGCTGAGTAGTATTCCATTGGAGAAATAATTTAAATCTTTGGGAAAGATAAACAGAGCAT
This sequence comes from Tragulus kanchil, assembly GCA_022376925.1. NCBI lineage: Eukaryota > Metazoa > Chordata > Mammalia > Artiodactyla > Tragulidae > Tragulus > Tragulus kanchil. The sequence goes on from JAIOJX010000025.1 coordinate 32,411,435, forward strand.
GTTTAATCTTTCTGCAAGAAGACTAGGAACTAAAGCACAAAACGAAGATATTTGTAGTTGGGAGTAGACCTTTTATGAGGTATTTGATAATTTGTGTTACATTTGTGAGTAATATAATCTTCAATGAATTAGTGAAGCACTATTTTATGGGATGTTGGTTTATTGATAAAAATGGGATAATCTACCTGGGGTGACACCAGTTCATTTGGCAATCATCACAAACAAAAATGTATTGAATAGAATATCAAAATAATCTGCAAACAATAACTGCTGGAGAGGATGTGGAGAAAAAGGAACCTTCTTGTACAGTTGGTGGGGTGGGGGAATGTAAATTGATACACTCTAGAGAACAGTATGGAGATTTCTTCAAAAGTTAGGAATAAAGATACCATATGCCCCAGCAATCCCACTATTGGGCATGTACCCTGAGAAAATCACAATTCTGTAAAACACATGTACTCCAGTGTTCGTTCCAGTACTATTTACAGTAGCCAGGACATGGAAGCACCTTAGATGTTCATCAACAGATGAACTGATAAAGAAGTTATGGTGTATATATGTGTGTGTTAGTATGTGTGTGTGTGTGTACAATAGAATATTATTCAGCCATAAAAAGGGAAGGATATGAATCAGTTCTAGTAAGGTAAATGAACCTAGAGCCTATTACATAGAGTGAAGTAAGTCAAAAAGAGAAAAGCAAATATTGTTTTTTAGTGCACATATATGGAATCCAGAAAAATGGTATTGATGAACCTATTTTTAGGGCAGCAGTAGAGATGTCGACATAGGGAACAGGCTTGTGGACTCAGTCGGGGGAAGAAGAGGGTGTGAGAGTAGCATGGAAATCGATACATTTTCACATGTGAAATAGATAGTCAGTGGGAATTTGCTGTATGATGCAGGAAGCTGAACCTGGAGCTCTGGGACAGCCTAGAGGGGTGGGAGGTTCAAGGGAGGGGCATATGAATCTGTATGACTGATTCATGCTGATGTATGGCGGAAACCAACAGAACACTGTAAAGCAATTATCCTCCAACTAAAAAAAATCAAATCAAAACAAAGCAAAATATCTACCTGTTACTATCTATTGCATACCGTATTAGCTAAGCTTCCCTTGGTAGAAAGGGTTTTATGCTTTCTTTATCTTTTAAAGCATTTCCTCTTGGTTCTAATGCTCTACAGCTTCCCTGGTGGCTCGGGCGGTAAAGAATCCACCTGCAATGCGGGAGACCTAAGTTTGATTCCTGGGTCAGGAAGATCCCCTGCAGAAGGGAAAGGCTACCTTCTCCTGTATTCTTGCCTGGGAAATCCCATAGACAGAAGAGCCTGTCTGGCTACAGTCCATGGTGCCTCAACGAGTCAGACATGACTTTCACTTTCTTGAACGTTCTACATTTTGCCAAAAGCATGCAGTTTTATTTTTCTTTTCAAGCATATTTGACTTCCTGGTATAATTCACCTTGAAGGTGCCACAAAATTACTGTTACCTCTGTATTTTACAATCCAAGAAGTTCCCTTTGTCTTGTTCTCTTTTAAAACACGTTGTAACACTTTGCAATGATTTAATTAATTATGTGCAGGCCTGATTCATCTTTATCTCCTCTGCAGAACGGTAAGCTTCCTGAGGGCAGGGGCTTGCTGTGCTGTGTGCACATGGCACGTCTGGTGTCTGGTCCATGGTCTGGCTGGACACTGCACACTATGCGTGCACTGCAGAGTTTTATTCACTGACTGAAATGGGTGAGGAAACTGAGTCTTTGACACTTCACTGAGATAATGAATGAATAAATCCCACTCCCTCAAGAACTGGCAAGAGTGTCTAAATGGGTTCATTCTCTATGAGTTGAAAAATGTTTGAGAATATATAGAATATTTACTGGAATGCTACAGTTGTTACAAGATGGAGATCCTAAGCAAGACAGCGCACCAGACAGAACACCACTCAGTATTTTAGGAGTTCTGTGACTTCATGATCCAAACTGGAAATCCACTTATAGTAATTAAGATGTAATTACAGATAGAATCTGAGTCTCAAAAATTCTCAGGTTCGAAGAGGCTATCTGTGGAAGGAAACATAATTTACCTGATTGATTTAATCTGACTAAGAAACTATGTTTACTTTTCCCCCTTCAGCTTTGTTGAGATATAATCGACAAATAAAATGGTAATGTATTTAAAGTGTACAACTTGATGATTATCCTCCAACTAAAAAAAATCAAATCAAAACAAAGCAAAATATCTACCTGTTACTATCTATTGCATACCGTATTAGCTAAGCTTCCCTTGGTAGAAAGGGTTTTATGCTTTCTTTATCTTTTAAAGCATTTCCTCTTGGTTCTAATGCTCTACAGCTTCCCTGGTGGCTCGGGCGGTAAAGAATCCACCTGCAATGCGGGAGGCCTAAGTTTGATTCCTGGGTCAGGAAGATCCCTGCAGAAGGGAAAGGCTACCTTCTCCTGTATTCTTGCCTGGGAAATCCCATAGACAGAAGAGCCTGTCTGGCTACAGTCCATGGTGCCTCAACGAGTCAGACATGACTTTCACTTTCTTGAACGTTCTACATTTTGCCAAAAGCATGCAGTTTTATTTTTCTTTTCAAGCATATTTGACTTCCTGGTATAATTCACCTTGAAGGTGCCACAAAATTACTGTTACCTCTGTATTTTACAATCCAAGAAGTTCCCTTTGTCTTGTTCTCTTTTAAAACACGTTGTAACACTTTGCAATGATTTAATTAATTATGTGCAGGCCTGATTCATCTTTATCTCCTCTGCAGAACGGTAAGCTTCCTGAGGGCAGGGGCTTGCTGTGCTGTGTGCACATGGCACGTCTGGTGTCTGGTCCATGGTCTGGCTGGACACTGCACACTATGCGTGCACTGCAGAGTTTTATTCACTGACTGAAATGGGTGAGGAAACTGAGTCTTTGACACTTCACTGAGATAATGAATGAATAAATCCCACTCCCTCAAGAACTGGCAAGAGTGTCTAAATGGGTTCATTCTCTATGAGTTGAAAAATGTTTGAGAATATATAGAATATTTACTGGAATGCTACAGTTGTTACAAGATGGAGATCCTAAGCAAGACAGCGCACCAGACAGAACACCACTCAGTATTTTAGGAGTTCTGTGACTTCATGATCCAAACTGGAAATCCACTTATAGTAATTAAGATGTAATTACAGATAGAATCTGAGTCTCAAAAATTCTCAGGTTCGAAGAGGCTATCTGTGGAAGGAAACATAATTTACCTGATTGATTTAATCTGACTAAGAAACTATGTTTACTTTTCCCCCTTCAGCTTTGTTGAGATATAATCGACAAATAAAATGGTAATGTATTTAAAGTGTACAACTTGATGATTTGATACAAGTATATACTGTGAAAGCTTTTCCACCAATTAACACATCCATCACCTCATATATTTACCTTTTTTGTGGCAGGAATGTTTTACTCTCAGCAAATTCCAATTATACAATACAGTGTTATCAACTATAGCCACCGTGTTGCACATTAGATCTTCAAATCTTATTCATCTTTTACCTGAAAGTTTATATCCTTTCATCAGATTCTCCCTATTTTATCCCCTACTCCTCAAAACCCTGAAAGTCACTCTTCTACTCTCTGGTTCTGTGTATGACTTTTTTCTTTTTTTTAGATTCACACACAAGTGATAACACAGTATTTGTCTTTGTCTGGCTTCTTTCACTTAGCGTAATGCCCTCTAGGTTCTTTCATGCCATCACAAATGACAGAATTTCCTTCTTGTTTTTTAAAGCTGAAAAACATTTCATTATATATCCATTTATAAAAAGACTATATATATTTTATATATACATTTCTTCATTCATTCATCTGTCAGCGATCACTTTGGCTGTTTTCATACCTTGGCTATTGTGAATAATGGTGCAGTGAACAGAGGAGTAGAGATATCTCTTCAAAATAATGACTTTATTTCCTTTGGATATATACTCAAAATATATATGTACATATCTGGGTATACTGCTGGGACACATTACGTTTCTTAAGAGCAGTGTGAGCAATACTTTTTCTCTGTACAGCAGAATCTCAGTATTAAAATTAAGTTTAGTATAAAGTGACTCTGTTTTAGACTTCCTTCCAAGGATTAAAGGTATTCTAAGATCTGAGGAACAATTATAGAAATATTTGGTATGGCATTTTTCTGTAGTTTGTACAGTTAATGGCTCATTTAAAATGAAATATTTTGGGAGGAAGGGAGAGAGCAAGTGTTGTATTTTAGGAGCAGATGTATTATTATAAATTGTGCTTGATTTCCTTTTCAAACATAATTTCAGAGCATTGACTCATATAGAGTAGGGGGTCTTTCCTCCCTCTGCAGAAAAGTGGAGTAACCCCTTTATAAGCTTCCCAGTAATCCCTTTACAGTAACGCAGCAGATAGTTAAAGCATCATTTATCTGCTCTGGAGAACTTCTGAGACCATTTTGTTCTAAAGATTTCTACTGTGAAAATCCTGGTTGTTTCCTCATCTTGACCCACCATACCTATCTAAACTTTTCCTTCCTCTGTGAATTTCTTTTATTCTTTGTTATTATGAAAAGTTTCATACATGCAAAGTAGAAAGAATACCATAATGAATACCCATACCTACAACACCCAGATATAAAAATTATTAGTGTTCTGCCATGCTTGCTTCTTTCTTTCCCAAAGAAAATCACATATACCATTACCCTCTACCTCTAAATATCACAGCCTGTACCTTCAAAAACAGACACCTTTTTATATCATCAGACCACCACCACCATCATCATGCCAAATAACCCCTCCCCATAGCAAGAGCCCCGTATTATACACTGTTTAACACACAGTACTTATTTATATTTTTCTGATTATTTCTAATTGTCCTTTACAACTGTTTTCTTCAGAATCCAGTCAAGAACTACTCATTATATTTGGTTCTCATGTATCTTATAAACTTTCATCTAGGACCTGATTTTCAGAAAGGAAGAACTGAATTTGTAGCCTTGACAAGTCTTCTAAGCCAAAGCAAGACCCTAATTGGGACAGTTTGGAACATCAGGATCGAGGTGATGGAGAACAGAAATTCCCAAATGTGTGGAAATGGATATTGAAGGGGCTGGATTGGGATGTGGAAGCAAAATGTAAGGCTGGGTAAGGATGGATTTATTGACAGATGCCGTTCTCCATTGACTTAGATTATAATGCTCAGGTAGGGGCTCCTGGAGCCATTCTACTTAGGATGACTCCTGAAATATTTGGTATGGCATTTTTCTGTAGTTTGTACAGTTAATGGCTCATTTAAAATGAAATATTTTGGGAGGAAGGGAGAGAGCAAGTGTTGTATTTTAGGAGCAGATGTATTATTATAAATTGTGCTTGATTTCCTTTTCAAACATAATTTCAGAGCATTGACTCATATAGAGTAGGGGGTCTTTCCTCCCTCTGCAGAAAAGTGGAGTAACCCCTTTATAAGCTTCCCAGTAATCCCTTTACAGTAACGCAGCAGATAGTTAAAGCATCATTTATCTGCTCTGGAGAACTTCTGAGACCATTTTGTTCTAAAGATTTCTACTGTGAAAATCCTGGTTGTTTCCTCATCTTGACCCACCATACCTATCTAAACTTTTCCTTCCTCTGTGAATTTCTTTTATTCTTTGTTATTATGAAAAGTTTCATACATGCAAAGTAGAAAGAATACCATAATGAATACCCATACCTACAACACCCAGATATAAAAATTATTAGTGTTCTGCCATGCTTGCTTCTTTCTTTCCCAAAGAAAATCACATATACCATTACCCTCTACCTCTAAATATCACAGCCTGTACCTTCAAAAACAGACACCTTTTTATATCATCAGACCACCACCACCATCATCATGCCAAATAACCCCTCCCCATAGCAAGAGCCCCGTATTATACACTGTTTAACACACAGTACTTATTTATATTTTTCTGATTATTTCTAATTGTCCTTTACAACTGTTTTCTTCAGAATCCAGTCAAGAACTACTCATTATATTTGGTTCTCATGTATCTTATAAACTTTCATCTAGGACCTGATTTTCAGAAAGGAAGAACTGAATTTGTAGCCTTGACAAGTCTTCTAAGCCAAAGCAAGACCCTAATTGGGACAGTTTGGAACATCAGGATCGAGGTGATGGAGAACAGAAATTCCCAAATGTGTGGAAATGGATATTGAAGGGGCTGGATTGGGATGTGGAAGCAAAATGTAAGGCTGGGTAAGGATGGATTTATTGACAGATGCCGTTCTCCATTGACTTAGATTATAATGCTCAGGTAGGGGCTCCTGGAGCCATTCTACTTAGGATGACTCCTAAGTTTGGAGTAAACCATAACCCACTTTAAATGAGGTGAGGGTGCTACAGTTGCCTTGTAGAGTGTTGAGGAAGTACTCAGAGGCTCAGAGAAGTAGGAATTTTTGAATGGATCTGTTCAATAAGATCCCATCTGAGACTCTCCAGACAATGATGATATTTAGGAGGGTCCAGAGGACACTGCCTTCACTAAAGTTGTATCATTAAATGACTGGTATCATTTAGGACCTCACTTATGGCTGTTGTTATACTAATGGCTTTCAGTAAGATTTTCTATGATGGAATGTGACTTGCTAGTGGAAGAGAAAGGATAGGATTTCAGAACAGAAGGGGTCAGATAGTAGCACTGAATCATCAGAACCAAAATAGAAGTAAGTAATGGGATCAAGGTCAGAATGGCAGCCAAGGACATGGAGGTGTGTGTTGATGACTAATAGATCATTATTTTCATAATGACAACTGAAGAGAGTATGACTTACTATGTATAATCAGAAGATTACATAACAGATGAATGTAAGTCAGATGTTGGCCACCCCAGGGGATTTTCATAAATGAGCCAATTCTTAGACACCAAGCTCATGGAATGAGTGGCTCCATCCTCTTGAAGAAGGACTCTGCAAGAGTACAGCAAATGTGTATACTAGCCATTCCCTGGTCTCTCTCCAGAGGGAGGTATGGCCACTTACTCAGTAACTGGGCACTAATAGTACACTAGCTATTTTGAGGGTGGCTGGATACAGAGTCTGAGCTGACACTGACCCCAAGGGACCCAAGCCATAATAATGACCCCCTTGTTAGAGCAGAGGCATGTCAGCAACTGTTTTCTTCAGAATCAAGTCAAGAACTACTCATTATATTTGGTTCTCATGTATCTTATAAACTTTCATCTAGGACCTGATTTTCAGAAAGGAAGAACTGAATTTGTAGCCTTGACAAGTCTTCTAAGCCAAAGCAAGACCCTAATTGGGACAGTTTGGAACATCAGGATCGAGGTGATGGAGAACAGAAATTCCCAAATGTGTGGAAATGGATATTGAAGGGGCTGGATTGGGATGTGGAAGCAAAATGTAAGGCTGGGTAAGGATGGATTTATTGACAGATGCCGTTCTCCATTGACTTAGATTATAATGCTCAGGTAGGGGCTCCTGGAGCCATTCTACTTAGGATGACTCCTAAGTTTGGAGTAAACCATAACCCACTTTAAATGAGGTGAGGGTGCTACAGTTGCCTTGTAGAGTGTTGAGGAAGTACTCAGAGGCTCAGAGAAGTAGGAATTTTTGAATGGATCTGTTCAATAAGATCCCATCTGAGACTCTCCAGACAATGATGATATTTAGGAGGGTCCAGAGGACACTGCCTTCACTAAAGTTGTATCATTAAATGACTGGTATCATTTAGGACCTCACTTATGGCTGTTGTTATACTAATGGCTTTCAGTAAGATTTTCTATGATGGAATGTGACTTGCTAGTGGAAGAGAAAGGATAGGATTTCAGAACAGAAGGGGTCAGATAGTAGCACTGAATCATCAGAACCAAAATAGAAGTAAGTAATGGGATCAAGGTCAGAATGGCAGCCAAGGACATGGAGGTGTGTGTTGATGACTAATAGATCATTATTTTCATAATGACAACTGAAGAGAGTATGACTTACTATGTATAATCAGAAGATTACATAACAGATGAATGTAAGTCAGATGTTGGCCACCCCAGGGGATTTTCATAAATGAGCCAATTCTTAGACACCAAGCTCATGGAATGAGTGGCTCCATCCTCTTGAAGAAGGACTCTGCAAGAGTACAGCAAATGTGTATACTAGCCATTCCCTGGTCTCTCTCCAGAGGGAGGTATGGCCACTTACTCAGTAACTGGGCACTAATAGTACACTAGCTATTTTGAGGGTGGCTGGATACAGAGTCTGAGCTGACACTGACCCCAAGGGACCCAAGCCATAATAATGACCCCCTTGTTAGAGCAGAGGCATGTCAGCTGACAGATGCATTCCTGGCTCTGGTGATTAGATGTGGGACATACCAGCTGGGAGAATTCTCATTTTTGATTTATCGAAATAAAGTTATCATTATAGGAAAAGGCTTTGCAGAATCTCTTAAAACAGATCTTCCCCTCATGGCTCTGACACTGCCGAGATAAGAAACAAAATCACCAAGTGATGGTTTGTGTGCAGTGTGGATGGCCTCACTAACCATCATTCCCTGTGGCAGGGGTGCTGGCTTCTGATTCTGATTTGCTTTAAGTTCTACGGATGGAAGGGTCTGCTTTCCAGAGAAGGGATTCAGTAACAGTCCTTCTAAAGCTAAAACTCCAGTGGTTGCCTGCTCACTTGTGGACGCTCATGCTGTTAGATCAGAAGGCAACTGATGCAGTCCATCACGAGAAATACAATTGCTGTTACATAATGGGGACAGAAAGGAGTCTATTTGGATTTATCAGATCCACAGTGTCATCTCTTCATATTCCTATGCCTAAATTAAACTGTGAAGGGACTGTACTAGAGAATAAAAGATCTAGATTCTAGGAGATAAACACAAGTCTATTGGGCTTTAACAATATTTCTTTATTTTATGTTCAATTTGTGAAAGAGGCTGCCAAGCTTGTCCTCTCCAGCCCCGGGCATTTTGGATGGCCATTTCCCCAGGTTTGACCCAGTTCTGTTAGTGGAATGTAAATGGAAGTGAGATGTGCTGAATCTTGGCTGAGGCCCCGAGATTTCTGAAACATGACCTTCCAAGCTGTTTCCACTTCGAAGTGGCAGGAAGGGAAATAATCCCCTTGGTGACCTTCGAAACCCAGTGCTGAAGAAAAGAACACAAGATAGAAAGGACCTGATGTCCCAGACACTTCAGGGAGGAAACCTATCTGACCAGAAATACCCAGAGATCAGACTGTTAGGTGAACAGGAAATGTGTATACTAGCCATTCCTGGTCTCTCTCCAGAGGGAGGTATGGCCACTTACTCAGTAACTGGGCACTAATAGTACACTAGCTATTTTGAGGGTGGCTGGATACAGAGTCTGAGCTGACACTGACCCCAAGGGACCCAAGCCATAATAATGACCCCCTTGTTAGAGCAGAGGCATGTCAGCTGACAGATGCATTCCTGGCTCTGGTGATTAGATGTGGGACATACCAGCTGGGAGAATTCTCATTTTTGATTTATCGAAATAAAGTTATCATTATAGGAAAAGGCTTTGCAGAATCTCTTAAAACAGATCTTCCCCTCATGGCTCTGACACTGCCGAGATAAGAAACAAAATCACCAAGTGATGGTTTGTGTGCAGTGTGGATGGCCTCACTAACCATCATTCCCTGTGGCAGGGGTGCTGGCTTCTGATTCTGATTTGCTTTAAGTTCTACGGATGGAAGGGTCTGCTTTCCAGAGAAGGGATTCAGTAACAGTCCTTCTAAAGCTAAAACTCCAGTGGTTGCCTGCTCACTTGTGGACGCTCATGCTGTTAGATCAGAAGGCAACTGATGCAGTCCATCACGAGAAATACAATTGCTGTTACATAATGGGGACAGAAAGGAGTCTATTTGGATTTATCAGATCCACAGTGTCATCTCTTCATATTCCTATGCCTAAATTAAACTGTGAAGGGACTGTACTAGAGAATAAAAGATCTAGATTCTAGGAGATAAACACAAGTCTATTGGGCTTTAACAATATTTCTTTATTTTATGTTCAATTTGTGAAAGAGGCTGCCAAGCTTGTCCTCTCCAGCCCCGGGCATTTTGGATGGCCATTTCCCCAGGTTTGACCCAGTTCTGTTAGTGGAATGTAAATGGAAGTGAGATGTGCTGAATCTTGGCTGAGGCCCCGAGATTTCTGAAACATGACCTTCCAAGCTGTTTCCACTTCGAAGTGGCAGGAAGGGAAATAATCCCCTTGGTGACCTTCGAAACCCAGTGCTGAAGAAAAGAACACAAGATAGAAAGGACCTGATGTCCCAGACACTTCAGGGAGGAAACCTATCTGACCAGAAATACCCAGAGATCAGACTGTTAGGTGAACAGGAAATAAACTTATATTGTGTAAAGCGTTGACTACTAAGATCTGTTTGTTACAGCATTAAGTCTAATCTTAACTGACACACACACACACACAAAACTCCTTTCTCAGTTCTTTGTTCATGAGTTCTTTTCCTTTGAGTTTTTAAAAATGTCCAAGTAGAACAGAACCATGTCTTCTACCTACATCCATCTTAGTAAGAAAAACAGAAAAGTTTCATTCACAACCAAGTTCTTTAGATACAATATCTCACTGTATTGCCATTGGCTAGGGTTGCAGTGATCTGAAGGCTTGACTGAGGTTGAGGAATCCACTTCCAAGATGACTTGCTCATTTGGCTCTTGGCAAGAGGTCTAAGTTTGTCACATGGGCATCTCCACAAGGCTGTCTGAGTGCCTTTAGGACCTGGTAGCTGCTCCTCTCACATGAGTGATCCAAGAGAGAGCAAGGAGGAAACCCAACACCTTCAGTGACCTATTCTTGAATGTCACACACAGTCATGTTCACCATGTTAAGCTCATTAAAACCATGTTGCTAAGTCCATCACATTCCATTAAGATCTCACCACATAGCTGTCAGTACTGAGGTTTCATTTTACCCTCCTGGAAACACTGTAATTTAGCCTATTTCTGTTTCTGGGGTGCTGGGTTGAAATAAAGAATTTTATAGCTTACAGAATAGCAGGAACATCATGTTTGCATTGGATCTCTGGCTAAGTTCCATAGAGTGACACAGAAGGGTTCATGTGGGCCTCAGGGTGCCAGTGTCTTGGGCAGACTCTGGAAATTCTTAAGAATATACTGGGTCTTAGGGTATAGAGCAATCCTCAAACCTCAGATAAGCTCTTGAGACCTAGAATCTGTCCTCTAGAAAGTGATGTTAGCTCAGATAGGGCCAAAGAGTGGGTGAATATGATGATACCTAAAGGGATGTATATACTAAAGGAAAAAGTTTCAGAAGTCAGGAAGAAATAACCCACTAAAGGGAAAAAATAGAAAGGACCTGATGTCCCAGACACTTCAGGGAGGAAACCTATCTGACCAGAAATACCCAGAGATCAGACTGTTAGGTGAACAGGAAATAAACTTATATTGTGTAAAGCGTTGACTACTAAGATCTGTTTGTTACAGCATTAAGTCTAATCTTAACTGACACACACACACACACAAAACTCCTTTCTCAGTTCTTTGTTCATGAGTTCTTTTCCTTTGATTTTTAAAAATGTCCAAGTAGAACAGAACCATGTCTTCTACCTACATCCATCTTAGTAAGAAAAACAGAAAAGTTTCATTCACAACCAAGTTCTTTAGATACAATATCTCACTGTATTGCCATTGGCTAGGGTTGCAGTGATCTGAAGGCTTGACTGAGGTTGAGGAATCCACTTCCAAGATGACTTGCTCATTTGGCTCTTGGCAAGAGGTCTAAGTTTGTCACATGGGCATCTCCACAAGGCTGTCTGAGTGCCTTTAGGACCTGGTAGCTGCTCCTCTCACATGAGTGATCCAAGAGAGAGCAAGGAGGAAACCCAACACCTTCAGTGACCTATTCTTGAATGTCACACACAGTCATGTTCACCATGTTAAGCTCATTAAAACCATGTTGCTAAGTCCATCACATTCCATTAAGATCTCACCACATAGCTGTCAGTACTGAGGTTTCATTTTACCCTCCTGGAAACACTGTAATTTAGCCTATTTCTGTTTCTGGGGTGCTGGGTGTGAAATAAAGAATTTTATAGCTTACAGAATAGCAGGAACATCATGTTTGCATTGGATCTCTGGCTAAGTTCCATAGAGTGACACAGAAGGGTTCATGTGGGCCTCAGGGTGCCAGTGTCTTGGGCAGACTCTGGAAATTCTTAAGAATATACTGGGTCTTAGGGTATAGAGCAATCCTCAAACCTCAGATAAGCTCTTGAGACCTAGAATCTGTCCTCTAGAAAGTGATGTTAGCTCAGATAGGGCCAAAGAGTGGGTGAATATGATGATACCTAAAGGGGATGTATATACTAAAGGAAAAAAGTTTGTCTCTAAGAGAAATTACAGCCAGGAGAGCCAAAGCTCGTCCTCCAGCAATTAGGAATTTGTAACTCACCGCCAGCCGCTTCGGCAGAGTTCTACCCGCAAGCGAAGCTTGAAAGCTGCTTGTAAATAAGAAAAGCCCTAATGGCAACATTCCAACCGTTATCTGCTTACTTTCCTAAGAACAAGTTAGCTTAATTCTTGACCTGAGTAACTTGCTCCGGTCTAGCTCAAGTTGTAAGCTCGCATAGAAGCCAGGAGCAGCGTTTTTCCTTTAATTTCTTAGGATTGTAAGTAGAAGCAGAAGTAAAGTATATGCAGCTGTGTCTTGAGGTTTTCCTTTAAAAGGGGGAGAGTAAATTGGGCAGAAGCTCCCTCACAGAACTCAGTTTCATCTGAGGTGAGGTTAAGCACTCCAGCTCTGGGGTAAGCTCTTTCTCTTTGCATTTTGATTGAGTTCTGATTAATTCTTATTATTTGTGTTTGCCTAATAAACCCATTCTTGGTTTAACAATACTTGAGACCACGATACTTTATTGTAGAGGTCTGAGGCTCACACCCTGAGGGGACCACGCTGTGTTCACGAAAAGGTCTCTGAGCTATTCAATATAGTTTCTCTTAGTGAGAGCTAGTGAGAATAGTAATGAGAGTAAGCTCCCACGCGGTGCGTGTGACACCAGAAAGCAAATGCATTGGGTTTCTGTCACAGTTGAGGAATCTTGAAGATGGGCGATTCACCTCTTTTTTTACAGTCAAGTGTTCCTTGTCAGGAGAGAGAGAGATGACCTCATCCCTTTAGGATGAAGGGTGCTTGCTGAAAATACAATCCCAGGAAATGATTTGGGAAGGACCCATCAGGACTTGGCTTTCCTGGCATATCTAATAGAACAGAACAGTATGGGTGCTTTGGGTTGTTTTCTCCAACATCCTTCTCTTCCCATTTAGAAATGACCATTTAGAAAAGCATTAAGAGAAAATACATAGTAGTTAATGATCCACAGTGAGATGAAATCATTATGAAGAGGGTTTGACCGGGTTGTGGAGTAAATTCTCTGGCTAGACTGACTGGTTCTTTTCTCTGGATGCACACCAGTGTCTATTGCCTCCACTCCCCAACTCTCCACTCTGTGTGTTTCTTCTTTTTTCTATTGTCATCTGCACACATATCTGATGAAAATGTTGAAGAACATACTCTATAAAAGGGCTACAGGACTTCTGTAGGCTCTTAATTTTTCCCTGGTGCAGATTTAGGAGCATGTATAGCTTTAATATTTGAAGGCCAAATAGTTCTAGTTTTCCTTTAGCCAAGCGTGTTATTTTCTTGACAATACAATTACAGCAAAGACAGCCTTCTGGACTATTTGCTTCCAATCATTTCCATGTCAAAGTAACGACATTTAAAATTCCCTTCTGTTCACAGTTTATACATATTCCAAATCTCACCTTTTAAAATATACTGGCTTCTGTGAGGAACTGGCTGCTTTTCAGACCATTTCTCTCTCCTTCAAATTAACGAAGACCACCTTGAGGGCAACTAAACTGATAAGTGTGGGTGTAAAGGCAATGATCTGACCTGTTTTTCTTTTTAATTTTGTCTGTGATGGATCTTTGTTGTGTGAGCGATCCAAAAGAGAGCAAAGAGGAAGACTAACACCATTAGTGACCTAGCCTTGAATGTTACACACTGTGACAAGTGCATAGGTTTAGTTGCCCCAAGATGTGGGATCTTAGTTCCTGACCAAGGGATCAAACCCTACTCATCTGCATTGGAAGGCAACTTATCAACCACTGGACCACCAAAAGTCTCAATGGTTTTAAGGGCATTTACATTTCAAGTGTTCCTTGTCAGGAGAGAGAGAGATGACCTCATCCCTTTAGGATGAAGGGTGCTTGCTGAAAATACAATCCCAGGAAATGATTTGGGAAGGACCCATCAGGACTTGGCTTTCCTGGCATATCTAATAGAACAGAACAGTATGGGTGCTTTGGGTTGTTTTCTCCAACATCCTTCTCTTCCCATTTAGAAATGACCATTTAGAAAAGCATTAAGAGAAAATACATAGTAGTTAATGATCCACAGTGAGATGAAATCATTATGAAGAGGGTTTGACCGGGTTGTGGAGTAAATTCTCTGGCTAGACTGACTGGTTCTTTTCTCTGGATGCACACCAGTGTCTATTGCCTCCACTCCCCAACTCTCCACTCTGTGTGTTTCTTCTTTTTTCTATTGTCATCTGCACACATATCTGATGAAAATGTTGAAGAACATACTCTATAAAAGGGCTACAGGACTTCTGTAGGCTCTTAATTTTTCCCTGGTGCAGATTTAGGAGCATGTATAGCTTTAATATTTGAAGGCCAAATAGTTCTAGTTTTCCTTTAGCCAAGCGTGTTATTTTCTTGACAATACAATTACAGCAAAGACAGCCTTCTGGACTATTTGCTTCCAATCATTTCCATGTCAAAGTAACGACATTTAAAATTCCCTTCTGTTCACAGTTTATACATATTCCAAATCTCACCTTTTAAAATATACTGGCTTCTGTGAGGAACTGGCTGCTTTTCAGACCATTTCTCTCTCCTTCAAATTAACGAAGACCACCTTGAGGGCAACTAAACTGATAAGTGTGGGTGTAAAGGCAATGATCTGACCTGTTTTTCTTTTTAATTTTGTCTGTGATGGATCTTTGTTGTGTGAGCGATCCAAAAGAGAGCAAAGAGGAAGACTAACACCATTAGTGACCTAGCCTTGAATGTTACACACTGTGACAAGTGCATAGGTTTAGTTGCCCCAAGATGTGGGATCTTAGTTCCCTGACCAAGGGATCAAACCCTACTCATCTGCATTGGAAGGCAACTTATCAACCACTGGACCACCAAAAAGTCCCTCAATGGTCTGATGTTTACATCAGGGTCTGCTACCCTGAACCATATGGTGATTTTATCTCCTGTTACTGGGGACCAGATCCAAACGGATTTCCCAACCCTGCAAGACACTAAAGTGACTATATTATCAGGTCACCCGTAAACAGCATTCCTTAGGAGAGTGGCATTTCCCTCCACATCTGCTTGTATACTGGTTAATTCTTGCCAGAGCTCTTCTCCTTTCCACAATATCTTTCTAAAAGCAACAAAACCACACACTGACCTGCTGGCTTTCCTAACCTCTTCTAATAGAATTCATAGTTTTCGTGGATATGGGTGCCTTGTTGTTGTTCAGCTGCTAACTCGAGTCTGACTCTGAGATTCCATGTACTACAGGACCTCAGGCTCCTCTGTACTACACTTCCTCCCAGAGTTTTCTCAGATTCATATCCATTGAATGCTGTCTAGTCACCTCATCCTCTGCCACCCCCTTCTCCTTTTGACTTCAATCTTTCCCAGCATCAGGGTCTTTCCCAATGAGTTGACTCTTTGCCTCAGGTGGCCAAAGTATTGGAGCTTCAGCTTCAGAACCAGTGTTTCTAATGGATATTCAGGGTTGACTGAGTTGATCTCCTTGCAGTTCAAGGGACCTTCAAGAGTCTTGTCCAGCACCACAATTCAAAAGCATCAATTCTTGGGCACTCAGCCTTGTTTATGGTCCAGCTCTCACATCTGTGCATGACTATTGGAAAAACCATAGTTTTGACTCTACGGACTTTTGTCAACAAAGTGTTTTGGGTAGCATGCTGTTTAAAATGCTGTAGGTGATAGTTTCACCAGTTGCTTGTACAGAATAACAAATGTCACCAACTTTCTAGCCTGCAATGTTTGTTACCTGATCATCTATGGTCCAATATTAATGGTTCTGAGATTCTGTTTCCTCTTTTATAAAGTAGTAATAATAATTCAGTACCTGTTCCATTATTATTGTTATGAAGATCAATAAGATAATATCTAAAGCTCCCCAAGTATGTCATGGGTTCATAAGGATATTAATGTGTTTTTCTTCCTAGTAGGGTAATATCTAGATATTTTATTATTGGTGGTGGTGCAGTAAATTTTAAAACTATTTGCTCTCAAAGTTTCTCATCTTTTTATTTAACTTCAATGCCCTCCTGATTCTATAGAGCTATCATTTTCAACTTCAACCACTCTTTTCAGTTTTCTAATTCCTGTTCCTTCCATTCTTATCAAAGAAGACTAAGGCCAAGACTAAGCTGGAACTATTCCAGTCAACATTTCTCCTCTTATAA
Source organism: Tragulus kanchil (assembly GCA_022376925.1). Classification (NCBI taxonomy): domain Eukaryota; kingdom Metazoa; phylum Chordata; class Mammalia; order Artiodactyla; family Tragulidae; genus Tragulus; species Tragulus kanchil. The sequence continues at coordinate 32,428,001 of JAIOJX010000025.1, forward strand.
ATCAGAAATCTTCACCTAGTAACTCCCTTACCTCTCCTCTCCTCAATATCTTTCTAAAAGCAACAAAACCACACACTGACCTGCTGGCTTTCCTAACCTCTTCTAATAGAATTCATAGTTTTCGTGGATATGGGTGCCTTGTTGTTGTTCAGCTGCTAACTCGAGTCTGACTCTGAGATTCCATGTACTACAGGACCTCAGGCTCCTCTGTACTACACTTCCTCCCAGAGTTTTCTCAGATTCATATCCATTGAATGCTGTCTAGTCACCTCATCCTCTGCCACCCCCTTCTCCTTTTGACTTCAATCTTTCCCAGCATCAGGGTCTTTCCCAATGAGTTGACTCTTTGCCTCAGGTGGCCAAAGTATTGGAGCTTCAGCTTCAGAACCAGTGTTTCTAATGGATATTCAGGGTTGACTGAGTTGATCTCCTTGCAGTTCAAGGGACCTTCAAGAGTCTTGTCCAGCACCACAATTCAAAAGCATCAATTCTTGGGCACTCAGCCTTGTTTATGGTCCAGCTCTCACATCTGTGCATGACTATTGGAAAAACCATAGTTTTGACTCTACGGACTTTTGTCAACAAAGTGTTTTGGGTAGCATGCTGTTTAAAATGCTGTAGGTGATAGTTTCACCAGTTGCTTGTACAGAATAACAAATGTCACCAACTTTCTAGCCTGCAATGTTTGTTACCTGATCATCTATGGTCCAATATTAATGGTTCTGAGATTCTGTTTCCTCTTTTATAAAGTAGTAATAATAATTCAGTACCTGTTCCATTATTATTGTTATGAAGATCAATAAGATAATATCTAAAGCTCCCCAAGTATGTCATGGGTTCATAATGATATTAATTTGTTTTTTCTTCCTAGTAGGGTAATATCTAGATATTTTATTATTGGTGGTGGTGCAGTAAATTTTAAAACTATTTGCTCTCAAAGTTTCTCATCTTTTTATTTAACTTCAATGCCCTCCTGATTCTATAGAGCTATCATTTTCAACTTCAACCACTCTTTTCAGTTTTCTAATTCCTGTTCCTTCCATTCTTATCAAAGAAGACTAAGGCCAAGACTAAGCTGGAACTATTCCAGTCAACATTTCTCCCTCTTATAAATCAGAAATCTTCACCTAGTAACTCCCTTACCTCTCCTCTCCTCTCATCTCAGAAATGAGATGAATCTCTAGTATATGGTTTAAAATTGAAACTCTCTCTTCTCTGAAATTTTCCTCCCCAAACCATCACTTCTCTATTTTATCTCCTCTATCATTGATGCTCCCTCAGTACTATCTCTCCTTCCTACCAGCAAAGATTCTACAATCTCCTTTGTATTAAAAATGTACATCAATCCTGTATCTCTCTTGAGCTCAGTTCCATCTGTAGCTTTCTTTTACCTCTCAAGTTTTTTGTTTTTTAAGAATTAGTGCAGTTTACTTTTCCTTCCCTATTCTTTCTTTCTTTCTTTTTATTTTTTTTAACATTTATTATTTATTTATTTATCTTTTAGGGGGTGGGGTGGAGAGGGAGGGGAGCAGGCGGGCCACTTCTATTGGTCTTTCATTTCTCTATTTTCATCCATCTTTGTTCTTTGGCTCCTGTGGGCCTCCCATCGCGGTGGCCTCTGTCGTCGCAGAGCACCAGCTCTGGGCGCATGCGCCCCAGAGCTCCGGCTTGGTAATTGGACACATCAGTCCAGCTGCTCCGCGGCACGTGGGATCTTCCCAGGCCAGGGCTCGAACTGGCGCCCCTTGCACTGCAAGGCGGTGTCCTTACCCACTGGACCACCAGGGGAAGCCTTCCCTATTCTTTCTTTAATCCCTCTTAAATCTTAGCCTCCACTCTGCCTCTCTAGAACAGACAATTTTAGTTTAGTTGATCTTATTTGATGCTGTGAGTCTTTCTGGAAATGCTACTTTGTGCTCTAGGACATCACTTCCTAACTTCGTTTCTCCTTACCCTTGACTGTTGGTTCCTTTTCAGAGTTTCATCTTTATTTGCATGCCATTAAAACCTGATGTTTTCTGTGTCTATTTTTGACTTTTTCTTTCTCATTTTGTATCTTCTTTCTAGTCTACTTTATCATTTTCAACTTCAACCACTCTTTTCAGTTTTCTAATTCCTGTTCCTTCCATTCTTATCAAAGAAGACTAAGGCCAAGACTAAGCTGGAACTATTCCAGTCAACATTTCTCCCTCTTATAAATCAGAAATCTTCACCTAGTAACTCCCTTACCTCTCCTCTCCTCTCATCTCAGAAATGAGATGAATCTCTAGTATATGGTTTAAAATTGAAACTCTCTCTTCTCTGAAATTTTCCTCCCCAAACCATCACTTCTCTATTTTATCTCCTCTATCATTGATGCTCCCTCAGTACTATCTCTCCTTCCTACCAGCAAAGATTCTACAATCTCCTTTGTATTAAAAATGTACATCAATCCTGTATCTCTCTTGAGCTCAGTTCCATCTGTAGCTTTCTTTTACCTCTCAAGTTTTTTGTTTTTTAAGAATTAGTGCAGTTTACTTTTCCTTCCCTATTCTTTCTTTCTTTCTTTTTATTTTTTTTAACATTTATTATTTATTTATTTATCTTTTAGGGGGTGGGGTGGAGAGGGAGGGGATGGGCGGGCCACTTCTATTGGTCTTTCATTTCTCTATTTTCATCCATCTTTGTTCTTTGGCTCCTGTGGGCCTCCCATCGCGGTGGCCTCTGTCGTCGCAGAGCACCAGCTCTGGGCGCATGCGCCCCAGAGCTCCGGCTTGGTAATTGGACACATCAGTCCAGCTGCTCCGCGGCACGTGGGATCTTCCCAGGCCAGGGCTCGAACTGGCGCCCCTTGCACTGCAAGGCGGTGTCCTTACCCACTGGACCACCAGGGGAAGCCTTCCCTATTCTTTCTTTAATCCCTCTTAAATCTTAGCCTCCACTCTGCCTCTCTAGAACAGACAATTTTAGTTTAGTTGATCTTATTTGATGCTGTGAGTCTTTCTGGAAATGCTACTTTGTGCTCTAGGACATCACTTCCTAACTTCGTTTCTCCTTACCCTTGACTGTTGGTTCCTTTTCAGAGTTTCATCTTTATTTGCATGCCATTAAAACCTGATGTTTTCTGTGTCTATTTTTGACTTTTTCTTTCTCATTTTGTATCTTCTTTCTAGTCTACTTTATCATATTCCATGGCTTCAGTTCTCAGTTATATACTAATGAATTCCAAGCCTATACTTCCATCCTAATCCTTTTTCCTGAGCCTAAGTCATCTAACTGCCCTTATGGAACCATCAAAGTCATCAAGAATATTATACTCACCCTTTTGTGTTCTTTCTCATAAATGGTACCAACCATCCACTGTCTTAACCAAGACAGTGGACTTTTCAGTAAGTTCTCTTGCCTTTTCTTTGTTTCTATGTCTGGTCACTCACCAGCTCCTACTGAGTCAGTTCTCTAAGTACTTCTTAATTCTTTAAACTTGTGCATTTATTTCCATCCTACAGCGACAACCCTGACCAAGGCCACCACTGTCTCACACTGTCTCACAGTAGCTCTTGAACTGCCCTCCTCTCCTGAAGCCTTGCTCCCACTACGTCCATTCTTCATGCTGCACTTGGTGGGTTTTTATCAGATGAAACTTGATTCCTGAGGGCACTGCTTCCCTATTGACATATTTTCAATGATTTTTCCATTGTCCTCAGGAGAGAGTAAAAATTCCTTAACATGCCATTCAGAGCCTTCCCTGAATTGGTTCCCATGCATATTTCTAGATCCATCTCTGTCTCTCCTCAAATCACACTTGGCCATTAACCATGTTGAATTTTTTCAGTTGCTTAATGAGAGCTTGTTTTTCTTGCCTTCAGGCCTTTTTGTAACCATTCTCTTTGTCTGAAGTGCTTCCCCCACCCCCAACCTCCACCCCGCTGCACCCCTCCATCTGCCACCTTCTTTCCTAGTAGATTCTTACTCATTCTGCAGATTTTAGCTTAAAGAAAAATTCTTTGGGAATTTTATGTGAATTTCAGAATAGAGTCACTCCCCCTCCCCAAGCTCCTGTAACCCCCTGTATCAATTTCCTAGAGCTACCATAGTAATGTACGACAAACTGGGTGACAACAGAAGTGTATTTCTCAGTTCTGGATGCTAGAGGTCCAAATCTGAGGTATCAGCAGGGCCATGATCTCTCTAAACTCTGTGTACAATGCTCCCTTGTTTCTTCCTGTCTTCTAAAAGTGGCCAGCATTGTTGGCATTCGTTAGCTTATAGCTGCATCTCTTTAATCTCTGTCTCTGTCATTTTGTGGCCTTCTCTCTCTGTGTCTCTGCATTCATGAAGTATTTCCCTTTTCTTACAAGGAAACCAATCGTATTGGATTAGGGCCCACCATAATGACCTCAACTTAATTTGATTTCATTTGCAAAGACTCCAAATACAAATACAGTGGCATTCGCAGCAACTGGGAATTAGAACTTCAATATATCCTTTTTGGGTGGCATAGTTCAACCCAGAAAACCCCCATAATTTTCTTTCAACAATGCTCATCATCGTGTATTGCAATTATTCAATGCTTACCTTCCAGGGTAGAACATTCTTCCCTTTTTCACTGGACCCCTAGTGTCTGAGGTAATAGAACACTTCTTGAAACCATGACTGTGAGCTCAGAGGCAAAGTTGTGAGCTGAAGACTGGAGAAGCAGGTCAACCAAGAAATCGATGTGGGAAATTTCCAAGCTAAAATAAACAGCAGGATTCAATCACAAGTTGGAATTAGACACAGAGTGGGCAGATACGAGGGGGAGGTATGGAGCAGGGTCAACTTGAGCACAAATTTTATAAAAGCAATTACTTTTTTCAATTTGCTAACCCATTTTTGTGAAGGTCTGTCAACCACCTGGGCAGGGGCCAGAGCCCTAAATTTCTGGATTTTTTTTTCTCCAGAGATGCTGAAATATTTTTTATATGTCCTTACACATCTCTTAGTCTAAAGGGTGTGATTATGCTCATACAATCTGGGTTCCTAAAAATAAATTTTATGATTCACAGAAAACAGAACACAGAGAACATACACGATATTTATGAAGGTATTGATATGTTCCTTTAGCTTTTATTTATTGCCTTTTCCTGGAAAGAGAAGCTTGTATGTATGATTCAGTAGCCATCATGCCCTTGATGCCCCATGTCCTTGCTCACAAATACTTTAGTTTTTGACTCACTACCTTAAATAAATCACAATCAAAGTTTCATAGTACCTGATGTGAAATCTTTCAAGTTTTAGTAATTTAAAATTTTTTTTATTAAGGTGCTGGTAAGAACTGATGCTCTCGACTACAAGCAGTTAAACTGTTTTGTGTGCTTACTTTATGCAGTAATTTACTTTCAAGTTAAAATTGATCTAAACAACAAGATTCAAGGTGAGAATTCAGCTGTATATCAACTGTAATAGATTCTCTTTTTGTGATTTTCTATGGGACACAGGGATTTGGGAATCTAATAATGGAAGTGAGAGAAGGCCATGTAAGCAAGCAAACAAATAAATGAAATATAATTTGAGGGAAAATTTCTGAGAAGTAATGATTTAGTTAATTAAGATATACTGCTCTAATGTTCTCTGAGATAAATCTAACATGTATATACAAGGTTATGTGCATACGTGTATATGATTATATTGAAATTATTTATAATTTATTTAAAAGTGCTATTAAGGTAACTTTGTTGCTTTTATAGTGGCTCAGACAGTAAAGAATCTGCATGCAATGCAGAAGAAACAGCTTCAGTCCCCAAGTTGGGAAGATCCCCTGAAGAAGAAAGTGGCAACCCACTCCAGAATTCTTGCCTGGAGAATTCTATAGACAGAGGAGCTTAGAGGACTACAATCCATGGGGCTGCAAAGAGTTGGACACGACTAACACTTTCATTTTCTAATACATATATGTAAGCTTATATGAGATTCTGTTTAAATTATTTATAATTTACTTAAAAGTGCTATTAGGGTAACTTCAGAGCAGTGATTCTCATACAGGGTCAATTTTCCTCCAATGGGACATTTGGCAGGTGTCTGGAGACAGTTTGGATTGCCATATGGGTGGGGAGAAAGTGATGAATGAGGATTCTGCCAGCATGTAGTGTAAAGGCCAAGGTTGTTGCTAAACATCTTACAATGCACATAACAGTGCCCACAATATAGGATTACTGAGCTCAAAATGTCAGTGGTGCTGAGGTTGGGAAGCCATGGTTGAGAAGATAAATATTTAGCTTATATAAAAAGGAATCTTCTATTTACTTTTATCACCCCCCTTTTTCCCTTTTAATTTTGCCACCCTCCAACAACAGACGAGAGGGTACAAATAACCCCATTTGTTGACAATCAGTCTGTGGTTCCAATCCTTTGTGAGAATTGACTGCCTTTCCTACCATTAAATTTTACAAGATGTTCCTTTTCTAAAATTTTATTTATTTATTTCATTATTTATTTTTTGGCAGTGCTGGGTCTCAGTTACTTCAAAGACTATTTCTCTAGTTTCAGTGAGTGGGGTCTACTGTCTAACTGTGGTGCCTGTGAAAGTGTTCTGCCTCGGAGTGAGACTTAAGCCTGGGGCCCAGACCTGATCGAACCCTACTTTGGAACTTGAACCCACGTGGCTGGAGCTTGAACCCAGCCAAAACCCTGTTTGGGACTTAATCCAGCACTCACCCAACATCTGGACCCACTGAGGCTCAGGTTCTTTGTACGTCAGCACAGAAGGAATTCAGCGAGAGGCAGATAGGCAAGAAGAGGATTTATTAGGATAGGATGCTTGTAAGAGGTGCAAACAGTCAGGTGGGAAAGCTCTGCTCTCACAATTGGGTGGGTGGCAATATATGTAAAGGAGCATAGAAGACTGCCTTCTTCAAGCAGATGTAGATACAGACGTAAGGCATACATTATTAGCTCCTCCTTCCCCAGCTCTTCCTGCTTTACTGAGTAAGGAGCAGCTTTCTTGAGTTATTGTTAAATTACTGGCCTCCTAACTTTTCCCAGGTTTTACCCTTCTACCTACAATCCCCTATTAGGACTTTACAACTACCTGACTATTCCATTCTGTCCCTGACACCTGGGCTTCCCACTATGGTGACATCTCTTTTTGCAGAGCATGGGCTTTAAGTGGGCTTCAGAAGTTGCAGCACTTGGACTCTAGTTATGGTTCATGGGCTCTATAGCACAGGTTCAGTAGTTGTGGTTCAGGGACTTAGTTGCTGTGGTGTGTGGGATCTTCAGGGAAATGGGACATTTGGCAGGTGTCTGGAGACAGTTTGGATTGCCATATGGGTGGGGAGAAAGTGATGAATGAGGATTCTGCCAGCATGTAGTGTAAAGGCCAAGGTTGTTGCTAAACATCTTACAATGCACATAACAGTGCCCACAATATAGGATTACTGAGCTCAAAATGTCAGTGGTGCTGAGGTTGGGAAGCCATGGTTGAGAAGATAAATATTTAGCTTATATAAAAAGGAATCTTCTATTTACTTTTATCACCCCCCTTTTTCCCTTTTAATTTTGCCACCCTCCAACAACAGACGAGAGGGTACAAATAACCCCATTTGTTGACAATCAGTCTGTGGTTCCAATCCTTTGTGAGAATTGACTGCCTTTCCTACCATTAAATTTTACAAGATGTTCCTTTTCTAAAATTTTATTTATTTATTTCATTATTTATTTTTTGGCAGTGCTGGGTCTCAGTTACTTCAAAGACTATTTCTCTAGTTTCAGTGAGTGGGGTCTACTGTCTAACTGTGGTGCCTGTGAAAGTGTTCTGCCTCGGAGTGAGACTTAAGCCTGGGGCCCAGACCTGATCGAACCCTACTTTGGAACTTGAACCCACGTGGCTGGAGCTTGAACCCAGCCAAAACCCTGTTTGGGACTTAATCCAGCACTCACCCAACATCTGGACCCACTGAGGCTCAGGTTCTTTGTACGTCAGCACAGAAGGAATTCAGCGAGAGGCAGATAGGCAAGAAGAGGATTTATTAGGATAGGATGCTTGTAAGAGGTGCAAACAGTCAGGTGGGAAAGCTCTGCTCTCACAATTGGGTGGGTGGCAATATATGTAAAGGAGCATAGAAGACTGCCTTCTTCAAGCAGATGTAGATACAGACGTAAGGCATACATTATTAGCTCCTCCTTCCCCAGCTCTTCCTGCTTTACTGAGTAAGGAGCAGCTTTCTTGAGTTATTGTTAAATTACTGGCCTCCTAACTTTTCCCAGGTTTTACCCTTCTACCTACAATCCCCTATTAGGACTTTACAACTACCTGACTATTCCATTCTGTCCCTGACACCTGGGCTTCCCACTATGGTGACATCTCTTTTTGCAGAGCATGGGCTTTAAGTGGGCTTCAGAAGTTGCAGCACTTGGACTCTAGTTATGGTTCATGGGCTCTAGAGCACAGGTTCAGTAGTTGTGGTTCAGGGACTTAGTTGCTGTGGTGTGTGGGATCTTCCTGGACCAGGGATCAAACCCATGTCTCCTGCATTGTCAGGCAGATTCTTTGCAACTGAGCCATGAGGGTAGCCCAAGAGACATTCTTTTATTTCTTCTTCTACTTAAACTTAATTCATTGAGTTCTGTTCACTGTAGCCAAACCATTCCTAACTTAGAAAAAGAACATTATTGTTACCACCAAAGAACTTGAAAGTAGAAAAATAAAATTCAGTGTCAGGTGTACATATAAATATATTTCAAATTAACATATTAAAATTTGTCCTACATTCTATGGTACACTTTGAAATATGTTTATTCATGACTAGGATTGAAAGAGGTGATAATGTAGGCTCAATTAAAATGATGAATATATTATGCAATCACAAAACTATAAGACTAAAAGGAGAACTGGGACAATCAGGTCATCTTGTGTTCCTCACCTAGTTCTTGTTCAGGGGGCAACTGTGTCATGACTATGGCACAGCACCTGGATAAGAGATATTATTAAATACTAAACATTTAAAATTTGATACAGGATTTAGTTTCTTCTTTGTCTCTAAAAGTTTCCTTTTAGCACAGTTATTTCTCAAGGGTTAGAATCTCAGCTGTTATTTCTCAAGCAGTTACTTGTCAAGTGTTAGAATCTCCACCAGGATAAGAAGTTGTAACTTTCAAGATCATTTGTTGAAAAGGCTATATTCAACAAATACCTACTGCATGCCTCAGAGTGGGTAGTCCTAAACCTATCTGGTGTTTAGTAGCTTAGGCCCCAGGAAGTTGTTTCTAGATAAATGGAAAAATCAAAACAAAGTCAGGGGGAACAAATATTAATTATCAGTCTGTGAAGATCAAGTTCAGGTCAGATTCTATCTGGGTCAAGATGCTCTATTTGCTTCCTGTTCAGGTCAGTCAGTGGGGTAAATGCTGACCTTGAAATCCAAGACTCTCAGAATAGCTAAGCCTTCCATGAGCTCTAGAAAAACCGCAATTGTTGGATGAGAAAATGGGAAAAAATGACTCAAAATTCCGATGGGTAGCTGTGGTTCCTCTCAGTAAGAAATCAGCTGAAAGCGTGCCTCAGGTAAATAGGGCCAAAATACAGAGTACAAAATACAACACCATGACCACTAAAATAGAGTCACGTGATGCATGCGTGGTAAGATAGATGTGAAGATGCTATTTAGAATACTAAGGAAAATTATGAAGTGCAATTTACTAAGCTCTGTAGTGTAGGATATCTATCTCCTGAAACATGGAATTCTATTTCCTATTTTGGTTATAATTGTGTGAAGTGAGGATTGGGAATTGATATAATAGGCCTCTTATTGAAGCAGACTTTCAAAACTCTAAAGTGGAAAAAATATTGTAAGTATTTCTGAGAGGTGGCATCTGATTTCATCTCTGTAATAAGCAATTGCAGTTTTTTCAATTGAAAGAGGTGATGAATAATATTTTTGCAATCACAAAACTATAAGACTAAAAGGAGAACTGGGACAATCAGGTCATCTTGTGTTCCTCACCTAGTTCTTGTTCAGGGGGCAACTGTGTCATGACTATGGCACAGCACCTGGATAAGAGATATTATTAAATACTAAACATTTAAAATTTGATACAGGATTTAGTTTCTTCTTTGTCTCTAAAAGTTTCCTTTTAGCACAGTTATTTCTCAAGGGTTAGAATCTCAGCTGTTATTTCTCAAGCAGTTACTTGTCAAGTGTTAGAATCTCCACCAGGATAAGAAGTTGTAACTTTCAAGATCATTTGTTGAAAAGGCTATATTCAACAAATACCTACTGCATGCCTCAGAGTGGGTAGTCCTAAACCTATCTGGTGTTTAGTAGCTTAGGCCCCAGGAAGTTGTTTCTAGATAAATGGAAAAATCAAAACAAAGTCAGGGGGAACAAATATTAATTATCAGTCTGTGAAGATCAAGTTCAGGTCAGATTCTATCTGGGTCAAGATGCTCTATTTGCTTCCTGTTCAGGTCAGTCAGTGGGGTAAATGCTGACCTTGAAATCCAAGACTCTCAGAATAGCTAAGCCTTCCATGAGCTCTAGAAAAAAACCGCAATTCGTAGGATGAGAAAATGGGAAAAAATGACTCAAAATTCCGATGGGTAGCTGTGGTTCCTCTCAGTAAGAAATCAGCTGAAAGCGTGCCTCAGGTAAATAGGGCCAAAATACAGAGTACAAAATACAACACCATGACCACTAAAATAGAGTCACGTGATGCATGCGTGGTAAGATAGATGTGAAGATGCTATTTAGAATACTAAGGAAAATTATGAAGTGCAATTTACTAAGCTCTGTAGTGTAGGATATCTATCTCCTGAAACATGGAATTCTATTTCCTATTTTGGTTATAATTGTGTGAAGTGAGGATTGGGAATTGATATAATAGGCCTCTTATTGAAGCAGACTTTCAAAACTCTAAAGTGGAAAAAATATTGTAAGTATTTCTGAGAGGTGGCATCTGATTTCATCTCTGTAATAAGCAATTGCAGTCTGAACCCAGCAACGTTATCTCTACCAGTTTTCGTTACCTCTCCATTTATTTTAAAACTCAAGTCTAATTAGTGTGTGTTATTGTTTATATGTGAATAAGCTGTTCATATGGGAATATGTGTGAATTTGAATATAATCGCCATTCAGTGATAGGACTCGGGGCTTGATAACAAGCTCTTCAATATAAAATTGACACTTTATGCAGAAACAGGATATTTTTGCTGACTTCTGCAAATTAACCTTGTATCTTATGTTTGTGTTAGGGATTAATAATTCTAGTTTTTTCTTTTTTATATTCCTTATAATTCTTTTTTTTTTAAATTTTGGCTTCTTTTATTGATCTTTCATTTATTTATTTTCATCCTTAATTCTTTGGCCTGTGTGGGCCTCCCATCGCTGTGATTTCTCTTGTTGCAGAGCACGGGCTCTGCGTGCATACACTCCAGAGCGGTGACTCGTAATTGGACGCACCAGTCCCGCCGCTCCACAGTGGAATCTTCCCATGCCAGGGATTGAATCGGCACCCCTTGCAACTGCAAGGTAGACTCTTTACCCACTGGACCACCAGGGAAGCCCCTATATTCGTTATAATTCTTTATTCAAGCGATAAGTAATCTGAAAATAAAGACAGTTTCATTTCTTCTTTTCTCATTTTCTTGAATTTATGTCTTTTTCTTTCCTTACTGGAAGAGGTATGACAACCTGTACAACGCTGAGTGGAGGTGGAAAGAGTAGCCATTCTTGTCACGTTTCTATCTCAGGGAGAAAGTACTCAATATTTCACTATTAAGTATGATATTAGCTGTAGATTTTCTATAGATAATCTGGAAATGAAAATGTTTCATGTGAAAAAAATTTGTCCAGAAAAATCTAATTCACCTTATACTAAATGTTATTACTTTCGATTTTCAAGTGTTTAAGTGATAAAAACACAAGTCATTTCTTTTTAGTAATACATTCATAGACTGAACTTCAAAGACAAGGCAAAATTAATTTAAATTAACGGATATACATTTCTCTATCCAAAGATATCAAAACCAAGAAAGTAACACTGTAATCACAAAGGTAGCATGCAACAGAAAAGAAAAAAAATTGTTCAATGTAACGACTGTTTTCTTTGAAAAAAATGGAACTAAACATATTGTCTTAATGTCTCTAGCCAAAGAACATTCTAAGATTTAATGGGCTAAAGAAGAAAAATCAGAGAAAATCTGTTTAGAAATAAAGATAAAGCTGCTTTGCCAAATATTTCTTTCTATTGTCTCCGCACAAAATAATTACAAGCACTTGACTCCTTCTCTGTAAAGTGGTGCAACACCAGAGAGTTGGACACAATACATATGGAGGGAAAGGAACCCGGGGAGAGGTCGGGTGTGGAGGGAGCTGCTTCTCTGCTGGCAAGGCTGTGGGTAGAGGGCACAGAAAAACCACCAAGCCCCGGGTCCCCCAAAAGCAGAGAGTCTCAGTAGAAGATATCCTAGCTTTACTCTTTTCCCACCTCCTGATTATTCTACTACCTGTGTCTGTCATTGGCCAGACCTAACTGGAAGCTAGAGCAAAAGGAATCCTTGGATGCAATCTAAACAGTTCACCCTCTCACTCTACAAAGCAGGCTGGAAAGAAGGGGACAATCTCTTGTGGGTCAAATGAGAATAGCTAGCATATTTGTGTTTCTGCAAATTTTGGGGTTTTTTTTTTGCCAAAATTTTATTTTTGGTATTTCAGATTATTTCCACTTGGATGTATTTGCAATGGCGGCATTAGTAAACCAAAGAGAATGCAAATTTTGAAGACTGCTGATGAACTTGTACATATCACATAAATAATATCTAAAGCTTTGCCTATCATGGTTTTAAAAGCTTATGATTTCTGTGTTTCACCATCACTATTGACACATACACATATGTTTGTGTGTGTGTGTGTGTATATGTATATATATATATGTATATGTATATATATACACACACACACACAGATTGAGAGAGAGAGCAAGCGAGCCTGCATTTCTGTGGTAAAGAATCCACTGATAGAGTAGGAAATGTGGGGTTCCATCCCTGGATCACATAGAATCCCCTGGAGAAGGAAATGGCAATGCACTCCAGTATTGTTGCCTGGACAGAGGAGCCAGTCAGATTACAATGTGTGGAGCTGTGAAGAGTCAAACATGATTGAGCAACTTATACTTTCACTTAACTCCAAGATAAAATTCCAACTCAAAATTAACTATGTATTTTCATAGATATCACATGTTTCTTTCATTGGTGATTAATATTATTGGCACATGGAAATTTTAATTTAATCTGGGGACAAAACCATATATGACAGTGGTCCCCACCCTCTGAGATCTAATGTCTGATGATCTGTGGTAGATCTGATGTAATCATAATAGAAATAAAGTGCACAATAAATGTGATGCTCTTGGATCATACCCAAATCATCCCCTCACCGCCTGATTTGTGGAAAAATTGTCTTCCATGAAGCCCATCCCTGGTGCCTAGAAGATGGGGACTGCTCTTATATGATGCAAGGGGCTGGGTCCACATTAGAAACAAGGGGTAGTAATTTTTTTTCTTTAACAAATGAGTAAATTAAACATGTCTATCTATGTATCTATTGGACAAAATTTTTAAAGACAGTGGAAGCTAGAGCAAAAGGAATCCTTGGATGCAATCTAAACAGTTCACCCTCTCACTCTACAAAGCAGGCTGGAAAGAAGGGGACAATCTCTTGTGGGTCAAATGAGAATAGCTAGCATATTTGTGTTTCTGCAAATTTTGGGGTTTTTTTTTTGCCAAAATTTTATTTTTGGTATTTCAGATTATTTCCACTTGGATGTATTTGCAATGGCGGCATTAGTAAACCAAAGAGAATGCAAATTTTGAAGACTGCTGATGAACTTGTACATATCACATAAATAATATCTAAAGCTTTGCCTATCATGGTTTTAAAAGCTTATGATTTCTGTGTTTCACCATCACTATTGACACATACACATATGTTTGTGTGTGTGTGTGTGTATATGTATATATATATATGTATATGTATATATATACACACACACACACATTGAGAGAGAGAGCAAGCGAGCCTGCATTTCTGTGGTAAAGAATCCACTGATAGAGTAGGAAATGTGGGGTTCCATCCCTGGATCACATAGAATCCCCTGGAGAAGGAAATGGCAATGCACTCCAGTATTGTTGCCTGGACAGAGGAGCCAGTCAGATTACAATGTGTGGAGCTGTGAAGAGTCAAACATGATTGAGCAACTTATACTTTCACTTAACTCCAAGATAAAATTCCAACTCAAAATTAACTATGTATTTTCATAGATATCACATGTTTCTTTCATTGGTGATTAATATTATTGGCACATGGAAATTTTAATTTAATCTGGGGACAAAACCATATATGACAGTGGTCCCCACCCTCTGAGATCTAATGTCTGATGATCTGTGGTAGATCTGATGTAATCATAATAGAAATAAAGTGCACAATAAATGTGATGCTCTTGGATCATACCCAAATCATCCCCTCACCGCCTGATTTGTGGAAAAATTGTCTTCCATGAAGCCCATCCCTGGTGCCTAGAAGATGGGGACTGCTCTTATATGATGCAAGGGGCTGGGTCCACATTAGAAACAAGGGGTAGTAATTTTTTTTCTTTAACAAATGAGTAAATTAAACATGTCTATCTATGTATCTATTGGCACAAATAGACAATTTTTTAAAAAGACAGTGGATAAAATGTTTTCATGAATGTATGGTAATTAATCTCACTTTCAAGACATGAACATGGCTTTAAATGTGTGTTCAAATTGTTTATCTGTTTCTTTAACACTTGCTGGTTCCTAGTGATAGGTGCATTGCTCATGAAAACTAAGTTTTTAGATGGATTTTGTTTCTATTCATTTCAGTTTTTTTCCAATAATGGTGATTTCCCTGGTGTTGCTATGGGCCTTCTGCTGCTCTGGCCTTTCTTCACTCCAGTTGGAGAGTTCAGACATCTCCGGAGGTTGCTAAGGAAGTCAACTAAGAGGTCACATCCTTTGTTCTTTCTCACTTCGCAGAAATAGATATCTTTTCATTTCACTGAAAATGTTCTTGCCAAGGTCACCAGTGACTCATTTTTTGCTAAATCCAGTGAACACTTATGAGTTTTTATTTAATTATTTGACCTTTCAGCAGCATTTGGTGTTACCAATAATTTCCCTTTCCTGGAAGCAGTGTCATCCCTTGGCATTGAAGACACTGTGCTCTTGGAGAGTTTCAGATCTCAGAAGACAGGCTGTCTGGGCTCAGCTCTTGACTCTGACACTGATTAGCTGCATGACCTTGAGAAGACACACAAAATTTTTGGAATTCAGTTTCCTCGTGTTGATCGCTCAGTTTTGTATGACTCTTTGCGACCCCATGGACTATAGCCTACTAACTCTTGTTATTATTTGTCTTTTATTATTGCTATGATAACTATGCTGTGCTATGTGTTCAGTTACTCAGGCATATCCAACTCTTTTCCATTCCATAGATTGTACCCACCAGGCTCCTTTGTCCATGGCATTTTTCAGACAAGTACTGGAGTGGGTTGCCATTTCCTCCTCCAGGGAATATTCTGAACCCAGACATCAAACAAGTGTCTCCTTGCATTGGCAGGAGGATTCTTTACCACTGCTCCACTTAGGAAGCACTATAATCAGTGAGTGTGAAATGGTATCTTTTTCTCATTTGATTTGGTTTTCCGTGATGGCTAATGCTAATGGAGGTCTTTTCATGTGCTTATTGGTTGTGTTTCATCTTACATCTTTGGGCTTCCTTGGTGACTCAATGGTTAAGAATCTACCTGCCATTGTAGGAGAGGTGGGCTTGATCACTGAGTTAGGAAAAGCCTCTGGAGAAGAAAATGACAACTCACTCCAGTATTATCACCTGGGAAATCTTACAGACAGAGGAACCTGATGGTCTATAGTCCATAGGGTCATAGAAGAGTTGGATATGACTTAGCAATTAAACAACAAATATCATGTTTGGAGAAATGTCTATTCATATTCTTTGCCCTTTTAGAAGTTGGGTTGTTTGTCCTTTTGTTATTGAATTGTTATCTCATCTACTTTTATGGCTTCATTTACATTTTTATTCTTAATATTCTGAAAATACATGTTTTGAGTCTGGGTTTCTTGTATGAGCTTCACAGTACCATAAAGCCTTTCCAAATCTGCTCATCTTTCCAGTTGTTATTTTTTAAAATGATCACTATCCATTTGGAAACCTGGATGTCATTCTTTTCAACTCTCCCTCTAAATGCAAACAAATAATAAATATTGTTTTTTAATCTCCTAAAAAACTTCTAAATTTTTTATTTCAGTGCTAGCCTTGTGTAGAGGACTATCAAAAATTTTTAGCTAAATGTATGTAACAGGCTCTTAGCTGATTTTTTAGAAAACTCTATTTCATTCTTTGCACTTAAATGCATATTGTAAAACATAAATCCTTTTAGTGGTTTCCTTTCAGTCTTAGATAAAATTTATACTCCTTAATATGGATTCTATAAAGGGCATAGTTTCCTAATAACTAATGTTATCAATAATGAATTGGATTAACTTAGCATGTAGAGTTCCTGCCTAAAATCAGGCTAAAATCAGATCATCTTTGAAGCGTCATGTGAATAGTATTCATCCTTTGAATGAAAGATAAAACCAATATCTATTAAACTCCTTACCATTGTAAGATGCTATAATTCTAATTCATATGTATTGCAAATGGTAATAAAAAAAGTCTTGATTAATTAGAAAGTCTTAGGTAAATAGAGATAAATCTATGTAAGCAATTTTGTGATTCTAAAGAAAAAGTTGTAAAATATGAAATCATTTTATTGATAAGACTATTATACATAATAGGAACTTACTAAGTACACAATCAATTTGTGTACAGAACTTGTCCTTGTATAAAAATTAAAAACTTATAAGCAAATTGTAAAATGGTCAAAATTATAATTCTAGGAAGTCAGAGAAATATCACTATAGAATAAATAAAAATAAAGGCCACTCCTTTGACTCTAAATTGTTATCTTCACATCTTTTGTTCACTGATACTTTTTGGACTGATGAAATTAGGAACTCTTTTGTTGAAAAGTGTGTCTACTGCTCCAAGTTTTCAGAGTGATCAAGACCTTCTGAGGTTTGGTCATGAATTCACATTAAGAGATTCACATACAGAGCAAAAGGATAAGATTCAAAAGGAAATGCTTTAAAATACATGTGTAAGAGCTTTTTTTTTTTTTTTTAATGGTTAGCTTTACTATCAATACAGTGTTTTAAAATAAATCATCAACATATAAAAAGACTTAAATAAAAAATATTCAAGGCTTGTATAAATAAACCAGTATTTGTAGGGTGCATTACAAAGAATAAGAAAGTAGTTCTGGGGCTTCCCTGGTAGCTAAGTGGTAAAGAGTTTGCCTGCCAATACAGGACATATGGGTTCGATCCCTGACCTGGGAAGATCTCACATGCTGCGGAGCAGCTAATCTGTGAGCCCCACTATTGAGCCTGTGTTCTAGAGCCTCAGCCACAGCTATCGAGTCCATGAGCCACAACTACTGAAGCCTTGCCCAGAGCCTTATAAAATTTATACTCCTTAATATGGATTCTATAAAGGGCATAGTTTCCTAATAACTAATGTTATCAATAATGAATTGGATTAACTTAGCATGTAGAGTTCCTGCCTAAAATCAGGCTAAAATCAGATCATCTTTGAAGCGTCATGTGAATAGTATTCATCCTTTGAATGAAAGATAAAACCAATATCTATTAAACTCCTTACCATTGTAAGATGCTATAATTCTAATTCATATGTATTGCAAATGGTAATAAAAAAAGTCTTGATTAATTAGAAAGTCTTAGGTAAATAGAGATAAATCTATGTAAGCAATTTTGTGATTCTAAAGAAAAAGTTGTAAAATATGAAATCATTTTATTGATAAGACTATTATACATAATAGGAACTTACTAAGTACACAATCAATTTGTGTACAGAACTTGTCCTTGTATAAAAATTAAAAACTTATAAGCAAATTGTAAAATGGTCAAAATTATAATTCTAGGAAGTCAGAGAAATATCACTATAGAATAAATAAAAATAAAGGCCACTCCTTTGACTCTAAATTGTTATCTTCACATCTTTTGTTCACTGATACTTTTTGGACTGATGAAATTAGGAACTCTTTTGTTGAAAAGTGTGTCTACTGCTCCAAGTTTTCAGAGTGATCAAGACCTTCTGAGGTTTGGTCATGAATTCACATTAAGAGATTCACATACAGAGCAAAAGGATAAGATTCAAAAGGAAATGCTTTAAAATACATGTGTAAGAGCTTTTTTTTTTTTTTTTAATGGTTAGCTTTACTATCAATACAGTGTTTTAAAATAAATCATCAACATATAAAAAGACTTAAATAAAAAATATTCAAGGCTTGTATAAATAAACCAGTATTTGTAGGGTGCATTACAAAGAATAAGAAAGTAGTTCTGGGGCTTCCCTGGTAGCTAAGTGGTAAAGAGTTTGCCTGCCAATACAGGACATATGGGTTCGATCCCTGACCTGGGAAGATCTCACATGCTGCGGAGCAGCTAATCTGTGAGCCACAACTATTGAGCCTGTGTTCTAGAGCCTCGGAGCCACAGCTATCGAGTCCATGAGCCACAACTACTGAAGCCTGTGAGCCCTAGAGCCTGAGTTCCACAACAAGAGAAGCCACCACAACTAGAGGTCTGCTCACCTCAACTAGAGAGTAGCTCCCACACCCTACAACTAGAGAAGAGCCTGTGACAGCAGTGAAAACCCAGAATAGTCAAAAATAAATTTTAAAAAAGGAATATCTTACAGGGTTTTTTTTTTTTTTTGTCCACTTCTATTAGTCTTTCATCATACATCTTTGTTCTTTTGACCTGTGTGGGCCTCCATTGCAGTGGCCTCTTTCGCTGCAGAGCACTGGCTCTGGGCACATGTGCTCCAAAGTGCTGGCTGGGTAACTGGACACATCTGTCCAGCCGCTCTGAGGAAGGTGGAATCTTCCCAGGTCAGGGATCGAACCGGCACCCCTTGCACTGCAAGGCAGTGTCTTTACCCACTGGATCACCAGGGAAGGCCTCCTATAGGTTTTTTTTTTTAAAGAAAGTAGTTCTGTGCTAGAAGTTAGCATATAACTCAATATATAAATGGCAGTCATTTGAGTTATAGAGAGGATTTGAAGTGAATGAATAGGAAATAAATTTGATTAAGGACTTTTTCAAGGAAGGTTTTAATTATTAAAAAAAAAAAAAAGGATCCAGAAGCATACATATCCATGCCTTGGATCTTGATCTCCAGTTTTTAGAGTAATAACATAGTTGGTCATTGACTATCTTTTTTTTTAATTTTTGGCCTCTTTTTACCGATTTTTTGTTTATTTATTTTTCATCCATATTTATTCTTTGGCCTGTGCGGGCCTTCCATTACAGCAGCCTCTCTCGTTGCAAAGCACTGGCTCTAGGCGCATTTGCTCCAGAGTGCTGGCTTATAATTGGATACACCACTCCAGCCACTCCGCAGCACGTGGGATCTTCCCGGGCCAGGGATCAAACCGTTGCCCCTTGCATTGCTAGGTGAACTCTTCACCCACTGGGCCACCAGGGAAGTTCTGAATATTGTTTTTAAAATACTACTGATCAGGGTTTCCCTGGTGGCTTGATGGTAAAGAATCCACTTGTCAATGCAGAAGACCTGGATTTGATCCCTGATCTAGGAAGATCCCATATGCCGTGGAACCACTGAGTCTGTGCACCATAGCTGTTAACCCTGTGCGCTCTAGAGCCTTGGAGCTGCAACTACTGAATCCACATGCTGCAACTACCGCAGCCTGCATACTCTACTGCCTGGGCTCCACAATAAGAGAAGTCACAGCGGTAAGAAGCCCTCGCAACCTGCTCACCAAGACTAGAGAAACGCCTGCACAGCAGTGAAAAACCAGCAGACAAAAATAAATACATAAAATTATTTAAATATACTATCACTATTACAGTGTCAAGATACACTTTTTGTAAATTTTCTAAACTGAACAATAGTCGGACTTACTTTCAGACTGAAATACTGATTTACTTAGTTGCCCTTGCCAACTAAGCATCACGGATAAAGTGGTCATTGAACTCCAGCAAGGCATCACTCGTTAGTTAGCCCTGCCACGGTGGCTTGAAATTACACTTTCACGTACTGCCAACTACTTTGATGTTATGAAGGACATATCATTAATTTATTAAACTGCTTTGTCTGAGGAAATGAAAGATGGCTATATTATTTTCCCGAGTTATATGCCTTGGATCTTGATCTCCAGTTTTAGAGGTAATAAATAGTTGATTAAGGACTTTTCAAGGAAGGTTTTAATTATTAAAAAAAAAAAAAAAGGATCCAGAAGCATACATATCCATGCCTTGGATCTTGATCTCCAGTTTTTAGAGTAATAACATAGTTGGTCATTGACTATCTTTTTTAATTTTGGCCTCTTTTTACCGATTTTTTGTTTATTTATTTTTCATCCATATTTATTCTTTGGCCTGTGCGGGCCTTCCATTACAGCAGCCTCTCTCGTTGCAAAGCACTGGCTCTAGGCGCATTTGCTCCAGAGTGCTGGCTTATAATTGGATACACCACTCCAGCCACTCCGCAGCACGTGGGATCTTCCCGGGCCAGGGATCAAACCGTTGCCCCTTGCATTGCTAGGTGAACTCTTCACCCACTGGGCCACCAGGGAAGTTCTGAATATTGTTTTTAAAATACTACTGATCAGGGTTTCCCTGGTGGCTTGATGGTAAAGAATCCACTTGTCAATGCAGAAGACCTGGATTTGATCCCTGATCTAGGAAGATCCCATATGCCGTGGAACCACTGAGTCTGTGCACCATAGCTGTTAACCCTGTGCGCTCTAGAGCCTTGGAGCTGCAACTACTGAATCCACATGCTGCAACTACCGCAGCCTGCATACTCTACTGCCTGGGCTCCACAATAAGAGAAGTCACAGCGGTAAGAAGCCCTCGCAACCTGCTCACCAAGACTAAAGAAACGCCTGCACAGCAGTGAAAACCAGCAGACAAAAATAAATACATAAAATTATTTAAATATACTATCACTATTACAGTGTCAAGATACACTTTTTGTAAATTTTCTAAACTGAACAATAGTCGGACTTACTTTCAGACTGAAATACTGATTTACTTAGTTGCCCTTGCCAACTAAGCATCACGGATAAAGTGGTCATTGAACTCCAGCAAGGCATCACTCGTTAGTTAGCCCTGCCACGGTGGCTTGAAATTACACTTTCACGTACTGCCAACTACTTTGATGTTATGAAGGACATATCATTAATTTATTAAACTGCTTTGTCTGAGGAAATGAAAGGTGGTTATATTATTTTCCCGAGTCTAAAAGGAGAAAAGAGGAGGAATCAGAATAACAAATATCTCATTTACTCATGGTAATTCAGATCTCTAAATGAGGATCATTTGTAAAGGAATGTAGGGTAACCTATTTAACTACAGAGGGACCATTTATTGAACTTAGGATATATATTTGATGCATTTTGTTCCTGAAATCCTTTTAAATTGATGGTATCCTTAAAATATAAGATAATTTACCTCATTCGTCTGTGAAAAATTTACATTTTAGTATTTTGCAATCATGTGGAAATTTTCTAAAATTATAATCAATTTTCAAGTTATGGGTGGAATTCAGTATTTTTGTACACAATACTTGTTTTGTATCAAAAAACTCTCAAAACACATACTTCCAATAAATATTTCTTTAACTTTTTTGACTCTTAGAATTTACCCTTGAGTAAAATAGGAAAATTTTAAACTGTGAATATATACACAGAATTGTTCTCACTTTGGTGCTTCAGGTAAACATTTCATATTTATAATCTTAAAATATTTTACATTATAAAAGAATACCTTTCACTATAAATACTAAGAATATAGATGAGCAAAAGTTTAAAAAATGTGTAATTTTAGCTTCATAGAAAACTTAAAACTGGTATTTTTCTTTAAGATTTTAAATTTTATATGCATCCCAGGTGGTGTTAGTGGTGAAGGATCCACCTGCCAATGCTGGAGACATAGATTCAATCCGTGGGTTGGGAAGATCCACTGGAGGAGGAAATGGCAACCCACTCCAGTAGTCTTGCTTTGAGAAGCCTGGAGGGCTGCAGTCCTTAGGTTTGCAAAGAGTTGGATGTGACTGAAGCAATTTAGCACACACATACACAGGTGATTTTATCAAGTAAATAATGAGAAGTATGCATGCTTTTTACTTTTTTTATTCTGTTATACATCAGAATTTATAGAACAATGTTAAATATTAAAGGTGATGATGCATGCTATATCTCCTTTAATAATATTGCTTCTGGCATTTTTACCTTTAAGCACAATGTCAATATTTGAAGTAATATAAAGATTCTTTAACAAGTTAGTGTGTTTTGTTCTCTAATTTATTAAGATTATTTTTGAAAGGGAATATATTAGTGCTTATTAAGATTAAGTTTATACTTTATTAAATCACATTAATAGATTTTATTTTTGATATGATTCATACTTAAATTTTATCTTTAACAAAATAACATGTATAAAGTAACATAGGTTTGATATGAAAAAAAGTGAAAATGTTAGTCACTCAGTTTTGTTCGACTCTTTGTGACCCTATGGACTGTAGCCCACCAGGCTCATCTGTCCATGGGAGTTCCCAGGCAAGAATACTGGAGCAGGTTGCCATTTCCTCCTCCAAGGGATCGTCCTTATCCAGGGATTGAACCCACATCTCCTGCATTGGACAGGAAAATTCTTTTACCGTTGAGCCATACCCAATCACTATCTAACATTTTCTAAATATTAGTTAGTTCTGATTGGTTAATAGTTTTATTGAAATATGCTATCTTTATTAGATTTTGTCTGAGTTTTCTATTAATTCTTGAGACAAATACTTGTTTTGTATCAAAAACTCTCAAAACACATACTTCCAATAAATATTTCTTTAACTTTTTTGACTCTTAGAATTTACCCTTGAGTAAAATAGGAAAATTTTAAACTGTGAATATATACACAGAATTGTTCTCACTTTGGTGCTTCAGGTAAACATTTCATATTTATAATCTTAAAATATTTTACATTATAAAAGAATACCTTTCACTATAAATACTAAGAATATAGATGAGCAAAAGTTTAAAAAATGTGTAATTTTAGCTTCATAGAAAACTTAAAACTGGTATTTTCTTTAAGATTTTAAATTTTATATGCATCCCAGGTGGTGTTAGTGGTGAAGGATCCACCTGCCAATGCTGGAGACATAGATTCAATCCGTGGGTTGGGAAGATCCACTGGAGGAGGAAATGGCAACCCACTCCAGTAGTCTTGCTTTGAGAAGCCTGGAGGGCTGCAGTCCTTAGGTTTGCAAAGAGTTGGATGTGACTGAAGCAATTTAGCACACACATACACAGGTGATTTTATCAAGTAAATAATGAGAAGTATGCATGCTTTTTACTTTTTTTATTCTGTTATACATCAGAATTTATAGAACAATGTTAAATATTAAAGGTGATGATGCATGCTATATCTCCTTTAATAATATTGCTTCTGGCATTTTTACCTTTAAGCACAATGTCAATATTTGAAGTAATATAAAGATTCTTTAACAAGTTAGTGTGTTTTGTTCTCTAATTTATTAAGATTATTTTTGAAAGGGAATATATTAGTGCTTATTAAGATTAAGTTTATACTTTATTAAATCACATTAATAGATTTTATTTTTGATATGATTCATACTTAAATTTTATCTTTAACAAAATAACATGTATAAAGTAACATAGGTTTGATATGAAAAAAAGTGAAAATGTTAGTCACTCAGTTTTGTTCGACTCTTTGTGACCCTATGGACTGTAGCCCACCAGGCTCATCTGTCCATGGGAGTTCCCAGGCAAGAATACTGGAGCAGGTTGCCATTTCCTCCTCCAAGGGATCGTCCTTATCCAGGGATTGAACCCACATCTCTTGCATTGGACAGGAAAATTCTTTTACCGTTGAGCCATACCCAATCACTATCTAACATTTTCTAAATATTAGTTAGTTCTGATTGGTTAATAGTTTTATTGAAATATGCTATCTTTATTAGATTTTGTCTGAGTTTTCTATTAATTCTTGAGACAAATGTTTTATAATTCCCTTCTATTATTGTGCATTCAAAATTTTTTCTTTATGGTTTGATAAATTTTCAATCCATATATATAGAAGCTAAAGTATTAGACTCATATTTAGGATTGCTATCTCTTTCAGGTGATTTCTTTTCTTTTTTTAAATCTCTGGTTAGTACTTAAGTTTCCTCTCTGATAGCAATATAACTATACCAGCTTTCCTGTGATTAGTATTTACATGAAATATCTTTTTTTATATCCTTTTATTTTATTATTTGTATCCATACTTTTAAAGTGCATATTTTTAACTTTTCTACATACCTAGTATATATGCAAGGATCTATTTTTTGGTTTGTGTTTTAAAACGAAGTCTGACACACTAAGGTTTATTTCAAGTGTTGATATTTAATATAATTATAGATATTGTTGAGGAGTTGTTATTTTTTAAAAAAAAGAAATGTATTTTAATTAATTAATTAATTTATTTTTGGCTATTCTGGGATTTCACTGCTGCCACAGGCTCTTCTCTAGTTGTAGGATGTGGAGGCTATTCACTAGTTGAGGTGAGCAGGCTTCTTGTTGTGGTGACTTCTCTTATTGTGGAACTCAGGCTCTAGAGCATGCAGGCTTCAATAGTTGCAGCACTTGGGGTCAGTAGTTGAAACTTCGAGGCTCTAGAGCACAGGCTTAATAGTTGTGGCTCATGGGCTTAGTTGCTCCACAGCATGTGGGATCTTTCCAGCTCAGGGATTGAATCTGTATCTCCTGCACTGGCAGGTGAACTCTTTACCACTGAGCTATCAGGGAAGCCCCTAGTTGTTGCTATTTTTATTTTGGTTTTCAGAAAGAAGGAATCCTAATAGCATGTGAATTCCTGATTTTAGTTTTTCCTGAGACCCAGGGCACTTTCATTCTTAAGAAGTCACATGATACAGCCTGGTATTACATTAATAAATTCCTCTTTCTACTGAATCATGTAAGAGTTCTGACAAATATATTTACTACTCCTAGAGACTGGTGGAAAGACTTATTTTTTTACCTTGATTTTTAAAAATCTAACATTATATATATATATATGTAATATATATATTATTTTTAAAATTAAATATTCTTCTACAGCATACTTCCATAGCATACGTTGAATGAATAATGCTCTATTATTTGGTTATGCCACAATCTATTTGTCCATATCTTATTGAAGAAAATTTAGTTTCTTTTAACCACATCAATTTCTTTTATTAAGTCTTTATGTCTCAAATACATTTACACTCAAATGTATATAGTGGATATTTATTTGAAAAATAAAGTAAACTTAGTAAAATAGCAGTTGAAGTAACATTTTTGTTTTAGAGAACTTCTCTGCCAAACCACCAGTAAAAAACATTACATGGATCTATATGACATTTGCTATTCTCAAGGCATTTGCATTATCATTGGGAAAGAATCATGCATATAATAGTTAAAAAATAACATCCAAGAGATTATATTTAAGTTTAAATATGTGATAGAGAAAATCAGAAAGATGATACTGAATAAAGACTGATGAGCCACTTCACATGTGTTTTAGAAGCAACATATATTGATAAAACCCTACCATATGTCAACTCAAGCCAACAGTGTGTCATGGCTGCTACCATAATACAAATGGTACCTTAGACAAAGTTTTAAAAACAAGGCTTAGTACCATTAGGACTGGGTTTCCTGGTGGCTCAGATGGTAAAGAACCTGCCTGCAGTGCAGATCTGGGTTCAACCCCTGGGTTGGCAAGATTCCCTGAAGAAGGGAACAGCAACCCACTCTAGTGTTCTTGCCTGGAGAATTTCATGGACAGAGGAGTCCATGGGGTCTCAAAGAATCAAACACAACTGAGTGACTCTTTCACTTTCACCATTAGTATATTATAGTGTAAGCAGGTTATTTGCAGAATATTACCCACTATTTTGGGGTACTGTTGGGTTGAAAAATCTGTCAGCCTTACAAGGGATGATGAAGAAAGTCCATTCTGGAAGGGAGGATACATAGCCTGGAGCACAGCAATCAGCAGGGTGCATTGTGAGCTGGGCTCCTCCCACAGTTTCAATGATAGCTATTCTGAGTGAGGCCTGGGTGCTTTGTTTGCATATTTCCTTGTATTGTTTGCTTATCTTACAATCATTAACTCTAGCTTGAAAAACTGACAAGTTCAGTCCTTTTTCACTTAGTGTTTAAGTTGAGGTTCCACAGTAGTTCATTAAATAGTAAGTCAGTTTTGTGGAATCATCTCATTTTCATTTATTGCTATCTTTTTAGAAAGTAGGCCCAAGAAATGCAAGAAAATAACTTATCATACACTGTATCTTGTTATTTGCATGTTGGCATCATTTCCCCCTAATAATTTGATATACCAGTTGAAGTAACATTTTGTTTTAGAGAACTTCTCTGCCAAACCACCAGTAAAAAACATTACATGGATCTATATGACATTTGCTATTCTCAAGGCATTTGCATTATCATTGGGAAAGAATCATGCATATAATAGTTAAAAAATAACATCCAAGAGATTATATTTAAGTTTAAATATGTGATAGAGAAAATCAGAAAGATGATACTGAATAAAGACTGATGAGCCACTTCACATGTGTTTTAGAAGCAACATATATTGATAAAACCCTACCATATGTCAACTCAAGCCAACAGTGTGTCATGGCTGCTACCATAATACAAATGGTACCTTAGACAAAGTTTTAAAAACAAGGCTTAGTACCATTAGGACTGGGTTTCCCTGGTGGCTCAGATGGTAAAGAACCTGCCTGCAGTGCAGATCTGGGTTCAACCCCTGGGTTGGCAAGATTCCCTGAAGAAGGGAACAGCAACCCACTCTAGTGTTCTTGCCTGGAGAATTTCATGGACAGAGGAGTCCATGGGGTCTCAAAGAATCAAACACAACTGAGTGACTCTTTCACTTTCACCATTAGTATATTA
Organism: Tragulus kanchil; assembly: GCA_022376925.1. Taxonomy (NCBI): domain Eukaryota; kingdom Metazoa; phylum Chordata; class Mammalia; order Artiodactyla; family Tragulidae; genus Tragulus; species Tragulus kanchil. Next base: position 32,455,103 of record JAIOJX010000025.1, read on the forward strand.
TAGTGTAAGCAGGTTATTTGCAGAATATTACCCACTATTTTGGGGTACTGTTGGGTTGAAAAATCTGTCAGCCTTACAAGGGATGATGAAGAAAGTCCATTCTGGAAGGGAGGATACATAGCCTGGAGCACAGCAATCAGCAGGGTGCATTGTGAGCTGGGCTCCTCCCACAGTTTCAATGATAGCTATTCTGAGTGAGGCCTGGGTGCTTTGTTTGCATATTTCCTTGTATTGTTTGCTTATCTTACAATCATTAACTCTAGCTTGAAAAACTGACAAGTTCAGTCCTTTTTCACTTAGTGTTTAAGTTGAGGTTCCACAGTAGTTCATTAAATAGTAAGTCAGTTTTGTGGAATCATCTCATTTTCATTTATTGCTATCTTTTTAGAAAGTAGGCCCAAGAAATGCAAGAAAATAACTTATCATACACTGTATCTTGTTATTTGCATGTTGGCATCATTTCCCACAAATAATTTGATATACCTTGAAGTGAGGTGTTGGAAGCCAGATTCCTGGTGTTTGGTGAAATATATGATTGAGTGAATCTTGAAATATTGACAGCCAGACCAGGTGAGGTTTGTTTCATGTTTATGCAACAGTGATGACCAAGAAATAGAAAGTACATCAAATAGGAGAATTCAGTTTTAGACTTTATGGGGTTAAATTGATAGACATTTGAGAAGCAGAGCAGTTTCAGAGGGAAAACATTTAAAAATGAGTGCCTGAACGGAAATGTGTTCTAAAGGATCAAATCTTGATTATCATTGAATCGGAAGGATCACCAGATTTAAGAAAGAATCCATGTGTGTAGAACATCTCCTGGGATGTTCTCTGGGATTGTACACATTTCTTTGGGCTGTGGACAAATACGTGAAAGCTGTTTTGCCCCAATTTTCCAAAAGTTTAGGAGGAATGGATGTGAGAAGGAGAAAAGCAAGAAATGTGTAAAATACATGGGAAGTATGCTAAAGCGGAATGCAGAATGGCCAGTAGAGATTCTGGGCTCAAGATTCATATTTTTGTATCTGAAAGAGATGATTGGGTAGTACCTATACAAGTTTATTTACACTTAACTCATTTTTAACTCTAAGTAGCTGACCTTATTTTCCTTAATTTCATATCCAATAGATTGATTTCTCTGGCATGTTTGTATAGAATGCCACGTCCTATAGTGTAAAGTTTCTACAAAATCTGCATACATTTTCTTCTGGATGGAAAGGTCAGGTAGTTAGTTGACATCAACTTCCAAACTTGCAAGCTGGCCAACAGCTGGCTACATTTCAAACGAAGACCTCATTGAAAAGAACAAAGGAATCAATAAATGTTAAATATTCTGGAACAAACCATAGTAATCTAAAATCTTGTTTGGCTCACAAAAATCAGTGCATTCTGTACTATGGCTCACCATTCCTTGTATTGTTTGCTTATCTTACAATCATTAACTCTAGCTTGAAAAACTGACAAGTTCAGTCCTTTTTCACTTAGTGTTTAAGTTGAGGTTCCACAGTAGTTCATTAAATAGTAAGTCAGTTTTGTGGAATCATCTCATTTTCATTTATTGCTATCTTTTTAGAAAGTAGGCCCAAGAAATGCAAGAAAATAACTTATCATACACTGTATCTTGTTATTTGCATGTTGGCATCATTTCCCACAAATAATTTGATATACCTTGAAGTGAGGTGTTGGAAGCCAGATTCCTGGTGTTTGGTGAAATATATGATTGAGTGAATCTTGAAATATTGACAGCCAGACCAGGTGAGGTTTGTTTCATGTTTATGCAACAGTGATGACCAAGAAATAGAAAGTACATCAAATAGGAGAATTCAGTTTTAGACTTTATGGGGTTAAATTGATAGACATTTGAGAAGCAGAGCAGTTTCAGAGGGAAAACATTTAAAAATGAGTGCCTGAACGGAAATGTGTTCTAAAGGATCAAATCTTGATTATCATTGAATCGGAAGGATCACCAGATTTAAGAAAGAATCCATGTGTGTAGAACATCTCCTGGGATGTTCTCTGGGATTGTACACATTTCTTTGGGCTGTGGACAAATACGTGAAAGCTGTTTTGCCCCAATTTTCCAAAAGTTTAGGAGGAATGGATGTGAGAAGGAGAAAAGCAAGAAATGTGTAAAATACATGGGAAGTATGCTAAAGCGGAATGCAGAATGGCCAGTAGAGATTCTGGGCTCAAGATTCATATTTTTGTATCTGAAAGAGATGATTGGGTAGTACCTATACAAGTTTATTTACACTTAACTCATTTTTAACTCTAAGTAGCTGACCTTATTTTCCTTAATTTCATATCCAATAGATTGATTTCTCTGGCATGTTTGTATAGAATGCCACGTCCTATAGTGTAAAGTTTCTACAAAATCTGCATACATTTTCTTCTGGATGGAAAGGTCAGGTAGTTAGTTGACATCAACTTCCAAACTTGCAAGCTGGCCAACAGCTGGCTACATTTCAAACGAAGACCTCATTGAAAAGAACAAAGGAATCAATAAATGTTAAATATTCTGGAACAAACCATAGTAATCTAAAATCTTGTTTGGCTCACAAAAATCAGTGCATTCTGTACTATGGCTCACCAATTCTCTGTGAGTTTTTGGTAATCTGTCTCTTCATCCTCACATGGTGATCTGCCTAGTACCACTATGGGATGATAATTAGTATGCTACTGTTGGTTGATCTAGTGTCTTCTGACCTTTTATATGCCAAGTGAGTTCTGTGAACCAGCAAAACCAGCATCATTTACGATCATGTGAAAAATGCAGAATCTCAGACCTAGTCACAGACCACCTAAATCAGAATCTTTGTATTCAAAAGATGCCTATTTTCAAAACTACTGTTTGAGCCAGAATTTGTTCTTAGCAAACTCCTTGGTAATCATAGTAAGAAAACCATGGCTACCTATTAATGTTTTAAAAATCTGACCTCAGGGTTTGCCTGGTGTTCTCGTGGGTAAAGAGTCCACCTTGCAGTGCAGGGGGTGCCGGTTCGATCCCTGGCCTGAGAAGATCTCATGTGCTGTGGAGCGGCTGGGCTGGTGTGTCCAATTACCATCCAGCACTCTGGAGTGCATGTACCCAGAGCCGGTGCTCTGCAGCAAGACAGACCACTGTGATGGGAGGCCCACACAGGCCAAAGAATTAAGATGGATGAAAATAAATAAATGAAGGACCAATAAAAAAAAGAGGCCAAAAAATTTAAAAAAGAAAAATCTGACCTCAGAGGTGAAAAAGAATGAAAGAACCAATCACTTATTCAAATAACCAATAATAATTAGCCACTTTATTACAGTAAGACCCTATGTATATAAGCAAGTTCCATCTGAACAGTGTGTTCAAGAAAGCCTAGGTACCCAACAGATAATCAAGTTACATTTTTTCCTGGCTGACCTTATTTTCCTTAATTTCATATCCAATAGATTGATTTCTCTGGCATGTTTGTATAGAATGCCACGTCCTATAGTGTAAAGTTTCTACAAAATCTGCATACATTTTCTTCTGGATGGAAAGGTCAGGTAGTTAGTTGACATCAACTTCCAAACTTGCAAGCTGGCCAACAGCTGGCTACATTTCAAACGAAGACCTCATTGAAAAGAACAAAGGAATCAATAAATGTTAAATATTCTGGAACAAACCATAGTAATCTAAAATCTTGTTTGGCTCACAAAAATCAGTGCATTCTGTACTATGGCTCACCAATTCTCTGTGAGTTTTTGGTAATCTGTCTCTTCATCCTCACATGGTGATCTGCCTAGTACCACTATGGGATGATAATTAGTATGCTACTGTTGGTTGATCTAGTGTCTTCTGACCTTTTATATGCCAAGTGAGTTCTGTGAACCAGCAAAACCAGCATCATTTACGATCATGTGAAAAATGCAGAATCTCAGACCTAGTCACAGACCACCTAAATCAGAATCTTTGTATTCAAAAGATGCCTATTTTCAAAACTACTGTTTGAGCCAGAATTTGTTCTTAGCAAACTCCTTGGTAATCATAGTAAGAAAACCATGGCTACCTATTAATGTTTTAAAAATCTGACCTCAGGGTTTGCCTGGTGTTCTCGTGGGTAAAGAGTCCACCTTGCAGTGCAGGGGGTGCCGGTTCGATCCCTGGCCTGAGAAGATCTCATGTGCTGTGGAGCGGCTGGGCTGGTGTGTCCAATTACCATCCAGCACTCTGGAGTGCATGTACCCAGAGCCGGTGCTCTGCAGCAAGACAGACCACTGTGATGGGAGGCCCACACAGGCCAAAGAATTAAGATGGATGAAAATAAATAAATGAAGGACCAATAAAAAAAAGAGGCCAAAAAATTTAAAAAAGAAAAATCTGACCTCAGAGGTGAAAAAGAATGAAAGAACCAATCACTTATTCAAATAACCAATAATAATTAGCCACTTTATTACAGTAAGACCCTATGTATATAAGCAAGTTCCATCTGAACAGTGTGTTCAAGAAAGCCTAGGTACCCAACTAACAAAGTCAGCTATATAGTACTATATTGTAATAGGTTTGCAATGCTTTTCACACACACACAAAAAAACACATAGATTAAAAAACAAAAAAAGAAAGAAAGCATTTTAAATCTTATAGCACAGTACACTTGCTCCTTGGAACAAAGTTATGACAAACCTAGACAGCATATTAAAAAGCAGAGACATCACTTTGCTGACAAAGTCAAAGCTATGGTTTTCACAGTAGTCATGTGTGGATGTGAGAGTTGGACCATAAAGACGGCTGAGTGCCAAAGGATTGATGCCTTTGAACTGTGTTGGAGAAGACTCTTGAGAGTCCCTTGGACTGCAAGAAGATCAAACCAGTCAATCCTGAAGGAAATCAGCTCTGAATGTTCATTGGAAGGACTGATGTTGAAGCTGCAGCTCCAATACTTTGGCCACCTGATGCTAAGAGATGACTTACTGGAAAAGACCCTGATGCTGGGAAAGATGGAAGATCGGATGGAGAACGGGATGACAGAGGATGAGATTGTTGGATGGCATCACTGAGTCACTGGACATATGTTTGTTGAAGGAGATGATGAGGGACAGAGAAGCCCAGTGTGCTGCAGTCCATGGGGTCACAAAAAGTTGGGCACAACTGAGCGACTGAACTGAACTGAATGGAACAGTACTGTGAAAAATACAGTAGTACAGCACAACAACTGGCATACATGGGCTGGCATGCATGGTCACCTGTTGGAAAGTTCACAACTTTAGGGATCGTATGAAGGGGATTTACTGTAAATGATAAGCACTATGTTGGAAGTATAGAGATAGGGATAGAATTTCTGCCCAAGAAACCCACAGCCTCATGGGGGGTGGGAGGCCCACACAGAACAAAGAATTAAGATGGATGAAAATAAATAAATGAAGGACCAATAAAAAAAAGAGGCCAAAAAATTTAAAAAAGAAAAATCTGACCTCAGAGGTGAAAAAGAATGAAAGAACCAATCACTTATTCAAATAACCAATAATAATTAGCCACTTTATTACAGTAAGACCCTATGTATATAAGCAAGTTCCATCTGAACAGTGTGTTCAAGAAAGCCTAGGTACCCAACTAACAAAGTCAGCTATATAGTACTATATTGTAATAGGTTTGCAATGCTTTTCACACACACACAAAAAAACACATAGATTAAAAAACAAAAAAAGAAAGAAAGCATTTTAAATCTTATAGCACAGTACACTTGCTCCTTGGAACAAAGTTATGACAAACCTAGACAGCATATTAAAAAGCAGAGACATCACTTTGCTGACAAAGTCAAAGCTATGGTTTTCACAGTAGTCATGTGTGGATGTGAGAGTTGGACCATAAAGACGGCTGAGTGCCAAAGGATTGATGCCTTTGAACTGTGTTGGAGAAGACTCTTGAGAGTCCCTTGGACTGCAAGAAGATCAAACCAGTCAATCCTGAAGGAAATCAGCTCTGAATGTTCATTGGAAGGACTGATGTTGAAGCTGCAGCTCCAATACTTTGGCCACCTGATGCTAAGAGATGACTTACTGGAAAAGACCCTGATGCTGGGAAAGATGGAAGATCGGATGGAGAACGGGATGACAGAGGATGAGATTGTTGGATGGCATCACTGAGTCACTGGACATATGTTTGTTGAAGGAGATGATGAGGGACAGAGAAGCCCAGTGTGCTGCAGTCCATGGGGTCACAAAAAGTTGGGCACAACTGAGCGACTGAACTGAACTGAATGGAACAGTACTGTGAAAAATACAGTAGTACAGCACAACAACTGGCATACATGGGCTGGCATGCATGGTCACCTGTTGGAAAGTTCACAACTTTAGGGATCGTATGAAGGGGATTTACTGTAAATGATAAGCACTATGTTGGAAGTATAGAGATAGGGATAGAATTTCTGCCCAAGAAACCCACAGCCTCATGGGGAGGCGGTGGACTGGAGGGTTGCTCCACAAATTTCTCACCCCATTAAAGTTATCATTTCCTTTACTGGTTAAAGTAGATCATGTGGATTCCACCTACATGACCATACATAAACAATTGCCTTCCTTAGTATTTCAGAGGATTTCTGGGCATACTATAGCATCCTCTTCTAAAAGATCTTGAGCACAACTCCCCAAAAATCTCATTTATTTAGAGCCTCTTTCTGCTGCTGTCCAGTGTCCACCCACTTGGCCCTACATGCAGTTCGTAGGCAGGACCTCTTCTGTGGAAGCGGACAGTAAGGAGGGTCGTAGAGGAGTTAGAAATGCAGGAGCTGGGTAGAGCTCAGAAGCCTTGCTCTAGTTAAGCCAACATTCACAGATTAACACCGCAGGTTCTGTGGGTGGTGAAATTGTAGTTGAAAGCAACTGAATGAATATTTAATTACAGCGTAAGCATTAGTTTCAGGAAGACGCTGGAATTTAAAGGGAACCGAGGGCTCACGTCCAGTGTGGTGGACATTGTAAATTTTCTCCCAACACCTCTGACTTTGTCCTTATGCTTCACCTTCCTCTTGTTTCTCCCAAATTGCAAACTTCCCTTAAAAACGTTACTTTGTTCCATGGCTGACCTCCACTTTCAGGCTGATAGTTGAAGCAGTGCATATAGAGAAACCATAGGCAGGTTTTATGTGAATTTGAAGCTGAGATGAATTTCTTTACCTATAGATTTGCATGTGGCAGATCAGCAACAAGCACTTCCTTTCTGGGAGATGCATGCTGGAAAGATGGAAGATCGGATGGAGAACGGGATGACAGAGGATGAGATTGTTGGATGGCATCACTGAGTCACTGGACATATGTTTGTTGAAGGAGATGATGAGGGACAGAGAAGCCCAGTGTGCTGCAGTCCATGGGGTCACAAAAAGTTGGGCACAACTGAGCGACTGAACTGAACTGAATGGAACAGTACTGTGAAAAATACAGTAGTACAGCACAACAACTGGCATACATGGGCTGGCATGCATGGTCACCTGTTGGAAAGTTCACAACTTTAGGGATCGTATGAAGGGGATTTACTGTAAATGATAAGCACTATGTTGGAAGTATAGAGATAGGGATAGAATTTCTGCCCAAGAAACCCACAGCCTCATGGGGAGGCGGTGGACTGGAGGGTTGCTCCACAAATTTCTCACCCCATTAAAGTTATCATTTCCTTTACTGGTTAAAGTAGATCATGTGGATTCCACCTACATGACCATACATAAACAATTGCCTTCCTTAGTATTTCAGAGGATTTCTGGGCATACTATAGCATCCTCTTCTAAAAGATCTTGAGCACAACTCCCCAAAAATCTCATTTATTTAGAGCCTCTTTCTGCTGCTGTCCAGTGTCCACCCACTTGGCCCTACATGCAGTTCGTAGGCAGGACCTCTTCTGTGGAAGCGGACAGTAAGGAGGGTCGTAGAGGAGTTAGAAATGCAGGAGCTGGGTAGAGCTCAGAAGCCTTGCTCTAGTTAAGCCAACATTCACAGATTAACACCGCAGGTTCTGTGGGTGGTGAAATTGTAGTTGAAAGCAACTGAATGAATATTTAATTACAGCGTAAGCATTAGTTTCAGGAAGACGCTGGAATTTAAAGGGAACCGAGGGCTCACGTCCAGTGTGGTGGACATTGTAAATTTTCTCCCAACACCTCTGACTTTGTCCTTATGCTTCACCTTCCTCTTGTTTCTCCCAAATTGCAAACTTCCCTTAAAAACGTTACTTTGTTCCATGGCTGACCTCCACTTTCAGGCTGATAGTTGAAGCAGTGCATATAGAGAAACCATAGGCAGGTTTTATGTGAATTTGAAGCTGAGATGAATTTCTTTACCTATAGATTTGCATGTGGCAGATCAGCAACAAGCACTTCCTTTCTGGGGATGAATGCTCTGTGTGGGGCAGTTCTGCAGTGCGTGGCAAAGGCAACTATTTCTAAGACAACATTCTGAATCAAGTGCATTATATTTATATATTCCTTAACTAGAGCCCCCTTTCTTCTCTTCTCTCTGAAAGCCAACGTTGAGAACACACACAGACTCCGTATTTCCAGATACATACAATGAAAGGTGATATGGCTATTAAAATGAAAGTGACAATTCTTCAGGCCAGGTATTTCAAGGCTGAATGTTTTCCCAAAGGCTGAGTACCTGATTGAAAATAAGAAAGCAGGCTGGCAACTGCAGACAGGACTTAAAACATTCTTAGTTTAAATGATGAAGTGCGTTGCAGGCCTGTGGTTCATCTTCTTGAGGCATCTCAGAAGCAGGGAGATGTCCAGGTCACGTGAACCAACCAGGGGCCTGTGGAAATGCAACATGTACCTTCTTGTCAACAGCTGCAGTCCCTGAGTGAAATCAAGTGAGCCCCAAACTACCTTTTAACAAGACAAAATGCCACTTCATCAATACCAAGTTGCTCTACTGGGATAAACTTAATTTCCTATTTTCTCAGGAGAAAGATGAGAAACCAAAGAATTATTGCTCAATACATGAACTTGACTTTTGCACTAAGCACAAAAGCAAAACCAAATTCCTCCTCCAAGCCCTGAGAGATCAAATCTGGGTTTGTGAGGAGGGTCGTAGAGGAGTTAGAAATGCAGGAGCTGGGTAGAGCTCAGAAGCCTTGCTCTAGTTAAGCCAACATTCACAGATTAACACCGCAGGTTCTGTGGGTGGTGAAATTGTAGTTGAAAGCAACTGAATGAATATTTAATTACAGCGTAAGCATTAGTTTCAGGAAGACGCTGGAATTTAAAGGGAACCGAGGGCTCACGTCCAGTGTGGTGGACATTGTAAATTTTCTCCCAACACCTCTGACTTTGTCCTTATGCTTCACCTTCCTCTTGTTTCTCCCAAATTGCAAACTTCCCTTAAAAACGTTACTTTGTTCCATGGCTGACCTCCACTTTCAGGCTGATAGTTGAAGCAGTGCATATAGAGAAACCATAGGCAGGTTTTATGTGTGAATTTGAAGCTGAGATGAATTTCTTTACCTATAGATTTGCATGTGGCAGATCAGCAACAAGCACTTCCTTTCTGGGGATGAATGCTCTGTGTGGGGCAGTTCTGCAGTGCGTGGCAAAGGCAACTATTTCTAAGACAACATTCTGAATCAAGTGCATTATATTTATATATTCCTTAACTAGAGCCCCCTTTCTTCTCTTCTCTCTGAAAGCCAACGTTGAGAACACACACAGACTCCGTATTTCCAGATACATACAATGAAAGGTGATATGGCTATTAAAATGAAAGTGACAATTCTTCAGGCCAGGTATTTCAAGGCTGAATGTTTTCCCAAAGGCTGAGTACCTGATTGAAAATAAGAAAGCAGGCTGGCAACTGCAGACAGGACTTAAAACATTCTTAGTTTAAATGATGAAGTGCGTTGCAGGCCTGTGGTTCATCTTCTTGAGGCATCTCAGAAGCAGGGAGATGTCCAGGTCACGTGAACCAACCAGGGGCCTGTGGAAATGCAACATGTACCTTCTTGTCAACAGCTGCAGTCCCTGAGTGAAATCAAGTGAGCCCCAAACTACCTTTTAACAAGACAAAATGCCACTTCATCAATACCAAGTTGCTCTACTGGGATAAACTTAATTTCCTATTTTCTCAGGAGAAAGATGAGAAAAACAAAGAATTATTGCTCAATACATGAACTTGACTTTTGCACTAAGCACAAAAGCAAAACCAAATTCCTCCTCCAAGCCCTGAGAGATCAAATCTGGGTTTGTGCTCTCACCACAAGTTGTCAGACATAGTTATTTCAGAATTTGACAGAAGATAAAGGAAGATTAATGGAAAAATACACACACACAAGAAAAAGTAGTGCCCTACAGTGGAGGAAGAGATCGATGTCTTTTCACATTGTGAATAAGATTGTTTCATAAACTTTTTTTTTTTTTTTAAAGATTTATTTATTTATTTACTTTGGGCGAGGGTCGGGTTGGGGAGGGAGGGGAGAGGGCGGGCCGCTTCCACTGGTCCTTCACTTCTCCATTTTCATCCATCTTTGTTCTTTGGCTCCTGTGGGCCTCGCATCGCGGTGGCCCCCGCTGCCGCAGAGCACCGGCTCTGGGCGCATGCGCTCCAGAGCTCCGGCTCGGTAATTGGACACATGGGTCCAATTGCTCCGCGGCACATGGGATCCTCCCAGGCCAGGGACCGAACCGGCGCCCCTTGCACTGCAAGGCGGTGTCCCCACCCGCTGGACCACCAGGGGAAGCCCGTGTTTCATAAACATTAATGAAAGACTGAAAACTCTTGAGCACGTCAAGACACATCCTTGTATTCATCAGATTATGACTTAGAACCCTGGGCCCTAATTAGATAAGTGATATTGACAATAGATGTAAACCTTTTGGAAAATTTTGCCCTTGAATAAAAAGGGTATCTGCCTGTGTAGGTATATGTGTGTGTGTGTGTGTGTGTGTGTGTGTGTCTGTGAGCCAGCCAAATAATTATAATCATCCACCTATAGTTTGATTCTTATTCAGCTAAAATTGGACGTGGCATCAGGCTCTCACATACATGGCCTAAATAAGACTCCCACTAAACCTGTGCTCAGTAACTTCAATTGTGTGCAGCTTTTTGCAACTACATGGACTGTAGCCCTTATTAAGGCTCCTTTGTCCATAGAATTCTCCAGGCAAGAATGGGTTGCCATTTCCTCCTCCAATGGATCTTCCTAACTCAGGGGTCGAACCCAGGTTTCTTGCATTGCAGGCAGATTCTTTACCATCTAAGCCACTAGGCAGGCCACCAAAATGGACAGAAGTAGAAAAACAAGTCAACCAAAAAAAGTTGAAGCTTCAGACAGGTATAATCATAAAGTTATATAAAGTCAGGTTTACAGCTGGACATAAGAATAAGACTTATGGAGAATGTGACTGTGTTGGATGATAAACAGAGGGTAGTTTCAGCTTTCTCATGTCCTTTATTTCCTGTTTCACAAAATCCTGCTTCAGGGAGCTTCCTATGAGTCTGGTCTTTCCTGCAGTTTCCATAAACGTTTTCCTTGGCTAAGCGTGAGAACATTCCTTATTCGCTGGAGGACCTATGAAGAGTCAGCTGGGTACAGCTCCTATTCCCAGGGAGCAAAGTGATGGGAAAGCAGCCTGAATAAAAGTCAGTAGAACATACTTTCTTTGATCCTTCAAAGTAAAAATAGAATGCTATTGAAGAGCACAAAATCAATTTTCCGTTTATTTAAAAGGCGCTTAATAACAAAGACCATGCCTAATTACTTGGATGCCTAAATCTCATATTGTTGACTTAATTTGCTTTTGTAAAGACAAGTATTTCTATGAAACAAATTCCTCTGCAGAAAATGCCAGTTTCCGGAGAGAGGAAATCAACTCCAGAAAGCATGAAAAGGGGGGAAAGACACATCCTTGTATTCATCAGATTATGACTTAGAACCCTGGGCCCTAATTAGATAAGTGATATTGACAATAGATGTAAACCTTTTGGAAAATTTTGCCCTTGAATAAAAAGGGTATCTGCCTGTGTAGGTATATGTGTGTGTGTGTGTGTGTGTGTGTGTGTGTCTGTGAGCCAGCCAAATAATTATAATCATCCACCTATAGTTTGATTCTTATTCAGCTAAAATTGGACGTGGCATCAGGCTCTCACATACATGGCCTAAATAAGACTCCCACTAAACCTGTGCTCAGTAACTTCAATTGTGTGCAGCTTTTTGCAACTACATGGACTGTAGCCCTTATTAAGGCTCCTTTGTCCATAGAATTCTCCAGGCAAGAATGGGTTGCCATTTCCTCCTCCAATGGATCTTCCTAACTCAGGGGTCGAACCCAGGTTTCTTGCATTGCAGGCAGATTCTTTACCATCTAAGCCACTAGGCAGGCCACCAAAATGGACAGAAGTAGAAAAACAAGTCAACCAAAAAAAGTTGAAGCTTCAGACAGGTATAATCATAAAGTTATATAAAGTCAGGTTTACAGCTGGACATAAGAATAAGACTTATGGAGAATGTGACTGTGTTGGATGATAAACAGAGGGTAGTTTCAGCTTTCTCATGTCCTTTATTTCCTGTTTCACAAAATCCTGCTTCAGGGAGCTTCCTATGAGTCTGGTCTTTCCTGCAGTTTCCATAAACGTTTTCCTTGGCTAAGCGTGAGAACATTCCTTATTCGCTGGAGGACCTATGAAGAGTCAGCTGGGTACAGCTCCTATTCCCAGGAGCAAAGTGATGGGAAAGCAGCCTGAATAAAAGTCAGTAGAACATACTTTCTTTGATCCTTCAAAGTAAAAATAGAATGCTATTGAAGAGCACAAAATCAATTTTCCGTTTATTTAAAAGGCGCTTAATAACAAAGACCATGCCTAATTACTTGGATGCCTAAATCTCATATTGTTGACTTAATTTGCTTTTGTAAAGACAAGTATTTCTATGAAACAAATTCCTCTGCAGAAAATGCCAGTTTCCGGAGAGAGGAAATCAACTCCAGAAAGCATGAGGAAGATGAAGAGATGAAAAGATCTTTAATGACACAAAGTCTCAGACATAAACAGAATCTCCTAGAGATGCCTCACATTTCCTCTCAGCCCCAAGAGCCCTTTCTTAGAGAACTTACTCTTAAAGCTGCCCCTATTGTTTTCACTGAGACCCAAGGGACTGACCTCACCTCCCAGGGTCCAGAGCAGATGCTCAATAAATATTTGTCAATTGTCCTAGTTTTCTGCTATTGCTGTAACAAATTAACACACACTTCATGATTTATAGCAACAAGAATTTGTTATCTTACATTTCTGGAGGTCAAATGTCCAAAATGGGTGATGAGATTCAGGCGTTGACAGAAATAGTTTCCTTTTGAAGGCTATAGGGAAGATTAATTTCCTTACCTTTTCCAGCTTCTATAGGCTACTCCTCATATTCCTTGGCTTATGGCCCCATTTCACAGCCAGCGATGTCAGGCCAAGTCCTTCCCACGCTGCCATCTCTCTTGTTTTCCTTTGCCTCCCCTTACAGTTTTTTTTTTTTTTTTTTGCCACTTCTGTTGATCTTTCATTCATTTATCTTTGTTATTTGGCCTTTGTGGGCTTCCCACTGAAGTGGCCTCTTTCATTGCAGAGCACCGGCTCTGGGCACATGCACTCCAGAGCTCCAGCTCGGTAGTTGGACACATCAGTCCAGCCGCTCCACAGCACATGGGATCTTCCCAGGCCAGGGATTGAACTGGCGCCCCTTGCACTGCGAGGCAGTGTCCTTACCCACTGGACCACCAGGGAAGCTCCCCGCTCCCTTACATTTTTAAGGACCCTTATGATTATATTAGGCTCACCTGCTAGTTCAGGGTAGTCTTCCCATCTAAGAGTCAGCTCACTAGTAACTGAATTCCATCTGCAATCTTACTTTCCCTTTGCTATGTGACATAACATATTCAAAGATCATGGGGATTAGGGCACAGACCTTTAAAGGAAAGTGGAGTGTAGGTGCAGATTGTACATACTGATCACCCGAATAAACAAGGTCAGAGAAAAATAAGCTTTGTCTAATCATCTGCTTTTTTTAATTGAAACGATGGTTTTGAAATGACAATGCTTGATGACTTAAAATTTAAAAAATAACCCCAAAGACTGAAAGTTTGCATTTATCACTTTGAGAAATCTATTGACTATCTCGTGACTTTAAAAATAATAAATTATAATGAGAATAGAAGATCAAATGATTGATGTCAGAGTATTTACATCTCTAGTCTGTGGGAACAAAATCAAACACCATCACTAGAAAAAATAAACTATGCTAAGGCTCAAAATCACTATTATTTTATACCTGGCTTCATGTCATGATAATATAATTGACTGAGAAGATGCTGCAAATTCCAGGCATAGCACTTTCTGTATTCCTTGGATAGATGTCCTCATTAAAGTCAAAGGAGCTGCACTGTTGAATCACTGTCCTGCCAGGGACACTACTTAAATGTATGTGTCAACAACACATCTTTAAAAATTCCTGTAACATATAGCAGGGAACTTGGTTCTTTCCTCCAATAACCTCATTGATGGTCATTTCAGCAGAGAGCAAAAAAACCCTAAACATTTAGTTGATTATTCCCACCCTTACCCGGATGAGTTTCAATAATTAATTTTAATTATTGAGAATACAGATCAGGTCTCATTCATATTCACATCACAAAGAAACTCAGTTTTGTATGTTTTTTCCCGTCATAGGAATAAAGTCCTACAGATATGCAGCTTTGTCTACCCAATTTGAAGGGCATGTAAAAATAGATATTGAAATTCTGAAAGAGGGCTTCCTTGGTGGTCCAGTGGGTAATGACACCACCTTGCAGTGCAAGCTCGGTAGTTGGACACATCAGTCCACCCTCCACAGCACATGGGATCTTCCCAGGCCAGGGATCGAACTGGTGCCCCTTGCACTGCAAGGCAGTGTCCTTACCCACTGGACCACCAGGGACGCTCCACGCTCCCTTACATTTTTAAGGACCCTTATGATTATATTAGGCTCACCTGCTAGTTCAGGGTAGTCTTCCCATCTAAGAGTCAGCTCACTAGTAACTGAATTCCATCTGCAATCTTACTTTCCCTTTGCTATGTGACATAACATATTCAAAGATCATGGGGATTAGGGCACAGACCTTTAAAGGAAAGTGGAGTGTAGGTGCAGATTGTACATACTGATCACCCGAATAAACAAGGTCAGAGAAAAATAAGCTTTGTCTAATCATCTGCTTTTTTTAATTGAAACGATGGTTTTGAAATGACAATGCTTGATGACTTAAAATTTAAAAAATAACCCCAAAGACTGAAAGTTTGCATTTATCACTTTGAGAAATCTATTGACTATCTCGTGACTTTAAAAATAATAAATTATAATGAGAATAGAAGATCAAATGATTGATGTCAGAGTATTTACATCTCTAGTCTGTGGGAACAAAATCAAACACCATCACTAGAAAAAATAAACTATGCTAAGGCTCAAAATCACTATTATTTTATACCTGGCTTCATGTCATGATAATATAATTGACTGAGAAGATGCTGCAAATTCCAGGCATAGCACTTTCTGTATTCCTTGGATAGATGTCCTCATTAAAGTCAAAGGAGCTGCACTGTTGAATCACTGTCCTGCCAGGGACACTACTTAAATGTATGTGTCAACAACACATCTTTAAAAATTCCTGTAACATATAGCAGGGAACTTGGTTCTTTCCTCCAATAACCTCATTGATGGTCATTTCAGCAGAGAGCAAAAAAACCCTAAACATTTAGTTGATTATTCCCACCCTTACCCGGATGAGTTTCAATAATTAATTTTAATTATTGAGAATACAGATCAGGTCTCATTCATATTCACATCACAAAGAAACTCAGTTTTGTATGTTTTTTCCCGTCATAGGAATAAAGTCCTACAGATATGCAGCTTTGTCTACCCAATTTGAAGGGCATGTAAAAATAGACATTGAAATTCTGAAAGAGGGCTTCCTTGGTGGTCCAGTGGGTAATGACACCACCTTGCAGTGCAAGGGGTGCCAGTTTAATCCCTGGCCTGGGAAGATCCCACGTGCCACAGAGCAGCTGGACCGATGTGTCCAACTACCGAGCTGGAGCTCTGGAGTGCATGTGCCCAGAGCCAGTGCTCTGCAATGAAAGAGGCCACTGCGATGGGAGGCCCACACAGACCAAAGAACAAAAATGGAAATAAATTAAAGACCAATAGAAGTGGCCTAAAAAAAAAAAAAGAAATTCTGAAAGACATTTAAGGTTGCTGATACTAAAAGACATTGAGTATTTTGCATCCTTTCATACCAAAATAACATTTTGGATGCAATTTTCCCAAAGCATATCAACATCCTGATTCATCCTGAGGTCTGTTTTATCTACACGGCAGCATTGACCAGATAAGAAGACCTTTTGGAATTTAGAATTCCATATGTCCTCTCTAATATAATCTTGGTTTTGAAAGTCCTTCTTTATCAAGTTTCATTTGGCAGTCCTACTGTTATAGATTACTTTCAGGTTTTAAGACATAGTTGGAAGCAGCTGTCTCCCTCTCTCCCTCGAAATAGTACAGTCCAGTTGAATTTCTAATCATTGCTGTGCAGCTTGTACTTGTGAACTCTTGTCATCTGCCTTTCATGCAAGTATATTTCTGAAAGCCATCAAGTTTAGCCAGTTATTTCCCGTTTCCCAGATTATCTTTTTTCTTATTACAATCCAGATTACTTGGTTAAGAGCATCACATGCATTATTTTATTTACTTTAACACAAAGGAAAGGATTCCAAATTCAAAGCTAATGAAAATGAGGCTCAGCAAAATGAATCTCCTTAAAACCTTACTACAAGGTAATGGTGGAGGAGGAACTTTCACTCAGGCTACCCCAGGCCAGCATCTATGACTTTCAAACCAGGAAAATAAGCCAGACCATTTCTAGGGGCTAGTATGATTCTGATTTATTCTTTTATAAAGAAATCCAGTAAATTAATTATCAAATATTTAATATACTCTATTAAAGAATAAGATCTTTCCAGAAGCTACTCCCAACTGTCATGTATCATTAAGAGTATATTGCTACTTTGTTGGGCTTCTCTGGTGGTCCAGTGGGTAAGGAGTCCACCTAGCAATGCAAGGGGCACCAGTTCAATCCTTGACCTGGGAGGATCCTGTGTGCCGTGGAGCAGCTGGACCAGTGTGTCCAATTAGGAACCAGTGCTCTGGAGCACGTGCGCCCAGAGCCAGTGCTCTGCAATAAAAGAGGCCACAGCAATGGGAGGCCCACAAAGACCAACAAATAAAAAAGATGGATGAAAATAAATAAATAAAAAATCAATAAAAAGAGGCCAAAATTTAAAAAAAAAAGTTCAATCACTAAGTTGTGTCTAACTCTGTGACCCCATGCACTGCAGTGTAACAGCCTTCCCTATCCTTCACAATCTCCTGGAGTTTGCTCAAGATCATGTCAGTTGAGTCCGTGATAGTATGGTAGGAAATAATCTGAAATAAGCAATTCATGGATATTCAAGAAAAATTTTAGTCTACAGGCCTTGTAAAATGACAGAATTTTTTCTTTATTCTTTCCTGAATATTCTAGATGTTACTGTCTTCGTTTCAAAAATCACAAATTGATACATCATTGGAACATGTATCATTTTGGTCCTTTAAAATTTAAGCAGGTACATTATGCAATTGTTCGTATTTATATATAATATATTTAGAATCGATTTTTACTGTAAAAAAACATAATGTAGGGCTTCCCTGGTGGTTCAGTGGGTAAAGAGTCTGCCTTGCAGTGCAGGGAGCACCAGTTCGATCCCTGACCAGGGAAGATCCCATGTGCGGTGGAGCAGCTGGACTGGTGTGTCCAGTTAGGACCAGTACTCTGGAGTACATGCACCCAGAGCCAGTGCTCTGCAACGAGGGAGGCCATCGCAATGGGAGGTCACACAGGCCAAAAAATAAAGGTGGATGAAAATAAATAAACAAAAAACCAACAAAAGAGGCCAAAATTAAAAAAAAAAAAAACAAAAACATAATGTAAAGTTTACCATCTTAACCATTTTAAGTGTACAGTACTATTAGGTTTATTCACCCTGTTGTGCAACAGGCTTCCAGTACTTCAATCTTTCCAAAACTCTATCCTATTAAATAAATTTTAAAAATCACCATTTATCTCTCTCCACTCAGCCCTTGGCAACCACTATTCACTCTGTCTCAAATAATATGACAACTGCATATACCCCATAAAAGTCTAATCATACACTATTTGTCCTTTTAGTAACTGATTTATTTCACCTCAAGTTTCATCCATGCTGTAGCATGTGACTGTATTTTCTTCCTTTTTAAAGCTGAACTTATCCCTTTGTGTGTAGAAACCACCTTTTGTTTATTCATTATTTATGGATGGATCCTTGGTTTGTTTCTGTCTCTTAGCTGTTGTGAATAATGCTGTTATAAACATGAGCAAACATCTCACTTTAAGGCCCTGCTCAAATTGATATGAGGCCCATATCAATTCTTTTGGGTATATACTCACCCCAAGAGGACTTGTTAGATCATACATTAATTACAATTTTTATTTTTAAAGAAACTCCATACTCTTTTCCATAGTGGCTGCAACATTTTCCTTTCCTATCAGAAGGGCACAAGATTCCATTTTCACATCTTCACCAATACTAATTTACATGCAAAAGAATGAAACTGCACTCTTCCTGACAGCATTTACAGCAATTATCTCAAAATGGGTTAAATACCTAAAGGTAGGACCTACAAGTATAAAATTCTTAGAAGAAAACAAGGGAAAATCCTCACAATATTGGATTTGACAACAGTTTCTTGAACATGACATCAAAAGCACAAGACAATATGAATAGAATTCCCAAAGGGCCAGTTATGTATTCTGCTATTCTGGCCACAGGGACAGTTATCCATTTGCTGTGGCAGAACTATAATCTTTGGCAAGCCTCTACCTGATCAGAGAGTTTTGCTTGAATTTAACTTTTAAATGTGTCTGAAGTCTTGTTATTATTTGTTTATTTATTGACATATGACATACATCTTCTCTTCTTGGAGGTCATGATACTTAATTCTCGTCTGCTTAAGGAATTAAATACTTCAAAGGTCAAGTTAATACATTCTTACTGTGTGCTCAAGCCGATACATACAATAGAGGCCAAATAGATCTTTTTTTCAAATAGAGTTTGTTGAGTACCTGGTTTAATTTTACAAATGAGAGAAGCTGTAGCTCAATATGAATGGATAGAATTGAATCTTTATGCTTTGGTTATTTCTAATCAATGTTTTATTCTAAGAGACCATTTCAGGCCATGTGTAAATGGATAAAAAATACTGAAATGTTAAGACCTTGACTTTCTCAGAATAAATTGTCAAAGATTTCACCTCAAGTTTCATCCATGCTGTAGCATGTGACTGTATTTTCTTCCTTTTTAAAGCTGAACTTATCCCTTTGTGTGTAGAAACCACCTTTTGTTTATTCATTATTTATGGATGGATCCTTGGTTTGTTTCTGTCTCTTAGCTGTTGTGAATAATGCTGTTATAAACATGAGCAAACATCTCACTTTAAGGCCCTGCTCAAATTGATATGAGGCCCATATCAATTCTTTTGGGTATATACTCACCCCAAGAGGACTTGTTAGATCATACATTAATTACAATTTTTATTTTTAAAGAAACTCCATACTCTTTTCCATAGTGGCTGCAACATTTTCCTTTCCTATCAGAAGGGCACAAGATTCCATTTTCACATCTTCACCAATACTAATTTACATGCAAAAGAATGAAACTGCACTCTTCCTGACAGCATTTACAGCAATTATCTCAAAATGGGTTAAATACCTAAAGGTAGGACCTACAAGTATAAAATTCTTAGAAGAAAACAAGGGAAAATCCTCACAATATTGGATTTGACAACAGTTTCTTGAACATGACATCAAAAGCACAAGACAATATGAATAGAATTCCCAAAGGGCCAGTTATGTATTCTGCTATTCTGGCCACAGGGACAGTTATCCATTTGCTGTGGCAGAACTATAATCTTTGGCAAGCCTCTACCTGATCAGAGAGTTTTGCTTGAATTTAACTTTTAAATGTGTCTGAAGTCTTGTTATTATTTGTTTATTTATTGACATATGACATACATCTTCTCTTCTTGGAGGTCATGATACTTAATTCTCGTCTGCTTAAGGAATTAAATACTTCAAAGGTCAAGTTAATACATTCTTACTGTGTGCTCAAGCCGATACATACAATAGAGGCCAAATAGATCTTTTTTTTTTCAAATAGAGTTTGTTGAGTACCTGGTTTAATTTTACAAATGAGAGAAGCTGTAGCTCAATATGAATGGATAGAATTGAATCTTTATGCTTTGGTTATTTCTAATCAATGTTTTATTCTAAGAGACCATTTCAGGCCATGTGTAAATGGATAAAAAATACTGAAATGTTAAGACCTTGACTTTCTCAGAATAAATTGTCAAAGATACTATAATCTATCAAGCAGTGAATGATCTGAAAATAATTTGATGATTCTAGAGGGTTACTCATAGGGAAAATTAAAATTGCAATTTAAAATAATAATTTTTGAAGCAGAAAAATTCATTGTATTTATTCTTTATAGTTAATATTTTAATACTTATAAAAATATTACATCTGAAGTATTATTTATTTATAGTTATAATGTCACATGAAAGAAAGCATACCAACTAACAAAATAAAACTGATTCTTTAACTATATCGGTTATCTGCCATACGATTTTGATTTTTATACTATTTTTATGCTATCAAGTCACTTAATAGTTCAAGAGAGTGAGATAAAGTAGTTCAAAGGTTTACCCAAAGTAATTTAAGTGTGAATCTATTTACATCAAGCGATTGTGCTTTCTTGCTACATATGTATTTCCTTGAAACTGGAGATGTTTCCTTAAAGTTAAGATAGTCAGAGCTGCAAAGATGAATTGTTAGTGTTATCTAAGAAACACAAGATCTCACCACTTCAAACAAAAGAATTGTTTTTATGCATATTTCATCTCTGTATGTTAATTATCTTCTTAGTGACGGATCTTATCTCATCTGAATGTCAAATATGACTTCCTGGTATTACTGATTACAGACTGTAAGTCAGATTTTACAGTGAGGTTTTTGGTTGTACATCCTTGATAGGGGATACAATTTAACTCCAGTTTTGCCTACTTATTGCTAAAGAATGTTTAGAAGTATGGACTGGTTGATTATTGATTACCTTTAGCAAACCACTGACCTGGGATACACCTAAATTAATCTTCATGCTTACCTGCTTTGAGCACCAATTCTACTACATATACACTTATTTACAAAAGAAATGGGCTGTTTTGCTTTAAGATTTTAGATTAACCTTGAGATAGCAGTGCTTGACTGTGTTAGAGTGCAGTTATTTTTTAAAAAATTATGAAATGACTACAGATCTAGGCTGTAGCTCAATATGAATGGATAGAATTGAATCTTTATGCTTTGGTTATTTCTAATCAATGTTTTATTCTAAGAGACCATTTCAGGCCATGTGTAAATGGATAAAAAATACTGAAATGTTAAGACCTTGACTTTCTCAGAATAAATTGTCAAAGATACTATAATCTATCAAGCAGTGAATGATCTGAAAATAATTTGATGATTCTAGAGGGTTACTCATAGGGAAAATTAAAATTGCAATTTAAAATAATAATTTTTGAAGCAGAAAAATTCATTGTATTTATTCTTTATAGTTAATATTTTAATACTTATAAAAATATTACATCTGAAGTATTATTTATTTATAGTTATAATGTCACATGAAAGAAAGCATACCAACTAACAAAATAAAACTGATTCTTTAACTATATCGGTTATCTGCCATACGATTTTGATTTTTATACTATTTTTATGCTATCAAGTCACTTAATAGTTCAAGAGAGTGAGATAAAGTAGTTCAAAGGTTTACCCAAAGTAATTTAAGTGTGAATCTATTTACATCAAGCGATTGTGCTTTCTTGCTACATATGTATTTCCTTGAAACTGGAGATGTTTCCTTAAAGTTAAGATAGTCAGAGCTGCAAAGATGAATTGTTAGTGTTATCTAAGAAACACAAGATCTCACCACTTCAAACAAAAGAATTGTTTTTATGCATATTTCATCTCTGTATGTTAATTATCTTCTTAGTGACGGATCTTATCTCATCTGAATGTCAAATATGACTTCCTGGTATTACTGATTACAGACTGTAAGTCAGATTTTACAGTGAGGTTTTTGGTTGTACATCCTTGATAGGGGATACAATTTAACTCCAGTTTTGCCTACTTATTGCTAAAGAATGTTTAGAAGTATGGACTGGTTGATTATTGATTACCTTTAGCAAACCACTGACCTGGGATACACCTAAATTAATCTTCATGCTTACCTGCTTTGAGCACCAATTCTACTACATATACACTTATTTACAAAAGAAATGGGCTGTTTTGCTTTAAGATTTTAGATTAACCTTGAGATAGCAGTGCTTGACTGTGTTAGAGTGCAGTTATTTTTTAAAAAATTATGAAATGACTACAGTATGCACTCTGAGAACCAAGAATTGAGAATGAGTATTGTGTGCTTTGATTTGTGTAGGTGAAATATGTTTCTCAAAAGGCATAATGATATTCTTACTGTAGGCATGGCTTTCCCAAAATTGATATTGACAGGGATGGGATTAATAAAAGAATAAAACCACCTATAAATTTAACAGGGCTTGAATAATATTTAAAACGTTAAATCATTTTGATGTATAGCCAATCCATTAATTCTAACTTTGGGGCACTGTATTTTAAAGCTCAAAGGGACCATATTATTGAAAAAAAGAGAGAGAGAGAGAGAGAGAGAGAGAGAGATAGACCACATATTCCAGTTTCCTTACTTTACAGATGGAGCAACTAAAGATCAGAAAAATAAAATAATCAATGGCCAAGTGAGGGTTGGAATTAGGGTCCCTGGCAGCAGAGATACTTTTATTTCAACCATCATGTTCCAAAGTAGCAATTTGGTACAGGTGTTTCTGGAAGGTCTTTTCTGAAAACACTGTAAAACAGAAGGACTCTCATTCTGCAAGAATAATCTGGATTATGAGCTCTCTAACTTCTGATCTCTGTTGCTCAGTGATCTAAGTGAAACTTGTGGAAGGAGACAGGGAATACTGATTCTTGGGGATTTTGAAGAGAATTTGAATGCAAGAGAAATTAGGGCCTCCAGGGGTATGCATATGAATGATCTGGGAACATACATGTTGGTGAACAACAAAACTCTGTAAATATAAAGAATAAAAAAAAAAAAGAAATTAGGGCCTTTCCATGGAGAATGGATAGCAGATGGCAAAATGGGAAAGAGATTAGGAAAGTAGATGATGGAGAAACTACAGAAAGCCAAAGGAAGCTGGGGTTGAATACAATATTGAGGTTAATTAGAGGGCCTGAATGAGTGATGGAATTCAGTATGAGTTACCTTATTAATTAGGCAAGCTTTGGACCAATCAAATGACACTGAGGTGCAGAGTGAAATTAGCTCATGGTTTGAATCTCTTCCTAAAATCACCAGTCAGCTGATACAGTGTTGAGTCAACTTTTGCAGAGTCTGGCTATTGATTTGGTTTTGCTCTAAAGGTACAAGTTCAGAAACATACACATCATTTAGTCCCTATTAAAACTGGATAATTATTGTGAAATGTAATTACTGTGTGCATTTAATTAAAAATTTTTTATAGCATGAAGATGGCAAAGGATTTGAATATAATTCTTGCCAATGAATACAAAAATGACTCCAAGCAGCAGAATAGTTTAATTGGCATTTTCATTAAAAACTTTTTTGTAGTGGTAAACACTGATTATCAGAAAGTTCACTTCATCGACAGTATCATAATTTTAGAAGAGTGTTGAGAAGTTTGAAATACAGGTAAGGAGAAAAAAGGAAAGAAAAATCCTAGTTATTTATCTTTTTGTCCTGGTTACTTATGTTGAAGTTTTTATAATTGACCCTGTAACCTTCTTTTCATAATCACTCCAGTCATTCCAACCCTATGCTTCTGAAGCTTTTGAAATTCAGGATTTTGTATGAACAACCTCTAGAGAATAAGAAACAAAATGGTAATATGACAAAGGACATACTAATTGTCAGGGTCCTAAGAAGTCACTAAAAAATAAATTCCATAGTGTGAGAACTGTCATCTGTTAGGGAAAAAGCTATCAATTCTTTGAATATTTACTTTATTGAACTATTGGGATGAAGGGGTGTAGTAATTAGTTTAACTCTGGTCTTAAAATGTAAGATAGTGTAAGTATAGCAGACATGGCAAAACGAAACAAAACAAAACAAAAACCTTCCTTGTCTGAACCTCATTCATTACAAGAACTAATATTCAATTGAGTCTCTAGTATATTTCATGCTCATTACTTTTCAGGCATTAACTCATTTAATTTTCCAGCTCTATGAAATATCTAACATTATCCCCATTTTCTAAAGAAGGAAACTGAAACCCAGTGATAGGAAGTAATTCCTCCAAGTCCCCATGATCTGCGTTCTATGTGTAAATATGGTGATAAGAAGCTTTTTATGACCAATGACAGTCATGGTTATCATGAATCCAACAGACAAAATATGTTGAAAGTCTGGAATAATTGGCTCTAGCCCAGATGCTATGACAGAGTTTCAAGGGCAAATTGAGACACGTATCTTTCAAAGGTTAGAGCCTTAAGCAGAAATTCAACCATCTTTACTAAATGGCCTATCTTCTGTTTTCTTTTCAGATCCTATAAATCTTTCACATTTTACTCAGGGACTTTTCTGAATCCCTTGTAAAGAAATAAGACCCTTCCACAGAACCGCAGTCCTTAGGATATCGATTCTTGCAACCCTTAAGTTTATTTTAAAGGAAAACCCAAGAAAGAAGTAAAAGAGTTTTCTTCTGTCTGTTTCAGGGCAATAACCATGTTTACAATCTGTCAAATTTCCTCCATTGTAATAGTGGAAAGCATTGAATTCATTGTATTTTTTCAACATAGGCTTGCCTTATGTGGACAAAAATGTTTTGAGAGTTGGCTTGGTAATCATGCTTAAAAAACCAACTGCAAAGGTCATACATTATCATGTATTTTAGCTCCAGGGGACTCCTGTGAGTGAAGCTGCATTTGGTCCATCTAATGGAAGTTTCTAAATTTTTTAGCGTAAAGTTGTTCATATATCTTTAATGTATACAGGATGTATAGCAATGTCCTTTATTATTCTTCATATGGATAATCTCTACCACTCTTGTTTTTTTTCAAACTTTGCAAAGAGCCATACATTTTATTTGTATTTTTAAAGAACAACTTTGAGTTTTATTAATCTTCATTGCATGTTTTACCCAATTCATTCATTTCTCTTTGTGTCTTGGTTATTACTTCTTTATAATTTATTGGGGTCTAATTTACTAATTTTTAAATTGTCTTTAGGTTGGTATTCAAATTACTAATTTTCAATCATTTTATTTTCTTATATAGATGCACCAAAAGTTCACTATGCATGCTTCTATCATCATTGAGTTCAATGTATATTCTAACATTCACTGGAATTTCTTCCTTTATCTCTGGGATTTTTCAAAAGAGTATTGCTTATTTTTTAAATATTTGAGAGATTTTCTAGTTTTATCTTTTCATTGGTTTCTAACTGATTTCTCCTGATTGTACCTATTTAATCCTTCAAAATATTTCAAGTGTGAGCTTCGTTTTCTCTCTTTTCTTTCCTTCTTTTAGCTTAATTATGCATTTTTACTTTAAAAAAAATTTCTAAGCATTCTATTATTAATGTTTAGTTATTACCCTAGGGATAATACATGCACCTTTGGTCTATTAAAGTCTAAAATGAAATAGTAATTTTACCACTCTTTGGCCAATCTAAGGAACAGAATTATTGACTTTATTTTCTACCTCCTTTTCCTTTTCCTTCAATTATTGGTATATATTTTAGATTTGTATGTATTTTATTCTACAAACCCTTTGATATATCATTCTTTTCATATGCATGTAATGTTCATTTAGGTTTGCTGATTGCATATTTGTTTATTTTGTATTCCCATGGTTTTGTTTGGAATCATTTCTTTCTGCTTAAGAAAATCGCTTTAGCAATCCCTTTCGTACAGACCTGCTAGTAACATATTCTTTTAGTTTTTGCTGGTAAAAAAATGTTTTAATTTAATCTTTATTTTGGAGGATATTTTTGTCAGCTACAGACTTCCAGTCTGCCATTTATTTTCTTTCATCATTTTGAGGATGTCATTTGTTGTCATCTGGCTTTCAGTATTTCATTGAGAAATCAACTGTCAGTTTCATCATGTTCCTTAAAAGTGTTTCTTTTCTCCTCCTCTGTCTAAGATTCTTTGTCTTTTATAGTATCTTACCTTTTATGTGTCTAGATGTGATGATCTTTGAAATTATCCTATTTGGCCCTACAGTATCTCAGGAAGGCTTCCCTGAGGGCTCAGTAGTGAAGAATAGGTTGCATTGCAGGAGCTGCAGGAGATGTGGGTTCAGTCCCTGGGTTGGAAAGATCCCATGGAAGAGGGAATGACAACACACTCAAATATTCTTGCCTGGAGAATTCCATTGACAAGAGGAGCCTGTGACCCAGTCTAAAAGGGTCACAAAGAGTTGGACATGACTGCTTGACTGAACACAGTATTTCATGAATCTGTAATTTGGTGTCTTTTACCATTTTGGAAATATTTCAGCTTGTATCTCTTCACATGTTGCTTCTGCTCCATTCTCTATCCATCAGGGACTCCAATTAACATGTACTTTAGATCTTTCCACAATATTCCCATATATCTCTACTGCTCTTTTCTGTAATTTCTTATATGTTCATTTTTTTCTTCTTGTACTTCAATCAGCAATTTTTTCCTACTTATTTTCTAATTTTCTCTCCAGCTGTTAATCCCGTCTATTAATATTTTAATTATAGTTATAATTGTTGGTTCTATAATCTCCACTTGATTCCTTTCTAACATTATCAGTTCTCCTCAAATTATTCATACTTTCATCAACGTTCTTAAATATATTAATTATGGTAATTTAAGAGTTTCTGTCTGATTCTTTCAAGACATGGATCTGCTGTGACTCATGTTTCTTTTGCTTGATTTTTTTTTTTTTTTTTTTGGCTTGGTGTTTGATTATTTGGTTTTGTTTTTCGGTATGCCTGATCATTTTTAATTAAATTCAAGGCATCGTGCATGAAAATTTTTAGACTTTAAACAGTGTTACCTCCATAGGCTCTACTTTTCTTTAGATGAAAGGGTAGGTGCAGGTAATGTTATCCAGACTGGGACTGAGTTGATTAGAAGGGCTTGTATCTTCATGAGACTCATTTTTATTTCTAGTTCACACTCTTGAGATGAAATCTGCCTGCAGTTCCAGCTGACATCTTGGATTATTTTGTCTGCTTCTTATTGTGTCTGACTACAGTTTCATCCTCAGCCCCATAAAACTCCTAGAACATTTGCTCAGTGGCCTCATCTTAGGAGTTGCAAAGTACCTCAAGGAAAAGTGAAATTAATATTGGACTCACTTTATTCAACCTTTCTTTCCAGAATCTTGGACCCTCAGTCCTGCTGCCTCTCTGATGCCTTCAAACGGATACTCCTAATGGAGTGTCTGATTTTATAATTGGTTTCCATGGGAGGATAGGTCTGCACACAGTTATTCCAGGTAATGGAGAAAATACAGGTCATATTATTATCCTGCTTTGTTGGAGTTCCTATTTAATTCTTTGGGTTGAAATGGTGTCCTTGATCTTCCTAGAACCAGAAACATCTGAGGGAGAAAAATAGAAATGAAGGGAAGATGGAGTATTGATTGAACTTCTGTTATGTGATGTGTACTGTGCAAAAATCATTTCATATTTGAGATTAATTTTTTTAAATGCTTCACATTTTATTATCTGTTTTGTGAAATTGTCGATGACTGAACTATACCTCCGTGTGAACTCACTGTTGAGATTTTTACCTACAGGACAGACTCAAGAATCCTTAGTTTGTTTTCCTAATATATAAAAGACAATGTTTAAATATTAGGAAATATAAAGATGTCTGGTTCTTATCAGAATTCATCCTTTCATCCTAAGTGAGAAAAGTGTAGTTTTTTGTTACCTGAGAGATTTTTCTAGGGTCAACTTCTTAGAAAATCACAATAATCATTTAAGTACCAGGAGAGGCAGTTGCTTTGTTCTATTTCTGTACAGTGATTTTAATCTTAACACTGAAAGAAAATTCATACTTTTCTCCAACTCCAATTTTAAACAGGATTACCTTTAACGTCATAAAATGGACCACATGGTCATCACTCAGGTGATACACACGATTCCTTTTTTACATTTTCTTACCTAAAGGTCAAAACTCTCTCTGTGGAAAATGCTTTTCAATGTTTCAGTTAGGGGATATTTTTTAATACTTCCACAATTTTACAAGAGTCAAGAGTCTCCTGTTTATATGGCAGAATTTGCATGTCAGCTTAAGGTCATGAGGTTTTTGGTGGGTTGATTTTATAGACTCTTGCTTTCAAATCTAACAAGTCAAGACTACTTGCAGCAACAGGATATAATTTTCATTTCTGTCACTAGGCTGTTGAAATGTGGTCTGATTACAGTTATTGATGACACATAGTCCCAAGGTAATTTCATAGACTACATTTTGCACTAGGGAAAAAGTCACCCTATCAAGCAAAGAAAATATCTTTGGTGTTTTCTTGAAAGCATTGACTAAGGCTTTTTAGCTCTCCAGCAACTTTCATCTTAGTCAAACACTTCCTGGTAACAAAGCAAACAGAAAAGAAATTTCAGCTTTCAATCTCCAGAAAGGTGCTTTTGGAGGTTTATTACAAAAGCAGTGATGGAAGGGTTGCCATGCTGAAGCCTTGTGTTAACCCTATAGCCACAGGAAAGGCTGTCTGGGTAGGCAATCAAAGGGGAAGGAAGTGGGCTTCCCTGGTGGTTCAGTGGGTAAGGACACTGCCTTGCAGTGCAAGGGGCGCCGGTTCGATCTCTGGCCTGGGAAGATCCTGTGTGCCGCAGAGCCACTGGACCAATGTGTCCAATTACCGAGCCAGAGTTCTGGAGCACATGCACCCAGGGCTGGTGCTCTGTGACAACAGAGGCCACTGCGATGGGAGGCCCACACAGGCCACTGCAATGGGAGGCCCACACTGGCCAAAGAACAAAGATGGATGAAAATAAATAAATGAAAGACCAATAGAAGTGGCCAAAAAAAAAAAAAAAAAAATCCCTAAAAGGCAAGGAAATGATATGGGTTGCAGGTAGGTGATAGACTCAAGAAAATCTCCCCACTGCAAGGATCTTATCCTTACATCTTGGATAAGTAGCACAGCACTGAGGACATACTCCTCTGCTTTTTCATTGTTGTTGTTAGCCACAGACTAGCTCAGAAAATGGGAGCTAAGGAAGGAGGCGGGGATAAATTGAGTGGTTCTCCAGGTTTTTCTGCATCTCTTCTCTGTCAGAAGAAGGCAAGATTAGCCCAGACCATGCTGGTTCTTATGCTGTCAGTTTTTTAGGTACAAGGCCAAGGTTGGGAAGCTGGGGGTGTAGCATGATTGATCTTTGAGGCTTATGGATAAGTTTCCTGGAAATGGTTAATCTGGGGGAAGGAAGACTGTCTGGGGTGGAGGCAGAATTAATCAAGGGAGATCTTAGCAAGCCCAGAACAAACTTTCTTCTTCGGGCAAAGTAAGACTGAGGAATTGTGTGACTTTTTTCTCACCGCCTGCTGGGTCATAAATGCTGATGGCCAGAGCCACCAGCCCCTTACCAGAGCCTAAAACAGAATCACTGAATTCTTTGCTCCCCATTCCTGGGTGTTCCTGAATATGAATTTTGTAGCAGAGTCTAGAAAAATGTGGAACACTAGTTATAGAGAAACGTAGATTAAATATAAATTGTGTGGTTTCAGCTTCAGCTGAAGGTGTGTTTGTCTCAGGATGCAGACATATCTGGAAGAGATGGCCTACCATCTTCAGGAAGGGTTAAAAACTCTCCAGGAAAAGTGTTTATTTTACTACTTTAAAAATGTTTTATTTTATACTGAAGCAAGATTAATTAACACTGTTGTGTTAGTTTCAAGTGTACAGCACAATCTTTCAATTATACATACACATGTATCTATTCTTTTCCAAATTATTTTCCCATTTAGATTATTACAGAATACTGAACAGAGTTCCTGTACTATACAGTAGATCCTTGCTGGTTATCTATTTTAAATACAGCAGTTTGATCCCAAACTCCCAATCTATCCCTGAACTTTCCACCCTCGTAACCATAAATTCATTCTTAAGTCTGGGAATCTGTTTCTGTTTATAAATAAGTTTATTTGTATCATTTTTAAGATTCCACATATAAACAATATGATATAATATTATCTTTCTCTGTCTGTTTTACTTTGTATTATACTATAGTCTCCGGGTCCATCTATATTGCTGTAATTGGCATCATTTCATTCTTTTTAATGACTGAGTAACATTCTGTTGTATATAGAAACCATATCTTCTTTATCCATTCATCTGTCAATGAACATTTAGGTAGCTTCCGTGTCTTAGCTACTGTAAACAGTGCTGCAGATTATCATATTGGAGAGTCTTATGCAGGGGCCCAAGGTTGGGAAGCTGGGGGTGTAGCATGATTGATCTTTGAGGCTTATGGATAAGTTTCCTGGAAATGGTTAATCTGGGGGAAGGAAGACTGTCTGGGGTGGAGGCAGAATTAATCAAGGAGATCTTAGCAAGCCCAGAACAAACTTTCTTCTTCGGGCAAAGTAAGACTGAGGAATTGTGTGACTTTTTTCTCACCGCCTGCTGGGTCATAAATGCTGATGGCCAGAGCCACCAGCCCCTTACCAGAGCCTAAAACAGAATCACTGAATTCTTTGCTCCCCATTCCTGGGTGTTCCTGAATATGAATTTTGTAGCAGAGTCTAGAAAAATGTGGAACACTAGTTATAGAGAAACGTAGATTAAATATAAATTGTGTGGTTTCAGCTTCAGCTGAAGGTGTGTTTGTCTCAGGATGCAGACATATCTGGAAGAGATGGCCTACCATCTTCAGGAAGGGTTAAAAACTCTCCAGGAAAAGTGTTTATTTTACTACTTTAAAAATGTTTTATTTTATACTGAAGCAAGATTAATTAACACTGTTGTGTTAGTTTCAAGTGTACAGCACAATCTTTCAATTATACATACACATGTATCTATTCTTTTCCAAATTATTTTCCCATTTAGATTATTACAGAATACTGAACAGAGTTCCTGTACTATACAGTAGATCCTTGCTGGTTATCTATTTTAAATACAGCAGTTTGATCCCAAACTCCCAATCTATCCCTGAACTTTCCACCCTCGTAACCATAAATTCATTCTTAAGTCTGGGAATCTGTTTCTGTTTATAAATAAGTTTATTTGTATCATTTTTAAGATTCCACATATAAACAATATGATATAATATTATCTTTCTCTGTCTGTTTTACTTTGTATTATACTATAGTCTCCGGGTCCATCTATATTGCTGTAATTGGCATCATTTCATTCTTTTTAATGACTGAGTAACATTCTGTTGTATATAGAAACCATATCTTCTTTATCCATTCATCTGTCAATGAACATTTAGGTAGCTTCCGTGTCTTAGCTACTGTAAACAGTGCTGCAATGAGCACTGGATTACTTGTACCTTTTTGAACCATGTTTTCCTCTGCTTGTATGCCCAGGGGCAGCGTTGCTGGTAGCTCTATTTTTAGTTTTTTAAGGAACCTCCATACTATTCTCCATAGTGGTTATACCAATTTACATTCTCACCAATAGTGTAAGGGGGTTTCCTTTTTCTCCACACTCTGTTTAGCATTTATTGTGTGTGTGTGCATATATATATGCACTCCAGAGCTCCGGCTTGGTAGTAGTCCAGCTGCTCCGTGGCATGCGGGATCTTCCCAGGCCAGGGATGGAACCAGTGCCTTTTGCACTGCAAGGCGGTATCCTTACCCACTGGGCCACCAGGGAAGCCCATATGATTTGTATATTTTTGATGATGGCCATTTTGACTAATATGAGGTGATATTTCACAGGAGTTTTGATTTGTATTTCATTAATGCTTAGTGATGTTGAACATCTTTTTATGTGCCTCTTGATCATCTGAACGTCGTCTTTGGAGAAATGTATGTTTAGGTCTTCTGCTCATTTTTTGATTGCTTTTTTTTTTAATATTGAAATACATGAGCTGTTACTAAATTTTGAAGGCTAATCCCTTGTTGATTGCATTATTAAATATTTTCTCCCATTCTGTGGGTTGTCTTTGCATTTTGTTTGTTTATGGTTTCCTTTGCTGTGCAAAACTTTTTGATTAATTAATTTAGATTAATTAATTTCATAATTAATTCCGATTAACTACACCATTTATTTTTATTTCTATTGCTCTAGGGAACAGCTCAAAAAAGATATAGTTGTGACTTATGTCAAGGAGTATTCTGCCTATGTGGAAAGGATTTATTTTAGAGGAAGATATAGGGCTTCCCAGGTGGCACTAGTGGTAAGAACCCTCCAACAAATGCAAGAGACTTAAAAGACTGTGAGTTCTATCCCTGGATGGGGAAGATCCCCCGGAGGAGGGCATGACAACTCCTGGAAAATCCCATGGACAGAGGAGCCTGGTGGGCTTTGGTCCAAAGTGTCACAAAGAGTCAGACACAACAGAAGTGACTGAGCACAGTGGGGTTTAGATGAGGTCTCATTTGGAAGGATGGGATACAGTGTCACCTAGAACATCCTGCAGCACAAACTGGTCTGCCAGCCTCAGTCTCCATAGATTATTTCTTTGCCCGAGTCTGCTTCCACACCCTTGCTGATGTGCTCTGAAACTGCATGATGCCTCATTACTGCTATGCTTCCTAGGCCCACCTTAGAGTAACAATGTCAAAGCTACCTGGATAATTGTCTGATGTTCCTAAAGTCGTTAGTCCTCAAGGTGCATAAGGTACTTGTTTCATCTTCTCAAGTGGGTTTCCTAATTTATCCCTTAGGAACCTAACAAAGCTTATACCTTGAATCTCACCTGGTCCTTCCAATCAGTCCCTTCAGCATGTCCTTCTTTTGTTTCCCCTTCTTGTACTTCAAGTTCTTTTCTAAAATCTTCATAGTCTTTTTATCCAAAATCAAAGTACTTATACAAATAAGCTTATGCAAATTTTATTGTTTCAAATAGCTGTCTCTCCAGTTTGCTCTGTGTAACTAAAGATAATTCCAAATGCCAACAATGTGTCAGTAGCAGATATCATGGTCGAATTTTAAACTGGGCTTCCTGAATCATAAACTTTTACCATAATGGTAATCCCTAATCATCTTAATAGATTTTTCTTAAACTCATCATAATAGCATATTATAAATACATCTATTGCCCCTAAGCCTGCAAGATCTATATTAAGATGCATGGCTATTTTTAGTTGTGTTTCACCTTGAAAGAGTTTGTTGGACTCATTCAGAATAAAAGTTAACATTCTGCTTTTAATGGTTAAAATTCACACAAATTCCATGAAATTAGAATGTTTTATGATATTTGATCTAGTTTGGTGGTATGACACTAGGAATACATTGTTTTTGTGTGTGTGTGATAAAGCAAGACTAAGCCCTCTTATTGAAAATGTTTCTTACGTAAAACATGAGGCATTTTCATCAGAAACAGGTAGACTGAAGTCCCTCATCATATGTGCATGTCTCCTGCATTGGCAGGCAGGTTCTTTATCACTCCAAAGTGTCACAAAGAGTCAGACACAACAGAAGTGACTGAGCACAGTGGGGTTTAGATGAGGTCTCATTTGGAAGGATGGGATACAGTGTCACCTAGAACATCCTGCAGCACAAACTGGTCTGCCAGCCTCAGTCTCCATAGATTATTTCTTTGCCCGAGTCTGCTTCCACACCCTTGCTGATGTGCTCTGAAACTGCATGATGCCTCATTACTGCTATGCTTCCTAGGCCCACCTTAGAGTAACAATGTCAAAGCTACCTGGATAATTGTCTGATGTTCCTAAAGTCGTTAGTCCTCAAGGTGCATAAGGTACTTGTTTCATCTTCTCAAGTGGGTTTCCTAATTTATCCCTTAGGAACCTAACAAAGCTTATACCTTGAATCTCACCTGGTCCTTCCAATCAGTCCCTTCAGCATGTCCTTCTTTTGTTTCCCCTTCTTGTACTTCAAGTTCTTTTCTAAAATCTTCATAGTCTTTTTATCCAAAATCAAAGTACTTATACAAATAAGCTTATGCAAATTTTATTGTTTCAAATAGCTGTCTCTCCAGTTTGCTCTGTGTAACTAAAGATAATTCCAAATGCCAACAATGTGTCAGTAGCAGATATCATGGTCGAATTTTAAACTGGGCTTCCTGAATCATAAACTTTTACCATAATGGTAATCCCTAATCATCTTAATAGATTTTTCTTAAACTCATCATAATAGCATATTATAAATACATCTATTGCCCCTAAGCCTGCAAGATCTATATTAAGATGCATGGCTATTTTTAGTTGTGTTTCACCTTGAAAGAGTTTGTTGGACTCATTCAGAATAAAAGTTAACATTCTGCTTTTAATGGTTAAAATTCACACAAATTCCATGAAATTAGAATGTTTTATGATATTTGATCTAGTTTGGTGGTATGACACTAGGAATACATTGTTTTTGTGTGTGTGTGATAAAGCAAGACTAAGCCCTCTTATTGAAAATGTTTCTTACGTAAAACATGAGGCATTTTCATCAGAAACAGGTAGACTGAAGTCCCTCATCATATGTGCATGTCTCCTGCATTGGCAGGCAGGTTCTTTATCACTAGTGCCACCTGGGAAGCCCCTAAGAGAACTGAAAAAATTTTCCAAACTCCTTATTCTATACCAAAATTGGATTGCTTTTTGTGTAGATAAGAGGTATGTCAGACAAGTTCCAGACTTGCATACTCTATAGCAAAAGGCACCATCAAGATGCAAGGCCCTGCCCTCACAGTGCACAGAAAAACAGGAAGCTTCTCTATTACAAGTTCATGGGACTTCTAAGGGCGTCTCAGGTGGTTCCAGTGGTGAAGAACCCACCTACCAATGCAGGGGATGCAAGAGACACAGGTTCAATCCCTGGGTCAGGAAGATCTCCTGGAGTAGGAAATGGAAACCCACTCCAGTTTTCTTGCTTGGAAAATTCCATGGACTGAGGTACCTGGCAGGCTACAGTCCATGGGGTGGCAAATAGTTGCACATGACTGAGTGCCTGAGCATATGTGAATACCATTGCTCTCAATTTAACACCAACTCTTTGCAGAAGTAGTCTCCAGGGGTGGTTGTGGTTGTTCATTACTAATTCATCTTTAAATAATAATATTAATAGAATTCTCTGACAAGAGATATGGGGAAGGTCAAGTGAAATATGAATATAAAGTGCTCACTGGACTACCTGAATTGGCAACTGCTCAGCAAATGCTGGCTATTATTCTTAAAATACAACAGGTGACATACTACAAACAATTCTCCCTGACATAATTCCCTTTCTTGGTAACATGATTTATTCAATGGTGTTCCTATGCCATTGTTTATTTTTCTCAAAAGAGAGAATGATCAATGTCCCTCAGGGAAAGGAGAGCCTGTAGCATAGTGAAATCAGAAGTGTAAGCACGAGATTAAATCGTGTGGATAGTCTAGGAAGTGGGAGAGTCACTCTGTTCTGAAGGGAAAAGGTGATAGGTCTGTAAATAATAGATCTACAGAAGAAGGAAAGAGAAGTTGGACAAGCTCTTACCTCCTGGTCTCTCTTTTCTATGTGAGGTGTGAAACAAGCCCCTTATTGAAAATGTTTCTTACGTAAAACATGAGGCATTTTCATCAGAAACAGGTAGACTGAAGTCCCTCATCATATGTGCATGTCTCCTGCATTGGCAGGCAGGTTCTTTATCACTAGTGCCACCTGGGAAGCCCCTAAGAGAACTGAAAAAATTTTCCAAACTCCTTATTCTATACCAAAATTGGATTGCTTTTTGTGTAGATAAGAGGTATGTCAGACAAGTTCCAGACTTGCATACTCTATAGCAAAAGGCACCATCAAGATGCAAGGCCCTGCCCTCACAGTGCACAGAAAAACAGGAAGCTTCTCTATTACAAGTTCATGGGACTTCTAAGGGCGTCTCAGGTGGTTCCAGTGGTGAAGAACCCACCTACCAATGCAGGGGATGCAAGAGACACAGGTTCAATCCCTGGGTCAGGAAGATCTCCTGGAGTAGGAAATGGAAACCCACTCCAGTTTTCTTGCTTGGAAAATTCCATGGACTGAGGTACCTGGCAGGCTACAGTCCATGGGGTGGCAAATAGTTGCACATGACTGAGTGCCTGAGCATATGTGAATACCATTGCTCTCAATTTAACACCAACTCTTTGCAGAAGTAGTCTCCAGGGGTGGTTGTGGTTGTTCATTACTAATTCATCTTTAAATAATAATATTAATAGAATTCTCTGACAAGAGATATGGGGAAGGTCAAGTGAAATATGAATATAAAGTGCTCACTGGACTACCTGAATTGGCAACTGCTCAGCAAATGCTGGCTATTATTCTTAAAATACAACAGGTGACATACTACAAACAATTCTCCCTGACATAATTCCCTTTCTTGGTAACATGATTTATTCAATGGTGTTCCTATGCCATTGTTTATTTTTCTCAAAAGAGAGAATGATCAATGTCCCTCAGGGAAAGGAGAGCCTGTAGCATAGTGAAATCAGAAGTGTAAGCACGAGATTAAATCGTGTGGATAGTCTAGGAAGTGGGAGAGTCACTCTGTTCTGAAGGGAAAAGGTGATAGGTCTGTAAATAATAGATCTACAGAAGAAGGAAAGAGAAGTTGGACAAGCTCTTACCTCCTGGTCTCTCTTTTCTATGTGAGGTGTGAAACAAGATCATTGGTGGAAAATTTAAAGTGAACAGAGTAGAAAAAAGTTTATTCACTGCACAGCATGTGGGATCTCAGTTCCCTGACCAGGAATCAAACCCATGACTCTGGAAGTGGAAGTGCAGTGTTAACCACTGAACTGATGGGGAAGTCCCTGGAGTAAAGAATATGAGAGGGTTACAGAGCTGGAACTGCCAACCCAAAGAATATAACTATCAGCCACATGGAGTGAGTTCTGAATCCAATTAGTCCAAAGAGTCCAGTTGAAGCCAGTATTTTATAGCTGAGACCAGTAAAGACAATGTCATTTTACTTTATTTTATTCTGTCTGATACAATCTCTCTCTCTTTTTTAAAACATTCTACTTTGTCCTATTTGATTTAATTGGTAAAGAGCAAAGTTGGCTGTCTTGTGGACACAAATTGAGAAGTGATTAAGTTGAATCTGAATGTATGGGAGCAGAGGAAGGAGGGGAGGATGAGGGAGTTTGGGGTGCCATTGAAGCCATCGACTAACCATGTAGGAGGGAGGGAGCTGGCACCAGGATTCTCTGACGGTGGAAAAACAAATATAATATCTCCATGAAGGAATAACAGATAACA
Organism: Tragulus kanchil; assembly: GCA_022376925.1. Taxonomy (NCBI): domain Eukaryota; kingdom Metazoa; phylum Chordata; class Mammalia; order Artiodactyla; family Tragulidae; genus Tragulus; species Tragulus kanchil. The sequence goes on from JAIOJX010000025.1 coordinate 32,492,626, forward strand.
ACAGGAAAGAGAAGACACAAATGGAAAGACCAGAGGTGTTGCCAAGAAAGCTGGATGTTTGAGTTCAAGAAGTTGGAGTTGGAGAAATTCCAAACTGTTGATCTAGGTCTAGGATGCAGAAAATGGAGTGCCTCCAGGCAGCCTGGGGATGGGGTAAGGAAAAAGAAGAGGTGAGGGTGTTTACAAAGTTCAACTGTCCATTCCCCAGTCTTAAAGTCTCTGGCTGTGCTCCTGTGAGAGCAGGATCTCAAAATAGGTCGCTTTCCTTACTTGCTCTCTCCTCATCAACTCCTGTCTGGCATGTTGTATCTTTTCAAGGTCATGTAACAAATCACTTTCCCAATCAGGAGTGGCACGGGGACATAAATCAATGTAATTTGTGCTTGCTTCTTTCTTCCTCAAAGACTTGTCTAAATGAAACATTACAATATATTTGAGTTACACAAATTAAATGCTGGCTTTAAAAAACTTAGTGCTTGTACTTTTTAATCTTCAAAAAACTACATGGATATTAAGGTCATTAATCTTTTTAACACTCCTAGAGGCAGTATAATTCAATCTTTGCGCTAAACTTGTTCACAAGATTAGCCCAGAGGGTGAGGAACTATGGTTACCAGATGCAACTTTCAGATGCCAGAGCTGGTCTTGGAGATAGTGTTGCTTCAGCCACTTCTGACACTTCCTACCTATTCAAGGTCGCAGAGGTAGTTTTGACAGTAGTTGGTACAGCATGTTGGAGAAACTCTATGGAATAGAACTGAAGGTAGAAAGTGAGAGAAGAGAATGATTCTGTCAAACAGCTAGTCCTCATGAAGAATCAAAGCTGGAGCTGTTTGCCTGTGGGTAGCTTGGCTCAAGAGACCTGTGGATTCTTCTACTTTCCTGCTCTTTCTCCTCCTGCATCCATTCAGGATGAACAACAGAGGCAAGAGGAGCAAGATAGAAATGCATTCTTTGTAAACCCTATTGAAAATACATCACAATTTGAACTAATTTTAAATAATCACAAGTCCATCTACAATGAAAAAACAGATAGTTTAAAAATGTGGCTGCTACAAGCTGTGAGCAGTGGAAGAAGAGTTAAATGACTCATTAGCCAGAGGAAAACTGTGCTTAGCAATAAAAATCACCTACTACAGGGAAAATTTTGGAGATTGACAGTTTTTATTTTTTCTAGTTTTATTTTTTATGGCCATTTCTATTGATCTTTCATTCATTTATCTTTGTTCTTTGGCCTGTGTGGGCCTCCCATTGCAGTGGCCTCTCTCACCACAGAGCACTGGCTCTGGGTGCATGCGCTCTAGAGCACTGGCTCGTAATTGGACACACTGGTCCACCCACTGCTTGGCATGTGGGATCTTCCCGGGCCAGGGATCGAACTGGCATCCCTTGCACTGCAAGACGGTGTCCTTACCCACTGGACCACCAGGAAAGCCCAGATTGGTAGTTTTTAACTCCTCAGATTATCAGTATTTAAAAACAAATGATGCAGTCGCAACAGTTTTTGTTTGTTTGTTTGTTTCTTTTCAGATTGCCAGGCACAACTTCTTCCAAAGACCCTGAGAAGGGTTCTCAAATTTACCTTCTACTCGGAGAAAGAGGGCTCTATTGTGTGCGTGGCTGAGAAAGATTGTTTAATGGCGTTATATTACCAGAGTGCCTACCAGGGTATCACTTATACCTTATTGGCATAATTATTATATAGTTTCAGTGAACACTGTAATATTCCACAGAATATTTTAATTGCTGTTAGAATGATCACAAAATGAGCCATACAATTTAAAATCATAGCAGCCATGCCACAAGTGCAAACGAGAGCTAGTCCTCATGGAATCAAAAGCTGGAGGCAGCATGTTGGAGAAACTCTATGGAATAGAACTGAAGGTAGAAAGTGAGAGAAGAGAATGATTCTGTCAAACAGCTAGTCCTCATGAAGAATCAAAGCTGGAGCTGTTTGCCTGTGGGTAGCTTGGCTCAAGAGACCTGTGGATTCTTCTACTTTCCTGCTCTTTCTCCTCCTGCATCCATTCAGGATGAACAACAGAGGCAAGAGGAGCAAGATAGAAATGCATTCTTTGTAAACCCTATTGAAAATACATCACAATTTGAACTAATTTTAAATAATCACAAGTCCATCTACAATGAAAAAACAGATAGTTTAAAAATGTGGCTGCTACAAGCTGTGAGCAGTGGAAGAAGAGTTAAATGACTCATTAGCCAGAGGAAAACTGTGCTTAGCAATAAAAATCACCTACTACAGGAAAATTTTGGAGATTGACAGTTTTATTTTTCTAGTTTTATTTTTTATGGCCATTTCTATTGATCTTTCATTCATTTATCTTTGTTCTTTGGCCTGTGTGGGCCTCCCATTGCAGTGGCCTCTCTCACCACAGAGCACTGGCTCTGGGTGCATGCGCTCTAGAGCACTGGCTCGTAATTGGACACACTGGTCCACCCACTGCTTGGCATGTGGGATCTTCCCGGGCCAGGGATCGAACTGGCATCCCTTGCACTGCAAGACGGTGTCCTTACCCACTGGACCACCAGGAAAGCCCAGATTGGTAGTTTTTAACTCCTCAGATTATCAGTATTTAAAAACAAATGATGCAGTCGCAACAGTTTTTGTTTGTTTGTTTGTTTCTTTTCAGATTGCCAGGCACAACTTCTTCCAAAGACCCTGAGAAGGGTTCTCAAATTTACCTTCTACTCGGAGAAAGAGGGCTCTATTGTGTGCGTGGCTGAGAAAGATTGTTTAATGGCGTTATATTACCAGAGTGCCTACCAGGGTATCACTTATACCTTATTGGCATAATTATTATATAGTTTCAGTGAACACTGTAATATTCCACAGAATATTTTAATTGCTGTTAGAATGATCACAAAATGAGCCATACAATTTAAAATCATAGCTAGCCATGCCCACAAGGGGTGCAAATTATGGCTATTATGCATGGAAGAGTCAAGAGATACTGATTCACATAACTGAGAGTGGAGAATGAGTTAACAATTATATTTCTCTATGCTCTGTATCTTCGGTGAACTTCACTTTCTGATTTTGACCGATATTAACATTCCATTAGAGTCCATATGTAATTGAGTTTTTGGAAAGACATTGAAGCTGATTTATTGCTATTTCATCCTTTAGGTGCAGTGAAAAGAAACTTTGTTCTATCTAAATTTCTGAAGTGAAGACTCCGTAAGACTCATCCACCCCTCTCCCTCCACCCATTTCCTGCTGAGGTTCAGACTGAAAATAGGGACAGTTTCTCCCACTTAAGACTCACAGCATGTTGGCCAGGAAAGGGAAAGCTGTGAAAGAAGCTGAGTTACTGTTGCCAAGTCTCTTTTACTGTGTGCTCCCCAACTCTGTCCATTCTTCTGCACTTCTACTGGATTTTCCTTTGATCATGTGGCCAACTAGAATAGGGGCCAGCATGTTCTAGTATGTTTCTCAGAGAGAACATCAGGGTCATTTATCTTTGGCTTACAGGTAGCTCACCATCTTGTTACCTTCCCCTGGGTTTCAGAAGCCTCAGATGACCCAGGCTTCCTTTATATGCTTGGAGAATCCTTGGGCAGAATTCTGACTCCTTGCTCCACAGCTGTGAATCCACACTCAAGAATTTCATGATTTCAAGATGGCACTTGGTAAAATCTTTTCAATGCACTGTCCAGAAATTTTATACACTCAGTACCTTTGAACTTGCTAAGAGAAAGAGGCTTGAATAGCAGCAGAAAAATGATACCATTCCTTCTTGCCATAATTATATTGCATTTCTTTGGCCTTCCACAATTTTCCTTGAAAGGCAGCATATGGGAAACTCAAGACTTAATTCCTTCCAAGAAGAGAGTTCTAGTCCTGGAAACATTTTTCACATCATAAAATAATAAAACTGTTACCCACAATAACTAAAATTATACCACATAAGCTACTTTACAGAATTCTTTTAGGAGAATTTGTTTTATTTTTTTCCTACATGATCTTTCCCCTCTTCTTCTGGCTCTAGGCATCATAAACTCTGGATGGTAGAGGTAAGAAAATTCATAGGAATTCTTTGTTTCATCAGTAACTTTAAACCTGAGTTTAAAAATAGAACCTTTTAAAATTTTTATTATCTATTAGTGTGCAAGGATACCTATGAAGGACTTGGAGGGGGAATACTCTGAGATTGGCACTTCTTGGGTGATGGTGTTGCCCACTTATTTCTGTGAGAAATTTGTGGGTTGTAGTTAGATCATTGAGATTTTACTAAATCAAGATCTTACTAAGAATGGTAAAGAATGTTAAAACTGAGGAGTTTGGACCAAGAGGGCAAAGTAGAAAGATTGCACACATTCAATTTCAAAAGTTTATTTGGTGATATTTATTCAGCAGCCCTTTTATTTTATATATATATATATGTATACACACACATATATAATATTAGCCACAAAAAAAGAATAAAATCTTGCCATTTGCAACATGCTGGATGGACCTAGAGGGTATAATGCTAAGTGAGATAAGTCAGACAGAGGGAAATTGGAAATTAGGCAAAATAGGTGTAGGTGATTAAAAGGTACAAACTTTCAGTTCTAAAATGAATGTTGCTGTTGTTGTTCAGTTGTTAAGTCATGTTTAACTCTTTGTGATCCTGTGGACTGGAACCTGCCAGACTCCTCAGTCCATGGGATTTTCCAGGATACTGGAAAATCTGGAATGGAGTACTGGAATGGGTTTCTATTTCCTATTCTGTGGCACTTGGTAAAATCTTTTCAATGCACTGTCCAGAAATTTTATACACTCAGTACCTTTGAACTTGCTAAGAGAAAGAGGCTTGAATAGCAGCAGAAAAATGATACCATTCCTTCTTGCCATAATTATATTGCATTTCTTTGGCCTTCCACAATTTTCCTTGAAAGGCAGCATATGGGAAACTCAAGACTTAATTCCTTCCAAGAAGAGAGTTCTAGTCCTGGAAACATTTTTCACATCATAAAATAATAAAACTGTTACCCACAATAACTAAAATTATACCACATAAGCTACTTTACAGAATTCTTTTAGGAGAATTTGTTTTATTTTTTTCCTACATGATCTTTCCCCTCTTCTTCTGGCTCTAGGCATCATAAACTCTGGATGGTAGAGGTAAGAAAATTCATAGGAATTCTTTGTTTCATCAGTAACTTTAAACCTGAGTTTAAAAATAGAACCTTTTAAAATTTTTATTATCTATTAGTGTGCAAGGATACCTATGAAGGACTTGGAGGGGGAATACTCTGAGATTGGCACTTCTTGGGTGATGGTGTTGCCCACTTATTTCTGTGAGAAATTTGTGGGTTGTAGTTAGATCATTGAGATTTTACTAAATCAAGATCTTACTAAGAATGGTAAAGAATGTTAAAACTGAGGAGTTTGGACCAAGAGGGCAAAGTAGAAAGATTGCACACATTCAATTTCAAAAGTTTATTTGGTGATATTTATTCAGCAGCCCTTTTATTTTATATATATATATATGTATACACACACATATATAATATTAGCCACAAAAAAAGAATAAAATCTTGCCATTTGCAACATGCTGGATGGACCTAGAGGGTATAATGCTAAGTGAGATAAGTCAGACAGAGGGAAATTGGAAATTAGGCAAAATAGGTGTAGGTGATTAAAAGGTACAAACTTTCAGTTCTAAAATGAATGTTGCTGTTGTTGTTCAGTTGTTAAGTCATGTTTAACTCTTTGTGATCCTGTGGACTGGAACCTGCCAGACTCCTCAGTCCATGGGATTTTCCAGGATACTGGAAAATCTGGAATGGAGTACTGGAATGGGTTTCTATTTCCTATTCTGTCACTATCTCCTTGAGTTTACTCAAATTCATGTTCATAAAATAAGTAAGTTACAAGACGTAATATTCATCCCAGGGAACATAGACAATAATATTGTAATCAGTTTTTATGGTAAGGAATGTTTACTAGACTGTATATTAATGTCGAATCACTATGTTACATACCTGAAACTAATATCATGCTCTATGTCAGTTATGGCTCTTGCTGCTTAGTAGTGTCTGACTCTTTGTAACCTCACAGACTGTAGTCCACCAGACTCTTCTGTCCAGTGGAATTTTCCAGACAAGAATCACTGGAGGGGGTTTCCATTTCCTTTTCCAGAGGATCTCCCCAACCCAGGGATCAAAACTGTGTCTCTTGTGTCTACTGCACTGGCAGACAAATTCTTTACCACTAGCACCACCTCAAATCCCTGTATAAACTATACTTGAACAAAAAATAAAATTAAAAAAAAAAGGAAAGACATATTGTTAAAAATGTCAAGGCAAGTAATTGGAAGGAAGGTGGGTGTGATTGGTCAAAAGGGATCAGAGAGAAATTGTGTTATTATAGTTAAGCCAGTGGTTACCAGTGTTTTAAACATTAAATCTTATAATGCAAAAGTGTTTCATACCTTATAATCATAGCATATTGGAATTTGAAGTACTTTAAAGTTCACATAAAATGATTAATTTGAATTATTGGAGACTTTGGCAGTTTTTACAGTACGATAATCAGTCAAAGTAATTGTTCAGTCTATGTTTGAATACTTTCAGTGGTGGGAAATGCACCATTTTCTTTTCTTAACCATGTTCAATTTAAAAGTTGTTTCTTATAATAGCCCAAAATTGATGCTCTCTATATAGATCTTAGTTTCGTGTCTTCAGCCTTGTAGAAAAACATCTACAGACTTACAATTATTTCCAAATTTCTCAGTATACCCAGAGATTTACTTCCACACAAAACATCTCCAATTCATATGGAAAGGCCATGTGGTTCTTGGTGATTCTGGTTTCTTTCTCGTTTTCCCATATCTGAGTGTTCTTTTCATGAGGAACAGAATGGCACGTTCACTGCTTGCATCCTGAATCTTGAGTTTCATTATTGCTCCCTAAAATTAATGAGGGCATTGGGTTGGGAATCATTGATGAACTTGATGTGGAGTAGTGCCATGGTATGGCTGTAAGTACTCTGGTGGTCTTAGGGATCAATTTAAAGGGAAGAGCTAAGAGGGTGAGAACAAGTTACTACAGTAGGAGAACTTGCCTCAGAGAAGCAGCGACGATGAGGAAAAGAGACTGAATTGTAGCAACAGTGGAATATTGAACGTGAATGAAGAAGGAAAGAAAGCAATCGGGAGGATGTCAAGATTTCTAGCTTGGATACTTGGTGATGATGATGGTACCACAAAATAAATCCCTGGAGAAAGAGCCAGTTTTAGGAAAAAGACAAAAATCTTTCAAGCTGACTTTATTTATCCCCTATTCCTCTGTCTCCCTACAAGAATATAAAAGGAAAAATACCTCTTATTTATAAATACACTATGCAGCCACATTTCCCTAATCTACCCACCTAGAGGTCTTATTGGGAAAAGTGAATGAGTTTTATTTGACATGCCTGAGTATTCACTGGTCTTTGCATTCCCTCTTCTGTACATTCCTTGATCAATACTGATCGACTCTTATTAAGCACCTGCATTTGGAAGTATTTTATACTTATTCTCACGTGAAATCATTTGTATTATAGTTTGAGGATTTTACAAATGTGTGTTTCTGAGACACAAAAAGCTTCAGAGCACACTAGGTGCTTTGTGTCTCTAATGCTTTAGTTAAACTGCAACTAAACCAAGGCCTTTATTATTAGCAAGATAAAGCAAGCCAGAATTTTTATTGAAATTTTAGGAGACTTGAAATTGTTCATCTGAAATCCAGTTGCTACTGCAATTTAAGGGCACTGTGCTAGGAATAATAATACCTAGTAAAGAGGCAGTGTGGTAATGACACAAGAAACACTATTTCTTTGCAAAGTCATAAAGTAGTCTCCATTCGGTTTTTTTATTTTTTTGTGGACAGCCTGTTCATGCTATTTACATTCATTTCCAAGTCACTTATTTATCTTTGAAACTGTTTTTACTTACGTTCTTACTATTTATTTGCTTCATGGAAGGAAACCAGAGGAACTCTAGTTTGGTAACTTAAGCTCACAGGAAGACTCAGGCTGCTATCTATCATTTGATTAATAGAACCCTAAACAGCTTCCAAGCTCAAATGTCCATGGGCACAAAGAAGGTTCTTTAAAAGTGTAAAACAAGACTGCTGGCAGCTTGATCTATGTGAACTCTCAGAGAAAAGCAGGGCTTGCCTCAGAGAAGCAGCGATGAGGAAAAGAGACTGAATTGTAGCAACAGTGGAATATTGAACGTGAATGAAGAAGGAAAGAAAGCAATCGGGAGGATGTCAAGATTTCTAGCTTGGATACTTGGTGATGATGATGGTACCACAAAATAAATCCCTGGAGAAAGAGCCAGTTTTAGGAAAAGACAAAAATCTTTCAAGCTGACTTTATTTATCCCCTATTCCTCTGTCTCCCTACAAGAATATAAAAGGAAAAATACCTCTTATTTATAAATACACTATGCAGCCACATTTCCCTAATCTACCCACCTAGAGGTCTTATTGGGAAAAGTGAATGAGTTTTATTTGACATGCCTGAGTATTCACTGGTCTTTGCATTCCCTCTTCTGTACATTCCTTGATCAATACTGATCGACTCTTATTAAGCACCTGCATTTGGAAGTATTTTATACTTATTCTCACGTGAAATCATTTGTATTATAGTTTGAGGATTTTACAAATGTGTGTTTCTGAGACACAAAAAGCTTCAGAGCACACTAGGTGCTTTGTGTCTCTAATGCTTTAGTTAAACTGCAACTAAACCAAGGCCTTTATTATTAGCAAGATAAAGCAAGCCAGAATTTTTATTGAAATTTTAGGAGACTTGAAATTGTTCATCTGAAATCCAGTTGCTACTGCAATTTAAGGGCACTGTGCTAGGAATAATAATACCTAGTAAAGAGGCAGTGTGGTAATGACACAAGAAACACTATTTCTTTGCAAAGTCATAAAGTAGTCTCCATTCGGTTTTTTTATTTTTTTGTGGACAGCCTGTTCATGCTATTTACATTCATTTCCAAGTCACTTATTTATCTTTGAAACTGTTTTTACTTACGTTCTTACTATTTATTTGCTTCATGGAAGGAAACCAGAGGAACTCTAGTTTGGTAACTTAAGCTCACAGGAAGACTCAGGCTGCTATCTATCATTTGATTAATAGAACCCTAAACAGCTTCCAAGCTCAAATGTCCATGGGCACAAAGAAGGTTCTTTAAAAGTGTAAAACAAGACTGCTGGCAGCTTGATCTATGTGGTAAACATGCTCTTTCTAAAGGCAGGAGCTGCTGATCACTGTTGTCATGAAGGGTTGTGGGTTTATTAGTCATAGATCTTTGATATCTCAAGGGAAATCAACCCTTTTATGTAAGTCTGCATGCGTGCTAAGTCACTTCAGTCGTGTCTGACTTTGTGAAACTCCGCAGACTGTGGCCCACCAGGCTCCTCTGTCCCTGGGGATTCTCCAGACAAGAATACTGAAGTGGATTGCCATGCCCTCCTCCAGGGGATCTTCCCAATCTAGGAACTGAACTTGCGATCTCTTGGGTCTCTTGCATTGGTAGAGAGGTTCTTTACCAGTAGTGCCACCTCAGAAGCCTATGTGAAATCTGCTTATTATAAAATATTGTCAATTAATTCACATTAAACCAATGCTGAACAGTCCATGAACAACATGCCCTCAGACCAAAAATGCCCCACTGGCTTGCAGCATTGATACTGGAACATTTCTCAATATGACCAATTAAAGAACATCCTTACTGCTTCAAGTATTTATGTTAAAGATTTAGGGGGAAAAGAAAGCACATGTTTCCTTATTGTTTAACTCATTTTACTAATTTAGCCTAAAATCAGGGTTGATATTTATTTAGTTGGCCTGCACTGTATGTCAGCCAGTATTCATTTTAATTAATTGTTACTATGTGATCTAAGTGCTTAAATATTTTGAATATTATCCATGCCCCAAATTAATAAACAACATCTACCACTAGCTTGGGTAGATATAGTTTTTCTTGAATGTTGAAAGTTCTTCCAAAACTTTTATTTTAAGCATTCTAGAATTTCTCAGTTATTTTAGAGATAAAGGTCATATTAACTTAAGTAATAATTCATCAAACCATAATCCTGCACATTCAATTTCAGAATATTAGTTGGTATTTCTTACTTAGCAGCCCTTTTATTATGAGATTTATACATATGTGATTTATTTTTAAATTTTTTTACAGGGTTTTGTTGTTTACTGCCACACATCGACCTGAATCTGTCATAGGTATATATATATATGTGTTCCATCACCCTTCAAACCTTTTCCTCATCTCCCTCTCCATCCCATCCCTCCAGGTTTCAGCAGCCCTTTTAAAGGACCTGCCAACATAGGCTGATTTAAAACATTCAGTAAAAAGTAAATTGATTCTCTTTGTCAATATTCTTCAAAGATCATAATGGAATATTGGCTTCCTTTTTGTTTGAATTTAGTGATGTTTTCAGTCAATTAATTGTGAAGTATCTTCAATTTAATATGAATATAATTGGCTCAATTGTCAATTATGTTAGACTTTAGAAAATGAATTCCAAATATGAGATCATATGTTTGTAACATGCTTCCCCCCACACATAATTTTTATTTTTTATTTTTGGTGGTTCCAAGCAGCATGTGGAATCTTGGTTCCTAACCAGGGATTGAACCTGTGCCCCCTGCAGTGGAAGCAATAGAGTCTTAATCATTGAACCACTGGGGAAGTCTATCCTTTGATTTTTATTTTAAATACTGACTTAACAGGATATCAATATTGAAGAAAGCTTCTTTGAAATGCTGATATAAAATACTGAATAAACAGATGGCCAGTTATTTCTCCAGTAAAAATAGATTTGTTTGGGATCCAAAGAGAAATTAAATTTAAGGTCTGTAACCACATAAAGTCCTGTGTAAGTCCCCAAGCAGTGAGGAAAGGAGAAGTCTTATCAAGAGGAAAAGGAAGTTGTGAGGGTTACAGTAAATAAAGAGTTCATGCCTTTTATTGACTGAGTTATTACTAAGAAGGCAGTCTTTTTCCTGTTGGACCTTGGTATTATTGCAGGTTGTGGGATCTCCCTCTTCTGGTCTTCAAATTTTATTTAATTGAGGTTTCCACTTATTAATTTTTTTTGCAGAAGTTACTTAGGATAGTAATGATCTTCGTAGCACCTAGAACACCCAGTCAAATGAGGTGGCAGTGGAAAGAGCACTGGATTAGAAGCCAAAAGACATGGGCCAGTCTCTTTGCCAGTCAATGTGGTTCTCTGTTTTTCTTTAAGCATTATTATTATTTTTAAAATAATTTAATTAATTTATTTATTTGGGTTGTGCTAGGTCTTCATTACTGTGTTGGCTTTTCTCTAGTTGCAGTGAACAGGGGCTACTCTCTAGTTGAGGTGTGTGGACTTCTTATAGTGGTGATTTCTTTGTGGCCATGGAGAAGGACATGGCAACCCATTCCAGTATTCTTGCCTAGGAAATTCTACAGACAGAGGAGCCTGACAGACTACAGTCCATAGGGTCTCTTGTTGTGGAGCACAGGCAGTAGGGCAAGTGGACTTCAGTATTTGTGGTACATGGACTCAGTAGCTGTGGCACCCTGGCTCTGGACCACAGGTTCAGTAATTGTGGCACACAGGCTTAGGTGCTCTGAGGTAGGCGAGATCGTCCCGGATCAGAGACCACACACCTGTGTCTCAGGCATTGGCAGAGGGATTCTTTACCACTCAGCCATCAGGAAAGCCCAAGCATTATTATCAGTATTAAATATTTTGAAGTATTCTGAGCCACAAATGTAACTATTTCCATGGTAGGGTGTTTATACTTACCTTTTTTTCATACTTGCTTTTCTCAATAAGAAAGAGGAAAACTAGAGTCTTTGGAGATTGTAGTCTTTGAAACTGATTAACTCTATTGCCTCTGGCTATAGAGATCAAAAAGGAGACTTTCAAACTGAGTTCAGAATAGCAGTCTTTCTTTCTGAGCTGTAGTGTTGCCAGTAATTATAAACCGGGTGTTAAATTTGGAAAATGAAGATATTTGATTAGTAAAAAAAAAAAAAGAGTATGGTGTGTGGAGAGTCAACAGCAGGGCTTAGAGCTGTTAACATGCAAGAGAGACAACTTCTCAAGTCAGGAATGATAAACAAATTAAACTTTTCAGACTCCATCCTTCAGCCTCCCAAGATATATTTCTAAAAAGTGCCTTACCCCAAGGTTCTCCTTCAATAGGTGTCCACAATTGAGTCTGGAATGTCTTAACTAGCTTCCCTGGTGACTCAGTGGTAGAGTACCCACCTGCCAATACAGGAGATGTGGCTTCAATCCCCAAGTTGGGAAGGGAAAGGCAACACACTCCAGTATTCTTGCCTGGGAAATTCCATGGACAGGGAAACCTGATGGGCTACAGTCCCTGGGGCCACAAAAGAGTTGGGCACAATTTAACAACTAAACAACAACAACTATTTAAATATCCCTTCTTAGGTTATATTCCTTGTGCAGCTTGCCTTTGCTGTTGTTGGTTTGTCAACTGTTAGACAATGATTTATATTAGCTTGAAAGAACATAAAAAATCAGAAACGAAGCTTCTAAATAACAATATGACAATCGCAATCTGCCAATATATCTGTGACTTATTCCTAAGGGGTTGCTTGGTGGTGTGATAGGTTTGAAACTCCGGATTCCTACTTCAGTCTGACTCTAGGCCATCTTTTGGGATATTTGCAAACAGTAGAGGGAGGAAAATTTATCTGAAACATCTCAGATTCTTTTCCTGTTGTCTTAACCATCTGCTGTAATCTAGAACTGGCTAATGCCCTGAGGGGTAAGTAGCATTCAGAATTCAGCTCACCTTTCTGCCCTTCCCTTCTCACTGGGGATCTTGACACCTCAGTTCTGGCTCAGCAGCCCTCTAGTGTTTTCAAACAAATAACTTCAATTTCTTTTCTTTTTTTTTTCTGAAGTTGGTTTTCCTTATTGTTCTTGGCACAAGGAATGGTCTGCAACAAGCAACTTTTATTATAAGTAAAAGTGGAAGTCCCTAATTTCCAATTTTAAAGCGATCATACTCATCAACTAATTATTTACTGTTGAAATAAATGTTTGTTGAGTATTTGCTACATTCAAAATATTGTACTAAACCTCAGAGTTGTAAGAATAAGCAAGATACAATTTCCAGCATCAAGGGGTTCATCTCTGTTAGGGGAGATAAGAACCAGTTGAAGTATTTCAGTTAGATACTCCCATACTCCTCAAGTTAAGACCATTGATTAGTGATTTGGGTGGAGGCAGGAAGACTATTTTTAGGGGGTGGGGGGTGTGAAAGCCAGGGAAATTGGAGAGGGAACACCAAGAAGAGTTAAATAGGGAAAGAAGAAAATTCAAGAGAATCTACTAAATTGTGTTATTGGTGTGGGCAATGGGGGTTCATTTCCACAGGGTTCCTCCAGGGATCATGTAAAATGTCTCTTTGTATTGCTTGCCCAAGTTGTGCTAGAAGAATATTTGTATACTGGCTCTTACCATCATGAGTGAAGTATTGACCAAAGGGGATTCTCACACCTCCATGTTTTCACATAGGCCAGAAATGCTGAACATGTTTCTGCAGCCACCCTACACTGAGGAGGAAGAGAAACACCAGGAAAGAAAATAAGAGAAATGGTATAGCGATTGCTGGAGAAAAATGATAGACTTAGAGGTTGCAAGACAGGCAGTAAAAGATACTCACCATAGGAAGTAAAGAACGATGAGAGAAGTTTAACATAACATGGTTCAAATAATACTTTAGAACTCACAGATTCATTATATGAGAACAAAAACAGTAATACAGGGCCTTCCTGGTGATCCAGTGGGTAAAGAGTCTGCCTTGCAGTACAAGGGGCACTGGTTTGATCCCTGGCCCAGGAAGATCTCACGTGCCATGGAGTGGCTGGGCTGGTGTGTCCAATTAGGAGCCAGAGCTCTGAGTGCATGTGCCCAGAGCTGGTGCTCTGCAAGGAGAGAGGCCACCGTGATGGAAGGCCCACATAGGCCAAAGAATTAAGATGGATGAAAATAAATAAAGGACCAATAAAATAGGCCAAAAATTGAAAACACAAATAAACAAACAGATGGATCAGTTTAGCACCAAATAGTGTCTATAAGTTTTAAAGAAAAGTAATCATCCAGACTTTTGCATAATCTTGACCACAGAAGTAAAACATGCTGTGTACACACTTGAAAAGAAAAAAAATTTGCATTAGGCTTATACAGTGCTGAAAGAGGAATTGACTGGGAACCTGAGAAGAGGAAACAGAAGTCCTTCATGCAGCCTTCATGTAGCAATATATAGATGGACCCAGCCTGGTTAGATAACTTTGGGAATAATAAATACATGTAGTTTCTTTTAATAGTTTTGATTAAAAGCCAGGGAAATTGGAGAGGGAACACCAAGAAGAGTTAAATAGGGAAAGAAGAAAATTCAAGAGAATCTACTAAATTGTGTTATTGGTGTGGGCAATGGGGGTTCATTTCCACAGGGTTCCTCCAGGGATCATGTAAAATGTCTCTTTGTATTGCTTGCCCAAGTTGTGCTAGAAGAATATTTGTATACTGGCTCTTACCATCATGAGTGAAGTATTGACCAAAGGGGATTCTCACACCTCCATGTTTTCACATAGGCCAGAAATGCTGAACATGTTTCTGCAGCCACCCTACACTGAGGAGGAAGAGAAACACCAGGAAAGAAAATAAGAGAAATGGTATAGCGATTGCTGGAGAAAAATGATAGACTTAGAGGTTGCAAGACAGGCAGTAAAAGATACTCACCATAGGAAGTAAAGAACGATGAGAGAAGTTTAACATAACATGGTTCAAATAATACTTTAGAACTCACAGATTCATTATATGAGAACAAAAACAGTAATACAGGGCCTTCCCTGGTGATCCAGTGGGTAAAGAGTCTGCCTTGCAGTACAAGGGGCACTGGTTTGATCCCTGGCCCAGGAAGATCTCACGTGCCATGGAGTGGCTGGGCTGGTGTGTCCAATTAGGAGCCAGAGCTCTGAGTGCATGTGCCCAGAGCTGGTGCTCTGCAAGGAGAGAGGCCACCGTGATGGAAGGCCCACATAGGCCAAAGAATTAAGATGGATGAAAATAAATAAAGGACCAATAAAATAGGCCAAAAATTGAAAACACAAATAAACAAACAGATGGATCAGTTTAGCACCAAATAGTGTCTATAAGTTTTAAAGAAAAGTAATCATCCAGACTTTTGCATAATCTTGACCACAGAAGTAAAACATGCTGTGTACACACTTGAAAAGAAAAAAAATTTGCATTAGGCTTATACAGTGCTGAAAGAGGAATTGACTGGGAACCTGAGAAGAGGAAACAGAAGTCCTTCATGCAGCCTTCATGTAGCAATATATAGATGGACCCAGCCTGGTTAGATAACTTTGGGAATAATAAATACATGTAGTTTCTTTTAATAGTTTTGATTTAAAAGGTTTTTTTTTAATAAATTTAATTTTTAATTAAAAATACATTTAAAAATTTAAAATTCTTTTTAATATTACCAAAGAGTAAACTTTGGTCAGTTTTATTAACCTAGAGGTGGATAGTAGACTATGAGACTCTTGGCTAGGAGCACACAATGGACAAAGTTTTTATTTATTTTTACTTTTTACAGTTTTGTTGTCTACTGCTACACATCAATGGATAATGTTTTGATTTAACAGCATCTGCTCTCCTTATTGCTCTAATTATTTCATCATTCTGATTTTATGGAAAGCTACTTTCAGTATGCTCTCAGTTCATGTAATTGGGGGTGGAACTGATATAGTCTCTGGGCCTGATGTTGGCAGGTGGATAGGTATGACAGGGATGTGACCCAGGCTGGTCAAAGAGTGTGTTCCTCCTCTCTGGTCAGAGGACTTGGTTTTGGGAAAGAAATGGGACCAAGTCAGCACAAAGAAAGACCATGCTGGACTTCTATCAAAATTCCTGGGAGAAGTTCCCTGGAAGTTTGGTGATCAAGATTCTGGGCTTTCATGGTCCATGAACTGGGTTCATTCCCTGGATTGGGGAACTGAGATCCCACAAGCCATACAATGTGACCCCAAAAAATAAAAATAAAAATGACTTGAAGAGAGATACTGTTTCATTGGGGCATAGAAGCCAGAGCTGCTGGTGGCTTTTTTGCCCTTGAGAGTGTAGGGCCTGTGAGGGTCCATGGTGCAGGTAGAGCTGTTTGGTAGAGACAAGAGGGTTGGAACAATATCATTAGATCTCCAAGTGTGCCTAGAGCTGAACTTTTTGGATATATATAAATCTATCTATCTATCTATCTATCTATCTATCTATCTATCTATCTATACATATATCAGTTCATTCTTTTCCTCCTCAAGTCACTTGCAGCTAAACAGGCCTGATGATGTGATGAGGACCAGTAGTTATGGGGTAAGGAGGTGAAGACCTTGAGGGAACAGAATCAAGAGGACCTGACGAATGCATTGGCTGGGTATGGAGGGTGTGGCAGAAGGAGGAGACTGAAGCTAAACTTTAAGTCATTTGAATAGTTCATGATGCTTTTGACCCAAAAAATGATTGATAAAGAAATGATATTTCCTTTCACATATCCAATCCACATAGAAAACATTTAAATCATAAACTATAAAGTAGTAAATGAGTAATGCATTGCTTCTTCTCAATAGCATGTTTTTCCTTTAACTACCATTGGCTTAAAACTTCTGGCAGGTTATTTGTTGTTTTTACAGTGTCTTATAGTTTTCAAATCACTTTGAAACCTCTGATCTTATTTAATCCTCAGAAGAACTGTATGTGTCAGATGGGATAGTTGTCATTCTCTGCTTACCAATGAGGGTATGAGCCACAGAGAGGTTAAGATAATCAACTTCAGGGCTTCCCTGGTGGTCCAGTGGGTTAAGAGTCCACCATGTAGCGCAAGCAGCACCAGTTCAATCCCTGGCTGGGGAAGATCCCACATACCGAGGAACGGCTGGACTGGTGTGTCCAATTATAAGCCAGTGTGCTGGAGTGCAAGCCCCCAGAGCTGGTGCTCTGCAACGAGAGAGGCCACTGTGATGGGAGGCCCACACATAATAAAGAGTAAAGATGGATGAAAAATAAATGATGACTTAGAGTCAAAAAAAAAGCT
The DNA here is from genome assembly GCA_022376925.1 of Tragulus kanchil. NCBI lineage: Eukaryota > Metazoa > Chordata > Mammalia > Artiodactyla > Tragulidae > Tragulus > Tragulus kanchil. Next base: position 32,509,766 of record JAIOJX010000025.1, read on the forward strand.
TTAGAAAGATTATCAACTTCAGAAACCCAACACATAATTAGTAACAATGATGTGAGAACTCAAATTTCCTAATCCAATGCTTTCCCCATATATTTGTCAGCTTTCCTATCCTTAAGAATTGTAATCAGTAGTAAAATTAAGTCACATACAGGTGGCATTCAAAAAAAGCCATAACTTTTTTTCAAAAAAATTGCAAAATATATTTAATCCAGTCAGAACTACATTCAAAGAGTACTAATTTGGAACAGTCTTGGATGACTGGTGTGGCTGGAGCCCTGATATGAATCTTAGTGCTCACTGTAGGTCATAGTCATTGTCAAGCACCTCCAACAGTCTCTGGAATTCTGTGTGAGGTGGAAATGGGACAGGATTATGGCTCAGGGGAGAGGGTCCTATAAATTGGGAAGGGTTGATGAGTAAACATTTCCTTGTTAGAGAAGTAATTTTGACACTCTCTTATCTTCTAGTTCTCAGGAAAGACAAGTTGTTTTAACTTTTAGTGAGGAAAGCATTAAGGAATCTCAGAGAAGGAGGTAAGAGCCAGTTGCCTGCCAAACTTAGGATGATGAGTCAGTCCTATAGTCAGTTGAGCCAGGAGTTATTATATATATATATATATATATATATATATGTGTGTGTGTGTGTGTGTGTGTGTGAAGTTTTGGCCAAGAGGAAAAAATGTACATTAAGTACGCCAATAAAGAAAGAACACCATGTCTTGAATCAGTAAGCAGAGCCCATCATGAGGTCCATGGAACAAAACCACCAATATCCGTGGAACTCACTTTTCTCAACAACCACATGTTGAATGTCAAGCACTTAAGAAAGGGGACTTGATTTCAAGTAATACTGAGTCATTTGATGCCATTTCCCATTTTAGCTCATCTGTGTGAATGTAGGAAATGTTGAGGCCAATGCAAAAAGCCTTGTTCAGTAGAATTATATGATTTGATATTCTGCTGCTTTAATGAAAATGTTTATATTATGCAGCTTCAGGGCCAAAATATAATATTGAATTTCATCTAAGTCATGTAGCTAAGACCAAGTTTCTAATTGAAACTACTGGTCTGGCTCTATTTAAATATATTGATTCTGGATTCATGAGGTCATGTCAAAATGTGATTACACATTCTCCAATTTCTACAAATCCCCCTCTACCCTTACCTGTAGAGAGATCTTTGGTGCATTGATTCTTCATTTGGCCTTAAACTAGTACTTAGGTAAGAAATATGAACACAGCTCTTTTCACAGGAAGGGAATTAATCTAATAAATCAATCTTATCCTAAACAATAGTAAAATACAAGGAAATGTTTCTCTTATTCTTGCTGTAACTTGTAACAACAACTGGGGCTGATTCCTGGGTTAGCTGGGAAGCACACATTCATTGTTATCTCTAGAGAAAAAAACTTTCAGTGAGTAAATGGGACAGGATTATGGCTCAGGGGAGAGGGTCCTATAAATTGGGAAGGGTTGATGAGTAAACATTTCCTTGTTAGAGAAGTAATTTTGACACTCTCTTATCTTCTAGTTCTCAGGAAAGACAAGTTGTTTTAACTTTTAGTGAGGAAAGCATTAAGGAATCTCAGAGAAGGAGGTAAGAGCCAGTTGCCTGCCAAACTTAGGATGATGAGTCAGTCCTATAGTCAGTTGAGCCAGGAGTTATTATATATATATATATATATATATATATACATATATATGTGCATATATATGTATATATATATATATATGTGTGTGTGTGTGTGTGTGTGTGTGAAGTTTTGGCCAAGAGGAAAAAATGTACATTAAGTACGCCAATAAAGAAAGAACACCATGTCTTGAATCAGTAAGCAGAGCCCATCATGAGGTCCATGGAACAAAACCACCAATATCCGTGGAACTCACTTTTCTCAACAACCACATGTTGAATGTCAAGCACTTAAGAAAGGGGACTTGATTTCAAGTAATACTGAGTCATTTGATGCCATTTCCCATTTTAGCTCATCTGTGTGAATGTAGGAAATGTTGAGGCCAATGCAAAAAGCCTTGTTCAGTAGAATTATATGATTTGATATTCTGCTGCTTTAATGAAAATGTTTATATTATGCAGCTTCAGGGCCAAAATATAATATTGAATTTCATCTAAGTCATGTAGCTAAGACCAAGTTTCTAATTGAAACTACTGGTCTGGCTCTATTTAAATATATTGATTCTGGATTCATGAGGTCATGTCAAAATGTGATTACACATTCTCCAATTTCTACAAATCCCCCTCTACCCTTACCTGTAGAGAGATCTTTGGTGCATTGATTCTTCATTTGGCCTTAAACTAGTACTTAGGTAAGAAATATGAACACAGCTCTTTTCACAGGAAGGGAATTAATCTAATAAATCAATCTTATCCTAAACAATAGTAAAATACAAGGAAATGTTTCTCTTATTCTTGCTGTAACTTGTAACAACAACTGGGGCTGATTCCTGGGTTAGCTGGGAAGCACACATTCATTGTTATCTCTAGAGAACTTTACTTTCTTTTTTTAAAAATACGACTTTTAAAGTTTCATTGATTTATTTATTTTTGACTGGGCTGGGTCTTTGTTGCTGCCTGTGGGCCTTCTCTAGCTGTGGCCAGTAGAGGCTGCTCTGTAATTGAGGTGTGTGGGCTTCTTGTTGTTGTGGCTTCTCATTGTGGAGCAAGGGCATAGGCTTCCGTAGTTGTGGCACACAGGCTTAGTTGTGCCGAGACATGTACAATCTTCCCGGAGCAGGGATCAAACCTGTGTCCCCTGAATTGGCAGGTAGAGTCTTAGCCACTGGACCACCAGGGAAGTTCAAAATCTACTTTCTAAGTGAAGCAAACAATGAAATACATTGAGTGCCTGCAGAGTGCCATATCTCAGTGTGAAAACATTAGGGTTTGTAAGTCCCAGATCCTGGCGCTAGAAATGTCTTGCAGATGAGGACATTTTTTTCTGTGAACAGCAAAAGAAGGAAATGGACTTTGCAGTTTATTTTTATGACCTTATGAGGAATAAAATCTGTTTTGTTACTATTTCTCTGAGACAGGAAATACAGACATCAGGCTCACCTAATATATTTTCTCACCTGATTGATGATCTATTGGAACTTGCTTATCTCTTTCCTACAGAAGATTTTCTTCCTCTGTTACTGAAGCTCCCATAGAATTTTACAAACTCTGTGTTCTATTTCCACGTACAATTCTAGATCCATCTTTAAACCTTTTATTTAGAAGACAACATGAAATTAAAGGAGGAAAAATAACCCACATATACATAATACCTCTTGATGAACTATGCTTTTATACTTTGTGGGAATGTGGGAAGATAGAACAGAGGGAGACCAATTAGAATAAAAAGTGTGAGTAATTATTGTTGCTAATTGGGGCCACTCGGACACCAAGTTATTATTGCCTTTATAAGGGAGGTGTGACCTGTTGAATCTCTTTCTTTAAATAACTCATTCCTATTTCCTTGTTCCCACCCACAAAAGTACTAACAGTTCTAAAAGGTATAAAAAGACATAAGAAAAGGATCTAGTCAATCACTATTCTTTCATAAACTGAACCCTTATCTTTATGTATTTTATCTCATCACAACATGTTTTGCAATTTCTCTTTAGAGGACAGGTAGGTGATAGAATCTTGGTGGTCTGATTTATTACCCCCCGAGTTAAATCCTTTAATTTTTTTCAAACAGCTTGGGACTCTATGTAGTGTGTCTCTAATGCGGACCATTGTCAGATATGTCTGAGCTGCAGTGTCTTCAGCTCTAAAGTGTGCATGATATCACTGCATCTTTTTTGTTATTATTCTTATTTTTTTTTTATATTAAAGGTCACAAATCAGAAAGAGAAGAACAAGTATCATATATCAATGTATATATGTGGGATCTAGAAAAATAGTACAGAGGAACCTATCTACAAGGCAGAAATAAAAACATAGATGTAGATACATATGGACACCAAGGAGGAAAAAGAGGATGGTGGGTTAAACTGGGAGACTGGGATTGACATAAACACTCTACTATGTATTGACTAGATAACTAAGGAGAACACATGAATTAGCGCAGGTAAAATGAAAGAAGATGCAGTCTCTTTACAGGACATATATTAAGTTAACCTTAAAAATGCATTCCAATATACATTAGGTACAGAAAAATACTGAGTCCACTTATACAAGGGACCTAGAATAGTCAAATTCATAGAGTCAGAAAATACACTGGTAGATACCAGAGGCTGAGGGGTTGGGGAATTTGTTTCATGGGGACAGAGCTTCAGTTTAGGGAGGTGAAAAATTTGGGAGATAGACAATCACTGAGAGTTACACAGTAATATGAATGTACTTGGTGCCACTGAGCTATAGAGTTAAATATGGCTAAAATAGAGTATTTTATATTATGTGGTCTGATTTTTTATTTGAAGACTTAATCAAATATTTAAGGGACTTCCATAGAGCAGAAAATTTTGTGTTTTATATTATTATTTTATCTCTGGATAACAAGAAAATTTCTGTACATTGACAGACTATACATGTAAAGCAATGTGCCCTTCAGCTGAATTAATCTTAGGACAAAACAATGAAGACTAAAGTATTTCAAACTGATAGTATAAGACATATAAAGACATGGTCACCTAGATAATAAAAATCAGCTTCCTACGTTTATACTAAAACCTGGACCCCACACAGCAGTATGATGTAATTCTATTACCAAGTTTAACTTCTTGGCATTTGCGTGGCCTTTTTATTTTGTATGACCATTATTCCTGGCAGATGAATACATTTCCCTCAACAGAAATAAATTAGACAGCCTGCCACTCCAACTAATCACTGTGTTGCTTTGCTTCCTTAGCTCAAAAGATAGGTCTACAGTTCCTGGGCATTTATCTAGCCATTTCTTGATAATAGAGCATCTGTTTGCACAAGGGTGTGAGGAAAGTTATAAAGATCTTAAAAGTAATTACTTTAGGGTCTCCCTAGGCTTTGAAAGTCTAATCAAAGAAAGTTTAAGACACTGTAAGTCTTAAAAGAATTCAGTTTACAGTGTGCAATCCAGACACAGCTGGAGATTAAGTTGGGAACAGGGTATGTTGAAGAAGATGGAAGAAATCTTTGTCTTAACCAGGATTTAGTTGCTCATAGCACTGAAATTTCAATGAAATAAATAAAAAGTGGTATGTGGAGAGACTCGGGGCTATGACTAGTCTGAACAAAGACAACTAAGGCCAAATCCCTCTTTCTATCTGACATTAGGAAAGATGTCCTGGAACACGTTTCTGTCAATGATGGGTGCTGCCTTGTGTTACACCGAGTGTAAGATGTAAGACACAACTGGAAGCAGTCATGAAAGAAGGGCTGCAGGGCTGCATCTGTTCCTGTACAGGATATCTGTGGCTGCTGAGTCACTTCAGTCTATTCTCCAGGCAAGAATGCTGACGTGGGTTGACATGCCCTCCTCCAGGGGATCTTTCCGACCCAAGGATCAAACCCATGTGTTTTACATCTCCTGCATTGGCTGGCAGGTTCTTTACCACTGATGCCACCTGGGAAGCCCAATAACATCTGGGGAATGAAAGTCACTCAATGTGCCCGACTCTTTGTGACCCCATTGACTGTAGCCCACCAGGCTCCTCTGTCCATGGAATTTTTCAGGCAAGAAAACTGGGTTGGGAAGCTGTTCCCTTCTGCAGGGGATCTATCCAACCCAGGAATCTAACCCAGGTCTCCTGCATTGCAGGCAGATTCTTTACCATCAAAGCCACCAGGGAATGACATCTGTACCTGTGTATAAGCTTTACTCTATCCTGTATCTATGCATAAAATTTACTCTTATATCCTCTCTTTGCTTTGTTTATTTTAGGCTATATATTTTCTTTAAATATGTGAGCAAAATCTATTAGTTTAATGTACTAGTTATCCTAAGATCTTATTGTTGTCTTTGTTGTTCAGTTGCCAAGTCCTGTCCAACTTTTTGTGACTCCATGGACTGCCGCACACCAGGCCTCCCTGACCCTCACCATCTCCCAGAGTTTGACCAAGTTCAGTTCTGAGTTCCTAAGACCTGAAGGGTATTAAAATGGACTTAAAGAACATAGGTAAAAGCTTAGAAGAAGAACTTTCCAGGCCATCCTGTGGTTGGAACTTAGCTTTCCAATGCAGGGAGTGCAGGTTCAACACCTGGTCAGAGAGCTAAGATCCCACATGCCACATGGCCAAAAAATCAAAACATAAAACAGAATCAATAGATTTTTCTGTTAAAAATGCTCTAATGTAAGATCATTTTGTCAGAATGTATGCCTTTGAGAAAACTGAATATATTTCCTCCACATAGATGCATTGTGACATCTTGAGTTAAAAAAATGAGGTCTGTGAGAATCATGAAAAGGGAAAAGGGTGATGTTCATGTGGCTAAGGCTGTGGTAGGCAGATACATTTTAGTTTCTGGTGGCAAAGGGATATATGAAAAGTATTTATTATGTTATCTTATCCATTTTCCAAGTAATTGCCTTCATGTTCTCTAAACTTGAGAAAGATTCATGAAAAAGAGAGCAGTAAATAGGCTCTGTATCAGACTAAATGGTGTTGCTAGTAGTATGACATGTATTTTCTGGTATTTTAGGTTTTTTAGATGCTGACGTGGGTTGACATGCCCTCCTCCAGGGATCTTTCCGACCCAAGGATCAAACCCATGTGTTTTACATCTCCTGCATTGGCTGGCAGGTTCTTTACCACTGATGCCACCTGGGAAGCCCAATAACATCTGGGGAATGAAAGTCACTCAATGTGCCCGACTCTTTGTGACCCCATTGACTGTAGCCCACCAGGCTCCTCTGTCCATGGAATTTTTCAGGCAAGAAAACTGGGTTGGGAAGCTGTTCCCTTCTGCAGGGGATCTATCCAACCCAGGAATCTAACCCAGGTCTCCTGCATTGCAGGCAGATTCTTTACCATCAAAGCCACCAGGGAATGACATCTGTACCTGTGTATAAGCTTTACTCTATCCTGTATCTATGCATAAAATTTACTCTTATATCCTCTCTTTGCTTTGTTTATTTTAGGCTATATATTTTCTTTAAATATGTGAGCAAAATCTATTAGTTTAATGTACTAGTTATCCTAAGATCTTATTGTTGTCTTTGTTGTTCAGTTGCCAAGTCCTGTCCAACTTTTTGTGACTCCATGGACTGCCGCACACCAGGCCTCCCTGACCCTCACCATCTCCCAGAGTTTGACCAAGTTCAGTTCTGAGTTCCTAAGACCTGAAGGGTATTAAAATGGACTTAAAGAACATAGGTAAAAGCTTAGAAGAAGAACTTTCCAGGCCATCCTGTGGTTGGAACTTAGCTTTCCAATGCAGGGAGTGCAGGTTCAACACCTGGTCAGAGAGCTAAGATCCCACATGCCACATGGCCAAAAAATCAAAACATAAAACAGAATCAATAGATTTTTCTGTTAAAAATGCTCTAATGTAAGATCATTTTGTCAGAATGTATGCCTTTGAGAAAACTGAATATATTTCCTCCACATAGATGCATTGTGACATCTTGAGTTAAAAAAATGAGGTCTGTGAGAATCATGAAAAGGGAAAAGGGTGATGTTCATGTGGCTAAGGCTGTGGTAGGCAGATACATTTTAGTTTCTGGTGGCAAAGGGATATATGAAAAGTATTTATTATGTTATCTTATCCATTTTTCCAAGTAATTGCCTTCATGTTCTCTAAACTTGAGAAAGATTCATGAAAAAAAGAGAGCAGTAAATAGGCTCTGTATCAGACTAAATGGTGTTGCTAGTAGTATGACATGTATTTTCTGGTATTATTCATATCACAGGATAATATTTATTTCTAGATGTTTATATATTAATTAACTTTTTTCCTTCACCCTTTTCTCTAATCAGTATGTTATATAATTGGAATTGTATAGTGTTTCTTTTTCAGAATGGATTCTTTCACTTAGTAACATGCATTTAAAGTTCCTCAATGTCTTGTCATAGTTTAATAGCTCATTTCTCCTTACCACTGAACAATACTCCATTTTTGGATGTACTATGGTTTATCTATCCATTCACCTACTGAGGGACATCTTAGTTGCTTCCAAATTTTGGCTATAATCAATGAAGCTGTTGTTAAAATTCAAGTGCAGGTTTTCATGTAAATACAAATTTTCAACGCCTTTGGGTTGAGTTGAATCCAGGTCTTACACCACTCCAAGAACACTCAGCTGTAAACAGCAGTGTCAATGTGGGCAGAAAGATTGAAATTCCACTGACTTCTCCTATTACCATTTCTATTCCTTGACTTGAGGGTTTTATTTAAAATAAATATAATACAGTACTCAAAAAGTTACCTTGCTGAAAAGAGATAACATACTTTTATTTGCTTTCTATGTTCAGAGCAACTTTTCGATTTTTTTTATTGATAAAAACATTGTACGAGGCTTCTCTTGTGGCTCGGTGGTAAGAATCTGCCTGCCAAGGCAGGAGACTCAGGTTCAATCCCTGATCCAGGAATATCCCACATGCTGTGGAGCAACTAAGCCTAGGAGTCACAACAATGAGCCCACATGCCACAACTACTGAACCTCATGAGCCCCAGAGCCCGTGCTCTGGAACAAGAAAAGTGACTGCAACGAGAAGCCTGCTCGCTGCAACTAGAAGCCTGCTCGCTGCAACTAGAGAAAAACCCTTGTGCAGCAACAAACACCCAGAACAGCCAAAAATAAATAAATAAATAAATAAATAAATATTATTTTTAAAAATGTACAACTGCATGTATAATTTTTTCAGATGTTTATATATTAATGTTATCAGACTAAATGGTGTTGCTAGTAGTATGACATGTATTTTCTGGTATTATTCATATCACAGGATAATATTTATTTCTAGATGTTTATATATTAATTAACTTTTTTCCTTCACCCTTTTCTCTAATCAGTATGTTATATAATTGGAATTGTATAGTGTTTCTTTTTCAGAATGGATTCTTTCACTTAGTAACATGCATTTAAAGTTCCTCAATGTCTTGTCATAGTTTAATAGCTCATTTCTCCTTACCACTGAACAATACTCCATTTTTGGATGTACTATGGTTTATCTATCCATTCACCTACTGAGGGACATCTTAGTTGCTTCCAAATTTTGGCTATAATCAATGAAGCTGTTGTTAAAATTCAAGTGCAGGTTTTCATGTAAATACAAATTTTCAACGCCTTTGGGTTGAGTTGAATCCAGGTCTTACACCACTCCAAGAACACTCAGCTGTAAACAGCAGTGTCAATGTGGGCAGAAAGATTGAAATTCCACTGACTTCTCCTATTACCATTTCTATTCCTTGACTTGAGGGTTTTATTTAAAATAAATATAATACAGTACTCAAAAAGTTACCTTGCTGAAAAGAGATAACATACTTTTATTTGCTTTCTATGTTCAGAGCAACTTTTCGATTTTTTTTATTGATAAAAACATTGTACGAGGCTTCTCTTGTGGCTCGGTGGTAAAGAATCTGCCTGCCAAGGCAGGAGACTCAGGTTCAATCCCTGATCCAGGAATATCCCACATGCTGTGGAGCAACTAAGCCTAGGAGTCACAACAATGAGCCCACATGCCACAACTACTGAACCTCATGAGCCCCAGAGCCCGTGCTCTGGAACAAGAAAAGTGACTGCAACGAGAAGCCTGCTCGCTGCAACTAGAAGCCTGCTCGCTGCAACTAGAGAAAAACCCTTGTGCAGCAACAAACACCCAGAACAGCCAAAAATAAATAAATAAATAAATAAATAAATATTATTTTTAAAAATGTACAACTGCATGTATAACTTTTCCTTTGATGATGGCACTTATAGAATAGGCTAGAAAAGAGATTCAGGAAAATGAGTTTTCATCCATCCATATCCTTATGTATTCTCAAGAATCTTACTTTTGTTAGAGACTCTGTTATCACTTTTTTTGATGACAGTGATGAAATTAATTAAAGACAAAATCAATTAGTATCCTCTAAAATTTCTCCTTGTTCCTCTATTTTTCCACATTTCTGAAGAATAACACTTAGAACTAATACTGCATTGTGACCTTTGGGGTTATTGCACTGAGTGGAAAACAGGGCGAGAAAAATTATTGAAAATGGTATCTACATTTACATTTATGCTTTCTTGACTTTCACACTTGTTCCCATGTGCGACAAACTTTTGCTAATGCTTTGAGGCTCACTTTTCCCTCATGAGTGGAAGAATTTTATGGTATCCAGAATTACCCATGAAAGGACTGCAGGGTTATAATGAAAGGCATCTTGGGAGAGGCTGAGTTTCTATATCTTTCAGCTGAATTAGAAGCAAACAATATCGATGTGTATGCCAACCCCACCCCCATCCTCCCACCCTCCGAACCCCAGACCAAAGAACAAAAAAAAGGATCCATTTAAAGAAATACCTTACAGAAAGGTCCTAGCATTTCAGTGCTTACAGAGTTGCTCCACCTCCACCTTTTACTCTAAAGGAGCAAATTAAGACCCAGAGGAGGCTCCAGACTTTTAAACTGGTAATTATGCTATTAGAAAAGCTTTGAAACATGTGCACAGTGTCCTCAAATGCCTGTGCTATTCAGTGCTCAGCAGAATAGCACAAGGTATTCAGGGGACTTCAGCAGACTTAACACATTTCTAGAGCTCTCTGTGCAAGATTTTCCTCCTGGATCCTCTGACCTGTGATCTCCAGATGCCTTGGCTTTTTCCTGGACTCAGTTCTGCTTCCTGCTTTTGTGGAGACCCTGCAGGGGATCTTGAAATGCTTCAGGCTGTAAGAGCTCCTGTCTTCTCTCCTGGGAGCTGCTGTTGGGCTGTTGCCTGAGGTCCAGGGTCGGAAAATCATTGTTTCATATATTTTGTTTGTTGGCTTGTTTATTTAGTAACATTGTTTCATCCAGAATAAATCTCATCCTTGTTTCTCTATCTTCCCTCCAGCTGTCTGATCCAGACAGTTCACCATCTGTTGTATTAACTTCTGCTCTTGGTTATTTTGCTTCCTTCTCCTTTTTATTGGCTATTCTGCTGTTTTTTCTGACTTTTTGGGTTCACACTTTGTAAACTTTTAGTCTTTCCAAATGATGTATTTAATTACTTGAAATGTTTGATGCTTTCTAATTTGTTGCTTTATTTTTTATTAACTTATTTTATAATTACTTTGATTTCCTAGATAATCATTTTTTACCATCATGTGGTAATCTTCTTTATATCTGAAAATGCCTTATTTGTAAATCTATTTTGTATGACGTTGATATAGCTGTACCAGCATTCTATATTTTTTATAGTCTCTTTACCTTTTTATTGAGATTTAATACACAAGTAGCAAAGAGCATGGAGGGTGCTAATCTTAAGGGCTGGGTTTGATGAAATTTTTGTACCCACCACCTGGATGAAGAGAGAGAACTCCAACGTCCCAGCTAGTAGCCAGCTTTTTTTTTTTTTTTTCAAGTTGGTAATTTCTGTGTATATCTTTTTCTACTCCTTTACATTCAGCTCCTGTGTTATTATCTTTGAAAGCTTTTTCTTTTAAATAGTATGTGACTTTTCCCAAAGTTGTAGTAAAAATCAATAAAATGTATTTGTTTAGAAAATGATCTCAGGGATCACAGCCTTGTGTAACTCAATGAAACTATAACCCATGCCATGTAAGGTCACCCAAGATGGACAAGTCGTGGTGGAGAGTTCTGACAGAACATGGTTCACTGGAGAAGGGAATGGAAAACCACTTCAGTATTCCTTTTGTGAGAATCCCATGAACAGTATGAAATGGCAAAAGATATGACATGAGAATATGAACCTTTCTGGTCAGTAGGTGTCTAATATGCTACCGGGGAAGAGTGAAGAAATGTACCCAGAAAGAATGAAGAGACTGGATGAAAGTGGAAACAAAGCCCAACTGTGGGTTAAGTCCAATGCTGTGAAGAACAATGTTGGACAAGAGGCTGGAATTTTAGGTCCATGAATCAAGGTAAATTGTATGTGGTCAAGCAGAAGATGGCAACAGTATACATCAACATTTTAGGAATCAGGGAACTAAAATGGATGGGAATGGACAACTTTAATTCATATGGTCATTATATCTAGTATTGTGGGCAAAATTCCTTAGAAGAAATGGAGTATCTCTCATAGTCAACAAAAGAATACAAAATGCAGTTCTTGGGTACAATCTCAAAAACAACAGGATGATCTCAGTCCTTTCCAAGGCAAAGCATTCAGCATCACAGTCATCTAAGTCTGTGGCCAGACCACAAATCTGAAGCTGCTGAAGCTGAATGTTCTATGAAGACATACAAGATCTTCTGGAACTAACACCAAAAAAGATGTCCTTTTCACCTTAGGGATTGAAATGCAAAAGTAGGGAGTCGAGATACCTGGTGTAACAGGCAAGTTTGCCCTTAGAGTACAAAATGAAGCAGGGTAAAGACTAAAAGAGCTTTACCAAGAGAACACACTAGTTATAGCAAACAACCACTTTCACAACACAAGAGCTGACTCCATACATAGACATCACTGATGGTCAATACCAAAATCAGATTGATCATATTTTTTGCAGCTGAAAATGGAGAAGCTCTATATAGTTAGCAAAAACAAGACTTGGAACTGACTGTAGCACAGATCATGAGCTCCTTACTACAAAATTCAGACTTAAATTGAAGAAAGAAGGGAGAACCACCATGCCATTTCATGAATGACCTAAATAAAATCACTTATGATTATACAATGGAAATGACAAATAGCTTCAAGGAATTATATCTGATAAAACTATGGGCAGAAGTTTGTAACATTGTACAGGAGGTGGTGACCAAAACCATCCCAAAGAAAAAGAAATGCAAGAAGGCAAAATGTTTGCCTGAGGAGGATTGCAAATAAGTGAGAAAAGAAGAGATGTGAAAGACAAAAGAGAAAGAACACCCAACTGAATGCAGGATTTCAGAGAAGAGCAAAGAGGGATAAGAAAGCCTTCTTAAGAAATGACAATGTTGGACAATAGGGGCTGTGAAGAACAATGTTGGACAAGAGGCTGGAATTTTAGGTCCATGAATCAAGGTAAATTGTATGTGGTCAAGCAGAAGATGGCAACAGTATACATCAACATTTTAGGAATCAGGGAACTAAAATGGATGGGAATGGACAACTTTAATTCATATGGTCATTATATCTAGTATTGTGGGCAAAATTCCTTAGAAGAAATGGAGTATCTCTCATAGTCAACAAAAGAATACAAAATGCAGTTCTTGGGTACAATCTCAAAAACAACAGGATGATCTCAGTCCTTTCCAAGGCAAAGCATTCAGCATCACAGTCATCTAAGTCTGTGGCCAGACCACAAATCTGAAGCTGCTGAAGCTGAATGTTCTATGAAGACATACAAGATCTTCTGGAACTAACACCAAAAAAGATGTCCTTTTCACCTTAGGGGATTGAAATGCAAAAGTAGGGAGTCGAGATACCTGGTGTAACAGGCAAGTTTGCCCTTAGAGTACAAAATGAAGCAGGGTAAAGACTAAAAGAGCTTTACCAAGAGAACACACTAGTTATAGCAAACAACCACTTTCACAACACAAGAGCTGACTCCATACATAGACATCACTGATGGTCAATACCAAAATCAGATTGATCATATTTTTTGCAGCTGAAAATGGAGAAGTTCTATATAGTTAGCAAAAACAAGACTTGGAACTGACTGTAGCACAGATCATGAGCTCCTTACTACAAAATTCAGACTTAAATTGAAGAAAGAAGGGAGAACCACCATGCCATTTCATGAATGACCTAAATAAAATCACTTATGATTATACAATGGAAATGACAAATAGCTTCAAGGAATTATATCTGATAAAACTATGGGCAGAAGTTTGTAACATTGTACAGGAGGTGGTGACCAAAACCATCCCAAAGAAAAAGAAATGCAAGAAGGCAAAATGTTTGCCTGAGGAGGATTGCAAATAAGTGAGAAAAGAAGAGATGTGAAAGACAAAAGAGAAAGAACACCCAACTGAATGCAGGATTTCAGAGAAGAGCAAAGAGGGATAAGAAAGCCTTCTTAAGTGAACAATGCTAAGAAAAAGAGGATAACAATAGAATGGGAAAGACTAGAGATGTCTTCAAGAAAATTGGAGATACCAAGGAAACATTTCATGCAAAAATAAGCACAACAAAGGACAGAACCCACAAAGACCTAACACAAACCGAAGAGATAAAGAAGAGCTGGAAATAATACACAGAAGAACTGTGTCAAAGAGGTCCCAGTGGCCTGGATAACCATGATGGTGTAGTCACTCACCTAGAGCCAGACATCCTGGAGTTTGAAGTCAAGTGGGTCTTAAGAAGCATTACCATGAACAAAGCTAGTGGTGATGATGGAATTCCAGTTGAGCTATTTCAAATCCTAAAAGATGACGCTGTTGAAGTGCTATACTTAATATGCCAGCAAATTTGGAAAACTCAGCAGTGCCCACAGGACTGGAAAAGGTCAGTGTTTATTCCATTTCCAACAAAGGGAATGGCCAAAAAAATGTTCAAACTGTTGTACAGCTGTGCTCATTTCACATGCCAGGAAGGTAATGCTCAAAATCCTTTCAGTTGGGCTTCAACAGTGTGTGAATCAAGAACTTCAGATGTGCAAGCTGGATTTAGAGAAGTCAGAGGAACCAGAGGTCGAATTGCCAGCATTTATTGGACCATAGAGAAATCAAGGGAATTCCAGAGAAACATCTACTTCTGTTTCACTGTGTAAGCTAAATCCTTTGTCTGCGTGGATAACAACAAACAGGAAAATTCTTAATGGGATAGGAATACCAGATCACCTTACCTGTCTCCTGAGAAACCTGTATGCATATCAGGAAGCAACAGTTTGAACCGGACATGAAATGAGAGACTGATTTCAAACTGGGAAAGAGTACATCACGGCTAGGTATTGTCACCCTGCTTAACTTATATGCACAGAACATCATGCAAAATGTCAGACTGGATGAAACACAAGCTGGAGTCAAGATTTCCAGGAGAAATATCAACAACCTCAGATATGCAGATGATACTATGCTAATAGCGGAAATCAGAGAAGAGCTAAACAATCTCTTATGAGGGTGAAAGAAAAGAGTGAAAAAGTTGATTTAAAACTCAAAGTTCGGCATTTCTAAGAAGCTCCAGGAGAGAGGGGTGGAGCTAAGATGGCAGCGTAGAAGGATGTGCACTCATCTCTCCTGTAAAATCGCCTGAATTGTAATGAGTTCCTGGGAAACCATCGTCGAAAGGAGGTTGGATCTGATCACAGAGAGGATACTCCACATCGAAGAACAAAGGAGAAGCCACATCAAGACGGTAGGAGGGGTGCAATCGCACTTTTAAAAGTCAAACCTCATACTTGCCAGAGAGGCTGGGCAGGCCAAAGGCACAAAGCCTGTTGCAGATCAAAACCCGGGAAAGGAGCAGTGACACCCACAAGGGACTGAGCCAGACCTGCTTTGGAGGGTCCAGGTGCCCCCTTGAGCTAGAAGTGCCCTTGAGCAAGCCTCGGAAGGGCGGCACTCAGTTTCCTTTGGAGGAGGTCACCATTAATGCGATCACAAAGTCGCTGAGGAGGACTGTAAAGTCTGTGCGCACTGTAATCCGGGAGAAGGGAATAGCGATCTTGCATGAGACTGAGCCAGACTCATCTCTGAGTAACCTGACGTCTCCCGCGGTGGCAGGGGTTGACGGTGGCCTGCAGCAGAGTCGGGGTCACTGCGAAAGTCCTTCCCATAGAGCGTGTGGGAATAAATCCTCTGTGAGACAGACGCCATTTTCCCTACTGTAGTTTGGCTGCTGGTCAAACTGCAGGGCTGCTGGTCAAGCTACAGGGAGGGAATTTAGCTCCACCCATCAAGAAAAGGGATTTGGATTAAGAAACTCCCAGAGTAAGCCTGGGCGGGCTTTTTAGTTCTGGAATAGGCCGAAATAAATAAGCAGTCAAAGAGGTCTTCAGGTCCAACCACTGCCAGAGGCAAGAAAAAGACTGATAATTCCTGAATAGTCAGCAAGAGACAGAAGAACATAAACACTATTTTCACATTTTGTCTGAAGCTGGAGTTACTGCTGGACTTTAAAATTTCATTTTTTGCATAGTATCACTTTGTTTTAATTTTTTTTTCTCTTTTTTCCAAACCCATTCAGTGTACCCCCCACTTTTTTTGTTGTTTTTTGGGGTGTGTGTGTGTGTGTGTGTGTGTGTGAGAGTGGGTGTGTTCATTTCCTTCACTGAATTCTATTGAAGCTACCAATCTTATCAGTAAAACTGAATATATTCAAGTTTACATAATTTTTTTTTCTTTTTCCTTTTAAACCACACATTTTATTTTGGTATAAACTTCTAGTTACCCATTGGCCTTTTAAGGTTCTGTGGGGGTTTTGTTTGTTTTTATTATTTTTGCTTTGTTTTTTTTTTTTTATATTTTTCTATATACTTAGCTCTTTTAACTTTTAAAAATTTTTCATTTGTACTACTACTTCCTCTATAATTCTTTGCTTTCTCTGAAGCTCCTTTACTATAGCACTAAACTCTAATACATACAAATCTTTATCTCCCTATATTTAACTTTGCAATATTATTCTATATTTCTCTTCTATCGTCCCTTTCTCTTTTTCCCTTTCCCCACCATATTTCTTAGTCTGTTCTGTCCTTGTTGCCTTATCCCCAACGGGGACCCTGCTCTAGCATTATTCTCCAATTGGTGCTCTACTTAGTTTGGTTATTAACTGGTGGATATCATTCTTGGTTTTCTCTATTTGCTGTGCTAATGTATTGTACTTTATTCTTGGTTAGAATGCTTGGGTTATGTTACAGTTGTATATGTTTATGTGTATAATTCAATATGCTAGATAGTATTTGCATAATTTTTTAATTGCCATTTGTCAAAGGTATACCTTCTGTTTCTCATTCGCATATATATGTTTTAATATCATTTAATGCCATAACAAACCAGCCGTGAAATCTTCATTCCCTGGTCAGGCAACAAGCCACGCAGCTTTAGGAAGGGAGCACTGACTCCAAAACTCTACAATACTAGAGAACGCCTAACACTAAAGAGCAGTTTACAAGTGAGAACGCCAACAAAGGTAATCACTTGTATGCAAGTCCGTTTAGGAAGGAGCACTGACCCAAACTCCATATAATTCCTGAATAGTCAGCAAGAGACAGAAGAACATAAACACTATTTTCACATTTTGTCTGAAGCTGGAGTTACTGCTGGACTTTAAAATTTCATTTTTTGCATAGTATCACTTTGTTTTAATTTTTTTTTCTCTTTTTTCCAAACCCATTCAGTGTACCCCCCACTTTTTTTGTTGTTTTTTGGGGTGTGTGTGTGTGTGTATGTGTGTGTGTGTGAGAGTGGGTGTGTTCATTTCCTTCACTGAATTCTATTGAAGCTACCAATCTTATCAGTAAAACTGAATATATTCAAGTTTACATAATTTTTTTTTCTTTTTCCTTTTAAACCACACATTTTATTTTGGTATAAACTTCTAGTTACCCATTGGCCTTTTAAGGTTCTGTGGGGGTTTTGTTTGTTTTTATTATTTTTGCTTTGTTTTTTTTTTTTTATATTTTTCTATATACTTAGCTCTTTTAACTTTTAAAAATTTTTCATTTGTACTACTACTTCCTCTATAATTCTTTGCTTTCTCTGAAGCTCCTTTACTATAGCACTAAACTCTAATACATACAAATCTTTATCTCCCTATATTTAACTTTGCAATATTATTCTATATTTCTCTTCTATCGTCCCTTTCTCTTTTTCCCTTTCCCCACCATATTTCTTAGTCTGTTCTGTCCTTGTTGCCTTATCCCCAACGGGGACCCTGCTCTAGCATTATTCTCCAATTGGTGCTCTACTTAGTTTGGTTATTAACTGGTGGATATCATTCTTGGTTTTCTCTATTTGCTGTGCTAATGTATTGTACTTTATTCTTGGTTAGAATGCTTGGGTTATGTTACAGTTGTATATGTTTATGTGTATAATTCAATATGCTAGATAGTATTTGCATAATTTTTTAATTGCCATTTGTCAAAGGTATACCTTCTGTTTCTCATTCGCATATATATGTTTTAATATCATTTAATGCCATAACAAACCAGCCGTGAAATCTTCATTCCCTGGTCAGGCAACAAGCCACGCAGCTTTAGGAAGGGAGCACTGACTCCAAAACTCTACAATACTAGAGAACGCCTAACACTAAAGAGCAGTTTACAAGTGAGAACGCCAACAAAGGTAATCACTTGTATGCAAGTCCTGACATCACCCAATCACCAGTATCATCCAGAATAAGAAGCCCCATCCTAACAACAAACACCAACAGACGTAACTCAAAGTCTGGGAAAAGGAAACCCCAAACAGAGTCAGTTAAAAAATTAATGATAACAATGAAATGGCAGAGAAATACCACACAAGCGAAGGAACAATCCACAAACACACAAGATCAAATTAATGAAGAGAATTTGGACAAACTTTCTGAAAGTGATTTCAGAAAAATGATAGTAAAAATGATCAAAGACACTGAAAACAAAATGTTACAGAAATTGCAAGACACAACTAACACACTGAATAAAGAAATACAAGAACTTACCAAAAAAGTAACAGAGACAAACAACTCAATTGCTGAACTGAAAAACACTGTAGAAGAATCAAGAGCAGAGTATCTGAGACAGAAGACCGGATAAGTGAGCTGGAAGATAAAATGGTGGAAGTAACTGTTGAAAAACAGACTCTAGCTCAAAGAATGAAAAGAGCAGAGGATAGCCTCAGAGACCTCTGGGATAATATCAAACGCACCAATATTCAAATTATAGGGGTTCCAGAAGAAGAAGAACAAAAGAAAGGCTATGAGAAAATTTTTGAAGAAATTCTAGTTGAAAATTTCCCCAACATGGGAAAAGAAATAGTCAATCAAGTCCAAGAAGCACAAAGAGTACCATACAGAATCAATCTGAGAAGAAACACACCAAGGCACATATTAATGAAGCTAACACAAATTAAACACAAAGACAGAATTCTCAAAGCAGCAAGGGAAAAGCAACTAGTGACATACAAGGAAAAGCCCATACGTTTAACAGCTGATCTTTCAACAGAAACTCTGCAGGCCAGAAGGGAATGGCAGGACACATTTAAACGGCTAAAAGAGAATAATCTGCAACCAAGAATCCTCTACCCTGCCAGGATCTCATTCAAAATTGATGGAGAAATCAAAAGCTTTACAGACAAGCAAAAATTAAAAGAATTTAGTCACACCAAACCTGCTAGGATCTCATTCAAAATTGATGGAGAAATCAAACGCTTTACAGACAAGCAAAAATTAAAAGAATTTAGTCACACCAAACCAGCCTTACAAGTGTTAAAGGGACTTATATAGACAACAAGTATAAAAGGAGAAGATCCACGAAACAAACCCATCATAACATCTAAGAAGATGACAATAGGATCATTTGTATCAATAATTACTTTGAATGTCAATGGACTAAATGCCCCAACCAAAAGACACAGAGTGGCTGAATGGATCCAAAAACACGACCCATACATATGCTGCCTCCAGGAAACTCATTTCAGACCTAGAGATGCTCATACACTGAAAGTGAGAGGCTGGAAAAAGATATTCCATGCAAATGGAAATCAAAAGAAAGCTGGGGTAGCAATCCTCATATCAGACAAAATAGATTTTAAAGTAAAGAAGATTCTAAGAGACAAGGCAGGTCACAACATCATGATTAAGAGATCCATCCAAGAGGAAGACATAACAGTCATGAATATCTACGCACCCAACACAGGGGCACCTCAATACATAACACAGATACTTTCAGACTTAAAAGAAGAAATCAATAATAACACAATAACAGTAGGAGACTTTAACACTCCTCTCACACCAATGGATAGATCATCTAAACAGAAAATTAATAAAGAAACACAAGCCTTAAATGCCACACTAGAAAAGATGGATCTCATCGATATCTTTAGGACGTTCCACCCAAAAGCAGAAGAATACACTTTCTTCTCAAGTGTCTCACGGAAAATTCTCCAGGATAGACCACATCTTGGGCCACAAATCAAACCTCAGTCAATTCAAGAAAATTGAAATTCTATCAACCATCTTCTTGGACCACAATGCAGTGAGACTAGAGATCAACAACAGGAAAAAAACTGCTAAAAACACAAACACATGGAGATTAAACAACACGTACCTAAAAAACCAACTGATCATTGAGGAAATCAAAGGAGAAATAAAAAAATTCCTAGAAGAAAATGACAATGAACACACGACAGTGCAAAACCTATGGGATACTGCAAAAGCACTCCTAAGAGGGAAGTTTACAGCATTTCAATCCCACCTCAAGAAACTAGGAAAATCTCAAACAGACGACCTTAGCTTATGCTTAATACAATTGGAGAAAGAAGAACAAAAACACCCCAAAGTCAGCAGAAGAAGGGAAATCATAAAGATCAGAGCAGAAATAAATGAGAAAGAAACAAAAGAAATAATAGTAAAGATAAATAAAACAAAAAGCTGGTTCTTTGAAAAGGTAAACAAAATTGACAAGCCTCTGGCCAGAATCATTAAGAAAAAGAGAGAGAAGAACCAGATCAACAAAATCAAAAACTAAAAAAGAGAGATTACAACAGATAATGCAGAAATCCAAAGGATTCTAAGAGACTATTATGAACAACTCTATGGCAACAAACTGGACAACCTGGAAGAAATGGACAGTTTCTTAGAGAAGATTGATCTCCCAAGACTCAACCAGGAGGAAATAGAAACTATGAACAAGCCAATCACAAGCTCAGAAATCGACCTTGTGATCAAAAATCTACCCCAAAATAAAAGCCCAGGGCCAGATGGTTTCACAAGTGAATTCTACCAAACATTTAAAGAAGAGCTAATGCCTGTCCTTCTAAAACTCTTCCAAACAATTACACAGGAAGGAACACTTCCAAACACATTCTACGAGGCTGCCATCACCCTGATACCAAAGCCAGGCAAAGACAACACACACACAAAAAATTATAGGCCAATTTCACTGATGAATCTAGACGCCAAAATCCTCAACAAAATCCTAGCAAACAGAATTCAACAACACATCAGGGCTTCCCCTGGTGGTTCAGTGGGTAAGGACACCGCCTTGCAGTGCAAGGGGCGCTGGTTCGAGCCCTTGCCTGGGAAGATCCCACGTGCCGCGGAACGGCTGAACTGATGTGTCCAATCACCAAGCTGGAGCTCTGGAGTGCATGCACCCAGAGCCGGTGCTCTGCAACGACAGACGCCATTGCGATGGGAGGCTCACAGGAGCCAAAGAATGAAGACGAATGAAAATAGAGAAATGAAAGACCAATAGAAGTGGCCCGCCCACTCCCCTTCCTCCCCAACCTGATCCCTGCCCCCCCCAAAAAAAAATTAAAAAAAGGAAAAAAAAAAAAAAGAAAAAAACCCAACACATCAAAAAGCTCATTCATCACGATCAAGTTGGGTTCATCCCAGGCATGCAAGGATTCTTCAATATCCGCAAATCAATCAATGTGATACACCATATCAACAAATTGAGAGACAAAAATCACATGATCATCTCAATAGATGCAGAAAAAGTCTTTGACAAAGTACAGCATCCATTTATAATAAAAACTCTTCAGAAAATGGGCATAGAAGGAACTTAACATAGTGAAAGCCATATATGAGAAGCCCACAGCGAACATTATCCTCAATGGTGAAAAATTCAAAGCATTTCCTCTGAGATTAGGAACAAGACAAGGGTGCCTACTTTCACCACTCTTATTCAACATAGTCTTGGAAGTTCTAGCAACAGCAATAAGAGAAGAGAAAAAATCAAAGGAATCCAGATTGGAAAGGAAGAAGTCAAGCTCTCTCTATTTGCAGATGGCATGATATTATACATAGAAAATCCCAAAGACACTATTACAAAACTACTAGAGTTAATCAGCAGATTCAGCAAAGTCACAGGATACAAAGTCAACACACAGAAATCAATGGCATTCCTATACACAAACAATGAAAAATCAGAAAACGAAATCAAAGAGGCAATCCCCTTCACCATCGCAACCAAAAGAATCAAATACCTAGGAATAAACCTACCCAAAGAAACAAAAGAACTGTACACAGAAAATTACAAGACACTCATGAGAGACATTAAAGAAGACTTAAACAGATGGAGAGATATTCCATGTTCCTGGGTCGGAAGAATCAATATTGTGAAAATGACTATACTACCAAATGTCATCTATACATTCAATGCGATCCCTATCAAACTTCCAATAACATTCTTCACAGAACTAGACCAAAGAATAACACAGTTCATATGGAAACACAAAAGACCTCAAATAGCCAAAGCAATCCTGAGGAAGAAGAATGGAGCTGGAGGGATCAGCTTCCCCAACTTCAGACTGTACTACAACGCAGCAGTCATCAAGACAGTATGGTACTGGCACAAAAACAGAAATGTCAACCAATGGAACAAGATCGAGAACCCAGGGATAAACCCATGCACCTATGGGTACCTTATTTTTGACAAAGGAGGCGAAACTATGAAATGGGACAAAGACAGCTTCTTCAACAAATGGTGCTGGGAACATTGGACAGCTACATGCAAAAAAATGAAGTTGGAACATACCCTGACACCATGCACAAAAATCAACTCAAAATGGATTAAAGATCTAAATGTAAGAGACAAAAATCACATGATCATCTCAATAGATGCAGAAAAAGTCTTTGACAAAGTACAGCATCCATTTATAATAAAAACTCTTCAGAAAATGGGCATAGAAGGAACTTAACATAGTGAAAGCCATATATGAGAAGCCCACAGCGAACATTATCCTCAATGGTGAAAAATTCAAAGCATTTCCTCTGAGATTAGGAACAAGACAAGGGTGCCTACTTTCACCACTCTTATTCAACATAGTCTTGGAAGTTCTAGCAACAGCAATAAGAGAAGAGAAAAAATCAAAGGAATCCAGATTGGAAAGGAAGAAGTCAAGCTCTCTCTATTTGCAGATGGCATGATATTATACATAGAAAATCCCAAAGACACTATTACAAAACTACTAGAGTTAATCAGCAGATTCAGCAAAGTCACAGGATACAAAGTCAACACACAGAAATCAATGGCATTCCTATACACAAACAATGAAAAATCAGAAAACGAAATCAAAGAGGCAATCCCCTTCACCATCGCAACCAAAAGAATCAAATACCTAGGAATAAACCTACCCAAAGAAACAAAAGAACTGTACACAGAAAATTACAAGACACTCATGAGAGACATTAAAGAAGACTTAAACAGATGGAGAGATATTCCATGTTCCTGGGTCGGAAGAATCAATATTGTGAAAATGACTATACTACCAAATGTCATCTATACATTCAATGCGATCCCTATCAAACTTCCAATAACATTCTTCACAGAACTAGACCAAAGAATAACACAGTTCATATGGAAACACAAAAGACCTCAAATAGCCAAAGCAATCCTGAGGAAGAAGAATGGAGCTGGAGGGATCAGCTTCCCCAACTTCAGACTGTACTACAACGCAGCAGTCATCAAGACAGTATGGTACTGGCACAAAAACAGAAATGTCAACCAATGGAACAAGATCGAGAACCCAGGGATAAACCCATGCACCTATGGGTACCTTATTTTTGACAAAGGAGGCGAAACTATGAAATGGGACAAAGACAGCTTCTTCAACAAATGGTGCTGGGAACATTGGACAGCTACATGCAAAAAAATGAAGTTGGAACATACCCTGACACCATGCACAAAAATCAACTCAAAATGGATTAAAGATCTAAATATAAGGCCAGAAACCATCAAACTCTTAGAGGAGAATATAGGCAAAACCCTCAAGGACATCAATCAAAGCAAGATCTTCTCTGACCCACCTACTAGAATAGCGGAACTAAAAAGACAAATGGACATGTGGGACCTCATGAAACTTAAAAGCTTTTGTGCAGCTAAAGAAATTACAAAAAAGCTGAACAGACAGCCCACAGAGTGGGAGAAAATCATAACAAATGAAACAACAGACAAAGAATTAATCTCCAACATCTACAAGTAACTCAGACAGCTCAGCACTGGAAAAACGAACAACCCAATCAAAAAATGGGAAAAGGACCTAAACAGACACCTCTCCAACGATGACATACAGATGGCCCAAAAGCACATGAAACGATGCTCAACTTCACTTATAATTAGAGAAATGCAAATCAAAACTACAATCAGATATCATCTCAAACCCGTCAGAATGGCCATCATCCACAAATCGACAGACAATAAATGCTGGAGAGGGTGCGGAGAAAAGGGAACACTCCTGCATTGCTGGTGGGAGTGTAAATTGATACAGCCTCTATGGAAGACAGTCTGGAGATTTCTTAAAAAACTAAAAATAGAAGCACCCTGTGACCCAGCAATCCCACTCTTAGGCTTATACCCTGATGAAATCAAATCTGAAAGAAGCACCTGTACCCCAATGTTCATTGCAGCTCTCTATACAATAGCTAGAACATGGAAGCAACCTAGATGCCCATCAATGAATGAATGGATCCAAAAGCTCTGGTACATATATACAATGGAATACTATGCAGCTGTAAAGAGACATGCAGAAGAGTCAGCCCTAATGATGCGATCTAGAACGTATCATCAGAACTAGACCAAAGAATAACACAGTTCATATGGAAACACAAAAGACCTCAAATAGCCAAAGCAATCCTGAGGAAGAAGAATGGAGCTGGAGGGATCAGCTTCCCCAACTTCAGACTGTACTACAACGCAGCAGTCATCAAGACAGTATGGTACTGGCACAAAAACAGAAATGTCAACCAATGGAACAAGATCGAGAACCCAGGGATAAACCCATGCACCTATGGGTACCTTATTTTTGACAAAGGAGGCGAAACTATGAAATGGGACAAAGACAGCTTCTTCAACAAATGGTGCTGGGAACATTGGACAGCTACATGCAAAAAAATGAAGTTGGAACATACCCTGACACCATGCACAAAAATCAACTCAAAATGGATTAAAGATCTAAATATAAGGCCAGAAACCATCAAACTCTTAGAGGAGAATATAGGCAAAACCCTCAAGGACATCAATCAAAGCAAGATCTTCTCTGACCCACCTACTAGAATAGCGGAACTAAAAAGACAAATGGACATGTGGGACCTCATGAAACTTAAAAGCTTTTGTGCAGCTAAAGAAATTACAAAAAAGCTGAACAGACAGCCCACAGAGTGGGAGAAAATCATAACAAATGAAACAACAGACAAAGAATTAATCTCCAACATCTACAAGTAACTCAGACAGCTCAGCACTGGAAAAACGAACAACCCAATCAAAAAATGGGAAAAGGACCTAAACAGACACCTCTCCAACGATGACATACAGATGGCCCAAAAGCACATGAAACGATGCTCAACTTCACTTATAATTAGAGAAATGCAAATCAAAACTACAATCAGATATCATCTCAAACCCGTCAGAATGGCCATCATCCACAAATCGACAGACAATAAATGCTGGAGAGGGTGCGGAGAAAAGGGAACACTCCTGCATTGCTGGTGGGAGTGTAAATTGATACAGCCTCTATGGAAGACAGTCTGGAGATTTCTTAAAAAACTAAAAATAGAAGCACCCTGTGACCCAGCAATCCCACTCTTAGGCTTATACCCTGATGAAATCAAATCTGAAAGAAGCACCTGTACCCCAATGTTCATTGCAGCTCTCTATACAATAGCTAGAACATGGAAGCAACCTAGATGCCCATCAATGAATGAATGGATCCAAAAGCTCTGGTACATATATACAATGGAATACTATGCAGCTGTAAAGAGACATGCAGAAGAGTCAGCCCTAATGAGGTGGCTGGATCTAGAACGTATCATCAAAAGTGAAGTCAGTCAGAAAGAGAAGGACAAATACAGTATATTAACACATATATATGGAATCTAGTAGGATGGTGATGATGGCACACGCAGTGAAATGACGGAAAGACAGACATGGACAGTGGACATACGGACATTGTGGAGAAGGAACAGAAGGTGGGAGGCGTAAAGGAAGTAACATGAAGGCCTGTACTATCATATGTGAAGAAAATAGCTCTAGTCATTGCTCTGTGAGAAAAGGGGATCCTTCAGGGGTGCTGTGTGATGGTTGGGAGGGGTGGGAAGGGGGGTGATATACATATGACTAATCTGGGAACATACATATCTGTAAACAACAAAACTCTGTAAAAGTTAAAAGCAAAATAAAGGTTTAAAAAAAAATAAAACTCAAAGTTCAAAAAACTAAGATAATGGAATGAGGTTCTATCACTTCAAGGCAAATAGACTGGGAAAAAAATGGAAACAGATTTTTAAAAATGGTTGCAGATTTTATTTTCTCAGGCTCCAAAACTACTGTCACAATTTCATGGTAACTGCAGCCATGAAACTGAAAGATGCTTGTTCCTCGGAAGAAAAGCTATTACAAACCTAGACAGTGTATTAAAAAGCAGAGACATCACTTTGCCAACAAGGTTGGTATAATCAAAGCTTTGATTTTCCCAATTGTCATGTAGGGATGTGAGAGTTGGGCCATAAAGAAGGCTGAGTACCAAGAAACTGATGCTTTTGAACTGTAGTGCTGAGGAAGACTATTGAAAATCCCCTAGAGAGCAAGGAGATCAAACCAGTGAATTCTAAAGGAAATCAACTTTGAATATTCACTGGAAGGACTGATGCTGAAGCTAAAGTTAAAGCTTGAATACTTTGGCCACCTGACGCAAAGAGCCAACTCATTGGAAAAGAACCTAATGCTAGGAAAAATTGACGACAGGAGAAGGGGACGACAGAGGCTGAGATGGCATCTCTAATTTAATACACATGAGTTTGAGCAAACTCCAAGAGACAGTGAAGAACAGGGAAGCCTGGCGTGCTGTAGTCCTTTTTGAGAAGAGTAGCCCTAATAAAAAGCAGCTGTAAAGAGACATGCAGAAGAGTCAGCCCTAATGAGGTGGCTGGATCTAGAACGTATCATCAAAAGTGAAGTCAGTCAGAAAGAGAAGGACAAATACAGTATATTAACACATATATATGGAATCTAGTAGGATGGTGATGATGGCACACGCAGTGAAATGACGGAAAGACAGACATGGACAGTGGACATACGGACATTGTGGAGAAGGAACAGAAGGTGGGAGGCGTAAAGGAAGTAACATGAAGGCCTGTACTATCATATGTGAAGAAAATAGCTCTAGTCATTGCTCTGTGAGAAAAGGGGATCCTTCAGGGGTGCTGTGTGATGGTTGGGAGGGGTGGGAAGGGGGTGATATACATATGACTAATCTGGGAACATACATATCTGTAAACAACAAAACTCTGTAAAAGTTAAAAGCAAAATAAAGGTTTAAAAAAAAATAAAACTCAAAGTTCAAAAAACTAAGATAATGGAATGAGGTTCTATCACTTCAAGGCAAATAGACTGGGAAAAAAATGGAAACAGATTTTTAAAAATGGTTGCAGATTTTATTTTCTCAGGCTCCAAAACTACTGTCACAATTTCATGGTAACTGCAGCCATGAAACTGAAAGATGCTTGTTCCTCGGAAGAAAAGCTATTACAAACCTAGACAGTGTATTAAAAAGCAGAGACATCACTTTGCCAACAAGGTTGGTATAATCAAAGCTTTGATTTTCCCAATTGTCATGTAGGGATGTGAGAGTTGGGCCATAAAGAAGGCTGAGTACCAAGAAACTGATGCTTTTGAACTGTAGTGCTGAGGAAGACTATTGAAAATCCCCTAGAGAGCAAGGAGATCAAACCAGTGAATTCTAAAGGAAATCAACTTTGAATATTCACTGGAAGGACTGATGCTGAAGCTAAAGTTAAAGCTTGAATACTTTGGCCACCTGACGCAAAGAGCCAACTCATTGGAAAAGAACCTAATGCTAGGAAAAATTGACGACAGGAGTAGGGGACGACAGAGGCTGAGATGGCATCTCTAATTTAATACACATGAGTTTGAGCAAACTCCAAGAGACAGTGAAGAACAGGGAAGCCTGGCGTGCTGTAGTCCTTTTGGTTGCAGAGTAGGATGAGACTTACTAACTGAACAAGAACAACAAGAAGATTAGCATTTTGAAATTGAAATTATTTTAAAACAAAGGATATTACAGGACAGTCGGGAACTGGCTCTCCTGGAAGTGACCTCACCGCGTCCTAGTGTGGCGTCCGTTTCTACCGGAAGAGGCGGGCAGAAGCCGGAGGCGCGGAGGGAGAGGTGGCCCTGGCCGCGTTAAGACCATGGGCCGCGAATTTGGGCATCTGACAGAGGTGTGGCATGTGATCACCTACAGCTTGTCGCCCTTTGAGCAGAGCGCCTTCCCGCACTACTTCAGCAAGGGCATCCCCAACGTGCTGCGCCGAACTCAGGCATGCATCCTTCACTCCGCGCCGCCTTTTTCATGACATTTTATCTTCTCTACACATGGGGAACACAGGAGTTTGAGAAAAGCAAGAGAAAGAATCCGGCTGCCTATGAAAATGACAACTGAACAACTCATCTGGATAATGGTTCCTTGTCTCTGAAAGACACTTCTCTGGAAGAGGAGTGTGCATTGTAGTGTCTTGAAGACACAATAAACTTAAAAAATACTACAAAGCGTAGTATCTCTTCAAGATGTTTCTAGGGAATAAGGAAGGTATATTTTATAGAGTGTAAGTGAATACAAGATTGGATGGTTTTTACCTTACTGAAAGGAGACCTCTCAATAACCAGTTTACAAATAAAGAGGATAGTCCTAAGAACTGAGTTCTATGAAGAAAATAAAGGAAAGAAAAGAAGTAGAATTGAATGCAGGGGAGAGAGAGGAATGTTGTTTGCCTCAGCTTTGCTGGGAAAACCTAATTCATTCAACATTTTCTTGAGTTTTTCTGTATTCCACTCTATTTCCAGCTTTAGGGATACAGTAGTAAACAGAGGAGATGAAAGCAAAACCAACAGTCTTGTTTGAAGCTGGGAGACCAGAATGTTGTGAAGGAGGCAGTCCAGACTGAACTATGGCCAAACCCTGACGCAAAGAGCCAACTAAAAAGAATGCTAGGAAAAATTGACGACAGGAGAGGGGACGACAGAGGCTGAGATGGCATCTCTAATTTAATACACATGAGTTTGAGCAAACTCCAAGAGACAGTGAAGAACAGGGAAGCCTGGCGTGCTGTAGTCCTTTTGGTTGCAGAGTAGGATGAGACTTACTAACTGAACAAGAACAACAAGAAGATTAGCATTTTGAAATTGAAATTATTTTAAAACAAAGGATATTACAGGACAGTCGGGAACTGGCTCTCCTGGAAGTGACCTCACCGCGTCCTAGTGTGGCGTCCGTTTCTACCGGAAGAGGCGGGCAGAAGCCGGAGGCGCGGAGGGAGAGGTGGCCCTGGCCGCGTTAAGACCATGGGCCGCGAATTTGGGCATCTGACAGAGGTGTGGCATGTGATCACCTACAGCTTGTCGCCCTTTGAGCAGAGCGCCTTCCCGCACTACTTCAGCAAGGGCATCCCCAACGTGCTGCGCCGAACTCAGGCATGCATCCTTCACTCCGCGCCGCCTTTTTCATGACATTTTATCTTCTCTACACATGGGGAACACAGGAGTTTGAGAAAAGCAAGAGAAAGAATCCGGCTGCCTATGAAAATGACAACTGAACAACTCATCTGGATAATGGTTCCTTGTCTCTGAAAGACACTTCTCTGGAAGAGGAGTGTGCATTGTAGTGTCTTGAAGACACAATAAACTTAAAAAATACTACAAAGCGTAGTATCTCTTCAAGATGTTTCTAGGAATAAGGAAGGTATATTTTATAGAGTGTAAGTGAATACAAGATTGGATGGTTTTTACCTTACTGAAAGGAGACCTCTCAATAACCAGTTTACAAATAAAGAGGATAGTCCTAAGAACTGAGTTCTATGAAGAAAATAAAGGAAAGAAAAGAAGTAGAATTGAATGCAGGGGAGAGAGAGGAATGTTGTTTGCCTCAGCTTTGCTGGGAAAACCTAATTCATTCAACATTTTCTTGAGTTTTTCTGTATTCCACTCTATTTCCAGCTTTAGGGATACAGTAGTAAACAGAGGAGATGAAAGCAAAACCAACAGTCTTGTTTGAAGCTGGGAGACCAGAATGTTGTGAAGGAGGCAGTCCAGCAGAGGTATGAGACAAAAAGAAGGGAAAAAAAAAAAAAAAAACAATGAAATTCTTGAGATAGGAGCAAGTGTGTTGACGTTTCAGGAAAAAGGTTTGTCTGGAGATCAGTGAATAAGGAGAAGGTTGGCAAAGGATGTGGCAGGAAGATAAGGTTGGGCAAGTCCTCGAAGAGCACTCTAAAGAGTGGGTTTACTCTGGTGGGAAGCCCATGGGAGATTTTAAGCAGGGGAAGTACATGATCTAGTTTCTGTCCTAGAAAAATTACTCTCACTGCATTGTGATGGAGAAAATGTAAGAAATATGAGTATAAGCTGGAAAACAAAATGTGGGGCTCATACAGATAGCTTCACCTATTCTTATTAAGAATAAATGATGTTAGTCACTTTTCAATGTCCTCCTCTTAATTTCAAAATGTCTTAGAATATTCAGCACTTTTATGTTTGAGTGGGCCTAGAAAGAATCTTATTGATTTAGGTTAAGACTTACATTAAACTGATTGCATTTGATTTAAAGATGATATCCTTCAGCTGAGATTGGAAATAATTTTCATATGGTTGGCAATATTTAAAATAATTACTCAACTTTAGTTGAAAAGGTCTAAAAATTCCTTTGTTAGGTTTCCTCAGTGAACACCTTATTACAAATAAAACCACCCATGAGAGAAAAGGAGCCATGAGACGGGTCAAGGACATTCTATGAGTAACTAAGGTAGAGATTGAAATAACATATTCTCCTAGTATATGATGCACTGATAGCATTTGGCAAAGCCATTTGGAAGAGACCCAGACTGAGGAACAACCCTAGTTAATAAGCTCCATTGAGTGATGTTCATCAACTGATAATGTGAACTCAGGTTGAACTCTAGTCATAACACTTGGCAAAAGGGGAGTTTGAGAAATTGTGCAGTGTTCATTGCAAAATGATTGATCTGAGCATGAGATCAATTCTAGACTGACTCTAACGGGGCAGATAAGTTCAAGGCCCAGTTCAAAAAAACAGGAACCACTCAACTGATGTTCATCATCTCAAGTTCTATTCCTAAACCCATCTTTATTGGACAACTTTTTGGATCCACACTGTGGAAATGAAACTTTTGTGTCTAATATGAACCAACACTTACAATTCTCAGTAAGACACAACTAAACAGTCTCTGAAACATATTAGAGTAAAAAAATGTATAAATTTGGATGCTCATTTTTACCAATTATAAATAAATCCCTATGCAACTTAATGTAGTCTGTCCATTAGGAAAATCTGCTTTAGCGACTATCTTGTCATGATTTTTTTTAACTTTGAAAAGTTGATGACTTCTATTGTACTTTTGTTGAAAAAAGTATACAGGTCCATTCTAGAAAATTTAGAAGCTAGAAAAATATTCAAAGAAGGAAACTGAAATTAGTTGTGATACCATCACCTAGATGGACGCAAATACTCACACACACCAAGGAATTCTTTAGGATCCATCTTTAAACATGGGGCTTCCCTGGTGGCTCAGATGGTAAAAACTCTGCTTACAATGCAATAGGCCCAGGTTCAATCCATGAGTCAGGAAGATCCAGGAAGATCCCCTGGAGAAGGAAATGACTGCCCACTCTAGTATTCTTGCTTAGAGGATTCTATGGACAGAGGAACCGGGAGGCTATAGTCCATGGTGTCACCAAGAGTTGGACACAACTGAGAAACTTTTCTTTTGCAGCTAACACACACTTTAAACATACCACAAACATCATTTTCTATCGCTAAATTTGACAAATTGCAGTATAAAGTGACTGTTGATGTCCTGAAGTTTCCAAATTACTCTAGATTTTATACATTTGAAGTAACCACTTTGGGAAGTCATAGCATATATTTATTCAAATGCTGGTTTTGAGGAACACAGATATGTGACAGTCCTCTTAGTGTTTATTAAGGAAAGTGTGTGGCCTATGGCCAGGGTTTGCCATGCCCTGTCTTTTAAAACAGAGGAGAAGTAGCGACATGCCTTGCCCTCACTCCCTAGTAAGGCAGTTATGGTGTGTCTGTTCTGGTGTGAGGGGAAGGAGGAACCACACAAAGACACGAGATCCTGTGGGAACTTTCCTTCATGGGCACATAGGTCTCGTGGAGTCCCTTGATCTGAGCATGAGATCAATTCTAGACTGACTCTAACGGGGCAGATAAGTTCAAGGCCCAGTTCAAAAAAACAGGAACCACTCAACTGATGTTCATCATCTCAAGTTCTATTCCTAAACCCATCTTTATTGGACAACTTTTTGGATCCACACTGTGGAAATGAAACTTTTGTGTCTAATATGAACCAACACTTACAATTCTCAGTAAGACACAACTAAACAGTCTCTGAAACATATTAGAGTAAAAAAATGTATAAATTTGGATGCTCATTTTTACCAATTATAAATAAATCCCTATGCAACTTAATGTAGTCTGTCCATTAGGAAAATCTGCTTTAGCGACTATCTTGTCATGATTTTTTTTTTAACTTTGAAAAAGTTGATGACTTCTATTGTACTTTTTGTTGAAAAATGTATACAGGTCCATTCTAGAAAATTTAGAAGCTAGAAAAATATTCAAAGAAGGAAACTGAAATTAGTTGTGATACCATCACCTAGATGGACGCAAATACTCACACACACCAAGGAATTCTTTAGGATCCATCTTTAAACATGGGGCTTCCCTGGTGGCTCAGATGGTAAAAACTCTGCTTACAATGCAATAGGCCCAGGTTCAATCCATGAGTCAGGAAGATCCAGGAAGATCCCCTGGAGAAGGAAATGACTGCCCACTCTAGTATTCTTGCTTAGAGGATTCTATGGACAGAGGAACCGGGAGGCTATAGTCCATGGTGTCACCAAGAGTTGGACACAACTGAGAAACTTTTCTTTTGCAGCTAACACACACTTTAAACATACCACAAACATCATTTTCTATCGCTAAATTTGACAAATTGCAGTATAAAGTGACTGTTGATGTCCTGAAGTTTCCAAATTACTCTAGATTTTATACATTTGAAGTAACCACTTTGGGAAGTCATAGCATATATTTATTCAAATGCTGGTTTTGAGGAACACAGATATGTGACAGTCCTCTTAGTGTTTATTAAGGAAAGTGTGTGGCCTATGGCCAGGGTTTGCCATGCCCTGTCTTTTAAAACAGAGGAGAAGTAGCTTCGGACATGCCTTGCCCTCACTCCCTAGTAAGGCAGTTATGGTGTGTCTGTTCTGGTGTGAGGGGAAGGGAGGAACCACACATAATGACACGAGATCCTGTGGGTCTAACTTTCCTTCATGGGCACATAGGTCTCGTGGAGTCCCTAGGTGATTTCTGATCAGCATTCGCAGCAGGATCTACTGTCTTCCCTAGAGGCCACTGGGAGATCAGCCCCTTCTCTGAGTGCTCTCATCTCTCTGCCCTTCCTACTGTTTATTAAAACTTCAGGCAGGTGAATTATAATTGAGATCAATTCATACCAATGGAAGACGGTCAGAAACCCTGGCTTAGAGACGAAGATTTGAATAAAAACCAGTCACTGTCCTCTAGGAACTCACAGTATGAAAACTTGATCAGTGAAGTTTCAGCATCCATGCTCCTGGGGTCCTTGAATGAATCTTAAGTTTTCTGTAACATTCTTGTTGCATCCCCTTCTGTGTGATTCCATTTGCACCGGCACAGGCACCCAGTGAGAGTCCCGTCTGAAGCCTCCATTCCCTGTTTACATGTTCTCTGCTCTTGACTTTGTAGAAACCCTCATTGTGTCTCACCTATCCCACTATAATGGGCTTCACAGTTTAAAAAAGGATGAAAGCAGAAAATTATCAAGGTAATACATGTACATTTTTCCAGGTATATAATTTTTTAATTATTTAGTTTTTACTGAATGAAAGATTTAAAAAATTTTATAGTGTTTTAAGATTTTCAAAAGTTTCACACACATAATTTCATATAAACCCATATTTAGCCATTTTTCCGTCTCACCCTATAATGCTCCCATCACTGGTAATGACTAGTTTGTTCTCTATATCTGTCTCTGTTTCTTCTTTGCTTTGTTCACTAGTTTGCTGTATTTTTTAGATTCCACTTATAAGTGATATCATACAGTATTTGTCTTTCTCTGTTTTACTTACTGTACTCTGCATGGAAATCTCTGGGCCCATCCATGTTGTTGCAAATGGCAAAATTTTATTCTTTTTTATGGCTGAGTAGCATTCTATCATATATATATTATATACATATATGGAATATCATATATATATATATATATATATATATATATGTATATCATGTATATACCAATGTTCTTTATCCACTCATCTGTTGATGGACACTTAGATTGCTTCCATACCTTGGCAACTGTAAATAATGCTACTAGGAACATTGGAGTGCATATATCTTCTTGCATTAGTATTTTTGTGCCCAAGGAGTACATTTGCTGGGTCATATGATAGTTCTGCTTTTAGTCTTTTGAGAAACTTCCATACTATTTTTCTCAGTGGTTGCAACAATTTACATTCCCACCCACAGTGTATGAGGGTTCCCTTTTCTCCACATCAGCACATGAACATTTTTTAGGCATATTTCTAACATTTTTAAATGAAGTTACTTTTTGCTGCGCAGCAAAATGATTCAATTATATATTCTTTTTAAATATTATTTTAAATTTTTTTCCATTGTGGTTTATCACAGGATATTGAATATAGTTCTCTGAGCTATACAGTAGGACCTTGCTTATTCATTCCCTATATTCTAGCTTACATCTGCTAACCCAGACTCCCAGTTCATCCCTCTCCCAACCCTCTCCCCCTTGGCAATCACAAGTCTGTCCATGAGCATGTTTCTGTTTGTAGATGGATTCACTTGCCTCATATTTTAGAGTCCACATATAACTGATATCATATGATATTTGCCTTTCTCTTTCTGACTTACTTTGCTTAGTATGACAATCTCTAGGTCCATCCGTGTTGCTGCAAATAGAATTATTTCATTTGACTCTTTTAAATTAGGTTTTGAATGATGTAAAATTTGTTGAGTTTATGCAAGATCATATACATGTCTTCTGCTAACATTACAACAAACAGATATACTCTTAATATGAAAACAATAGTTTTTAAGACTGCATGCCTGCTCAGTCATATCTAGCTCTTTGCGACCTCATGGACTGTAGTCCATCAAACTGCTCAGTCCATGGAATTCTCCAGACAAGAATACTGGAGCAGATTGCCATTTCCTACTACAGGGGATCTTCTCGACCCAGGGACTGAAAGCACATCTCCTGAAATTGCTGGAAGATACCAGTGAGTCACCTGGGCAGCTCAGTTTTTAAGACTACAGCACATTAAAAACATAGGATCTTATTTTTCCTAAGGTGTACAGACTAAATTATCTTATTGATGAATTGCAAAATCTTTCTATTTCACCCTCTTTTTTAAACATTTATCTTTGAAGAACTATTTTCCTCGAGTCACCACACATTTCAATCACACCCCAGAAAACATGTTTCATGAGATACAGACAACGGTATCTCAAAATGTCTCTGGTGTTCAGTTTTGAAATAGATCTCCAAAAGGAGGAGGGACATGCAAACGTTGGTAGTATTTCAATTTTCAACCAGCAGCGCTAATTCTTCAACAAGAACAGGAAGAAGAAAGAAACAGTTGCATACTGGTGTCCATTTTTTTTCCTGAACTTTATTTATACACCTGTATTTCTGCTGAGTTCAGAGTAAATACCTTTTTGCCTGAAAGTAATTCATAGACACATTTTCACATGGAAACAGAGTAAACTTTTCATGGCTATGGAACAATCTATTTTTGTCTTATTAATGTACTAACCAGAATTTTATGACTGACACGTAGATCGTACTAAGTTGTTGTACATTTGAACTCTTTTTCATTTTGTTATTAGTTGCTGCCCTGAATACATGAAATAAATTACAAAATGGTAAATTCCAAACTGATCTTTTATTTTTTTATTAGAGTACATTCTAATGTATATGAGCCAAAATATAGGGCAAATCTGTAAATTTTGGGATACATTTCTTTTTTTTTTACTTTTCTGAGTCAATATACAGAGTTACCCTGACAATGTGTAGGTGTTCTTTTCATTATGCCTTATCAATTTTTCACCAACAAATGGCTTTGCTACATTAGTAATTCTGTCAGTATAATGGTTACACTGAATGAATAAGATTCACAAGATAAAATAAAAAATAGCTTTAGTTATGTCTTCTGCGTCATTTAAAATGCAGTCTATGGAACTGGTCTTCCACTGCTCCTCTGTCAAAACCTGGGTAGACTCCCGCACCATCTTGGTCACTATTTAGTAATACAAACAATCCTCCAGTTAGTTATTAAAATATCTATACCATATTGTATACCTTTATCTGAAAAAAAGCCCCACTGATTTGATCTCTGTGTTCATAGCAAATTGCTGGAAGATACCAGTGAGTCACCTGGGCAGCTCAGTTTTTAAGACTACAGCACATTAAAAACATAGGATCTTATTTTTCCTAAGGTGTACAGACTAAATTATCTTATTGATGAATTGCAAAATCTTTCTATTTCACCCTCTTTTTTAAACATTTATCTTTGAAGAACTATTTTCCTCGAGTCACCACACATTTCAATCACACCCCAGAAAACATGTTTCATGAGATACAGACAACGGTATCTCAAAATGTCTCTGGTGTTCAGTTTTGAAATAGATCTCCAAAAGGAGGAGGGACATGCAAACGTTGGTAGTATTTCAATTTTCAACCAGCAGCGCTAATTCTTCAACAAGAACAGGAAGAAGAAAGAAACAGTTGCATACTGGTGTCCATTTTTTTTCCTGAACTTTATTTATACACCTGTATTTCTGCTGAGTTCAGAGTAAATACCTTTTTGCCTGAAAGTAATTCATAGACACATTTTCACATGGAAACAGAGTAAACTTTTCATGGCTATGGAACAATCTATTTTTGTCTTATTAATGTACTAACCAGAATTTTATGACTGACACGTAGATCGTACTAAGTTGTTGTACATTTGAACTCTTTTTCATTTTGTTATTAGTTGCTGCCCTGAATACATGAAATAAATTACAAAATGGTAAATTCCAAACTGATCTTTTATTTTTTTATTAGAGTACATTCTAATGTATATGAGCCAAAATATAGGGCAAATCTGTAAATTTTGGGATACATTTCTTTTTTTTTTACTTTTCTGAGTCAATATACAGAGTTACCCTGACAATGTGTAGGTGTTCTTTTCATTATGCCTTATCAATTTTTCACCAACAAATGGCTTTGCTACATTAGTAATTCTGTCAGTATAATGGTTACACTGAATGAATAAGATTCACAAGATAAAATAAAAAATAGCTTTAGTTATGTCTTCTGCGTCATTTAAAATGCAGTCTATGGAACTGGTCTTCCACTGCTCCTCTGTCAAAACCTGGGTAGACTCCCGCACCATCTTGGTCACTATTTAGTAATACAAACAATCCTCCAGTTAGTTATTAAAATATCTATACCATATTGTATACCTTTATCTGAAAAAAAGCCCCACTGATTTGATCTCAGTGTTCATAGCAGCATTATTTAAAATCACCAAGATATAGAAGTAACCTAAGTGTCCACCAACAGAAGAATGGATAAAGAAGATGTGATAGGGAACACTATTCAACCATAAAAAAGAATGAAACTTTGCCACTTAGAGTAACATGGATAGACTTGAAGGGCATTATGCTAAATGAAATATGTTGGATGGAGAAAGACAAATATTTTATGATATCATTTATATGTGGAATGTAAAAAATACAGCAAACTAGTGAATATAACAAAAAAGAAGGAGACTCACAGATCTGGAGAACAAAAAAACTAATGGTTATCCGTGTGGTGAGGGAGGGGCAACATAGGAGTGAGGGAGTGGGAGACCCTAACTATTGAGTATAAGATAAGCTACAAAGACATATTGTACAGCATGAGGAATATAGCCAATATTTTATAATAACTGTATATGGACTGTACAAAAACTAAAAAAATTAAGTCTGTACCATGCAACTACCAAACTTTTCATCCTGATTTTAAATTGATGTTTTACTCATTCTACTTCCCTAGGATCAGGAAAGAAATGGTCATCTTCCTTCTCATACCCCATCTAGAGCTTTCACTCCTTCTTGCATCTTGATATATGAATTTCTGATCCCCACCCCCTCCTTGCGTTGGAACATAGGAAGGGAAAAATAGGTAAAAGAATAGAAAAGTTTTGACTACACCAATATCTTCACAATAGCCCAGCATTCTACTCTTGGCAAAGATTTCCACTTGACTCTCTCTCCTGTAGGTGCTTTTGTGGCTTTTGCAGAACTTTCCCATCACTGAGGACCTCTCACCACTCTCTTGGCATGTCTAAATCCATCTCTCTCTCGATTGGGTGCCTCCATCAATCCTAAGGTGTCTGGAAGTACTTCTACTTTCCATTAAAAGCTACTCTGTCCTTTAGGAAGCCAAGCCTGATATACCCAATAGAAAACCCCTAAACCAAAACCCCCCTCTCTAGAAGTCATTCAGTAATACAAACAATCCTCCAGTTAGTTATTAAAATATCTATACCATATTGTATACCTTTATCTGAAAAAAAGCCCCACTGATTTGATCTCAGTGTTCATAGCAGCATTATTTAAAATCACCAAGATATAGAAGTAACCTAAGTGTCCACCAACAGAAGAATGGATAAAGAAGATGTGATAGGGAACACTATTCAACCATAAAAAAGAATGAAACTTTGCCACTTAGAGTAACATGGATAGACTTGAAGGGCATTATGCTAAATGAAATATGTTGGATGGAGAAAGACAAATATTTTATGATATCATTTATATGTGGAATGTAAAAAATACAGCAAACTAGTGAATATAACAAAAAAGAAGGAGACTCACAGATCTGGAGAACAAAAAAACTAATGGTTATCCGTGTGGTGAGGGAGGGGCAACATAGGAGTGAGGGAGTGGGAGACCCTAACTATTGAGTATAAGATAAGCTACAAAGACATATTGTACAGCATGAGGAATATAGCCAATATTTTATAATAACTGTATATGGACTGTACAAAAACTAAAAAAAATTAAGTCTGTACCATGCAACTACCAAACTTTTCATCCTGATTTTAAATTGATGTTTTTACTCATTCTACTTCCCTAGGATCAGGAAAGAAATGGTCATCTTCCTTCTCATACCCCATCTAGAGCTTTCACTCCTTCTTGCATCTTGATATATGAATTTCTGATCCCCACCCCCTCCTTGCGTTGGAACATAGGAAGGGAAAAATAGGTAAAAGAATAGAAAAGTTTTGACTACACCAATATCTTCACAATAGCCCAGCATTCTACTCTTGGCAAAGATTTCCACTTGACTCTCTCTCCTGTAGGTGCTTTTGTGGCTTTTGCAGAACTTTCCCATCACTGAGGACCTCTCACCACTCTCTTGGCATGTCTAAATCCATCTCTCTCTCGATTGGGTGCCTCCATCAATCCTAAGGTGTCTGGAAGTACTTCTACTTTCCATTAAAAGCTACTCTGTCCTTTAGGAAGCCAAGCCTGATATACCCAATAGCACCCCTCTCCCAACATATCTCACATAAAACCCAAAGGAAAGTTTGTTTTTGTTGTCCCTTCCTCACCTGCTCTAGAAGTCCAGTTACTCCAGTATCACTACATTCCTACCTGCACCATCAGATAG
The DNA here is from genome assembly GCA_022376925.1 of Tragulus kanchil. Classification (NCBI taxonomy): domain Eukaryota; kingdom Metazoa; phylum Chordata; class Mammalia; order Artiodactyla; family Tragulidae; genus Tragulus; species Tragulus kanchil. The sequence continues at coordinate 32,549,699 of JAIOJX010000025.1, forward strand.
GATGAGGGCACCTGTCTAGATTTCTCAAGTGAAAATCAGACTTCTGTAGTGTATAAAAGACACAAGCATCCCACTGGTGCTGCCCACCCTACCTATCTCATTTTAAATAAATCTCAAGATATTTTGCAAGGTAAAAATTCTGCTCATCCTCACATTGCAGGTAAGGAAATAGAAAATATGCAAATAAATAAGCAAGGGTTCAAACTCTGGCTCCAAGATCAATTCTCTTTCCATATCTTTCCATGTGAAATATTTATGCTATCACTATGCATAATGTTGTTTTAAATGTTAAAAGAAGTATCATGAAAAAAGCAAGTTTTGTGATGCCTCACAAAATTACAAAATGAATGAAATTCCCAACTCTCAATGACACCCAGTTAAGTAGGGGGTGGAACTCAGATCATAGTACAAACAACACAGGAGAATTCAGAGGACTTGCTTAAAGCTAGCAGCTGAACATCCTTTATCAGTTCCCAATGGATGTATTCCACCTAAATAGAGGTAAGGGACAAACACATTAGAACTGTGTTAACATAATAAGAAGTCTATGCCTTATATTGGGTAGAATACAGTACTAATTTTTGCTTACATGACATTTGGCTCTTAGGATTTTCTTATGTGAAATTTGCAACATTTGGTAAGACAAAAGCTTATAATAAATCAGAAGGTTCTTTCTCAATTACTATGATGGGTAGTACCACAATACTCCCTTCATTTCTTGCCTCTCCATGTTCTACCTTCAAACATCTCTCCTTCTCTCCATTCACTTTCCTTTCACTGTAAGCTCTTTGCTAACACCTACATAAACAAACAGCCAGGCCTGAAGGATAACATTTTCTAATTAACTTCACTCACATCCACAACTCCGGTCTTGAAGTTTAAGAAATTCCAAGTGAACCATTCATATGGTCATGTTGGCCTCATGAAGCCAAGCCTGATATACCCAATAGCACCCCTCTCCCAACATATCTCACATAAAACCCAAAGGAAAGTTTGTTTTTGTTGTCCCTTCCTCACCTGCTCTAGAAGTCCAGTTACTCCAGTATCACTACATTCCTACCTGCACCATCAGATAGGATGAGGGCACCTGTCTAGATTTCTCAAGTGAAAATCAGACTTCTGTAGTGTATAAAAGACACAAGCATCCCACTGGTGCTGCCCACCCTACCTATCTCATTTTAAATAAATCTCAAGATATTTTGCAAGGTAAAAATTCTGCTCATCCTCACATTGCAGGTAAGGAAATAGAAAATATGCAAATAAATAAGCAAGGGTTCAAACTCTGGCTCCAAGATCAATTCTCTTTCCATATCTTTCCATGTGAAATATTTATGCTATCACTATGCATAATGTTGTTTTAAATGTTAAAAGAAGTATCATGAAATAAGCAAGTTTTGTGATGCCTCACAAAAATTACAAAATGAATGAAATTCCCAACTCTCAATGACACCCAGTTAAGTAGGGGATGGAACTCAGATCATAGTACAAACAACACAGGAGAATTCAGAGGACTTGCTTAAAGCTAGCAGCTGAACATCCTTTATCAGTTCCCAATGGATGTATTCCACCTAAATAGAGGTAAGGGGACAAACACATTAGAACTGTGTTAACATAATAAGAAGTCTATGCCTTATATTGGGTAGAATACAGTACTAATTTTTGCTTACATGACATTTGGCTCTTAGGATTTTCTTATGTGAAATTTGCAACATTTGGTAAGACAAAAGCTTATAATAAATCAGAAGGTTCTTTCTCAATTACTATGATGGGTAGTACCACAATACTCCCTTCATTTCTTGCCTCTCCATGTTCTACCTTCAAACATCTCTCCTTCTCTCCATTCACTTTCCTTTCACTGTAAGCTCTTTGCTAACACCTACATAAACAAACAGCCAGGCCTGAAGGATAACATTTTCTAATTAACTTCACTCACATCCACAACTCCGGTCTTGAAGTTTAAGAAATTCCAAGTGAACCATTCATATGGTCATGTTGGCCTCATGAGTAAGATTTCTTTACTATAATCTCACAATGATTTAATTATAAAATATGAAAAGTAAAGGTTATTTCTTCTCACAAACATTAAATTTAAATGTGAAAGATTCATTGATACAAAGATTCATTGATTCTCTCAAGTACAGAGAAATTGAGGAAAAGTTCAAGGTTAAAGCAATTCCTAGTTTAGTTATTGTCTGGACTCTTGCCCTGGTAGAGACAACACAGACACTCTAACATCTTATTGTCTTTGACTTGTACATTTCTTTAGAGACAAGATTAACCACATGTTCTCTCTTGGTTCAACATTTTTTTTATTGAAGAAAATACATTTAAAGTTGTCTTGATGCTTGAGCCATTCATTTGATTAATTTAGCACAATAATACTGTTAAAACTATTTTCAAAATGTATACAAACAGAAATATGTTGTTCTTATTCTCTATTTTTGTATAATCAATTTAGTATAACCAACACTCTCTGAACATACAAGTAGGTTATGATTTATATTTTTTTCACATATAAAAAAAACTAAGTTGCCAGGTTCAAATATGTACATAATACTATTTACTTAAGTCTCATGCAACAATGAAAAGCTGTATGGATGCTTAAATAAAATATCACAAGAAGATGTTTTTTACATTACTTTTCAAGTTTTACTATAAATTAATGATAACTGTACAGTCACAAAACCTTAGTCTCTGGTATCCAGAATTTTCTTTTAAATTATTTAAACCAATTTCCAAAACTTTATAGAGAAACTAGGATTGGACAGATTAAAGCATTTAGTTGAGAATACAGGATAACTTTTTTTATATTCACCTACATGTCAAATTTGCATATCTTTGCATTTACAGAGTTATTCAGAAGTTTCTCTTGTAAGGAAAAATCATTAATTCTTTCTCAGGATACTCTGCCCACTGATATAACCATTCCAGTCGAACACAGTGCATGTTTATGCCCTGAGTGAGTTAACACTTTAGATTTTCAGACAAATTATTTTAAATGAGCCATTTATGCAAATGTTATATCTCATTTTTAGAAAAGACTTCTGTGTTGATTTATGCATTAAAAGATGAAAGTGTGTGTCATTTTATGTTTCCATATCTATTCCATGTCTTTATGTATACGTACATATATGTATGTATGTGTGTATGGCAGGCATTTCCAAGCACAAGATTTATTAGTGTGATCAAAACATCATCATTATGCCTATGACGGATTTGGGATTATACAGAGCTGTAAACAACAAAACTCTGTAAAAGCAAAATACAAAAAAAAAAGGAGAAATCATCATTAATGTAATACATACTTTGCCTGTTCAGCAATGAAGGAAATAATAGCATTTGCCTCTCCTCTTAATTTATTGAAAACAATGAAAATAGACTCAGAAGTTTAGAATGGGAAGAAAACTAAGATTTTTATCCAGATGTTACAAACCTTGCATTTGAAAGCATGATCATTAGCATAGCAAAGGACAGAATGTCAGTCTTAAAGAATTGTGGACAGAGCCAACTAAAGTTTTGAATGAGAATTCTAAGGCATTTAATTACAGAAATTATGTCAACATACAAAAGCAAGTGTGAAAGAAAACATTTGCCATTGGGCTCATGCAGAGTTGTACAACTTGGGAAGATATACAACATATTGGTTTTTTCATTTTTTAACATGTTCATTTTTCATTTGACCAAAATGTGCACGTTATTTTTCACTTGACTGGAGTCTTGTCTTTGAGTTCTATCAGAATTTGGTTTGGTGAGAAGATTCTCATTGATTACTCTGCTGTAGAAGATTATAGAGGAAAAAAAAAATTCATTGGTATAAAACAAAATTGTATTTAAGTACAACAGGATATTAATGCATAAAATAAATGTCAGGATTCTATATTCTTACAGGGTTGTCCCTGAATACAATTGTTAGGAAATGCAAGAAATTTCTTTTCAGATTAGCTCTATTACAGTTATGTGTAATGAAACAGAATTTCTTAGAAAATCTATTCTAAAAACCTTAAGTAAGGAATAAGCATAATAACTCTGTTCTCAGTTTCTGCAGAGATGAGAAACTCACAGAATTTTCTCAGGGGTGAAATGTAGTGGGAAGGCAGTAAATGATAAGTGAATTAATTACAGATATGTGTTTGAATTGAAGACAAGTTTCCTAGTCTCTAATCTCTTTTGGAGTAAACTTTGTTTTTCAGACAAATTATTTTAAATGAGCCATTTATGCAAATGTTATATCTCATTTTTAGAAAAGACTTCTGTGTTGATTTATGCATTAAAAGATGAAAGTGTGTGTCATTTTATGTTTCCATATCTATTCCATGTCTTTATGTATACGTACATATATGTATGTATGTGTGTATGGCAGGCATTTCCAAGCACAAGATTTATTAGTGTGATCAAAACATCATCATTATGCCTATGACGGATTTGGGATTATACAGAGCTGTAAACAACAAAACTCTGTAAAAGCAAAATACAAAAAAAAAAGGAGAAATCATCATTAATGTAATACATACTTTGCCTGTTCAGCAATGAAGGAAATAATAGCATTTGCCTCTCCTCTTAATTTATTGAAAACAATGAAAATAGACTCAGAAGTTTAGAATGGGAAGAAAACTAAGATTTTTATCCAGATGTTACAAACCTTGCATTTGAAAGCATGATCATTAGCATAGCAAAGGACAGAATGTCAGTCTTAAAGAATTGTGGACAGAGCCAACTAAAGTTTTGAATGAGAATTCTAAGGCATTTAATTACAGAAATTATGTCAACATACAAAAGCAAGTGTGAAAGAAAACATTTGCCATTGGGCTCATGCAGAGTTGTACAACTTGGGAAGATATACAACATATTGGTTTTTTCATTTTTTAACATGTTCATTTTTCATTTGACCAAAATGTGCACGTTATTTTTCACTTGACTGGAGTCTTGTCTTTGAGTTCTATCAGAATTTGGTTTGGTGAGAAGATTCTCATTGATTACTCTGCTGTAGAAGATTATAGAGGAAAAAAAAAATTCATTGGTATAAAACAAAATTGTATTTAAGTACAACAGGATATTAATGCATAAAATAAATGTCAGGATTCTATATTCTTACAGGGTTGTCCCTGAATACAATTGTTAGGAAATGCAAGAAATTTCTTTTCAGATTAGCTCTATTACAGTTATGTGTAATGAAACAGAATTTCTTAGAAAATCTATTCTAAAAACCTTAAGTAAGGAATAAGCATAATAACTCTGTTCTCAGTTTCTGCAGAGATGAGAAACTCACAGAATTTTCTCAGGGGTGAAATGTAGTGGGAAGGCAGTAAATGATAAGTGAATTAATTACAGATATGTGTTTGAATTGAAGACAAGTTTCCTAGTCTGTAATCTCTTTTGGAGTAAACTTTGTTTTTCTTAGACATAAACACGGGCAAGGCTGTACAGAAACTCAGTGCTAAATTCCTCTCTGATTCTAGAATGTGAAAGAAGTGCTGGTCTCTCCAACCAAATCTGATGTTCCACCTTTCTTGGCTGGTAGGTCGGATTCATATTACTTCTGGAAACTATGTAAGGGATGGGATGAGCCTTTGCTGTTCTGGGACCAAAGCATTTTCCACAGTTTCTTTCTATTAGGGAATTACTGGAACTCCGCCGTAATAAATGGACTTGCAGGAGTCACATGTGGTTACTACTGTGGGCAACTAACTCAGTGTTAGGGTGGTAGGCTATTAAAGTGTTAACACTGCGGCCGGAGATTCCCCAGCACTAAATAATCATAAGAAAGGGCCAAGTTGTTAGGATCAACACCACGACCAGACTCCCGGCACCAAATCAGGGGGTCAGTTGCTTGCCTGCTGGCACCTGAGAGTCTCCTTAGACCTGCGATAAGGAGATAGCCTTGGCCATAAAAATTCCTCACAAAGTGTCAAGAATTTCACACACACACCCCCCCCCCGCCCCGCCCACAGCCACCTGAAGGATAGTGGGCTCATCACTGGACTTCCCGCCAAACTTAAACAAAGAACTCGTTTCTGCGCCTGCCCTGAGGGATCCCCCTCCCATTTTCTCCTGTTCCCCTCCTCCCTAATAAAACCTCCTCGTCCCATCTCCGGGGCACGATTTCCCTGGCCCATCTCTCGGACCTGTGGATCTCGCCCGGGAACTCTTCCCAAATAAACTTCTTCCCTAACAGCTTGCAGCCCGCCGTGTCTTTACGATTCTTACATCTGGTGCCGAAACCCGGGAGGAGCGTGAGCCTCGCGGCCCCCTGCGAGTGCCCCTCCTCTCCCGCTGGCACGGCGGGACCTCTCTGACCATCAGAGACCTCTCTGACCATCACCCGCTCCGGCATACGTGAGTGGTAAGTCCCCCTTATTAAATCCCATTGTTTTCACTCGAGACTCTGCTCCGGGCCCCTGGCTGAAAATCGCGGCCGCGTCAGGGCAACCCTCCGCCCCTGTGGCTTCCGGCGACTACCGTTGCGGAGACGTCTGCCACGGTTTTCGCACTCTCCGGTGTTCTGCTCACGCCAAGCAGAACATCTATCCTGTGGTCCCAGGCAGTCTCGGGGACGCCTGTCTCTGCCTAGTTCCACATCCGCCGGTCTCGGGTGACAACGTGGGCAACTCTAAATCTAAACCTGATCCTCAGACCCCTTTTGGGCTGTTTACACCCCTCCTGCCCAAGCTGGTTCCTCCGGCCCTCCAGTCCAGGACTGGTTGGCTCCCGCCCGTGCTGGGCTCCCGTTCCTCCGGCCCTCCAGTCCAGGACTGGTTGGCTCCCGCCCGTGCTGGGCTCCCGTTCCTCTGGCCCTCCAGTCCAGGACTGGTTGGCTCCCCACCGTGCTGGGCTCCTGTTCCTCCAGCCATCCAGTCCGGGACTGGTTGGCTCCCACCCACACTCTTTGAGACTGCAATACTGCAATAGTGTGTGGCCACAATATCCTCTAAATAATCAAATCAGTGGCCTAAAAATGGGGCTTACGACTTTAATGTCCTCACTGATTTAGATAATTTCTGCCAAAGGAATGGGAAATGGTCAGAGATTCCTTATGTTCAAGTTTTTTGGGATGTTCGTTCCCGTCCTTCTCTCTGTGCTGTCTGTTCTACCTCCCAAGTCCTTCTTGCTAAAGAAACTCCGCCTACATCGCTGATAGCTCCGCCACTAAGAAACACCAAACCTGCTCTCTCTCTCTTTGATTTAGACGCGGAAGCCTCGTCCTCACTTTCTGAACCTCCTGAAAACCTTTCTTCTCCACCGACTAAACCCATCCAGGCTCCGCCAGAAACCCCACCCTCTTTAGCTCCTGAAACTGTCTCTTTCACCTAGTAACTTTCCCAACCTCCGCCATACCCTGAATCAACCTCTCACTAGAGTCCACCAAACTCACCTTTAGCCCCCGCAGAACCTCCCCTGCCTTCACTTTCTCCCACTTCCCCTAATCCCCGCTTTTCAATGCCTGTACCTTCTCAAGCCTCGGCTTTATACCCGACACTTCCATCCTCAGAATCTATGCGACCTTCTTTTTTCTATGACTCCCCCATTAGTGCTCACACTCGCTCTAAAATTACGCCTGCTACAGACCCTTCCCCTATATGCCCACTTCGAGAAGTGGCCGGGGCAGACGGAGTCGTGCAGCTACATTCACCTTTCACTCTTGCTGATCTCTCCCAAATTGAAAAACGCCTAGGTTCTTTCTCTGCTAACCCTTCTTTATACATCAAAAAATTTCAATATCTTACACAAGCATATGACCTTACCTGGCACGATCTCCAGGTGGTCCTATCCTCCAGCCTAACTCCAAAAGAAAAAGAACGAATTCTAATTGCTGCCACGGCTCATGCTGACCAAACACATCTTACTGATGACACTATGCCACTAGGCGCTGAGGCGGTTCCCAGAACCGAACCAGCTTGGAATTGCCAACCAGGGCAACCTGGCCATCAGCGGCGAAATCAAATGATTACATGTCTAATAGTAAGAATGAGGACTGTCTCACATAAAGTAGTTAACTATACCAAACTTCAAGAAGTCACTCAGATGCCAGATGAAAATCCGGCCCTCTTCCTTAACCAACTTACAGAGGCCCTAACTCTCTATACTTAAATAGACCCTGCCTCTGACGCAGGAGCCACCATTCTTGCTACTCACTTTATCTCCCAATCGGCTCCTGACATTAAAAAAAGTTACAAAAGACAGAAAGGGGACCGCAGACCCCTATCCAAGACCTGGTAAATATGGCCTTTAAAGTTTTTAATGCCTGAGAGGATGAAGCCGAGGCCTCACGTAAGGCCCAGCTGCAGCAGATGGTAGCCCTCCAAACCCAAGCCATGGTAGCTGCCCTGAGGCCTGCCAACGCCAAAGGCAAACAAGGGGGATCTAAAGGCACACAAAAGACCCCACCAGGGCCATGTTAAATATGTGGCAAAGAAGGCCACTGGGCAAGGAATTGCCCCAATCCCCGAGTCCCTAACGGACCCTGCCCATTGTGTAACCAGAAGGGACATTGAAAGAGTGAATGTCCCACACGGTCTGGTACGACCTCGATGCCTCCACATCGGAGCCCTGCCAGCCCCTCTCCTCTGGACCTGCTGGGCTTGGCTGATGACTGACGCGGCCCGGACTCGAGGACCCCCATCACCCTCGCAGAGCCCAGGGTAACGCTCCAGGTAGCGGGTAAGTCTATTTCCTTTTTTTAGACACGGGGGCTACCTACTCTGTTTTGCCATCCTATGCGGGACCTTTGACTACTTCCCAGATCTCGGTTACGGGTATAGACGGTCAGCCCACTACACCCTTTCAAACAGAGCCTCTACCTTGCAAACTCGATTCGACCTACTTTACACACTCAATTTAGTTATTCCCTCCTGCCCTCTCCCGCTTTTAGGACGAGATATCCTAGCCAATCTAAAAACAGTCATGCTCATAGGCTCTGACTCTGCCACTCATCTCCTTTCCTTATTAGTTCCTCCTACCGATTCACCCCAAGTCCTCCCTGACATTAAAGCTGATCCTATAGTCTGGGACACAGCCACCCCAGTCATCGCTGCCCACCATCAACCAGTACTCATTAAACTAAAAGATCCCTCTTATTTCCCATCGAAGCCCCAATTCCCTATTTCTGATGCTCATAGAAGGGGGCTCAAACCAATCATCACCCGGTTGCTAGACCAAGGCCTTCTCATTCCTACCAACTCTCCCTGTAATACTCCGATCCTTCCTATAAAAAAGCCCACAGGAGCCTATAGACTGGTCCAAGATCTTCGCCTGATCAATGAGGCAGTTATTCCTATTCACCCAGTAGTCCCAAATCCTTATACCCTTCTCTCTCATATTCCTCCGAACACCACCCACTATACTGTCCTAGATCTTAAAGATGCACACAAATAAGTCAATACCTGATAGTCCTTTGTGTTATTAAGCAGTTTTACACCCTGATTTATGTCCTGATTAAGGCTAGATTCAGCCTGATCTATGGTCTGTTTTACTTCTGTTAAGGTGTCTAGTCTCTCTCTCTCTATATATTTTTTAATATATAATGTGGTCTATGGCATCTGTTGATAGCCTCTATCCAGCTTACCATACTGTCCGGGTTGCCACGTGGAGTCCCAGGGGTCTTGAATGTTTATTTTCCAGGATTTTGGTGGATCCGGTGAGTTTAGCAGAGAATTGATCTAGGTGGCTTGGAGCCCTTTTTATCTGAGACACGTGATGCCAGGCTCGATCTCCCAGTAGCTTAACTGCCGTTGGGGTGGTTAGGATTACTGTGTGTGGTCTGGTCCTCCGTGGCTCTATGGGCTTTGGGTGTAGAGTTTTGAGAAGCACTGAGTCTCCTGGTTGTAAGGAAGTAGGAGAGGATTGAGTGCTTGTGTTAGGTGTGTCACGATGACTGGGTTGTGGCAGGACCCGGTCTGCGTGTTCTCAAAGTTTTCGAAGCAGAGTCAAGTAAGGGAGATAAGAGGCTAACAAAGAGGTTTTAGTAGACAAGTTGTTATTGATAAGAAAGGCGTCCATAGAGGAGCTCAAAGGGACTGAGGAACGTGGGGCTCTAGGAGTAGCCCTGAGCCTGGCCAGTGTAAGAGGCAACAGTTCAGGCCAGGAAAGGCGTGACAGTTCCAAACATCGCTGCCCACCATCAACCAGTACTCATTAAACTAAAAGATCCCTCTTATTTCCCATCAAGCCCCAATTCCCTATTTCTGATGCTCATAGAAGGGGGCTCAAACCAATCATCACCCGGTTGCTAGACCAAGGCCTTCTCATTCCTACCAACTCTCCCTGTAATACTCCGATCCTTCCTATAAAAAAGCCCACAGGAGCCTATAGACTGGTCCAAGATCTTCGCCTGATCAATGAGGCAGTTATTCCTATTCACCCAGTAGTCCCAAATCCTTATACCCTTCTCTCTCATATTCCTCCGAACACCACCCACTATACTGTCCTAGATCTTAAAGATGCACACAAATAAGTCAATACCTGATAGTCCTTTGTGTTATTAAGCAGTTTTACACCCTGATTTATGTCCTGATTAAGGCTAGATTCAGCCTGATCTATGGTCTGTTTTACTTCTGTTAAGGTGTCTAGTCTCTCTCTCTATATATATTTTTGAATATATAATGTGGTCTATGGCATCTGTTGATAGCCTCTATCCAGCTTACCATACTGTCCGGATTGTCACGTGGAGTCCCAGGGGTCTTGAATGTTTATTTTCCAGGATTTTGGTGGATCCGGTGAGTTTAGCAGAGAATTGATCTAGGTGGCTTGGAGCCCTTTTTATCTGAGACACGTGATGCCAGGCTCGATCTCCCAGTAGCTTAACTGCCGTTGGGGTGGTTAGGATTACTGTGTGTGGTCTGGTCCTCCGTGGCTCTATGGGCTTTGGGTGTAGAGTTTTGAGAAGCACTGAGTCTCCTGGTTGTAAGGAAGTAGGAGAGGATTGAGTGCTTGTGTTAGGTGTGTCACGATGACTGGGTTGTGGCAGGACCCGGTCTGCGTGTTCTCAAAGTTTTCGAAGCAGAGTCAAGTAAGGGAGATAAGAGGCTAACAAAGAGGTTTTAGTAGACAAGTTGTTATTGATAAGAAAGGGGCGTCCATAGAGGAGCTCAAAGGGACTGAGGAACGTGGGGGCTCTAGGAGTAGCCCTGAGCCTGGCCAGTGTAAGAGGCAACAGTTCAGGCCAGGAAAGGCGTACTTCCACAGTTAGTTTAGCCAGGTGAGCCTTAATCAGTCCATTGGCTCTTTCTACTTTTCCTGATGATTGAGGGCGATATGGAATGTGAAGATTTCAAGAAATATTTAGAACAGAGGAGACTTGCTGTACTATCTGAGAGATGAAGGCTGGCCCTTTATCGGACTGAATGGAAGAGGGCAATCCGAAGCGGGGTATTATCTGCTCTAGCAAAATAGTGGATACAGTGTGAGCATTTTCCTGTGAGGTCGGGAAGGCTTCTACCCAACCTGAGAAGGTATCTACCAGAGTAAGCAAAAATCTCAATTTACGGCAGGGAGGCATATGGGTAAAGTCAATTTGCCAGTCTTTTCCCGGGAGGTGTCCTCTCATCTGATGTGCTGGCGGCCTGATGTGAAGACCTCCTTGGGATGAGGTGACAGAGCAAATGTGACACTGCGAGTGGACCTGCTTAATCAGAGTTTTTAGATTGGGGTGAAAGAATAAAGGCTCTAAGAAATGGAACATAGCTCGTGGGCCAATATGTAGTGTCTGATGTACTTGGGTTAGGATGTCTAATGCCTGGGAGGCGGGAAGGGCTATTTTGTTTTGGACAGTAATCCACCCTTCTTTTGAGTAAGCACCTCCTTGTGTGTTTAAGAGTGATTGCTCTTCTGGAGAGTAGTTAGGGGTTTCAGTGGGGGTCAAGAATAAAGCAGTGTTAGTAATGGGGGGACCGGAAGTCAGGCTTCTGGCCACAGCATCTGCTCTAGCATTGCCTTGGGCTACTGAGTTATTTTGAGACTGGTGCCCTTTGCAGTGTATAACAGTCACTTTGTGGGGGAGTTGGAGAGTTCTTCTACCACCTCAGGGCAGGAGTGCAGCGGGAAGGGGAGTGTTGTGGACTTGGGCAGTAAAAAAGCACGTTCCTCAATCCCTTTGAGCTCCTCTATGGACGCCCCTTTCTTATCAATAACAACTTGTCTACTAAAACCTCTTTGTTAGCCTCTTATCTCCCTTACTTGACTCTGCTTCGAAAACTTTGAGAACACGCAGACCGGGTCCTGCCACAACCCAGTCATCGTGACACACCTAACACAAGCACTCAATCCTCTCCTACTTCCTTACAACCAGGAGACTCAGTGCTTCTCAAAACTCTACACCCAAAGCCCATAGAGCCACGGAGGACCAGACCACACACAGTAATCCTAACCACCCCAACGGCAGTTAAGCTACTGGGAGATCGAGCCTGGCATCACGTGTCTCAGATAAAAAGGGCTCCAAGCCACCTAGATCAATTCTCTGCTAAACTCACCGGATCCACCAAAATCCTGGAAAATAAACATTCAAGACCCCTGGGACTCCACGTGACAATCCGGACAGTATGGTAAGCTGGATAGAGGCTATCAACAGATGCCATAGACCACATTATATATTCAAAAATATATATATAGAGAGAGAGACTAGACACCTTAACAGAAGTAAAACAGACCATAGATCAGGCTGAATCTAGCCTTAATCAGGACATAAATCAGCCATGGGTCCCAGAAGCCTTCACCTGGATAGAAGTTATCAGACAGGGTGTAAAACTGCTTAATAACACAAAGGACTATCAGGTATTGACTTATTTGTGTGCATCTTTGAATAGACCTGTACTAGCAGCGGTCCCATTAACATACTCCGTGAACGTATCTAAGGCTAGTTTACCAAACCAACCCCAAAATCCTGTGGCAGTAGATGTCCCCTCTTTCAATCTGAACAGACTTACTTCCTCTGCTATGACAAAGGTGTGTCGAATTCCCTTGCAATATGACCATACGGGTAACAGAAACCTTGTATACCCCCTCTGGCATTTTCTTCTGGTGCAACAAAACTCTTTACAATCACATAAGTCTGCAATCACCGTTCCCATGTTGGCCTGTTATCCTAGTTCCTCAACTAATGTTGTATGGCAGAGCCGAGTTTGCATCTCTTTACAGACCTCCGGCACGACAGAAAAGAGCCGTTTTTCTTCCTCTCCTGGCTGGAATCACTTTGATCACCTCATTAGCTGCAGCTGGAATTAGCGCCGGAGCTTTGGGACATAGTGTTTCTACTCAACAAAAACTTGAAGAAAAGCTTCAAATAGCAGCAGAAGCCTCTGCAACCTCTATGTTGTCTCTCCAGAGACAGATAACCTCCCTGGCTAAAGTAACCTTACAGAATCGGAGGGCCCTAGATCTCCTAACTGCCGACAAAGGGGGAACCTGCCTCTTCCTGCGGGAAGAATGCTGTTACTATATTAATGAGTCAGGTCTGGTGGAAGAGAACACGAACGTCCTGACTCGGCTGGGGGAACAGCTTCGCTCTGGTAGACAGTCCCCATCACCCTTTGAAGAGTGGTGGCGCTCTCCCCTAATGGCATGGATAACCCCTCTCTTAGGACCCCTTCTAATTATTTCACTTTTACTCATGCTTGCTCCTTGTTTCCTCAGATTTCTACTGAGCCGAATGAAAGACATCTCACAGGTCGCTATTCATCAGATGCTCCTTCAGCCCTATTCCTGACTGCCCACCAGCCCACCACCCTCAGACCAGCCTTAAACTCCCCATGCCCAAACGAAGACTCAGCAGGAAGTAGCCAGACAAAGCTCGGTGCCCTATATCACCAAAAAGGCTGGAATGTTAGGGTGGTAGGCTATTAAAGTGTTAACACTGCAGCCGGAGATTCCCCAGCACTAAATAATCATAAGAAAGGGCCAAGTTGTTAGGATCAACACCACGACCAGACTCCCGGCACCAAATTAGGGGTCAGGGGGTTGGCCCTTGCCTGCTGGCATAAAAATCTCCAAAATCCTGTGGCAGTAGATGTCCCCTCTTTCAATCTGAACAGACTTACTTCCTCTGCTATGACAAAGGTGTGTCGAATTCCCTTGCAATATGACCATACGGGTAACAGAAACCTTGTATACCCCCTCTGGCATTTTCTTCTGGTGCAACAAAACTCTTTACAATCACATAAGTCTGCAATCACCGTTCCCATGTTGGCCTGTTATCCTAGTTCCTCAACTAATGTTGTATGGCAGAGCCGAGTTTGCATCTCTTTACAGACCTCCGGCACGACAGAAAAGAGCCGTTTTTCTTCCTCTCCTGGCTGGAATCACTTTGATCACCTCATTAGCTGCAGCTGGAATTAGCGCCGGAGCTTTGGGACATAGTGTTTCTACTCAACAAAAACTTGAAGAAAAGCTTCAAATAGCAGCAGAAGCCTCTGCAACCTCTATGTTGTCTCTCCAGAGACAGATAACCTCCCTGGCTAAAGTAACCTTACAGAATCGGAGGGCCCTAGATCTCCTAACTGCCGACAAAGGGGGAACCTGCCTCTTCCTGCGGGAAGAATGCTGTTACTATATTAATGAGTCAGGTCTGGTGGAAGAGAACACGAACGTCCTGACTCGGCTGGGGGAACAGCTTCGCTCTGGTAGACAGTCCCCATCACCCTTTGAAGAGTGGTGGCGCTCTCCCCTAATGGCATGGATAACCCCTCTCTTAGGACCCCTTCTAATTATTTCACTTTTACTCATGCTTGCTCCTTGTTTCCTCAGATTTCTACTGAGCCGAATGAAAGACATCTCACAGGTCGCTATTCATCAGATGCTCCTTCAGCCCTATTCCTGACTGCCCACCAGCCCACCACCCTCAGACCAGCCTTAAACTCCCCATGCCCAAACGAAGACTCAGCAGGAAGTAGCCAGACAAAGCTCGGTGCCCTATATCACCAAAAAGGCTGGAATGTTAGGGTGGTAGGCTATTAAAGTGTTAACACTGCAGCCGGAGATTCCCCAGCACTAAATAATCATAAGAAAGGGCCAAGTTGTTAGGATCAACACCACGACCAGACTCCCGGCACCAAATCAGGGGGTCAGTTGCTTGCCTGCTGGCACCTGAGAGTCTCCTTAGACCTGCGATAAGGAGATAGCCTTGGCCATAAAAATTCCTCACAAAGTGTCAAGAATTTCACACACACACACCCCCGCCCACAGCCACCTGAAGGATAGTGGGCTCATCACTGGACTTCCCGCCAAACTTAAACAAAGAACTCGTTTCTGCGCCTGCCCTGAGGGATCCCCCTCCCATTTTCTCCTGTTCCCCTCCTCCCTAATAAAACCTCCTCGTCCCATCTCTGGGGCGCGATTTCCCTGGCCCATCTCTCGGACCTGTGGATCTCGCCCGGGAACTCTTCCCAAATAAACTTCTTCCCTAACAGCTTGCAGCCCGCCGTGTCTTTACGATTCTTACACTCAGATTCACTTATTCTCATTTTCCACTGATCATTAATCATGCACAAGTTCAAGGAGGCTAACACAATTCATTCTTTATACCCTCATATCTCTTGTTCTTGTTGAGATGGCACAGTCACTCTATTTCTTAGTGCCTTTGACCTGTAAGTTACTTTAGAGCAATATTCTAAAAAATAGGGCTAAACCATTTTTCAGAATTCTGTGTTTTCCCAAATCTCCTGTAAATTTGTGTCAGATTTGATAACCCATTTTGTTAGAGCAGGCAGATAGCCAGACATGAGCAGAAAAAGGGACAGGCACAGGCCAAATGGCAGGAAACCACCCATCTTGTAAACAATGGGCAGATAAAAAGCAGCAACCTCTGGATTCACAAGAAACCACATATTTTGGGCTAACAAGTGCCCAGACAAATAAAGGTGGGTGAAGGTGGGAATCTTGTGTCCAAATGTACCTTTTGTGCATTATGCTCTCATTACAATAAAATTAGCCTTGTAGATAAGAAGTTGACACATGTACCAATGCTGTGGCACTTCTGATTAAGACTGAATAAAGACAAAGGTGACTTCCTTTTCTTAGCAAGATGGAGCTGGGCTGAAAATCAGGAAATATTACTCCAAACCTCTCCCTTTCTAATGAACATTCTGCCCATTCATTGAAAGGATGTTGTTGGGCATACCTTCTAACCAGCTTGCTAAAGAATTCAGAGCATCTACCCACCTGAGTCTGCCCATTCTCCCCATGAGAGCATCCTATTACTTAATAAACCCTCACTTGATTTTCTTGACTTAAGTGTCTTGTGTCTGAATTCTTTCTGCCAAGAAACAAGAACCTATTTTCTGGTAACAACTTCACTATATTACTAAGACACATTTAGTAACTTCATTAGCACAAACATGCAGAGATGAGTTGAACCCAAGATCCAGTTCATTTTTATGCCTCTACATATATTTGAGACATGAAGAACTGAGGCATTAACTGCCTTCGTACATTTGATCCCTTTTCTCTGGTCCCAGCGCGATTCTGCCACCCGGACCTGTGGATCTCGCCCGGGAACTCTTCCCAAATAAACTTCTTCCCTAACAGCTTGCAGCCCGCCGTGTCTTTACGATTCTTACACTCAGATTCACTTATTCTCATTTTCCACTGATCATTAATCATGCACAAGTTCAAGGAGGCTAACACAATTCATTCTTTATACCCTCATATCTCTTGTTCTTGTTGAGATGGCACAGTCACTCTATTTCTTAGTGCCTTTGACCTGTAAGTTACTTTAGAGCAATATTCTAAAAAATAGGGCTAAACCATTTTTCAGAATTCTGTGTTTTCCCAAATCTCCTGTAAATTTGTGTCAGATTTGATAACCCATTTTGTTAGAGCAGGCAGATAGCCAGACATGAGCAGAAAAAGGGACAGGCACAGGCCAAATGGCAGGAAACCACCCATCTTGTAAACAATGGGCAGATAAAAAGCAGCAACCTCTGGATTCACAAGAAACCACATATTTTGGGCTAACAAGTGCCCAGACAAATAAAGGTGGGTGAAGGTGGGAATCTTGTGTCCAAATGTACCTTTTGTGCATTATGCTCTCATTACAATAAAATTAGCCTTGTAGATAAGAAGTTGACACATGTACCAATGCTGTGGCACTTCTGATTAAGACTGAATAAAGACAAAGGTGACTTCCTTTTCTTAGCAAGATGGAGCTGGGCTGAAAATCAGGAAATATTACTCCAAACCTCTCCCTTTCTAATGAACATTCTGCCCATTCATTGAAAGGATGTTGTTGGGCATACCTTCTAACCAGCTTGCTAAAGAATTCAGAGCATCTACCCACCTGAGTCTGCCCATTCTCCCCATGAGAGCATCCTATTACTTAATAAACCCTCACTTGATTTTCTTGACTTAAGTGTCTTGTGTCTGAATTCTTTCTGCCAAGAAACAAGAACCTATTTTCTGGTAACAACTTCACTATATTACTAAGACACATTTAGTAACTTCATTAGCACAAACATGCAGAGATGAATTGAACCCAAGATCCAGTTCATCTCACTTTCCACTGCCTCTACATATATTTGAGACATGAAGAACTGAGGCATTAATCTTGCTAATGTGGAAATGTGTGCACTTCCTTGATACACCATATTCTGTCTTCTTTTATGCTTTTGCTTAAGCTGGACTTCTACCTTTAACTGACTTTCTCCCATAAACATCTATCTGTCCTTTAAGACTGACCTCTGGTGATTTCATCTTCAGAAGGCTTTGCTAGTCATACCTGCTCCAGTCTTTTTAGATGCTAGTGCCGCTGCTATCTTAAAACTTGTTCCCCACAATGACCACAATCTGTTTCCCCAATAGATGCTCAGCTTCTAGAGGAAAAAAATTCCTATTGATATACCTAATGAGTCTGCAGGTGCCCAAATGGCAGTAAGTCTTTGGTGAATGTTTATTGCACTTAAAGGGTATTTTAATTCCCTTTGATGGATTAAATTATCCCAAACTTTTGTGGATTATTGCACAGAAAAATTCAAGATTATATGAAAAAAAAAAGCAGACAAAACATTGAATACTAAAATTGTCACCAAAATAAACCAATAGTTAAAAAGATACAGAAATTTAAGTATAATGTTTGCTGTAGGCTTCTCATAGATGGCGTTTATTATGTTGAGATAGGTTCCTTCTATGCCCATTTTCTGAAGAGTTTTTATCATAAATGGATGTTGTACTTTGTCAAAGGCTTTTTCTGCATCTATTGAGATGATCATGCGGTTTTTGTCTTTCAATTTGTGGATATGGTGTATCACATTGATTGATTTGCAGATGTTGAAGAAGCCTTGCATGCCTGGGATGAACCCGACTTGATTGTGATGTATGAGTTTTTTGATGTGTCGTTGAATTCTGTTTGCTAGGATTTTGTTGAGGATCTTGGCATCTAAGTTCATCAGTGAAATTGGCCTGTAACTTTCCTTTTTTGTGTTGTCTTTGCCTGGTTTGGGTATCAGGGTGATTGACAAAGGAGGCGAAACTATAAAATGGGACAAAGACAGCCTCTTCAACAAATGGTGCTGGGAACATTGAACAGCTACATGCAAAAAAAATGAAGTTGGAACATACCCTGACACCATACACTAAGATCAATTCAAAATGGATTAAAGACCTAAATGCAAGACCAGAAACCATTAATCTTGCTAATGTGGAAATGTGTGCACTTCCTTGATACACCATATTCTGTCTTCTTTTATGCTTTTGCTTAAGCTGGACTTCTACCTTTAACTGACTTTCTCCCATAAACATCTATCTGTCCTTTAAGACTGACCTCTGGTGATTTCATCTTCAGAAGGCTTTGCTAGTCATACCTGCTCCAGTCTTTTTAGATGCTAGTGCCGCTGCTATCTTAAAACTTGTTCCCCACAATGACCACAATCTGTTTCCCCAATAGATGCTCAGCTTCTAGAGGAAAAAAATTCCTATTGATATACCTAATGAGTCTGCAGGTGCCCAAATGGCAGTAAGTCTTTGGTGAATGTTTATTGCACTTAAAGGGTATTTTAATTCCCTTTGATGGATTAAATTATCCCAAACTTTTGTGGATTATTGCACAGAAAAATTCAAGATTATATGAAAAAAAAAAGCAGACAAAACATTGAATACTAAAATTGTCACCAAAATAAACCAATAGTTAAAAAGATACAGAAATTTAAGTATAATGTTTGCTGTAGGCTTCTCATAGATGGCGTTTATTATGTTGAGATAGGTTCCTTCTATGCCCATTTTCTGAAGAGTTTTTATCATAAATGGATGTTGTACTTTGTCAAAGGCTTTTTCTGCATCTATTGAGATGATCATGCGGTTTTTGTCTTTCAATTTGTGGATATGGTGTATCACATTGATTGATTTGCAGATGTTGAAGAAGCCTTGCATGCCTGGGATGAACCCGACTTGATTGTGATGTATGAGTTTTTTGATGTGTCGTTGAATTCTGTTTGCTAGGATTTTGTTGAGGATCTTGGCATCTAAGTTCATCAGTGAAATTGGCCTGTAACTTTCCTTTTTTGTGTTGTCTTTGCCTGGTTTGGGTATCAGGGTGATTGACAAAGGAGGCGAAACTATAAAATGGGACAAAGACAGCCTCTTCAACAAATGGTGCTGGGAACATTGAACAGCTACATGCAAAAAAAATGAAGTTGGAACATACCCTGACACCATACACTAAGATCAATTCAAAATGGATTAAAGACCTAAATGCAAGACCAGAAACCATCAAACTCTTAGAGGAGAATATAGGCAAAACCCTCAAGGACATCAATCAAAGCAAGATCTTCTCTGACCCACCTACTAGAATAGTGGAACTGAAAAGAAAAGTGGACACGTGGGGCCTC